>JAXCHB010000098.1:3502500-4247783 GCA_036926305.1 Uropetala carovei | reverse complement strand
AAGCGAAGGAAAAAGCGAAAAAGTTTATGTAACGACAAGGAAAATGTGCAAGGTGTTCGTTCGTTTGCCTGATCGATGTTTCAGCAATGGCGAATTTTTAAAGACAGCAACTATGATTTTTCATATGTCAAATAAGATATTCTGAATCTGAATGAATACCCTTCAAGTCACCGCGATTGGTGTATGGCAGGGAGTGATTATATCCGACCTATCATATTATTCTCCTATTGTGCTCTCTTTTCGTTTTACGGAAGAAGGATCCCTTGTATCAATCCGTGCTACAATCATTTACTCGAATATTGCCAGTGCGATCGTGACTTGGGCTCTTAATTACGCCTGATAATTCATCGTCCTACATATTGTTTAATTATAAGAGAATAACCGATGAATTCGGTAAGTTGAGTTGCGGCGTTCAATCACTTTGGTTACTTGCAATCATTACAACGAACTACAAGGAATGCCCGAAAGAACGCAGCTTACAGGAGGGCGCATCGTAAAAATAGCCAAGAATGAACCGCTCCTTAATGGATGTATACATATATGAGCATATACTATAAAGGAACGCGTCAACGGATGGACGAATAAATTTTAAATCGTAAATTAAGCTAAGATTCTTAATCAAATTGCTCCTTTATACAGTGGGCGCTGTCTTCTGCAGCCGCTCAGAATGCCTATTCCAGCGTTCCCAAAGTCACTTGTTTGTGTGAAGAAACACGTGACCCGCAGGGGAAGGCTTTAGAGGTCATTCTCATTCGAACGCCAATCCAACGATCGCTCACTCTCCCTTACTATATTAAGTCCGCTCCCCCACCCCCCTCCCCCTCTCTCCCCCCCCCCTCTCTCTATCTCCGTGAAAATTCATGTCACCGATTACGATGCCCTCTAGCGGCTTACGCGCAGCACTACCGACCGACGCTTCAGAACGAAAGCAATAAAACGGTCTCTTTATGCAATAGTGGCGAGAATGCGTAGGTCTAGCTCAGGGGTCGGAAACCTTTTTGACAAGAAGAGCCATTTTTTCCAAATTTGTATAGAATATAACATAAGATGCGCCGCAGAGCATGTATAACGAAAAAATACGTATCTAGTACCGTCAAGACACATTTAATGACATAATTTAAAAGCTGCACACACTCCCACGCAATGATGTTTTGGAGATAATCCATAAAAAGAACTTGAGAAACAACAGAATATTTTACATAAGTTTCTATTCAACGAAAACATGAAAAAACATTCAAATGAAGCAAATAAAGAGATTCTTGCAGAAAGCGAATCTAAGACTATGAATATGTAAATGAAAATGAGAAAGTTGAAAATGAAATGTTTACTCATCAGCCCATACTGGATCCATCTATCGAAAACGATCGATCATATTCTTATATCAATTCAGACCGCCATTGTGGTCTGGTGCGCTTTAAGCGGTAGAGTGGGCGTCGGGAGCCGTAGGTCATTCCTCAAAGAGCCGCATGCGGCTCACGATCCGCGGGTTGCCGACCCCTGGTTTAGAGAGAGAGAGAGAGAGAGCATTTCCTTATTTTCCCCTTCACTGCAATATAACGGCGATTTCTCGGAAGCCACCGTTACTTATTAGTTACGGATTATCTGCTTCAAGGAATGAGAGAGCGTTCATTTGTTATTGAGACACCGCGACGATAAAGAGAGGAAATCCTTCGACACAGCCATTCAAAGTGTATATTTTTCTCTCTTTCAGTTATTTACACCAACGGCATATATATATATATAAACACAAAAACAACACAAATATGGGAGTTTTCGGGCTACATGTCTCTCCGTCGCTGAAGAAGGACGTCAGCCCGAAAGCTCCCATATTTGTGTTGTTTTTCGTGTGTGTTCAACACCCCCAGCGGCTCTCCAATCTAGGTAAGTGTCCACTGGGCTTCCTCCAACACCTTGTTGCCACCTTTATCATTACCTTTCCTTTTCTTTAAGTTTTTCTATATATATATATATATATATATCAAGCAAAAGAATCAAACGAGAGAACGCAAGCTAAATATATGCCGTAATGTTTGAGGCGTCAAAATATTTTCCCATTCCGTTCGATTGCCTCCCAATATCCTCTCTCTCTTTCCTTCTCCCTCATTCCAACTCTCCCATTCCTTACCTATCCATTCATCTATCCATCTCAATTCCAACCTCCTTCCTCCCTCTCCCTCACCTATGTACACCTTCGCCATAGCCCTTCTCCCTCTCCCTTCCTCGCTTTCTCTCCCTTTCTCTCATATTATATTATCTACCATTCTCTCTCTCTTTCCTCGGCTGGCCTTCGCACCCATTTACCTCTGTGGCTGGAGGCAGGTCTGCAGAGGATGCCGTCGAGGGAGTGGGGGCGTTGCGTTGGGGGGAGGGCGTTGGGGGGGGAGGGAGGGGGGGGGATGAAGAGATGCGGGTTAAGGACACTGACTGCAGCGAAGGCTCGAATAAAGAAACCTTTATTGCGTGGTGTGGCGAATTCAGTGTGGGAAGCGAATTCTCCGACCACATCGCTCTGCTTCAGATAATGATCGCCGAGCTGATCTTTCGTGTACTATACATTGAACTAATTCCAAAAGTTCCGGACTGCAGATAATTTCGGATTAAAACAATGGGGTATTCGGGGGTGGGGTATATTTACGTTTACATGAATACCCTGAAAGTCGCCGGAAGCGTTTGGCAGGTGGTGCCACAGTACCAAATGAACTCGAACTAATGCCTCTGTTGGCCTGTCTTGTCTTGTCTGGGAAAAAAGATCTGTAGTATTTCTCGGTTCTAGCGATTATTTCGACGAATTTTCTCGTACGCTGTGATCTAACATAACCCTCACTAACACCGATGGGTACAACTATGCCGCGTACGTCACCAACGAATTCGGAGCTTTTAAACTTTTCAAATAATTTTCTTTTGTACTCAATTCTTCTACTCTTCAACGTCTGCCATTTCATATCCCTCAATATCTCTGATACACTCGCATCATACCGATATTCTCCCTTCACAAATCTAGCCGCTTTACGCTGAACCAATTCGAGTTCTCTAGTTAGGCCTTCTTCGAAAGGGTCCCAGACGGCGCAACAGTATTCCACGATGTGTCGTATTAGTGAAAAGTATGCGATTTCCTTCACATTCGAGGGGCATCCCCGCAGGACTCTAGAGGAAAGCCCTTGAATTCCGTTTGCCGATGCTATGACGGTTTTGATACGCTTCCTACTAGACAAGTTGCTTCTGAGTGTGACTCCTAGGTATTTGTAGCTATTGACGTATTTTAGCTTTAATCCAAATATATCGCACGGGTAACGAATGAAATTTATGGATTGCGTGAAATTCATTGCGGCACATTTCTTTATATTCAGGTCAAGTTGCCAATCTTTACTCCACTTCGTAATAGCCTGAAGGCCCCTTTTTCAAAGTCTCCTGGTCGTATACTGTCCCATTATTTGCGTAATGTTTACTAATTTTATAGTGTGATTTTTGCAAATGAAAATACTCATCACTAAAGAATTGAAAATAACAATTCATTACCTTTTAACTGACATCTCATAAACGATATAATCATAAAATTCACATCATTTATCCCAAATCGCTTTACTTATTACGCAAAATTTAGGATCCCAAAAACCGATCCGATGAATGCTAAATAATTATTTGTTATAATTTCAAATTATTACACATTAAACATAATTCTTTCACGTATTATTTCTTTTTCATAATACCATACACAAGCGTGTCATCCGCGAAGAGTCTGACTTTACACTTTATATTATCCGCTAAATCATTTATATGTATATCAGGAATAACAGCGGTCCGGTTACACTTCCCTGTGACACTCCGGAAGTCAATTTGACGACGTCTGATGCAACTCCATCGAGAATTATTCTCTGGGTTCTATCCGAAAGGAACGAAGCAATCCAATTTACAATGCTTTCGTTAATTGAATCAGCCTTTAATTTTTGCACTATTTTCGAATGGGAAACGGTGTCGAAGGCTTTCCTAAAGTCTAAAAATACTGCATCTATGCCTATTCCTTTATCCGCTGCTCTCATAATATCATCTATAAGTGGGGTAGCGGACATCCCCGCGTCGCGGGGGGGCCCAGTGCCCAAGGGGGCACAAAGCGAACCAGGGCTAAATGACCTCACGGACGAAGAAAAATGTTAAGAGGGAGACGAAAGAAAAGATGCTTGAAGTATACGAGAATATAGGGACACTACATTTGTGTTTCCTCCTATGAACAGAACCAATTGATATGCTGCTCGATTGAGGAAGAGGCGTATGGGCTCTTAGTAATTACGGCGACGAATAAACACGCCCACGACCTATGCCTGCGGTCTGTTTATAAAATGCTATAGAACCGTTAGCATAAAGCAGGGGTCCCCAAACTTTTTATTGAAAGGGCCACATTATGCTTTATGTACGACAGCGCGAGCCACTTGAGACCTTTCAAATGACTGATCGGGCCGTGTGAAAACTTCAATGAGCAAGTATCGAGGAGAGGGGAGGGTGGGTAAGGCAGGCGGGCCGGATTAATTCACTGCGCGGGCCGTAGTTTGGGGACCCCTGGCATAAAGGATTTCTATATTACACTCGGTTTTTAATTAACGTATATGCCACGTAATACGTGTCTGTGTACAAACGACGTTCCCAAAGACATTAACGATGAAAGATCAATGTTATGAGAGCGGGGTGAGCGAGAGAGACTCCACTAGCATCCCTGCATAGCCCTTCGCGAATGATGCGCAAAATTTCCGTCATCGATATATACTCCGCTGGTGTCCGCATTCTCCAACCTGACCTTTACAACTTGGTTCACATATAGATTCCTGATCAGTCTCCTGTCTTTCCAGTCTACACCTATATCCTTTAATATCCTCATCAGCAGTATCTAATTTACTCTATCAAAGGCCTTCTGCCAGTCGACGAAACATACGCAGCAATCTTGGCTGTACTCTATTGTCCTTTCTGATATGATTCTCAATCAGGACCGACCCAACAATACAAGCGGACCAAGCGACCGCTTGGGGCGCCGAATTTTTAGAGGCGCCAAATTTTCCTGGCAAAAATACCTTAATTAAGTTTTTCCGTTTGGGTTTCCATTGATATGTTTAGTGTTTGCAGCTGGCGAATAAATGTGAAAATGTGACTTCAAATGAATGTTCAGGGGCAGCAACCAGGCTCTACTCCGAATGGTAAAATAGTATTTGCGAAAGCTGCTTCCTAGATGTGGTTTTCCAACATTTTATTGCTGTTACACGCCGGGGGTCTTTGCCGACCGGGTGAAAGCAGTTCTCACCGCACCTAATATTTCTAGCTGATTCCCTCTGTGATTTGCCGCCCCCGAGGGTTTCTGTCAGGGTGCAATGCACCCCTTGCACCAAATGTAGTCACGGACCTGAAGAGAGAAGCATTGGAGGGGGATGAGATGAATGATTAAGAAAGTTCATGCCTCGGCATCGCTCCCGCATATCTAGCCTGCTACAGATTGGCCAGCGGGAGACATTTGCAAAGGTGCCCAACAACAAGGAAATCTTTAGAAAGTCCGAGGAGGATGCGGGATATCCCAAGACCCTCCCTCCTGCGCTTCCTCTTTGTTTCCACGTGCATTCATTCAGGCACACTCAAAATTCTCGGTTGATTGGTCGCGGCTCTTGTTTGAGGACGAAATATATATCTTTTGAGTTTCTTTTACTGTTTCTTAGCAATTGTTATTCTGTGTTATAATAGGGTGTGTGAGGACTGGGTACATATTATCACACCACCGTTTTCAACCCCTTCTCCTGCAACATTTCCTCCTCCCTCGCATTTTGCATTGGTGGCATGAAAAAGAACTATTTGTCTGCATTAGTTCCAATACGTCCATCGTTGTGGAAACGTCAGTAGAGCGGTTTGTGTCTTTTAGTGTTTGAATAATCAGTTATCAAGTTATAGCAGGTTAGTTTTCCTTGGGCGTAATTGATATGTTTTTGTCATTGCTCAAGAAGCGACGTCAATATTTAGTGTAAATATTATTTTTCCCATTGATAAAAGCGGGTGTTTCATCCTGAGGTTGGAGCTATACCTAGTCTAAGATTAACGAAGATTTTCTTAACCAGGAAGTTATGCTATATATATTTTATTCGATCTTTTTATATACCGTATTTAATCGATTGTAAGCCGACCCCTACTTTGCACAAGGGCACTCGAGGAAAATTCCATGTTGGGTGTACAGACATCCTAGTTTTCTGGGATTTGTCGCGAAAAAATACCGAAAAGTATAAATGCCCCGGTTTTTTCAATTCGTAATTAAATAAAAACGGTATCAACTAAAATTACGACAACACAAATTACGTTACATTCAAGCATTCAATATAATTTTTAATAAAATGTCATTTGCCCCGGTTACGTCCATGATTTTTAATCTCGCAACAGAAATATCCCGGTTTCTCTCTTTGTCTTCTCCAACACCTCACGTTCGACTCATCAATCCCGTAGCGCCATTGTGCAGCAAGATTTGATGTTTCTTCCGTATATTCAATCACTTTTCTCTTCAAGTCCGCAGAATAATGCGTTCGTCCCATTACGGGATTATTAAGAAAAACTGAAAAACTCGCCAAAGTAAATGACAAAAACTTACGCTTGCAAAGGAACGAGGAAATTGCGATTGACTCAGGAAATCCTAAGATTACGCGCATACTAGAGATGGCTCGGGAGTGAATTTATCAAAACATTTATTTCGATTTTTAAGACTGGATTCTTAGCAGAGTGACAATTTAAAAAAAGGTCGACTTACAATTGATTAAATACGGTATTTTTTTAACGTTGTATGGTTAAATTATTTTTTAGTTTAATTCAAATAAGTTTGTTGCTATTATACTCTTTCTTGAACCAACCTTTGATAAGTAGTTTAAGGTAGTGGGGTTTCTCTTTAAAATTTGAGGTAATTAAC
The DNA here is from genome assembly GCA_036926305.1 of Uropetala carovei. Lineage (NCBI taxonomy): Eukaryota > Metazoa > Arthropoda > Insecta > Odonata > Petaluridae > Uropetala > Uropetala carovei. Next base: position 4,240,867 of record JAXCHB010000098.1, on the reverse strand, counting down.
TCTATTATTGGGCAATTTTATTTCCTTTTAAGAAATTCATCCTGAAGGTCGTTTTAAATTTTCAGTTTGTAACAAATTCGTAAGCTGCTTCTGTTAACGAAAGTTGTCCTTGACTTGTTGTAACGATTCCAAGTAATAGACGTTCATCTTGCTCTTGAATCAGTCATAAAGTTGGTCTCATTTTCATTCCAACCCATATTTTTTAAATCATTTTTTTCGGAACGTCTTTCCAAGATTATTTCCAAGATAAGATTTTTATTCCATTCGTTTCGTCTCTTCTTTTTCCGCTGCATCCTTCATTTGCAGCATTCACAAACTCCCGAGTGCATTTTGCAATCAAGAATCAATTTCATTCTTTCTATTTCATTCCAAGGGCATTTTGTACCATTAGCTTTAGATAAGGGCGTCACTGCCTTTATTCATGCGTTTGGCAACAAGTTCTTGTGTATGAATAAGGCAATGTGTCGATGTTGTATTTTTTAAAAACTTACTGCACCAGCAAGTTTGACAAGCATTGATTGAGCCCCATGTGTGTATACATCGATTCAATAGTTCTAATCAATCTCATTTTCATTGAAAGTACGGCACAATTTATAATTTCTTTGTGACATTTCAAATTTATTTTTCTGTGAATGAAGTCCTGTTTTTTTATTAAACCGTTTAATCATAAAAATACACAAAACATCAAACTATTTATACTCTATTATACTACTAAACTACTAAATTTTAATGTAAAATTTATGTATCGATGGGGCGCCATAACTGAAATCTGCTTGGGGAGCCAAAATGTCTTGAGCCGGCCCTGTTCTCACTACACCAATAGCATCTCTGGTTCCTCGTCCTTTTCTGAAGCCGAATTGATCTTCCCCTAGTATTTCTTCGGCCTTTTTCTCTAGTCTTTTATTAAGAATCCTCGTGATGATCTTCGAAGTGTGTGACAGTAGGCTTATCGTTCTGTAGTCTTTACACTGCATTGCCTTTGGCTTCTTCTTTAGAGGGATCATTGTTACATCTAAGAAATCGTGAGGCCACTCTTCCGAGTCGTAAATCTTGTTAATTAGTTCCATAATCACTTTTAGTCCTTCCGATCCCATGACTTTAAGTACCTCTGCCGGCATTCCATCGCTGCTGTAGCTTTTCCTTTCTTTAGTTCAAGTATCGCCTTTTCTACTTCGCTTTTCATAATACTTGGTCCCAAGTTGTCTTATTCAATATTATCCTCTTCTTCCTGTTCCATTTGTACCGATTCCGCCTGCTTGTTGTATAGTTCTTTATTGTATTCTTCCCATATCTGTGCTACATCCTTTGGTTCTGCGACTACATTTCCATCTGTATTAACAATTCCTTTACCACGAATCCCATTATACTTCTTATCTTCTAACTCCAGTGCCCTAGCGTACATCATATCGTACCGTCCTAATTTCTCCCTCTGTTGTATTTCCTCACATTTTTCTTAAACCCAATTATCCATAGCTTTATCTGTTACCCTTCTGAACTAATTATTTTTGTGTCTATAGTTTTGTGTCTTCTTCACTGTTAACGTTTTTCCATTTTCTTCGCTCATCCATTTTCTATGTATATATATATATATATATATATATATATATATATATATATATATATAAGGAAAGGTAATAATAAAGGTGGCAACAAGGTGTTGGAGGAAGCCCAGAGGACACTTACCTAGATTGAAGAGCCGCTGGGGATGCTGAGGACACACGAAATATATATACACACACAGTGGAAACCACTTAATATGAAAACGCTTAAAACAAAATATCGGTTAACGCGAAACGCATGCTCTGTCCGTTCCAATGCCTATACCTTTCAGTATAAAAAATCATTGATAACGCGAAACGGTTTACACGAAATACCGCTTAATTAGAAAATATTTTTCGGTCCCATTAAAATAAATACATGCAAAATTCTTCGGATAACACGAAATGTCATTTGCGATAATTTCTCCCCATGATTGTGGTAATATCTTCGGCTGTGTATTACACCTTATTATTGATATGTATCATGGATTTGCCTACCAGCCTAATTCCATATTTGAAAAATGAAAATTTTAACATTAAAACTGTAAACATGAAATTCGGTAAACTCGAAATTTGGATAAGACGAAATGATTGTGCTAATCCCTAGCATTTCGTGTTAACCGGTTTTCACAATGAACGCAGGAAACTTTGTATCCCGACCGTCTGCCGACTGTATTTTGAGTGTCTCGGCGACGAGACACAAGTGCCTGGATACAATCGGCTGACTGTCTGTCGGCAATAGATCAAACAAGTACGTGTCGTTTCAAATAGTAGGTACACTAGAGAAAAAGCAAAATAAATCGCCATTGGGAAGAATAAACGACGAATTTAAAGGACAACCAGCAGTAGATGGTAACTACTGCGGTGAAAAGGTAAAGTCTCTTCTATCAATATCTGATTTGCTTATAATTCGGTGGAAAAATTATGAATGGAAAACCTCTCCAAACATAATGTAGATGCATTAATCTACGCTGGAGAGAATATTATCACTTACTTTTGTAAACCTTTCAAAAAAACTCCCCAAAGTAAAAGAAGGTTAGTTGACCGCCAATTAGGTTGTTACCATTCTTCTTCCATATATACTTTTGTATATTTATAGGTTATATCTAAGTAAATGATACGTTAAAAAAATATTTTATTACTTTCTGTCGCCAATCGTTATGTCTGCTAGCACCAAAGGTTAGGAAAGTGTACAGTTAATCATAAACAAGCGCTTTTCGTGCAATTATTTGTAATTAAAGAATATAAATACTATGAACAGCATAAGACAGCTAAAAGAACACGACCCGATTCTGTCTCTATGTCTAATAAAAATTCTTCCCTATTTTGATGCTTTTAATAAACGTATTTAGGTAATCTTTAGTATAATGACTAAATACTAAACGATACATCAGAAACTATTCCAAGAAATAGCGACATTTATATTTGCCGATTTATTTTCTAATCATTTGCAGTTAATGAACCATCATCATCATAGGTAGTCTGTCCATTGACAGGTCCGTGATTATTCTAGGTTAAACTTGGTTCTCCATATACTCCTATTTTCCGCAGTTTTCTTCATGACTAATTGGAGAAATGCTCAGCGAAGGAATAAGGACGTCGGAGACGACTTGCGCGATTAAAAGCGGTGAATTCTTATAATAAAAATCGAGTGCCCTTCTTAATGACATTCAGCATTCCTTGTTTCGTCTGAAAAAGACGACGCCGATGATGAATAATACATTGAAAAAGGAGAAAATCGCCAATAAAATGGCATTGGTACAATCGAAAATTGAATGACAAGCGCAAGTGAGTTCCAAGGTGGTGCGCATCGGAGAAATTAAGGCTCGTGCATATTGGATGAGTCAACGACGTATTGACACAGAAGCCCTTGCGACTGTCGGAGAAACACGTTACATCCTTGAAAGACAAGAGCAACATGAGAACGAGAGATATTGGAATCGGAATGCCAGGGCGAGCGGGAGGGGGGAGAGAGGGGGAGGGAGGGAGAAGGAGAGGTAGGGGATGGGAGTGGAGATGTTCGGCATTCGTCACACGTGGAGGAGAAAGGCGAGGAATTGTAGGAAGAGGGAGAAAGAGGACGAGTGTGGTTTTGAAACCGCTATTCATGTAAGACCGCTACGTATATAAAAATTTTCACTTTCAATAATATTTCGCGAATTGGAAAATGTTTGCTTTTCTCTTCGTTTTCCGCAGAATGCAACTGGCGCCGCCCTATCGGGTGGATGCGACATGTCCACTATCTTCTTGGTCGTTTCATTTTTTTTCTCGAGTCCTCGTATGTGCATCCCACCGCACCCCTTCTGACGACCCTCGAAAGGGAAAAAAATAACAAGGTCTCTCTCTCTCTGTCCACCACCCTCGTTAGCTCATCGGTTTCGCGTATCGAGAAAGAGAGGGAAACCGGATCGAAAGGAGTTCAAGGTCACGCGAGACCCAAACCGAGAGAGAAAGAAGGCGAAAGGACCCTTCGGAGGGGAAATAAGGGATTGCGTGGAAGAGGAGTGGGAGGAAAAACACGTCAGAGAGAGCATCGCCCTTGAGACCAAGGAAGCGTTACTCCAAGTCAGTCAGTTGGGCCACAAGGAGGCGCGAATACGAGTGTTTTACTGCCTCGACGTCGCCTTGGTTCGGTCCCGCTCTCCACGGACGAAAGAAAGAGAACGTTCGCAGAAAAGTGCTCTTGGAGGGCGGATGGGATAAGAGATACGATCTAATTAATTAATTCGGCAGAAATATGTGAGGAAAGATAGAGTGGAGGATGATGGGAAAAGAAAAATAGTATGAGAGTGGGGGAGGGGGGTTGAGTTGGGGGAGGCGGAATAAAAGAGAAAGCATGAGAGAGAAGGAAGAGAGACATCGAAAGCAGAGAGAGAGAGTGCGACGAGTTGAGAGTCTAAACATTAATTCGTCAGAAAGGATCAGGAAAATGCCTTTCTAGTTACATATATAGTCCTAAGATTCCGACTTTGTTATTTCTTCTGTTTCATATAGTTTTATATAGTAGGATTTTCTCTTAGGGTGGGGATCAATTCTAATAAAAAATATTCCACCAAACCTTGGGACAATTAGGGGTCCCCTCAATTACAGGGAGGAGCAGAGAGGCTCCTCATGAGTACCTACATATCTGGTGGTTAATACTAACTCTTGTTAGAGTTTAAGGCTCTTAAGTAAGAAAATGTAACGTTTGTGGGGGGAGGACTAAGCCCGTCAGCCTCCCTCCTGGTTGCGCGCCTGAGTTGGATATGTGTTTGGGAGAAAAAGGCAATAATACGCTCCCTAGGATTAGAAAAATCATTGCAATCTTTTGTTAAGAAATAGTTTTATAATTTGCTAGTATTTTAAAACAACATTTAAATACATTCCTAATTGACCTAAATGTTTGTAACTTCATAATATATAACGATATTTTCCGCATATTTTTACACGATATAGTTCGAACAATATTTCTGCTACTTCATTCCCATCACGAATCATTCAAATCAATAATTTTTTACTTATCGGCTATGAAACCACGAATTGCGTGCTAAATGGCGTACATTTTCTCTATTATTACAAATACTACAAATAAAGCGAGACATCAACGGTTTCTTCTAATCATTCTTAAAGTGTACCCCTGAAATACGATCGTGACCTTATTAAAACGACTTCCAAAGGTTAAATGTAAGAGTGGACCTTATGTGGTCTAAATAAATAAAAATTATTATCTACATATACAATCAGTATATTATGGATATTTCTATGCTCGTGCCTGTTATGGCATCATGTTTTGAGGTGCCTGCCTCACCATCAATACTAAACAAAGTGCTACTAATTCAAAAGCGTATTGTAAGAAGCATGTTGAATTGTTCTCAGAGAACATCATGTCGACCTCTTTTTCAAAAATTAAATATGCTATCCATACCATGTGTTTACATTTATCGGGTTGTTGTATTCGTGAAGAAAAATCGAAACTTAATTAATTCAAATGCTGATGTTCATTCATATATTACAAGAGGACATAAAAACGTCCATTTAGAGCATCACAAAAAATAACTTGCTCAAAGATCACCACTTGCTATGGGTTCTAAAATATTTAATATGCTTCCATCATGTATCAAAGATACTGACAACATTGATAAATTGAACTCAGATCTTAAAAAGATGCTTATCACTAATTGTGTTTTTGTAGTACCAAAGAGTTTTTAGACTCATTTGTGTAAATCACAATCCTCAATTCATTAAACTGTTGCTTTATACTTTCTAAATGACAAAAATATTGTGATAGTTTGTCTAACACGGATAATAAATGATGCTGAGGTGATCTTCCATCTCTTTTCTTCTCCACTTTTGCAGCAAATTTGATTGGATGGCTGACATGGTTCTCCATTCATCAAAGAGATGGAGACACGCTAACAAGATCACTGGATATCATTGCATGTCATTTTTTTATGATCTCATATAATTCGTTCGTTGTGGTTTACTTCCCTCCTGTACTTCCGCTTCCCACCTTTTCTCTTCACTAATTGAACTTTAATAATCAGGCACAATCCCTTATTAGCTTTCTATTAATATAAATTCTTTTTTGTATCTTAAAGCCTTTGCGAAACTGAAAGTTGAAAGTGGATTTTTCTAAGGCAGGGTTTCCGAAAGTGGGGTACGTGTACCCCTGGGGGTAGGTACATATATACTTCGAAAGGAGCTAAGGGTTACTTGATAAGATTTACGTAATGGCGGACATTATGACACTTGACACTCGAAATCAGCTTTTTAAATTTTGCTAAAATAATGCCATATAAGTTACGATCGGTATTAGATGAATCGATGAAAACTATTAATTTCATTTAAGCCCGATCGTTAAATGCGAGAATTTTTTCATCTCTATGCAGTTAAATGGTAAGCCAACACGAAATGGCCAGCGGCGTAGATACCGCCCGGGCGAAGCCCTGGGGCCCGTGCTTACAGGGGGCCGGTCCCAACCTAAGAAAATATTCCTGTTCTGAAAGAATGGACTTCGTTTGCCACGGTAGTTCAGTGGTAGAATATCCGCCCGGCATGTAGAAAACCCGGGTTCGATTCCCGGTCAACGCATATTTTTTTCACCTGTTTCCACATTTCCCATCATTACAAAACAAATTTTTGCATTTCGTGAATAACAACGATAATGGCATTGTAACTAAAGATCCAAATTGTATAAAATACTACTAATTAGTGACCATTTGAAAAACATTTCCAAAAAGTGTACATGCCATTGTTGTCGAGTCACTGCTGTTGTGGAAAGGTAGGTTGTCTTGGAGGTAGTGTATTTCAATGAAAGCTTCTAGATTTAGGATTTAAATGTTTGAAGTGCACGACCCATCAGGTTATCTGTGGGATTTCATTATTAATAGCGGTAAAGAAACAAAATTAGGTTGCGAAATAACATCAAAGAAAAGACATTATCGACGAAAGTCGTTCTTACATTGCATGATAAGTTGTTAGATTCCAGTAGGTGAATATATATGGATAGCTAATACATATATACATATTATTTGAGAGATCAACAATTGCTGTAGGGACTGTAAAAATAAATAGGTAGCGAAGTACAACAGTGGTTCTTAACCTTTTTCGTCTCCTGCCACCCTTCTGATCTTCTAAAATCCCCACGCCCCCTTACCTCAGAAATTTTTCTTTAATGATTTTATCAAAAAATATTTGTAATTTTTGTTTTATTAGTTTTTTTGATCGAAATCAATCGAACACAAGATTAGAATAATCGAAAACGAGTCTTTTTTATGAATTAGGTATACTTTTGTACCAACTTAACCTGAAAACACTTCCCAGCTTAACATGAAATAATAATATTTTCACAATCAGACACAGAATAATCACAGTAATCACTCGTGCCAACACCAAGTCGGCCAACTCGTGTTGTCACATAATATTATGCTTTCAGGTTAGGCACAAATTGTGAAAAAAACCTTGCTGTTTTTACGAAAAAATTATTTTGGTCCAAAAAGCTTAACGCCCCCCTGGAACCCTCGTACGCCCCCCCCCCCCCCCCCCCAGTTGAAACCCACTGATTTTGACAAAGTACCCCATAATAAATTAATAGGAAAACTAGGAAAGTACGGCATAAACCCTAATATCGTGAGTTGGGTAAAAGATTTCCTCTCCAACAGAAAACAGATAGTAGTTATTGATGGGAAATCTTCATACCCGGTAAAAGTCGCATCAGGTGTTCCACAGGGAAGTGTTATTAGCCCACTGCTATTCCTGATATATATAAACGATATCTGCTCGGTAGTTCGCTGTAAAATAAGACTTTTCGCAGATGATACCATTTTATATAAGGAGATAACGAGTCAGGATGACCAAAAATCGCTTCAGGAAGATTTAAACGCCCTTTCAGCATGGTGTCAACATTGGAAAATCGAAGTTAATCAGTGCAAATGTTCCCTATTGAGTTTCTGGAAGAGTAAGAACAATGACTTAAACTCGGAGTACAGAATTGATAGATTGAATATCCAATCTGCAGAGTACGTTAAATATTTAGGAGTCACCATTTGTCCTGATCTATCGTGGAATATGCATATTCGAAGGATCGTAGGCGCAGCTAATAAGAAATTGGCCTTCGTAGGCAGAATAGTAAGAAGTAGCACAGAACAGGTACGAGAAACGTGTTATTTATCATTGGTCAGATCTCAGGTCGAATACGCTTCCAGCATATGGGATCCGTACGAAAAGGGACAGATACTTGAGTTAGAAAGAATCCAACGCAGAGCAGCCAGATTCGTTAAGCAAAAATATGAGCAAAAATTAAGCGTCACATCACTCTTGAAGGAGTTGAATTGGATATCGCTAGAGGATCGCAGAATTAGCGCTAGGTTAAGGCTTCTGGAGAAATTTAGGTCGGAAGTTCTCTTAGAGGAGGTCTCAGGAATATTAGAGGCACCTACGTACATGGGCAGGCACGATCACGAGAATAAAATACGAGAGATCGACTGTAGGACCGAGCGATACTAGAGCTCGTTTTTTCCAAGGACCATACGGGATCATAACAGGAGAGTGATTCCCACGAGGGACGTTATTAGGTAGGGCTTGGTGTGCTGCACCCCCTGCCACCCACCAGTCTGGTGATTTGCAGGGTATCATGTAGATGTAGATGTAGATGTATGAAATTTCATCACCGGAATCATCAACAAGGACTAAATAAAGATATTTATATTTTATTAAATAATATATGGTATCTTTAATAGTGTATTTTTGGGAATTATTCGATAGATTATTAATTAATTAATTAGCATAAAATGAATATATGCATAACGAAATCGACATCGCCGAAAAAATTCACGCTGACGGGTTGAAATGCCGCGAAAAAAAGCACACTTGAGGGATGAAGATGTTACATTTTAATAACAGGTTGAATAAATAGAGGATACTTTTCTTCAGTGCGTTGCCATGGTACATATATTTCAATTTTTCTTAAAGCAATTTAAATCTGGGCGAATTTTCCTCCTAAAACTATGGAATACGTTAACTTATAGTGGGGCCCAGAAAAACTTAGTCCTGGGGGCCCGCGCATGCCAAGCTACGCCACTGAAGGGAAATGTGCTGACAAGAATTTAAAGCTACGCGATGAAGTACGTACTGTTTTATAAGAATAAACCATTCTAGCTCTATTTTTCCTGGATTATAATGTTTAGATTCAAAGAATCTGAGCCTTCGAGGTTTCAATATGACTTTGTATTTTAATAAACGAGATAAATCAAAGTCTATGATAAAAATGAACATTCTGGGTCACTTGCGTTGAAAGAGGTTCGTTGGATTGTTTTGCGACACTGCAGGAATATCACCCAACAAGTGAAACATTTATGAATGAATTTGTAAAATCAGATATAACATTTGGAAGGACTCGCGGAGCCATGGGCGTCAGCAGGGGGTCAAGGGGGGAGGGAGGGGGCAGTTGCCCCCCCCCCCCCCCCCTGGAAATGTGTAAAAACCTAAATATTATATTAGACACTAGCGGAAGTGTCCGTTGAATTTCAACGGATTTAGTGAATCTAAAACTTCGACCGTATAACATCCAAACATCGAAAGAATAAAATAATACATAGTTGTAACTTCACGGCCGCCCGTGTGCAAGTCTCATTTACCGCGATTTTTAGGTGTTCTTTACAAAAATAAACAAGTTAGGAAAGTGTAAAACGTGTTACAAATGGGCGCGTTTCGTGCAATGAAGTATTAGAAAGAAATTATATACCTGTATGCAAGGGAAATAGCGTTTAAAGTTCTTTTCTTCATCATAAATAATCCATTTTCTTCCTATTTAATAATATTACATGCACATGTAAGGAAATTAAACGTTTGTTTGGGAGGTTGTTTATGTTAGCAACAATGAAGTAACCATGCAAGAAATTTTCGAAGTACAACTCGAATTAAGACATTCTTGTTTGATTTTATCGATAACGGCTACTCCTGCGATAAAAATGTATAGAAAAGGAAATACTCTACTTTACCAGTTCTACAACTTTTATTTGAGAGATATTTTGATATGAGCAACACTTAACGAGATATGACAAAAATTTAATTTTTTGTCACCAGTAAAGTGGTACCCCTGATTGGTGTATGTGATTCATTTTTGCGATTTTCTTATTTTATTTGATTGAAAGTCCTTAATATCAAATTTCATGAAAATCCGTTCTGTAGAAGCCGAGAACAAACATGCGGACGGACGGACGGACAGACGGACGGACGGACCGACCGACCGACGATAATAGGCGCTCACGCTGTAAGCGAAACGCGCCGAAAAAACGCATTATGGTTTGATAAATTTCCATAGCCAATAAATATGAAAGAATATACGGCATATTATAATATAATCCGCATTACTATTAAAAATACTATACGTGTCTGACGATAAATCGGTCGCCCCCGTTGTTTGACCGCCCGTGTGCATCGCACAGTCGCACATATGGACTGTTGTAACAGTTGAATAAAGCAAAAACGAAGAAAATCGATTCATAATTAGGTATTTCTATTAATGAAGGAAAAAACTTGCACTCTGAAAAATCTAATATTACGTGTAAACCTATAGGAAATAATTACTGAATTAAGCACCCCTTCCCCCAAATTTTTTCTCGCCATATATCTTACATTACTCGCATATACCTATGCGAAGTTTTGGACGAAACCTTCAACGGTTTGGATTTCTATAGCGGACAAAAAAAAGCAGAATTTCACTTTTATATATATAGTAAAACCTGGTTAATTCGAACCTCTATATTTCGAAATTTTTTAACACCTGAAAGACCGAAAAAGCCAATTCCATAAAAATGTGTTTCAATAATTCGAAAATCTCTATAATTCGTAATTCGAAAAAAATTTTTGCCCGATTCTCAGAATATCAACGCATTTTTGTCGACATAATTCGAAATAAAACTTACCAAAAAGAAACTAAATGAAATTTACTAAAATATTTCTGGCACTATGTCGGCTGGTTTACAAACATTGTGCGATCGTGATCATACCCACTGGGCGTTGGGTATTGTCACAAGTTTCGGTCCATCCCCTCAATTTATCTACTGTTTTGCGAGTTTTGTGTGGAAAACGCGTTCCAATATTCCTTTGGTTCGTTGTTTGTTTCGTATTAGATCGTATTTTTCATCATTGTTAGTTACTTGTTTAAATAATACTCTTAGTTTAATAACTGCAAGAGAGACTATATTTAAATTTATTGCTATAAAATATTTTTTTAAATATACCCTCCAATGGCTCCGGTTCGTGTTGCATATAAGACTCTTACTCTTGCTGAAAAAATGTCTTTGCTGCAAGACATTGACAAGAAGTTAGAATCGAAAGGAAAGCTGGCCTCAAAGTATGGGATTCCGAACTCGTCTTTATCTACAATTTTAAAGAATCGGGCGAAGATTGAAGAAAGTTTTTATAAATTTAAAGGGAGCGCTACACGTCAGCGTTCACGGCCTGCGAAAAACGAAGACCTCCAAGAAGAACTGTCCGATTTTTTTTCACAAGTACGAGCGGCGAATTTACCTGTGACAAGCCCGATGCTCATTGAAAAATCAAGAAGTCTTGCGAACGCTTTTACATTGAAGATTTTAAAGCGCCCAATGGGTGGTTGGATGGTTTTAAAGATGCCACAATATTGTTTGTCTCGCAGTATGTGGTGATGCCCAAAATATTAACGAAGAGGAAGTGACCACCTGGCTGCAAAGTAATAAACATGTTTTGGAGAAGTACGCGCTCAAGAACATTTTTAATATGGATGAAACGCATTTTTTCAACATGTTGCTCGATCGTACTTTGGCTCTCCGAGACGAAAAATGTCACGGCGGCAAACGTATTAAGGAGCGTCTCACCGCCGCGCCGTGCTCTGCACAAATATGGATGGGTCGAATAAAGAAGAACTGGAAATCATCGGAAAATATGGCAAGCCACGCTGTTTCAAAGGTATTAATCGTGATTATTTGCCGATAATTTACAAGCATAACAAAAAGGTGTGGATGACAACAGACATATTCAAAAGTTTTTAAAATAAGAATGCAAAGACGTGTGGCGGTGCAAAATCGTAAAATTTTGTTGACACTAGACAACTGTTCTGCTCACCATGTGGCTCAGATAAATACGCCCAATGTTGAGTTGCTGTATTTTCCGCCGAACACAACCAGTGTTCTGCGGCCACTCGACCAGGGCATCATTCAAAATTTAGTCATTACAGAAAAAAAACTATTGTCGTCATACTTGGTGCAAATTACAAATGGATGTTCGCAGGATGATTTACGAAAATGGACGATTTTAGACGAGTGCCGGACCTTGTCATCGGCGTGGCAATTGGTGACTCCTCAAACCATCGCCAACTGTTTTAAGAAAAGCGGGCTATCTTCGCAGCCGGCAGAAGTGTTCGAAGGTACAGAAGTGGAGGAAGTAATCGACAGTAATATATTGGGGCCTGTCAGTTTCGGAGACTTTATTTCCTTTGATAATGACTTGGTTATGTCGGTTGTGTATGACCCCACGATCGACGAATCGAAACCGTTGCGAGTGATAGCGACGAAGAAGACGATGTGGATAACGTCGATGCTAGGTTGGATGTGCCATTGCCATCTAAGGAGGATGTTTTAAAAGCTTAAGATACCCTTCAAAGGTACGTGTCCGGGATGCCAGACGTGCCGATGAATATCTGTGAAAAAGTTGATGCCATTATGCAACACGTTGCGCTAGGGAGTGCCCTGAAATTGAAACGGGAAAATAACCAACTTTTTAAAATAAATTTACATTAATATTTTATTACACACTTTTATTTATTTACTTTTAAGTTGAAATAAGTGAAAGACATTATTAACATTTTAGTGGTTTAATTATATGTTCATATATGTTTCAATGTTTAAATGAGTAATCCTAAATTTGACTTTTATTCAGCGACATCATATTTTGAGGTATGCATGTGTAGTACATCCTTTTTTTCAGTATTTTAATATGGTGTCATATTCTTTTGTTTTTTTGTAATTTATATTTACATCTTTTAAATTTGGTAAATCACGCTTTTTTGTAAATTTCGAATTATAGAGGTTCTTCGTAATTCGAAATGCTTTTTCTTTGGTCCCGTGAATTTCGAATTAACCAGGTTTTACTGTATATAGATCATATCACTTTCGCCAAATCCAGCTTAATTTCTTGTGTAATTATGCTTTTCTGAAATGTTCACTTGTATGACTTGTAAGCAAGAACATCTGTGAACGTATATTTGTCTATGATTGAACACTGACCCTGAAAAATGTACACCAGATGCGCGGGCCTATTTACGTTAATAAACATTTAAAATGTAGAATATAATGATTTTACGTATGAAAAAGGTAAGATTCCAGTATTCAATAGACGAAATAAGGTTCAATTACTTTGGTCAATCGTTATAAACGCTTCCCACAGGCTGTTTCCTGAATAATTATCAGTGTCTATTTACGTTTCTATGTATAAAGATAAATGTCCTGCTTTCTATCAGTCACAAAAGTACAATAGGATGAGTTTAACAATTAAAGGACACAATGTAACATAAAAAGAAAATAGAAAATTAAAAAACAATATATTTTATGTTTACCTCTCTAATTCTATAATGGATAAATAACAAATTAGGTAATTTCGACTCACAACTAAATCCTTAATTTCCTTAAGTCGTTCTTAACCTCTATTTTCGACGGTGTGACCCGCGAAGAGGGCGGAATTGAGCTATGTAGCCCACGATGTTCGCAGAAATGGATCATGTGGCCTTCGGGCCGAAAAGTTTGAGCACCACTAGTATATACAGTAATTGGTAATATCAGCCCAGTAGAGCTGTCCTTACGCTTCGGGATTTAATGGGAAAACCCTCATGACTGCAGAACTAGTCAGGGAATCGGTAGCCAGGTATTCAGTAAAGAATTGCGAGTGAAGGCAATAAGGTCTCTTTTGGCTGTGTCAGGAAGATGCAGTGGCAGTTAATAAACATGTAATCTCTTCTTATATTTTCCTATTCCCTGGGCGAAAAGGAGGGGCGTATTGGTTGATTCACACATGACTTTAACTTTGTAGCTCTGATACTTAGCCACTGTTGCGCATTAGGTTTTAACTTTTCCTTTGGAAATGCCATTAGAGTTTGGTACCACTTTCTTCTTCACCAGTACTGCATTTTGTCGTAATAGGACTCATTTATGTGATTCTCTATGGCTTGTTCGTTACCAGCTGTCAGTAGCGGAATCCTGATGTATGCTTGGTTTTTAATAAAATAATTTGATGGGATATTGACAAGTGCTCTCACGTAACTTTTCAGTGATTTATTTTTTTGTGAACATATAAGGTGTGGTAATAATTTAAAAATTTAAAATCTTTTTAAAATTAAGTTCTTTCCTTTTACCTATAGGAATGGAAAAAAATCTAACAGGAAGAGAAATCGTAAGTCCAATGAACTTTTGGCGAAAGATTTTCCTTTTTTGAAAAAAACTGAAATAGAAGATACTGTTAGGATGCGATGAATGTAACGGTGAGTTTTCTGTCTCCCATGGTGGCAGATATGATCTCACAAAACATATAGCAACAGAAAATCATAAGAGAGCCTTAAGCAATGCCGCTTCCTGCTCTAACTTAGAGGATTTCTTCCGAAAAACTGATTTCTATGAAAAGGAAAGACAATTAGCAACAGCAGGACTATTTTCGTTCCATGTAATTAACCATAAAGTTTTAGGTCAATGGATTGTACATCCAAAATCATCCAAAAACTGTTTGAAAAAAGGTTTTCATGTGCCAGAACATTAGTTGTCATTTGTTAAAGGTGGATATTTTTAATATATTATAAAAGTGCAATATGTATATTGGACGTTAATGGTTTCCTGAAAATTAAGGCGAATAAAAGATTAATACATATTTGTTATTTGTGTCGAAGTATTTAGCCGATCGGAGTGTTCGAAAAGAGCTGGAATGCCGCGGCTCCGATGATACCGTTCCGTTTCGACAGACGTAGAAATACCGTCCCTTATAACCAGCGTTCCGTTTCGTAAAAATTTTAATTCCACCACCAATACAAACGTTCCGTTTCGTAACATTTTCCATTTCAAGAACAGATTTTAACCTGCTTCAAGGGAAATGCCAATCATCACGCGCGGAATAAATTATTCATTTAAAATATACTTTAAGTTAATTTCAAGAGGATATTCAGTACAGTGACAATATAATTCATAGTGATTCATTGGTGTGCATTTGTGGTCAGATAGGGGCCGGTTAAGTAAAATTTTCCCGGGTTGGAAAAATAGCGTCCGCCCCTGGGTAATAGGCATTTTTGTGTTTTTCTCCCCCTTGCAAAATTTTCTGCCGACGGCCTTGCGCGGAGCGATTACGAGAATATTTTCCAGAAACGGATGATTCTAATAACTGAGTGTGCAGCCATTTGTTGTGGATTTTGCGATTCAAAATTCAACAGGAAAAGAACAAGAAAGCCTCGTGGACATTTCTACTGACGATGACTTGAAAATTAAATTCCCGAAGGTATGTGCGATTGCTTTCTGGACACAATTATCAAACGCATATGGTTAAGGGGAGGGAAGTGGAGAGAGGCCGCCTCTAAAACCACGTGTGTCCCCATCAATAGAATCCTTAAGTTCCAAAGAATAAATTGCGCACTATATCATTCTGGGGAATCACATTTAATGGCAGAAAAGTGCCATTGAAATATTGCGAATATATGTACCTGAAAAAGGCAAATAACGACCCCTATATGCTCAGACCTGTGGAGTCGGAACGGACAAAGAACGAAGATTAAATAGGCCTGTTTCAGGTGGTCTGGACATTTACGTACATTTTTGACTCCATTTTGAGACGTATGTGTGAAGTTCGCAAAATGGACTTTTGTCCGGGAAAGTAGAGTCTTCCGACCACTGTGCGCCGGGTGTTCACAAGAGAAGGGACGGACGGTCGCTCGTGGGACTAATCTTTACGATCAGGGGAACATCGTGATAGGAAGGAAATGAAGGAGAGTGAGAAGGAAAGGAGGAGAGGAAGGGGAGGGGGGAAGAGAGAGAGAGAGAGAAGGAGAGGAAGGGGAGATGAGGAGAGGGGGAGGGAGAGAAGGAGAGGGAGGAATAGAGGGGGAGTATGAGGAGAGGTTTGGTTGATAGAGAAGGTAGGAGATGAAGGAGGTGTGAGGGAGGCCTAAGATCGGATGTGTGGACAAAAGAATGGGCGGAGATAGATAAAGAGGGTGAAAAAGACTCGCCAGCGTAATGGCGAGTGATGAAAAGGTGAGGAGGGAGGGAGAGAGAAAGAGATGAAAACGTGGGAGATGGACGTAGGATTGGAAAATCGAAATTGAAATAAGAGCGCGCTTATGATATGTGGGTGAAGGTCAAACGTGGAAGAAACTCCCCAGTAGGTATATGGTACGTGCTCGAGGTACAAGTAGAGGGGGGAAGGGAGAGGAGAATGGGAGGAGAGAGAGAGAGAGAGAGAGGAGGGGCCCTGTCCCACATTCGGTCCCTATGGTCCCTCGCTCTGACGCACTCTCCCATCCGAACGCTCCATCCCTCCGATCGCTTCTTTATAACGTAATCGGATTGCCTCTGGTGCTGAGACTATACTTATCATCAGCAGAATGGCATCATAAATAAACAGGACGACGAACTTTTTCGGTAAATTATGTTTTCGGTCTTCGGACCGCACATCTCGAAGTCTTTAATTATTTCATTCCCCTATTCTCTTCCTTCTGATGCCTCTTTCCTATTATTATTACACGTTCCATGACTTTCTTCGATGTTCTATTACTCTAATGAAGCTGCCCTCTCACTCTCCTATGATATTTTACACTTCACATCCGCGCAGTACTGCACTTATCGCATTTGCATATGTCATCATTCAAACTTCCTGTCTTTAATTATTTTTGGTCGGTGACAATTATATTGTAAGTATACGATATCCTCATAAATCTTTCTAATTTTAATCAAAAAAAGAATGAAAGCCTGCACGGCGAAAAGTTGATTTTTTCGTGTTATCTTATTGGAAATGGAAATTATCCCCTGGAGTCGAAATCGGGTCTTTGATCTCGAGTTCGATACATTAAAACGTTTTGTTATTATATCATAATGCTATCCTGAAAATTTCGTCAAATTCGGTTTAGTCGTTTGCGAGATATTAAGCTTCAAAAAACATTACATGACAAAGGGACAAAGTGACACTATTAGTTTATGATAAAGAGCGAGAACCACAATATTTCTGAAAAAATAGAAATGGTGATGAATGAAATCAAATCGACATAAAGTTATTCTTAATGATGTTGAATTCGTTTAGAAATAAATCAACCGAGAGCAAATTAAATTATTGGATCTAAGAAATAGGATATCAAGCGCCGTAAAAGAGCAGAGTCAAGCTGTGAGAAAGCACCATTAGGCTTCCAAAGAGCACTGCGGTGCTCTAGGGCAGTGGTGCCAACCTACAGCCAGCGGGCCGGATTTCTATTCGACCCGGGAAATCACGATGGAAAAACAATCCGAAAAATTTAACAAAGAAATTCGTACATTTTTATGAAACTTTTGATGATAAAACTTTTAATATTGAAACGTTAACCATAAACACCTTATTTTGACTTGATTTACGCTGGTGTAGAATTTCAGAATATACATATATGTAGTCAATTTCCGATTTAAATTCAAATTCGGCCCGCAGAAGAACTGGCATCTTGCAATGCATCCTGCCGAACGACTTGCAGTCACCGATGCGACCAACCATGTATAGAAATGGTTGGGCACCACTGCTCTAGGCTAAAGCGTCCTCGTTCGTTCATAAACCATTCGTCTGGTCCACTACACGCGTCAGTCAAGCGAATCTCGGCTCGCAGTGACAACGCGCTGTGACTGCGAGCCGAAATACGCAACAGATGCAACGCTCGGTTCATCTGTTGCGGTTCGTTCTTGTAAGTTATATTGCACAGGCGGGGTAAATAAAGTACATGCGGAGAGGGAGAAAATGGGGAAGCGGGATGGGAAAGAACAGAGAGGGAAGCGAATGAGGGGAGGGAGGAAAAAGCAGGGAGGAGAGGGTATTATTATATGGAATAGAATAGCAGGTGCTTTTGCTAAGGGAAAGGAACAGAGGCCATTATTAATAAAATAGGCGATCACGAAAAGCGATTTAGAAACGATTCAGATTCTATCTCAGGTGATTTAAAAAGTCAGGAGAGAAAGAGAGAGAGAGGAGGGGGAAGGGAGGGAGAGAGAGGGGAAGGGAGGGAGTGAGAGGGGAAAAGAGAGAGAGGCGGGGAGCGAGAGAGGGCGGAGTAAGAGATGGGTGAGGTTGGGTTGGTGAGAGGGGGGAGGAAGGAGATGCGCCATAGGCATAAACGAATTTCAAACCAAGTTCGAGATGTTTGTTCGGAGCAGTTAGGACGTGTATAGTTCCAGAGGTTCGCTCTATCGGTAAAAAAGGCATATATCTCTGATTGAAAGGAGATGGTAATATACGGAGGGATGGTGTGAACCAGATTTTTGTGGAAATCAATTAAATGCAATGAATTTTAATTTAATACTGAAGTTCGAGTTAAAACTTGTAACTTAGAGAACGAGAAGAATTTTAATGGACGTTGTAATTGTTTGATTTTTGATTCGAGTCTAGCTCTTCCATTGCCTATTTTATCATTTAGTTCGATTTCCGTTCTTAATGTTGGAGCAGTGTAATTAGTGCTAAATGAGTCGAATAAGTAAAGGAACATTGGCTTTCCATTTCCAAAAATATTATTCCAACTCGATGATTGATGAAATTTAGGCCGGCAAAATACTGCAAATTAGTAATGTGCGCACTTGCTAATTCAGCCTTTGGGTCGCGCGAATTAATTGAACGTAGGTATCTAACGGATTAATAGTAAGTACCTCGAGGGCGGAAACTATCTCATAGGTCTTCAAATAGCTACTTCAAAAAATCACGACAGAGTAATTTCACGATCAAATAAACGGTAGAAATCAATGAACTGTGAACTTTGCCTTTTATTTCGACCGCAAAGCAAACAATTCCCGAGTTGCCCAAATCCAAGAAATTTTTCTACTCTCTTCGTGAAAATTGGAAAATAAATTCGAATAAAAATAGCATATGAAATGATAATTAGAAAATTCAAATGGAAAGTTCAAATCAAATACAATAAGTGCTTTTGATGGTACTCAAAAATGTGCTTCAAAAAGCATGCTCGTAGTTCCAAGTTTCTGATAGATAAAAAAAGGTTACGGTTCTGAAATTACTGGCGAATTCCTCGAACATCAGGACGTTCTCAAAAGTGGATCTAATCAGGCCGATAATTTTCAAAATCTAACAGCCACGACTTCTACTACTTCTACAGCTACCGTGGGGTCAAAAGTGACCCGAGAGAAAACATTTTCTTTGTTTATTCGATTATGGCGCGCGCAGTGGCTTTGTTAGTCCATCTAATCTCCTACTTCAGTGTTCTCTTTCAGTTGACGTTGAAGATTTAACGTACACAGTAATTGATTTCAAGTTATTGCTGTTTTGGGTCACTTTTGACCCCACTATAGTAGCAGTGTCGTACTTTACTCGTTACTGGGCAAATGAAAGTGTCGGATGAAGGGTTTGTTATGAATGGGCTGGTTTAAGTGAGTAATTGAACGGTGCAAGTGATAACGAAGAAGAAGAAGACGAAGAGCAAGTACTGCCACAACCGAGTTTCCATCATGAGAGTGAAATAAACTGAAATGCGGTTGTCTGGGAATATGGTTGGAAAACATCATCGTCATTTTTTACTGTTTACAACCAATATTTTTAAAAATTATTCAGTAGATTCCTAATTCGATTGCAGTAGGAATCTGCAAGGATGAAGAAATAAACAAGAATTTTCAGGCCTTGAAAAAATATGTTATAAACCTTTGGTAAATTTTGAGTTTTTTCTGTTTTCTTTTTTGCAGTATACATTTGTATTCGTGTTTCTATAAATAAAACTTTCTCACATTTTCGAGTGTCTGTTATAATGAATGACCAGAAATTGAAACCCAAAAATTACGATCTTCTTTTTTTTTTAATTTTTTAAAATATGGGGTCATATTTGACTCCACAATATCAGTTGCGCGATCAAAAAATAACAATAGTAATGGAAGGTTAAATGGTCTTCGTCGCCATATTCGATTCGGGAGGATAATTCGTCGGAGGGCATGGAAATATTATTCGAAAAAGAGAATTGTCTAACCGCAGTACTATATGGATCGAAAACCGTTTAAGCAATTCTTAAAATTTCGCTTGATATTTAACCTGCCGTATTGGCTGAGGGAATATTTCGAGTCCAGAATCCATAATTCCTTAATTTAGTCGCGAGAAATCTGCGATAAGCGTGTCTCGTACGAAAAGTGGCGGCGTTAATTTTCGCAAAGCCCTAATCAAGAAACATTTAAGGCCTTACATTAAAGTATGCAAAGAGTGTTGAGTAGTATATATGCCATCTATGTATTACATAACTATCGGCTTGCCCGTTATAATTTAACGGGAGAATTACGATCATTCGGACAATTCAGAAAGTGAAGTGCTTGATATATATATATATATATATATATATACACACACACACTAGTTAATGTGTGCTTGCATTCTGCGAGCATTTTCTCTTACCTTAATATAAAGCGTAAGAGCCGAGAAATAATTTTTAAAAGCAAAAGTTTACATAAATAATCTTAAATTTAAGGCTGCCTGGAGTCGAAACGATGACACCTACGCAGGAGTTCTCAAATAATATGGGGAGATGTTCTCATGGCATCTACAATCCCTGAATGTATCAACTCTTTATTCCTCTTAGTTTCGTCCATATGTAGGAATTACTGTTTTCCATGCTTTCTTATGGGAGATATACCGGGTCGTCTGCAGTCAAAACCAGGATACTTGCGGAAAAGGTGATAACGTTTCCCCATAGATGTGATGGATATCTAACAATCATCCAAGTTTCAATTCTCTATCTTATAGGAAAGTGCCCGAAATTAATTTTCAGAAATGCCGCAATGCTTTTCTTTTGGGAGAAAACGCAACTTTCGGAATTTCTGGAGTCGAACCCATAGCACTAACGTATGATATCTCAAATTTTCTGGTGGTTTCTCCATACCGTCTACAATCTCTGAAAATTTAAGCTCTCCATCTATTGTACTTTGGGACAGACATAGTATCCACCTATACATATATATATATATACACACACACACACACTAATTAATTGTGCTTGCATTCTGCAAGCATTTTCTCTCACCCTAAAGCAGGGGTCGGCAACCTGCGGCTCCTGAGCCGCAAGTGACTCTTTAAGAATTTGCGTGCGGCTCCCAACAGCAACTCTCCCTGATAAAAGCTCCAAGAAAGAAACTGGCTTCGTAAATTATTTTAATAGAAATTGCAGAAAACTAAAAACGTATGGACGCATTCCGTAGAATAAACGTTTGGTTTACAGAGATAATTCCAAAAAGTAAAACAACATCAAGGTTAACGTGGTAAGAATCGCCCCCCTCCCGTCAATGACTGCGGCTCTTCTTATGTTGCGTTGTTGCGTTTTATACATAATTTGAAAAAGTGGCTCTTCTTAAGAAAAAAGCTTAATGCCGACCCCTGCCCTAAAGTAAAGAGCCGACAAATAATTTTTAAACGCAACAGTTTGCACCTTCTTGCCGATTTACCTTTTTTTCCTTATGGTCAATATTGGGGTAAAAACAACCCCTAAAATTTATAATTATTAAACGTTTATAGGTTTTTAGCATTCGTTACGAATACCTAACATTTATGCAAAATTTCATCGATATAGCAGCTCCTGAAGTGCATTTCTATGAATTTCATTGTTAAAATTTTATGAATTTTTAACAGCCACAATATAAAACTTTTATGAAATTTTCAATGTTATTTAACATCGGAACATTATTTCCTAACTATGTTAAAATTTTCAGCTTCATGGATCTTCAGAAAGTACATAAATATTAGTCAATTTGTTTAACATTAAAGAATTTATTACGGCCGAACGAATAAAAATTTTCAAATTTCTATAAGCCTAATGGGATTCGTGGTAAAGGAATTATTAATACAGATGGAAATGTAGTCGCAGAACCAAAGGATGTAGCACAGACATGGGAAGAATACAATAAAGAACTATACAACAAGCAGGCGGAATCGGTACAAATAGAACAGGAAGAAGAGGATAATATTGAAGAAGACAACTTGGGACCAAGTATTATGAAAATCGAAGTAGAAAAGGCGATACTTGAACTAAAGAAAGGAAAAGCTACAGGCAGCGATGGAATACCGGCAGAGGTACTTAAAGTCATGGGATCGGAAGGACTAAAAGTGATTACGAAACTAATTAACAAGATTTACGATCAATTCGGCTTCAGAAAAGGACGAGGAACCAGAGATGCTATCGGTGTAGTGAGAATCATATCAGAAAGGGCAATAGAGTACAGCCAAGATTGCTGCGTATGTTTCGTCGACTGGCAGAAGGCCTTTGATAGAGTAAATTAGATACTGCTGATGAGGATATTAAAGGATATAGGTGTAGACTGGAAAGACAGGAGACTGATCAGGAATCTATATGTGAACCAAGTTGTAAAGGTCAGGTTGGAGAATGCGGACACCAGCGGAGTACATATCGGTAGAGGAGTAAGACAGGGCTGTGGTCTATCGTCGACTCTATTCAATATATATGGAGAGAGACTAATGCAGGAAGCGTTAGAAGGCAAGGGAGATTTCAAAATCGGAGGAAGGATTATAAGAACAGTGAAATACGCAGAGGATCAGGTACTTCTAGCAAGAAAGGAAAAGGAACTCCAGAAAATGATAAATAAACTAGTGATAACAGGTAGAAAATACGGTATGGAAATTAATACAGAAAAATCCAAGGTTATGCGAATATCAAGTAAAGAAGAAGAAATTTGAACATAAGTAATGGAGGAAAGCTATTAAAACAAGTTTCAGATTATAAATACCTTGGAAACATCATAACGAGAGAAGCAAAATGTACCGATGAAATCAGGACTAGAATAACAAAAGCAAAAGCCGCTTTCAGAAGAAAGAATCTCCTACTAACGGGAAATATAGAGGAGGATATCCGAAAGAAGTTGATAAAATGCTATGTATGGAGTATAGCTTTCCTCTAGAGTCCTGCGGGGATGCCCCTCGAATGTGAAGGAAATCGCATACTTTTCCCTAATACGACCCATCGTGGAATACTGTTGCGCCGTCTGGGACCCTTTCGAGGAGGGCCTAACTAGAGAGCTCGAAATGGTTCAGCGTAGAGCGGCTAGATTTGTAAAAGGAGAATATCGGTAGATAAAGAAGTTGATAAAATGCTATGTATGGAGTATAGCTTTTTACGGAGCAGAAACATAGACGCTAAGGAAAAATGATATAAAATACTTGGAAAGCTTCGAAATGTGGACATGGAGAAGAATGCTGAAGACAAAATGGACAGATAGGGTGAAAAATGAAGAAGTACTACGAAGAATAGGAGAGAAGCGAACGATTATACAGACTATCAGAAAGAGGAAGGCGAACTGGATTGGGCATTACCTGAGGAGAGAGTGCATGATTAAAGAAGTGCTAGAAGGAAAACTGGATGGAAAAAGAGAAAGAGGTAGGAAAAGGTTTCAGCTGGTAGACGACTTGAAAGGGAAAGAGAGCTATCAAGTCATGAAGAAAACTGCAGAAAATAGGAGTACATATATGGAGAACCAAGTTTAACCATGAATAATCACGGACCTGTCAACGGACAGACTACGTATGATGATATATATCCTCCTCTGTAAGAAGAGTGCTTATAGAATAGGGTGACCAGGATTCCCCGTTTCCCGGATTTGTCCTGGTTTGCAGAGTTTTGTTCCGGTGTTCCGATTTTTTTTTCGGAACGCATCAATGTCCCGGTTATTTTTTCTTGTAATAGTGATGGTATATGCAGCAGTTTTTTTAAATCCCGTTTAAAAGAAATTATTTTGAAAACCAAACTCGATATTCCAAATACTACTTTATAAAAAGCATTTGCATTTAACTGCTGGAAAATCAAAGACTCACAGTATTTCACTAACAGCTGATCCTAAGAAAATACGAATTTTCTTACCCATGATTTTCAGTTCACTCAAGTTATATAAGAAACTAAAATATTCACTGTGGTTTTTGGGTCGCTGAAACCTCTCCTTTATAGAAGCAATTGTTTGATCCAACACAAGATAAAAAATCGGTACAACATACATTGTACAAACTTTCTCATATATGGGTACTAATGCATCCTTTAGTTATTATTAGAAAATGAAAATCGTATGAGCCTGTTTTTAGAAAATCCAATTTTTGTTAAAGTTGCCCAAGAATAAACTATCCTTATATTCATTTTTTAAGAGAAATGAAATACGTAGTATTATTGCAGACGTATACTCAAGTAACTGTACGAAATTAGATCAAAATCGTTAAAGCCGTTTCTGAGAAAATCGAATTATTGTTAAAGTTGCCTAGAATAAACTAGCCTTATATTCATTTCTTGAAAAATATGAACTATACAGTATTATTGAAGATGTAAACTCAAGTAACTGTACGAAATTTGATCAAAATCGTTATAGCCGTTTTCGAGAAAATCGGATTGTTGTTAAAAATGCGTAGAATAAACTACTCTTAATTATTGATCAATGTCAACCATTTCTATGCATACTCTGCTCAGTATGATAAAATGCCTAAGTACGAGATTTCATTCATTTTTGTTCGACCGTCTAGGCTCCAGCGCCAGTAACAGACAGACGGCATTGCGAAAACCACTTTTTCGGATTCAGCGACACCTAAAACGTGTATTTCCGTGAAAATCTCGAGGTCGAATTTTTTCGCGAAAACAATACTTTCTCGATACTTCGTATGAGAAAGTAAAAATGGGTTGAACTCTTACTGAAATTGAAGTATATGGAATGGATGCTATTAAAAAGTTCCCCAGTTTGGGAAGAAGTGCAAAGTATGTGTAAAAATGTTATTGACGTGGGCTTTCAAGTTGACGAAAGTTTATTTTTTAATCAATTTTCATTGCTTATCTATATATGTAAATATTGAAATCAACGAAAGAATGAGATAATCTAACTTTAGATAGTTTGTTTAATTTTGTAATTATTATAACGTATATCTTCTGACGTTAATGCTCATCAAACGAAGGGAATGAATATCTTATTGACACTTTTAGGAATAATATTAAATACGGAATCTAACATTATATTTACTAAATAACTCAAGTAGTGAACAACAAACTGACAGAAAAAACAACGCAATGTTTACTCAAGTGCTATGCATATAATTTTGCTAAAACTCGTGTGTTAACTGATTGTATCTTCAAACCAAAGCTTCCGTTGCATAATTTGATGTATTATGTAATTGGCTAAAATAAAATTCGATTAAAAAATTAGATTTATACAATACTTACTATTATTTATTTACTTCCACTTCCATTATTTCAACTGTATCGAATTGATATTTATCGGTTGCCGGTAAGTACATAATCACTAATTAATTTGTTAAATTGTTTTAAACTTATACATGTATCCGCTCGCGTTAATTAAACAGTTTACTTAAGGTAAACATGTTTGATTCCTCAATAATGATGTCCCGAACCCTGATTGGCTTGCCATTCAATCAATGAGAACGCCGACTGAGCGTGACACAGTAATACGTAATAAGATTTCAGCTATACTTTTAAAATATACAATAATGAAAAAATCAAAAATACTCTTCAGTTGAACTTCTTGGCGTGCTAAAGCCGTCCACAACTTCCAAATAATCCAGTGTCGAAAGACAAATCAATCTCCAATGACAAAACGATTAATGCACACAATCATCATTATAATAAAAAGCAATTCTCTGTCTATAACGCTAACTTCAACGCTAATCATTCACGAAGTAATGAAGATAGAAACTCGAAATTTGGTAGGGATGCTTGAAAACACTTTCAGATGATGACGAATTTAAATCGCGAAAAATTCCTTGGTTCGTCTCCAATGGAGGCATTTCCATTTCCCATTACTTAACATGTAAAACGCGATTTTTTACGTGCAGGCTTTTATTCATTTGGAAATTAAAATTAGAAGAAATTAACCTACGACCTTCGGATTTGAACCATTTTGAAGAAAAAATTATATGATTTCTTTTTCTGTTCATCTTTTTTCGCTCACAGTTCGAAATATCCCATGTTAAACGTTCAATTTATATGTTTTATGGAAGTCTTGCCATTTTGACGGAATGTTGCCATGGTGACTAATTATATTGTTAGACCTGAAAATCCTATTGTTAAATCAATCCTTATGGGTGTATGCGTGCTTTGAATGTTTTGATATTTTCTCTTCATTGATATTCTACATAAACGGTTGCATTGACTGTTATATAAAAAAGAAAGGACATATATTTGAATAAAAAGAAAAACATAAAAGCTCGCGAACAATTGCTGTGTAGGGAAATGGAGAAAGGAGAAAAATCTGCTATGACCGGGAATACGAACCCGTGTCATCCACTTGCCGGGCGTATACTCTACCACTGAACTACCTTAGCAGACTAATCCTCCTGTTTCTGAGCGGCAATATTTTCTTAGGTTGGGACTTTTAAAATGCAGATTTCTGACTGACTTCGCATAATAAATTGTCAATACGCACACACAGCCGTGCCCTCAGCGAGATTCGAACCAGCGAACTTTACATTGAGAGCCAAATACATTAAAATCCTATACCGGAGAAATGCATATTAGAGTTAAATGTTAATTATTGAGATCAACTTATTTTACATACTTATTAATTTTTTTATAAATCAATTGAAAATATACCGCGCAAACATTGCGCGGGTTCAGCTAGTCAAATATAATAAGAAAATCGCAAAAATGAATCACGTACTCCAATCAGGTGTACCACTTGACTGGTGACAAAAATTAAATTTTCGTCATATCTCGTTAAATATTGCTCATATCAAAATATTTTTCAAATAAAAGTTGTAGAACTTATAAAGAAGAGTATTTCCTTTTCCTACACATTTTTATCGTAGAAGTAGCCGTTATCCATAAAATCGAACAAGAAAGTCTTACATCGAGTTGAACTTTTTTTGCATTGTTACTTTTTCATTGTTGCTACCATAAACCATCTCACAAACACAAACAAACGTTTAATTTACATACGTGCGCATGCACTATTTTTAAATAGGAAGAAAATGGATTATTTATGATGAAGAAAAGAACTTTGAAACGCAATTTCCCTTACGTACAGGTATATAATTTCTTTCTAATACTCCGTTGCACTCCATTTGTGATACGTTGTACACTTTCCTAACTTGTTTGGTCCGTTCATTAAGGGAGAGGAGGAGTGTGAGCAGTGGAATAGGGTATTAGGGTAAAATAGGGAAGAAAGGGGACAGGAGGAGGGGAATAGGGTAGAAGGGGAGAGGACGTTGGGTGGGGGAGGATGTTGGGCGGGGGGGGGAGAGAGGTAGGACAAGAAAAGCTCGTTTTTCAAGACACCTTTCTCGGCCTTGGGATGGTTATCATTACGGTGAACTGTAAACATAAAAAATGTAACAGGAGCATTATTTGCGGATTTATTCGCGTTGTGGCCACTTTCACTCACCGTAATTTATTTCCAGGTAATCACCTGTAGTAAATTACCTCTACGTAGGCACATGATTCGTACTGCTATTGCAATCCATCCTTGGAATTGTCTTCTTTTGGGCATCTCGAGCCGAAAACATTTTTCCGAGCCGTTAAATCTCCTCCAAACATGCCGATGTGATAGCAGTCGAGCATACATTTCCGAAGCGTCCTTCGTCACTGCGTCTCTGCACTCGTTTTATAGCCTCTGTATTGCGCATGACGCAAGGCGGTAGAATGATGCGACGTGACCGTCCTCGCAGGCAGGGGCGATGTGTGCGACCCACACGGGCGGCCAAAGCAACGATTTATTTTCAGACATTTTTTAAACATAATGCGGATTTTATTATAATATATATTATGTATAATATATATTATATATAATATATATTCTTTCATATTTATTGGCTACGGAAATGTATCAAACCATAGGGCGTTTTTGTAAATAACGCCTAAAAAGGGTGGCAAGTGAGAGACTTGTAATACACGGGCCGTGAGGCCCCATACTCGTAGGGGCACTCTCTCCGGCCGGCGCCATCGCGACCTCAGATCGAATCCGAGAGGTCGAGGACGATATTCGGCGACCTTCCTGGCGCACCTAGTAGTCACGGCGCCTTCTTTAGAAATATTCCGATTCTGGAGAATGGCCGTCGAATCTCAACGAATGCTCATGGGAAAACAGTTATTTCTGAAAACTATAACTGAATATTTTATGCGGCTTTTTATGTAGTACCTGTTTTATTTAGGAGGTAGTCGCTCCATGTGATCTAAAATCAATCGGTAATCGAAAAGATATATCGCATCGATGCGCAAATTAAACTTCATTATTGACGATGATAGAATTGATTATGGTATAGTATTCCGGAAAACGATGAATTTCGAAAAGGTTTCCGCCTTACGCTTTCGTCTGTCTAGTGGTTTCCAAGCAGTGTAAATCGAGATTATGAATTCATAAAATAGGGGTTAGGTTAAAAAAATTAACGAATACAAATCAGTTTTATTACCTACTTCGAAAAATATATTGCCTAAATAAATTTATAGTAAAAATAACAAAAATCAATTCCCTTTTATTAAAATAAAAATTCATTTATTTTAATTAATCCCTGTAATTGAACCAAATAAATTGCTTTTTTATTGCAGGCTGTACGTTTCCATCGGTAGAACATATCATCTCTACTCACACAATTCTTTCATTTTTAAAAATTCCCTGATAAGTGCTTTTTACTTACTTTCTCCATGTACGGAGTATAGAGAGAGTATTTTTTTCACGATAAAAATCTGATGTGGCCAACACACGACTTTCCCCATATTTGGGGTATAGATATTTAAATTATTACTAGAGAGCCTGTGACGCTTCGCTGTCTCTTTAAGCTGATTTCGAATTTTAGACATAATTAATTTGAACAGACACATTTATTTGACAAAATATGTTACAGTAAGTACCAGGCTGTGCCTCGGAAGGTTCAATATTTCAATACGTTTTACATTTGAAATAATTATTTGATCTTAACACATTCATTAACAACAACAAAGAAACAAAGGCAGAAAGTTGATGACGAATTATATAAATTAAGAAATATGAAACATTTAAGAAAACTACATACGAGAAACATTGCCAACCAACCAAAAAAAGTTTGCCGATAATTCTCCCTTCTCACGTGGTTGATTTCCCCTCGATTTTCGGAATAATTTTCTCTTCTTACCTGGTTTATTTGCTCTTGATTTTCAGCATAACGAAGTCTTTTCTTTTCACCAAGTTCCTCCTTATTTTCTTCCCTCTATGCTTTCATATACACCTTTCTTTTCCTTCTGCATTTATCATCTATTTTATTTGAGCTATC
Organism: Uropetala carovei; assembly: GCA_036926305.1. Lineage (NCBI taxonomy): Eukaryota > Metazoa > Arthropoda > Insecta > Odonata > Petaluridae > Uropetala > Uropetala carovei. Next base: position 4,211,402 of record JAXCHB010000098.1, on the reverse strand, counting down.
AATAGCCTGTAAGTACTATATAAAATTATCTGACCTTGTTCAATAAAATTCTCTTAAACTTCTTCCTTCGTAAATACAACAATTAATATAAACCTAAAGAAAGCAACAATGGTCCCAAACTGTCGTACCAATCCGCGCATTCTCACAATGCATGTATTAATCCGCGCAGTTAGTCCGTAATATTTTGCCTATTTTAGTTACTTCTTAGGATTTTCCCGAGAATTTCGCCAGCAGAATTGAAATTTACATTCAAAAACAAACATTTTAAGCTCAAAAATGTTCATTACCAACCATCCAAAAAAGTTCGCCGACGAGGACGATTACGGTAATATAACATAAGATGAATAGGGCAATAAGGCAAAATTATTATTTCGTATCGTAAAAGAATACATTCGTCCTTATTGCCGTAAATTACATTTTAATTACGAAAGCAAAACCAAATGAATCAAACACAAATCAATAGCCGGTGAAAAAAGTTGCAAACCGACAAATAAATGAACAAAGAAAAAAACAAACAAAGAACAATTTTCGAAACAAAGTGGAAAGAACAAAAAAACACCTACCGAAAAATCTCAACAGCTCACTGTATCATAAAGTAGTTTGAAAGTAGCGACTGACGCTTTGAATTCAGTTGCTATGTAAACAAAGAACAAATACGAAATTGCATGTTATAGTGAAGAGTAAACATTGACGACGTGAACATTTGTAATAGATCAATTATTTCGAAAATATATATTTTTCAACGTTAACTTTTTAGCTAAAATTATTATTTTTTGTGAAATAGGAATACAGTCAACCTTTTTAAACACCATTATTGGGTAGATAATATTTTCCAATTTCTCCGATAGGTGGTGTCGCTGTGAACTGGAATTTTACGAAAAAGTAAAATATCTCCGGAATGACTGGTTCTACGAAAAATTGTTTCAAACAAAAGTTGGATGGAATATTATAGTCTATACTTTTGGTACTTATAAATATTGTAAATAAGACTGTTTTAAAGAACATTCGATGAAAACCGAAAACCGATTATTTATAAATAATTCCAAAGTAATAACTCTTATGGAAAATTGTTTTAACTGAAAGTTGTAGGAAATTACATCCTCTACCTTTTTTGTCATGGTCAATGTATACTATAATGATGTGTTACCGGAGAAATATCGCCAAAACCGAATCGGGTTTCGAATAAACCTCGACTTCCGATTAAGCGGTATTGTCCAAAAAACTAATCAGGTGTTCTAACTCAAACCAAAGTGTTATATATGAAATTAGGTAATGATATGGCAAGTACTTTTCGAGTTAGAGCGCCCACAATCACATACACCATTCCGAAAATAGACAAAACGTTTTCCAGGGACCTCAAAACGTACTTCCGCTGAGATCTCGAATTCGATATTTTTCATGAAAGCAATACTTTCTCTATACTACGTATATGGAGAAAGTAAAAATCGACTTCGAGATTTCAACGAAAATACGTTTCGACGTCCATAGAAAACGTTTTCACTATTTTCGGAATAATATGTGTGTATGTGATTGTGAGCGCTCTAACTTGAAAAGTACTTGCCATATCATTACCAAATTTCATATATAATACTTTGGTATGAGCACGAAGAGCTGATTAGTTTTTTGAAAATACCGCTTAACCAGAAGTCGAGGTTTATTCGAAACCCGATTCGGTTTTGGCCAAACATCTCCGTTAAAACATCATTATTGTATACACAGTTTGGTACAATGGTTATAGAGAATATAATTTCCTACAAATTTTCTTTGAAACAATTTTCCATAGCAGTTATTGTTTAGGAATTATTTATAAATATTCGGTTTTTTCGGTTTCCGCCAAATATCTCCTTAAAAACGTCGTTATTGGTAATCTTCGTGAGGACCAAAATTTTAGAGAATAATATATCTTCCAAGTTTTGTTTGAAACACATTTTCGTAGAACCTTCCATTTAATAGGTAATTAATTTATTCGTAAATTTCCAGTATACAGCGCCACCATCTAGTGGTGAATTCTGTAGGACGACTGTATTCTTTTACGATACGAAATATTAATTTGCCTTATAATGCTATTCATAGTAATTTAAATATCTATACCCCAAATATGGAGAAAGTCATATGTTGGCCACATCAGATTTTTTCAGTAACTATTTACATATTTCCTGGTACAGAGCCAAACATTCTTGCAATTCTCTATGAAATGCTTGATTTCTCTCCATATATCATTATCGATAAAATAACATTCTAAACTATTTGCCAATTCAAAACCTTTTGCGGTTTTGGAAGTGAAATTGGGAACTGGTTCAGCTGAACTGCTTTCAGGATCACGATCTTGATTCGCTGAATTATCGGGAAACAGCCGGCAAATCCCCTTCCATCTACCGTTTAAAGCTGTCTTTAACCGATTTAATCAAAATAGGTTGCATTTTTAAAGACCGTGTAAAACCAAATCCGTGTTAATCGAGGGTTACCTGTATATCTCTACAACTATATAAATAAAATTATAATCTCCGTCTGAATATTTGTTTTTTTGTCGGAGTCTTACTTTTTTGTGTGTTTTGAATCACAAGAAGACGTTTGAACCGGTTTGCACAATTGTTGTCTGTCTGTCTGTTTGTTTGTTGCCGCATCACGCAAAAACGGCTGGTTGAATTTTTATGAAACTTGCAGCGTATCTTTAGACTTGACCAGCTTAAAATATAGGCTATGTGATGTGCCTCAACAAAAATTTTAAGTGGGGGTTTTGGGAGGGGGGGGCGTCGATTTGGTTTTTCGATGATAACTCTCGAGTAAATTACCTTAGGAAGTTCAAATTTGATATTTGTCACTTTCAATACAAGTATAAGATCAAGTTTGTAGATGAAAAAAATCAGACCAAGGGGAGTGAGGGTTGTGGGGGGGGGGGGGGGGGGGGGGGAAGAGAAATCATAAATAAACGCAAGTTACAAAATATGAACTACAATAAATGATAAACAAATTTCCTAAATCATAATTGAAGTTTTTTTCTTTTCTGTACGCAACCTAACTACAAATAGATAAGTTTGTGGGTTACCATCTTTTTGCCTCACACCCCTCAATTATTGTAATTGCTGATCTATCCTGAAAATTATGCAATATTGCTTCAAGTAATCATTTACATTTATATTTAGCATTTCTAGATTTAATACCTATCTACTATATATTTATAAAAGTTTGTTTATTTGTGCATCTACACATTTCCACACCGTTAAAGTTAGAGTGATGAAACTTTCAACAGAAACATTCTTCAGAAATAGAAAGGCCGTACGCTACTTTTTTATCCCAAATGTTTTATATAGGTAATTGTACAAAAAGAAAAAAAACTTTGTATGCTAATGCTAATGGCAACCCATTATCTGTTTATGCACGCCCACAATCAACCGATTCCAACCAAATTTCGTTTATTTGTATTTGTATGTCCACTTCATTCAAAATGGCGGTCGATTTAAACATTAAACTACGCGTATTTTCCCAAGTCCTATATTGATATGAATCAAATTTGGTACGATTGTGGAGGGCTCCCAGAAATAATTCATACGTGGTTTTCGTTTCTCTCTGCCCGTCTTATTCAAAACGGTGGCCGAGTGAATTCATAAAAACCATGTATAATCTAGAATTCCAATCGGATTTGAACCAAAATTCCCCGGGCAACGCCGGGAATTTCTGCCAGTTAAATAACAATATTTCATTATCTTTAATGATTTTTGGTTTTAATCATTTCAAATATAGATAGGAAACGGAGAAATTATAATAATGTAATACATTTATATGTAAAATGTGTTAAGTCACAAAGAAAACCGATTATTTATGGAAATTAAATGATTTCTTTATACTTTGTATTATTTAAAAGGAAAAATTAAAATTAAAGCATCTTTTATGATTTAGCTTAAGTTATGATGACATTATATACAAATACACATCGTTAAAACGAATAAAGAAATTATTAACAAAGCGACGGTTTCGAACCCCGGAACTTAGCATCCCACATCCAATGCGCTAACCATTGTACCAACGGGACCGGAAGTCATAACGGCGCAGTTTAAACTTCCGGTTACGTTGGTGTAATGGTTAGCGTATCGGACGTCGAACGCGAAGTTCAGGGGTTCAAATTTCAAGATAATTTTTATACATTTTTTTTCGCTTTAATTGTATATATTTATCTAGAATATTTTCTTAATTAACATTTTCAGTGAAGTATTTATCTTTAGGAAATTAATTTTCAATAAGTTGCATAATATGCGTTTAGTAACATATATACATCATATATACACAAACACGTTTTTCGATATCTATATATTCCGACTCTTATATAGTTAGTTACCTTTGAGTTCTTAGATTGACATTATCTTAGATGGCAGTGCATTAGCATACAAAGTCATTTTACTTTTTGTACAATTATATAAAACATTTGGGATTGAAAAGTAGCCTACGACCTTCCTATTTGTGAAGAAAGTATTTGTTGACAGTTTAATTATACTAGCTTTAACGGTGTGGAAATGTATAGATGCACAAACAAACAGACTTTCATAAATATATAGGAGATTGATCTTATACTTGTATTGAAAGTGACAAATATCAAATTTGAACTTCCTAAGTTAATTTATTCGAGACTTATCGCAAAAAAACCAAATAGATGCCCCCCAAACCCCCATTTAAAATTTTTTTTGAGGTACACCGTATCTTATAAATATTTTAGTGTGTATGTGCGTGTGTGCGTTCTTTATACGTTTTTACGCCGTTGAAGCTATCGAAATAAAAAGTTTCATGGACCGTCCTATGGACCAAAGGAAGAACTTGGTCTAGGTTTGCAGACCGTGGGGTCTCTTATACCCCATGGGGTCAACAAAATACGATTTCCATAAGAATGCATGGGAAATGGTGTGGAGGAACTCCAAAATGCCATGCAGCCCTTCATTGATGTGGGTATAAATATACCTAAATATTAACTTACGATCAAGGGAAATGGCTTATTTTACGCATGAAAGACTGAATATTTTAATTCTGTTCATGTTTTGTCGTTTTACCCGCTAAATTGCTCTAAATTTTCCTTTAAGCGCAAAATTTATCGGTTTATGTGACCATGTTCCAGGCGGCAACAAAGCTAAATTTCTTAATTGTTGTCCTCTTCAGAGTTAGAGATATCCACGCTGTGGCGCGCCGTAGAGGAAGAATAGCTAACTGCAAGATAAAGGGTACAAACGGATTCATGCCTAAATATAGTCTATGAATACTTTTGAAGTGAGTCAAATTTTTTTTAGGGAATGTTAGAACATTGTTATCTTTTACCATTAACATTGAAAGATTTATCGCAACATAAATCGATACATCTTCTTACATTTGTTCGGTAACCAAGATGTTGTTTATTGTTTACGTTTTGGCTAATAGTATTGACATATTCCACATAATTTTATTACTGTTTTAAAAGCTTCGGTGCATCTATCCATGTGAATATTAAGTAAGACGTTAATGCGTAATTATATTAATGGTAAAAACTTTACAATACAATACATAAAATAGTAAATGTTAATGCAAGCAATGAAGGAATGGGGAACGTTTGCCCCGATCAATAAAAAGCGTTTGCTACTTAAAAGAAAACTCTTTCCCGAGCGAAACCGGGCGTTTCATCTAGTATAAGAATAAAATTAAGTAAAAAATATTTTAGTGTATACACAATTTTACTTAAAACTGCACTAAAGGAATAAAATAACTTTTTCCTAGACAGAAAATATTATTCAAACATTTGTATGTTTCGTAAAAGTGGGTGGCTTTTACTCTTCGAATTCTTATAAATTAGTTCTTATTGTTGGCCACTTAGGTACTTAATAAATATATACTCGTATTAATGTCATTCACTTTGACGGGGCATACAAATTTTTGAATAATATTGTTTGTCCAGGGAAAAATTACTTTCTAGTTTTGAGTGCAGTTTTATGTTAGCAAAAGTGTCTATGCAGTAAAAATGCTTTTTTACTAAATTTTATCTTTATCTTTTTCGTCTTATAATTGTTATTTATAATGCGTTTTTTACACGCATGTGAAATAATTTTGGAATATAGAATTTAATGGAATAATTGTTGCAATGCAGGACAAATGCGTAACGAAAAATTGACCTGCTTTATCTGACTGATGAACCTTTCACTGAATAATATTTTTGATTTAACAAAACTTCAGACGACGTGAGAGTATGGAAAATTCAAAATTATGATACTTTACCGAAATTTCCGAAGTGAGGACAACTATAACTAAAACTTAAAAGAGTTGCGTATATTCTTCCAAGAAAGAGAATAAATGTATAGTCAATATAATATGTAATTTACGAATGCTGTTTACTTTGCTATGAAAATAATTTCCTTCGCCTTCTCTCTCTTCATTTTTCTCGTATTAATAGCATTCAAAGCACGTTCACACATCCATAAGGATTGAATTAACAATATGATATAGAGGCCTAACAATGGAATTGGTAGACAAGGCAACATCCCGTTAAAATGGCAAGTATTTCCTCAAACTGTATGACTTAAACGTTTACATTGAGCGATTTCGAACTGTAGGCAGAAAAAGATGAACAGAATAAGAAACTTTATAATGTGTTCTTTAAAACGGTTTATATTCGAAGATTGTAGGTTAATTCTTTCTAATTTTAATCTAAAAAATAATGAAAGCTTGCAAGTCGAGAAATTGAGTTTTACGTGCTATTTTATGGGAAATGGAAATGTCTTCCTTGGAGTCGAACCCAGGACTTTTTTCGAGATTTTTATAGCGAGCGTTGATGTGTGACAAATAAATAAATAAATACGAAGGGAAGTTAAGTAAATGTGTGTAATAGTAAAAACGTAGTGGTCATCATGGTCATGCGTAACGCCGCGGGAATGAGCGCAGCTTATTATTTTTCGTTTGCATTTTAAAATTACTTAGAATCATCGGAACTTGAACCAAAGGAGGCCTACAAGAATGAAAATTCATTTTCCTACAGTCGATTTTATGAATTATGGCATGGAGAAATAAAACATCCCCGAAATGTAATGCGATTCTTAAGTGTGACTATTAGTTTTCATTTATTCAATGTTGAAAAATCTATTAATCCTAAAATCGATATTACATTGGTTGGCGAAAATCAGCAGCTCTGCCTCTGGCGGCAAAGAATTTAACTTCTTATTATACGATTGGAGAGCCTGTTTTAAAATTGTCAGGTTATCGGAATTTTTAGATGAATAATGAATAATAATAATCTTATAAACCAACATAGACCAATTTTTGGACAACCTTACGTAGCTATATCCAGAGCAAAGTCACGTCAGAGTGTGAAAATACAAATAACTGGAAGAGTTAATAAACCATAAAATAGCATAATTAATAATATAGTTTATAATGAAGTGTTAACTTGATTTTCTTTTAAATTCATTATTTTTATTCATTTGTTATTAAAAATTAAACATACATTCCGTATCAAATACATTTATTTAATTCATTTTCAGAACACATTTCCGTTATAACCCTAATATGTACACATACATGGTAGGAACGAAGTGACTGCGAGCAAAGTGGGCAGTGGGCTCACCTCCTAGCATATAAATAATTATTTATCCCCTGTTTAACCATCCTAATCGTAAGACCTACAATGCGCATGCATTTTTATGAATTTTAATTAAAAATATTATAGAAGACAGGAGCAAAAGTGATTAGAGGCGCGGATTTGTATTTCTTTTTTGGAAACGCAGCTCATCGGACTCGGCATAGGTACATACTTCGGGAAGGTTGGACCAATGATGCATTCCGAGATGCCCCGAACAGAGAAAGTAAATTTAAAATTTAATTGAGTTTATCTTCACGAAAATAATAACGTGCATTAAAAATATTGAAATTATTTGTTTTACTTTTATAAAATCACGAATAAATTAAAAAGCTAGTCTCGATTTTTAGTATTTTTCCTTGATTTATCTATACACTTCCAATTGTATCCTTCTATGGCCCTCTTTTCCCTGTGCATATACGGTGTTTGCTTTCATTTTCCTCATTCTTTTGTCTTTCTGCGCGTGCCATCTGCCCTGTAAATCGTTTGGCTGCTCGCTCGCAAAATATAAGCCACCATATGACAAAATTCAACCTTCTCTGGACTATTAATCGCGAGACGAGATCAAGGCAGTCCTTAGGATTCATGGCGCCATACGCGCAGTATTTTTAAACTGGTGGCTGACATGATAGTAGAAGCACAAACATAAGTAAACCCATGGCGGGTATGAAATATGTAGTCGTTTCTGAAGAAAATAAATCAGTTTGCTCAAATATATACCATGTTTTCCTAAGATTTTTTACATAATTTAAAATTATAACTAAATTAGAAATAATGCATTATATTATATTTGTCCTTAATTAATTTGAATATTATTTAAACCCACGTAAAAGATAACCTAATAACAATGGGCTTCTGAAAACTAAAGGTGCTTTCGTAAATGAAATTTATTGGTCATAAGGAAGCACAGAAGAAAGATGCAATCAAATAAGTTCAAAAATCTTCCAAAATACCATCATCAAGGCTGCCTCTGTGAAAGCTTAGAATTAATACCAATTATTTATGGCAGTATGAAACGTCACCAAAGAAGTGACATCTTCGTTTGTCGTGTTCCTTCTCAAAATTTTAATTTTTATAAAATTTCTATAAATGTTTGCTGAAATATATCTAATTTTTTAGATATCAATGTATCGTTTATTAAATAACCACCGCATCCTAAATACCTAAATATAAAATTCATAACATAAATATAAAACTTGTAATATTAGGATAAAATTGACTGATTATCCAAATTTTGCGCCTTCTAATGGAAGAAAGGCCCTAATAAAATGTTAACCTAATAATTAATTGAAAAATATTAATGGCTTTTGGTTGCTACCCCAAACTTTCGTAGCGCCGGAAGAGATCACGGAAGAGATTCCAAGTGAGGAGATATTTCCTGGCGTCTACCGTGTCTATAGAAAAGATCGCGCTAATAGATCTAGTGGAGGGGTTTTCATGGCGGTCAGCGATTAAATATGACAGCTGTCAGATTCCGATCATCGAGAGTGTTTGGTGCAGATTAGGCAAAGAGGGCTCCAAAAAGGTACTGTTATGCTCATTTTACAGGCCACCTAACGCAGGCGTTGAACATATTTTAATTTAGGGTGATTAATCAAGATAGTATCATTATAGTTGGTGGAGACTTTAACTTGCCCTCAATTGATTGGGACAAACTAAGTTTCGAATCTAGAGGTAAAGAAACCGAATCCTGTGAGGCATTATACCATTCTGCGAGCAATCTCTGATTCAATTAGTCAGAAAGCCTACGAGATCGGGCAACATAGTCGATTTATTAGCAACCAACGTCCCAGAGAGGATAAACAAAATCACCGTAGAGGATCGAATAAGTGATCACATGGCTGTGTACGCAGAGTGTAAGTTAAAGATCGAGAGACACACTCTAAGCCTCAAAGAAAGTTTCATATATTTCCCAATTGCAGACTTTCCAAGTTTCATATCGCGTCTACGAGAAATTCTGCCCAGCTTCCGTAATATGACAAAGGATCAAGTGCTGAGTCATCGTGGACAATATTAAAGGATATAATGCTAGAGAGTATTGACAGGTACATTCCAATTAAATTAAAGGCCAACAGTAAAGAGCCTCGTTGGTACAATAAGGAAGTTAGGAGTGGGCTAAGGCGTCTGAGAATAAGCCACGAGAAAATAAGAAATATGCCGTCTACAGTATCCGACGAGTATATATCAGCTAAAGTTCAGATATATAAGGAAGAATGCGCAAAGGCGAGAAATATTATGCGCAAGGCTTTTACTAATTTTCAGAATAATGTATTAAACAGTTATTTGAAGGAGAGCCCGAAAGCGTTTTGGTCCTATATGAGGGAATTCCAGGGTACATTTACATTTACATTTACATTTACATAAATACCCTGCAAGCCGCTAGAAGCGTTTGGCAGGGGGTGTCACAACACCAAGTGAACTCTAACTAATTCCTCTGTTGGATTGTCTTATCGCGTCTGGGAAAAAGGACCGGTAGTATTTCTCTGTTCTAGCGGTAATTTCGAGATATTTTCTCCTGCACTGTGATCTAACATTACGTTCACTAACACCGATGGGGACGACTATGCCGCGTACATCTTCAACGAATTCGGAGCTTTCGAATTTTTCAAATAGTTTCCTTTTGTAATCAATTCTTCTTCTCTTCAACGTCTGCCATTTCATATCCCTCAATATCTCTGATACACTCGCATCATACCGATATTCTCCTTTTACGAATCTAGCCGCTCTACGCTGAACCATTTCGAGCTCTCTAGTTAGGCCCTCCTCGAAAGGGTCCCAGACGGCGCAACAGTATTCCACGACGGGTCGTATTAGGGAAACGGGTAACGGCCCTACAATACACTCCCTGCGTAATGACTCTGGTGCCGTTATTCGAGATAGCGTAGATAAGGCCAACCTGCTAAACGGTCATTTCGTAAAAGCAGTTACAGCCGTCAATGATCAATGCGTACTACATTATGCACCCGCTTTGAGGAGCAACCTGATGGCCGAAATAGTACTTTTTGAGGGGCGAGGTAATTAAGTGCGATTAGACCCAACAAATCCCCCGTCCTCGAAGAAATTCCCGCTCGGTTATTCAAAGAAGACGTAGCACATTTTCATAGGATAATATTCGAGAAAATTCATTTCCGGCGGAGAGGTCCCGAAGAACTGGAATTCAGCGCATGTTATTCCTATTCATAAAGGCGGCGACAAAGAGAACCCAGAACCCTATTTCCCTAACTTCAATATCATACTTAAGCACACGCTCGTTAGCAACATAATGTGTTTCGTTGATACTGATTCCTTGTTAGATGATTGTCAACACGACTTTAGAAAGGGTAGGTCTTGCGACACCCAGCTCGGTCTATTTATGAATTACATACATACATTGAGAAGCGGGGAGCATAATATGCACGTCGATGCCATCTTCTTAGAATTTAGGAAAGCCTTTGATAAGGTACGTCATAGAAAGTTAATAACTAAATTAGAAACTTTAGGTATTAATTCCAAAATTGTTAACTGGAGTTAGCTGAGTATGACCAAAATGATTTAGAAGCTACTTCAGCGTGTTTTAAGGAGTGGCAGCTAGGAATCATCCGAAAGAAAAGCTGCGTTATCGATTTTTGGAGAATCAAAAATAACTCGGTAAATGTTAATTATTCGTTCGACGGAGTGAGGATTCCTATTTTAGATTCGGTTAAATATTTAGGAGTAACGATCCATCTGGATCTCTCGTGAGACAGCCACACTCGCAAAGTGATAGGTGACGCTAACAAAAACAATGGCCTTTATATGGAGAGTAGATCGAAATAGCTCGGAAAAAGTGAAGGAATTATGTTATTTGTCCTTGATGAGACCGCAGGTCGAATATGCGTCAGCTGTGTGGGATCCTTACGAAAAGGGACTCACTATATGTGATAGAAAAGGTACAGCGAAGGGCAGATAGATTCGTAAAGAGAATTTACGATTGCAAACAAAGCGTAACTTCATTAATAGAAAATCTCAAATGTGCCTCGTTAGAGGAACGTAGACTGCGAGCTAGATTTAATCTCCTAGAAAAATGTGTGTGAGAAGGATTAGCGGATGAGATAGTCGATCTTATCATAAGTCCGACATAACTCGGAAGGCAGGACAGCGGAGATAAGATCCGCGAGATAGATAGATAGATTGATTGTAGGAGGGAGAGAGACATGAAGAGGATCGTTTTTCCCTAAGGTGGTGAGGGCTAGTAAGAAGGAAGGGGGTTGTGGAAGGAATGACAGGGAAAGGTGAGTAGGGAAAGGCAAGGGGGAATTGGATATTAAGAGGGAAAGGGGCAGTGGAGAATGCAGCGATAGGTCGAATGTTGCCTTTTCTCTAATATAGGTATCACTTTTCATTTAATAACGTCCTCTTATTAACCAGTACGCTGACAATTTCTCCTTGGTATGTGCTGAGAAGTTATATTTAATTTTCGAAAAATTTAGAAAACTTAAGAAGTCATATGCGTGTGTAATATGCGTATTTACTGCTATATTACCTCATGATTATCCTTACATAGAAGTTATTCGATAGGCGAAAGAGAAATCAACATATATATATATAAATTGAGTAAGGGAAGGCCTGTGTCAGTCACAACCCGAGGCGAAGTTTCCCCTCCATTTTCACTCACAATCAGTCACGCTTGAAGGGAAGCGGAGGGGAAGGAGAAGAACAAAAGAAGTTAATTAATTTAACGAAAGACAAAAGGTACATACATAACGTTTAAGAAATATTTGGAATTAATGAAACGATTGATCCAATCACAATTTGTGGGCAAATTAAGTCTAATTATTTGAGTTATTTACGTTGTTTTAAAAATGGTTTGCTATGTGGAATACAACGCCATACAAAAATATCACTAAAACGTAGTACATAATATAAATAGTATAAACTCCTATCAATAATACAGGCTATCTTTAATTGTTTATATTGTTGCCCTCCTCCATCTCTCTCCCTCTCCCCTCTCTTTCCCCTTCCTCCCCCTCTCTAGTTTAAAGCATTCACAGCGCATTTATATTCCCTAAGGATTGATATAATAATCGGATTTTGAGGTTTAACAATATAATGAGTCGCTATGGCAACATTCCGTTAAAATGGCAAGATTTGCATAAAATATGTAAATTAAACGTTTAATATGGAATACTTCGAACTGTGGGCGAAAAAAGATGAACAGAATAAGAAACTATAAAGTTTCAACTCCGAAGGTCGTAGATTAATTCCTTCTAATTTTAATTTCCAAATGAATAAGAGGCTGCACGTCGAAAAATCCCGTTTTACATGTTAAGTAATGGGAAATGAAAATGCCTCCCTTGGAGTCGAACCAAGGATTTCTTTTGCGATTTAAATTCGTCATCACCTGAAAAAGTGTTAAACAAGCATTCCTGCCAAATTTCGAGTTTCTATCTTCATTACTTCTCGAGTTATTAGCTTTATGAATCTTAGCGTGACGGCCACTAAGCAATTTATTATATAGATTAAGGATCTAAAATCTCTCCTGTGATATCAATTCATACATTTAATTAGCAAATTATGCTTCTAAATTTTAAGAAGGTATATTAAATGATAGCTATGAAATGCTTTTGCAAAAGGAAAATCTTTTAAAACTTTTAAAAATAAGAATTTATTTCAAATGAATATTCTCTTCGCTTTCATCCATACATCAAAGTTAGGATAGGGTCCGTTGAAAATTATTCTAAAGAGTCTAATAGCAAAGGATACGAATTGATTTCGGGAATTTTCTCTATCCTGTTATCTTAAAATTCCTTCAACTACGTGTTCAATATCACAGGAGACGATCCACATTGGGAAAACGACTGATTTCATCGCCCACGTGATGCCTACATCTACATCTACATGATACCCTGCAAATCACCAAACTGGTGGGTGGCAGGGGGTACAGAAGACCAAAACCAACATAGTAACGTCCCTCGTGGGAATCACTCTCCTGTTATGATCCCGTATGATCCTTGGGGAAAACCAGCCCTGATATCGCTCGGTCCTGTCATGTTGGTTTTTCAAGTCCATCAAATATCAGTTTTTTTATTTCTATACGTCTACACCTACATTATACCCTGCAAATCACCAGATTGGTGGGTGGCAGGGGTGTAGCGCACCAAAACCTACCTAATAACATCCCTCGTGGGGATCACTCTCCTATTATGATCCCGTATGGTTCTTGGGAAAAATGAACCCTGATATCGCTCGGTACTACAGTCGATCTCTTGTATTTCATTCTGATGATCGTGCCTGCCCATGTACGTAGGTGCCTCTAATATTCCTGAGACCTCCTCTAAGAGAACTTCCGACCTAAATTTCTCCAGAAGCCTTAACCTAGCGATAATTCTGCGATCCTCTAGCGATATCCAATTCAATTCCTTCAAGAGTGATGTGACGCTTAATTTTTGTTCATATTTTTGCTTAACGAATCTGGCTGCTCTGCGACGGATTCTTTCTAACTCAAATATCTGTCCCTTTTCGTACGGATCCCATATGCTGGAAGCGTATTCGACCTGAGATCTGACCAATGATAAATAACACGTTTCTCGTACCTGTTCTGAGCTACTTCTTACTATTCTGCCTACGAAGCCCAATTTCTTATTAGCTGCGCCTACGATCCTTCGAATATGCATATCCCACGATAGATCACGACAAATGGTGACTCCTAAATATTTAACGTACTCTGCAGATGGGATATTCAATCTATCAATTCTGTACTCCGAGTCTAATTCATTGTTCTTACTCTTCCAGAAACTCAATAGGGAACATTTGCTGTGATTAACTTCGTTTTTCCAATCTTGACACCATGCTGAAAGGGCGTTTAAATCTTCCTGGAACGATTTTTGGTCATCCTGGTTCATTATCTCCTTATATAAAACGGTGTCATCTGGGAAAGTCTTATTTTGCAGCGAACTACAGAGCAGATATCGTTTATATATATCAGGAATAGTAGTGGGCCTATGACACTTCCCTGTGGAACACCTGATGCGACTTTTATCGGGTATGAAGGTTTCCCGTCAATAAATACTATCTGTTTTCTGTTGGAGAGGAAGTCTTTTACCCAACTCACGATATTAGGGTTAATGCCGTACTTTCCTAGTTTTCTTATTAATTTATTATGGGGTACTTTGTCAAACGCTTTTTTAAAATCAATGAAAATGGCATCAACCTGAGTGTTTTTCTCTCCGTATTGTAACAAATCATTTACGAACAGGGCGAGCTGCGTTTCGCATGACCTACCTTTCCTAAACCCGTGTTGGTTTTTGCTTAGCGAAGAACGACCATCTAAATAACGCAGAACAGAGCTAACGATTATATGTTCTAGAATCTTACACGATAATGACGTCAAGGAAATCGGTCTATTATTTTCGGGGTTCTCTTTATCACCGCCTTTGTGGATGGGCGTTACGTATGCTAGCTTCCAGTCTTTCGGACCGGTACCATGTGCAACGGATTTTTCAAATATTATTTTCAAGTAAGGTGCGATTACCGAGGCTAGCTCTTTCAACACACGCGCGGGTATGCCTTCAGGCCCGGGAGACTTATTTTGCTTAATCGACTCTAGCAGGTGCGCGATACCTGTTCCAGAGAATATCAAATCTTCCATCGAATTTCCCTCATCATTCAATGCTGGTTCCTCAAATTCGTTGCTCACCGAAGTAAACGCTTCCTGAAAGTGTTCATTTAACAAGTTCGCTTTTTCCGCGCTATCGTATACTACATCACCTGCCTCCTTTCTCAATGACACTATGGTGGGGCCTCTACCATGAACCTCCCTAACGTACGACCAAAATGCTTTCGGATTTTCTTTCAAATTATTATGCAAAACTTTCTTTTTGTAATCATTAAATGCATGACCGCGCCTCTCTGTATTGATCCCGTATCATTGACCTCTGTTCCTCTGTGACTTTTGAAGAATTGGTATTTAAGCGAGCGTGAAGTTTTCTTTACCGTCTAAGAGCGCATCTAACTTGCTGGTTGTACCATCTTGGTTCCGCACAATCACGTTTAAGTTTATGTGGAATGAATTTATCCGTACCCTCTCGCGTCATATCCCTGAACACGCACCATGATTCCTCTGTACGAACGTCGATAGATGCCTCGCAGAAATTAGGGAATTGTGTCTGTAAAAATAACCTAAATTTCGAGAAATCGCCTTGGCCTACATATATACGCGTCTTAACCTGTTTCTCCACTTTTAGCTTAAATTCTATGTACACGACATTATGATCGCTTATTTATACGCTCGGGGTAGTTCGTTACGATTAAATCTAATATATTTTTCGACCACGTGGGACATCTTACTAACTGACACAACGAGTGTTTAACGAAGTTTTCTATCAGTCCTTCGCATGATTCACGCGCTCTACCACCGGGATCAAAGCAATTATGATTCCAGTCTACTGAAGGTTAGTTGAAGTCTCCTCTAATTATAATGGCCCTCTCTTTATTTTTCGATATTAGCGTTGCTACTTGTTTCTCGAGATTATGAATAATTTCTAAACTTGCATTGGGAGGCCTATAAAATGCGCATATTTTTGCTATTGTATAATCGCTTCCTCTAACTCCACACCAAACAGTTTCTATTTCGACGTCATTAATCGCTAGTGGAAAACTTTCGTATGCCTTGCTGACTGCTATAAATACTCCACCTCCCGTCCGGATACTATGATCTTTTCTAAAAATTGGATAGTCTTGAGGGAATACCTCCTGACTTGCAATCTCGTCAGTGAGCCAACTCTCTGTACCGATCACGACATCGGCTTCTAGACAGCGAATAATATGCTCAAAATCTGCAATTTTCTTATGGATGCTGCGGCAGTTCAATATGCCGACATTTAATTTCTCATTATAGCTTCTCAGATAAACCTCAGTCTTACCATTCGTAATCGTTTTAGGAATACATGCGTTCTTCATACTATTATTCCGCCAAGTGATGCTTCAATTCAATCAGGAGTCGTCGACACACGGTTAATTAATCGGTACATTTACCAGTATGCGCTTCGTTTGGGAAATAACTTGAATAACTTAGACGATACCAACTGCTGTCCTTCGAAGACTATTGCCGGTCCCCTGCAGGTAAGAGATCTGTGACTGAGTATATTATCTAATTGTAAGTTAATGCGAGGAGCAACATGGAAGCCTCCGCTTCTTTGACCTCCGTCTCCGCGACCCTCGGCTTACGACACATTAGAAGGATGCCAAAATAGTAGAGGCGGCCAACTTACCGTCATCACTCGTCCTGAATACGAATAACAGCTGCATTCATTACGCGCAAATAGAGCCAACAGAATGACCTCGCGTCAAGAGGTTTACTTAGACGCGGCGACCTCTACAATTCGACGTGCTGGCAAGTAAACACAACTCAGTTTTATGCTTAAAAATGCTTGTTTCCTTTGCAGTCGCAGAAGATTCGAGAGAGAATATTACCAATTTATTCCAATTTTCCTGCACGCGAAGAAGAAGAAGAATAGAGGAGGAGGAAAGATAGCGGGAGAGAGGAGGAAGGATAGTGGGAGAGGAGAGGAGAGAGGGAATCGACTCAGTGGTCGTGGTGGTGGGAGAAATCTCTTGGCAACGGAGGATGACACGTTGGCGAATGATCACGCCTTTCGAGAGGTAGGTGCGGACCCGGACTGTCAATTGTCTGATCGGGATGCGCGTCCTAATGTTGCATTTGAACGCGGAATATTAATTCTCAAGGATAGCGAAAGTGGGTGCGAATGAATCCCTTTATTAGGAGGGACTTATCGAGCGAATCGGAAAAATAGGCTTCGCCAAGATGGAAATCGCAGGTCCGTCCGCACGTGGGCGCTCCATTTCCTGTCATGCACATCCTATACCTCTTTCTCTCGATCGTTCTTTCGCTCCATTCGACTCTCGAAGTTTCGATTATCGATCGATTCCCCCACCGAAGCGACTTCATCGATACGTCGTCCGCATTACGAGTCGTCTGTTTCTTTTTCAATTCGTTGAGTGTGTTCGCATTCACTTTGGACTTTCTTTTGCTCGCATTCTTCGAGCCCGTTCTCCCGTGGAGGATTTATATATATATATATAAGGAGGATACAAATTATAAGACTTTTCCAGATGAGCTAAAGACTTTGGCACGATTATAGGTTTTTGGTCACAACCTATAGTTAAAATTCGCAATTGTTAACATTTTTATTTTAATGGTTCTTATTACCCTTACGAGGATAAAATATATAAAACACTTCCAGATGAAAAAAGAAAAGACATTTGGCACAACCAATGGAAAAACTGCCTCATCCTTCCAACTGCCTCAGTTCACTGCCTCATTGTCGGCGAAAAGGTGTAAACGGAGGCTAAAGGGCGAAGAACAGTGGTGTCCTCGGACACCGGTAGTTTCAACCATGCTGTGAAGTCTTTCTACAGTATCTCCGGCCGAAGTGAAAGAGTCTAGCACCTCCGTTTTGAGATGGCAGTCGGCAGGTAGGAGAAGGACGAGTCCATCGTCTAGTTGGATACGCTCATATCATAGGGGAGGCCGTGTTCAGCCGTGAGCAATAGATGCGGGACGTATTCCCTGGAGGGGAAGAGGGTAAGGGAGGAAGGAGCAAGAAGGAGGAAGTGGACGTCACAGCAGTGTAGGTTTTTTCCTGAGCCGGCCTTAGGCCAATTGTACCTATTGGACCCAATCGGGCTCCGCGGCCCTGGAATCCAGATTTCGAGGAACGTTCTGTATACATTGTATTCATGGAATGTGAAAGTGCACGCTATCCAATTCTTCGTAAACCCGATACCGAGAAAATCTCCCGTGAAAGATTTGGCGGGAAAACCAGGGCTGGCCCTAGAAATTGTGGGGCCCAATTAGAAAACTTTTGCGGGGTCCCTACATCTAAAAGGAGTAGTTTGAAAAAAAGATTTGGGAGGGGCAGAGCAAGCGAGGTCCAAAGGACCGAAGCAACGAGGCCTAAAAGGCCGAGCCAGGGGGTGGGGATCCGGGATGGATTCCAGGGTCGCGGGGCCCGATCGGGTCCAATACGTACAATTGACCTAAGGCCGGCCCTGGGGAAGACCTACACTGCTGTGACGTCCACTTCCCCCTTCGTGCTCCTTCCTCCCTTACCCTCTTCCCCTCCAGGGAATACGTCACGCATCTATTGCCCACGGCTAGACACGGCCTCCCCTATGAGCGGATCCAACTCGAGGATGGACTCGTCCTCCTACCTGCCGACTGCCATCTCAAAACGGACGTGCTATACTCACCAACCCGCTCTGGGCCAGCGTGGTGTTTTAAGGCCCGCAATCCCCCCATGACATCTACACCCATAAAAAACGGCCCTCATTCTCCGGAGGCTGGATTGCCTCTGACCGTGGCAGTGGTCAGGAACAAGGCATGAAGGCAGAGAGTGCTAAGAAGGTTAAACGCCCACTGCCACTCTTTCTCATCCTTACCCGATTCCTTTAACCTCAACCTAACTACCTTTAACTGCTGAACTTTGTAAAAACTTCAAGTGCTCCGAGAATAATTGGAGAAGATCAAGTGGGAAATTTTGGGACTTACAATTAGTGAAGTGAGACCAAAAGGTGAAGGTCTATTGGAGCTGAAGAGTGGACATCTTTTTTATTACAGGGGAACCAACTCAGGAAGAATAGGAGTTCGATTCATCGTCAACAAAAAACTGAAGAACAATATCGTGGAAATTGAAAGTTCGTTCGAGCGGGCAGAAAGACTACTGCTTCAAATGAATAAGAGATATCAATTTCAAATAGTCCAAGTCTACGAGCCAAATTCATCATAATCTGATGAGGAAGTGGATGATTTCTACCAAGAAGTTTAAGAAAGGTTGCAGCAGTTATAATTAGACGCGTATCCATAAAAACGAATGCATTATATAAGATCACGCAAAATCCGTAAAACTCCAACGAAGGAATGGGTTTCAAATGGGCGAGAAAACCCAAAATTCAGCCGGAAGATATAAAACTATTCCGACCATATCGGAATTAAAGCGTAGGAATGGTGGAAATCAGCCGAATAACCAACCTTCGAGTTTCAAATGTAATTGAACGCAAAAGAAACCGAGAATTTGTCATCATACGGTCAGAGATGAAATATATGTAGAAATGATGTAGATGGATATATACAGGGTGGCCATAATTGAATTTCCCCTATTCAGAGACCTCGGGAGAATCTCATAGTATGTATATGAAAAACATTCAAACTTGGGATTTGGGTATATAGTACAGGAAAGTTAGAAAAAATAGCGAAAAAACGCCCGTGTGGCCCTAGGCTTAGGCTGGCACCACACGGGCGTTTTTTCGCTGCGAAGACTGGCGTCAAGATAACGCTACAAAATAGGTCTTGTGTTTCCTTATGGAATATGCCACACGGGCGTTTTTCGACCGCGGGAGGGACGCATTCTCAAGGTCGAACGCCGCGGCGCGCCGGACGGATGGGCCAGGGCGCGTCTCGTCGGTCGTTTTCTTACCGACTCCGTCTGGCACTCGAGTTTTTCAACGCTCGTTTCCGAACGCCTCTTGTGGCCGCCTCTAGGCGTCTAATGGCACCGGCGGTTTCTTCACGCTCACCATTGCCGCGAAAAACGCCCGTGTGGCGCCAGCCTTAGGCTATAATTTAGTCGCTAAATTGAGTTATTTATGCTATGTCCTAAATTGAACGATCTAGTTACTGCGAAAACCAGTGCTGGAAAACGTTACATGTAACGTAACGAAAAAACGAAATAATTTTGAGTTAACGTAACGGAAAACGTTAACGAAATTTTTCAAAAAGCAGTAACGAAAAACATAACGAAAACCAGAAATTTAATTTCGTTATTACTTTAACAGATTCGTTACTACTTGCTCTAGCTGGCTATAAAACTTGTAGGGACACTCATACACGGCATCTGGGTGAGTGAAAGTGGGCTAAAACCCTGTCACCCGCTGAGCCATTTCTACCACCTTGTCGCGAAAGGAGCCCTACCCCGCCCATCACCCATTGTCCTTTTGGGTTTTTCCACATTTATGAAAGAAAGGATTCGTTCAGGAAGCATAAGAGAAGAAACGAGGAAGATAAAGCATTGATCTTAAATGTATGTGCCGCTTATAGTGAAGGCCTTGTCTCACATTCGCTGTCTCCCCTCTCAGTATATCGTCCTTTCAAACTATTGTTTTCAGTATTCTTTAGGATTAGGGTTTTCCCTTTACTCGTTATACTCAAGTTCCTCTTTTAGAGGTCGGTGCTCTCCAAGTTACTGTCTTATCCTCTCCACCCCTGGATCCTGAACTGTGTCATTTGTTCGTCAGTCTAACTATTTAAGCTGTTGGAGAAAAATCTCACAATCAGTGCTTTTACGATTCAAACATTACCGGCCAAATTCATAGATTTCCAGTTAAACCCGGGACTAGATGGTTTCTGCTAGTACCGGTCTAATTATTTAAAAAATAGTTATTAATAGTTATTAATTTTACAGCAATGAAGTACTTTACAGAAAAAAACTCGACGAACGTCGTTGTATCCCATTGAAAGCATTCCATAAAAATTTCATAATAAACTTATTATCGATTTAAATTTAGAATAGGTATTTACTCTCGGAAGCGATTGAATACCCACATTCAGGGCCGGTTTCGGTTAAAAAATGTGTGTAAGCGAGGTAAAAATTTTCCGCCCCTCTGGATATCAAAGGCATGAAGTAATATTAATACTCAGTTTTGTTTTTTCAAAAATATATTCAGCTGAATATTTTCAGAAAATTGAAATAAAACATTCACTGACCTTATAACAAAATGACTATGTAATGATTATATTACCGAATATTCTTATATTGCAACTTTACGATCACGCTTTTGCACAAAGAGACAAACCCTTGAATAATCAAAATCTCTAGTATTGAAGGTTCGCTGTATTTGGGGCGGGAAGGTTATTTGAAATTACAATGTCTAAACCCTAAAAGCACATGCAACCCCCCCCCCTTTGCAATCCCCCCCTTTGAAACCCCCCTATGAACCCCTCCCCCCTTTGAAACCCCCCTTTCAGACCCCCCCTTTGAAATCTCCCCTTTTGAAACCCCTCCTTTTGAAATCCCTCCCTTTGAAACCCCCCCTTTAAAACCCCCCTTTGAAACCCGTTTTGAAACTCTCCCTTTTGAAACCCCCCATTTTAAACCCTACCTTTTAAACACCACCTTTTCAACTCCCCTTTTAAACTCCCTTTTTAAACTCCCCTTTTGAAACCCTCCCTTTTTAATCCCCCTTTTGAAACCTCCCTCTTTAACCCTACTTTTTAAACCTCCCTTTTTAAAACCCCCCCTTTAAAACCCCCCCATTTATTCCTCTGAAGAGGTTAAGTAAAGTTCACGGTGCATCGCGTGTTTTTTAGACAATGTAAAACTTTAAAACGTTCGTCTTGCCGTCCTTCATAAGTGACACCTGTAAATGGTAGGTTTATGTCTCTTACATCTTGAACCTACCCTGAATGCAAATGACTTATCATGGCGTAAAATATAGTTTTGAAGTTCTGTGCAATACACCTTTGGAAAAAATAAAAATGTCAAAATACAAAATATTGATTTTGCCACCCCTCTGAAGTGGCGCCTGTAAGCGACCGCCTACGTCGCTTACGCCTGAAACCGGCCCTGCTCACATTGGGTAAAGGTTCCATATTTTTCTGTCTTACCTGAAAAATTACATATATTAATGGTTATTAACAGTGGATTAAAACTTTATCAAACTATGCACATTTCTCTATATCTTCTTTCATATATGTACTTAATAAAACAATCCTTAATATTGTAAACCCATGGATGATTTACATGTATTTCTTATAGGGTATAAGAGAAGGAAGAAAGCTATCAAAAATAAACCCCAGAGAGGAAAACTTGGAATTTCGACAATTTTCTGTTTTCGTCGAATTTTAGGTCTGTTGCAAGAATTAGAATGGTACAGCCGGTGTACTTTCCGACTTACTTATAAAAAATTCTACGATGCAGTATTTTATTATAATTATTACATTATTTTTGTACTTAATGTGGGTTAAGGCAATTAACCTTGATTATTAAATGTTGGATATAAAAATCCTAATTTGTATGCATGACGAATAAAATAACGACATCCGTTGCGACTCTTTAGAAAACTTAAAAATGTTCCTTATCTGTAACATATGTTTAGAAAATTTTTTTAACTATAATTCTAATTGAAAAACTTAAACTTACGAGGTATAAATATCAAATAAAAAGTACTCATAAGCAATTATTTCGTTTTAACGTTAAACGTAACGAAAAACGAAATGTAGATTTTATCGTAACGAAAAACGTAACGAAAAACGAAATTGCTTTTTCGGCCGTAACGAAAAACGCAACGAATCGATTTTTTTTCGTTTGCCAGCACTGGCGAAAACCCATTAAGTTCTATCTAGTTCCAATTCACTGCTATGACGCTCATATTTTTCTGTAAGTCCATTTGAGGATGACAGTGAAAGTCCGCCAAAACCCAATTTACTCAAAAACAGGTTTTGAGGGCTTGGTGTATTTTACTTGTACGCCCACGATATGAGGCTTACTATATTACAACATTGAGATAATAATTAACGTTTTCGTACAATATTGGATCTGAAAGTTCATAAGTTACGGGTTCGAAGACCTCCGCAGCTAAACTGTTCCAATTTAGAAAGGAATACGTATATCCCACAGTTAGTCAGTCTTCTGTCTTAAAGGTTCTATTTTACGAATATGATAACGGCGACCCTTACACTCTGCTATCTACATAACGCTTACTTCCTCCCATGATGGCTTCTCGACATAGCCGTTATAAATCCCAGCCAGCTTCCTCATGTCTTCTAATGGCTCCACATCTCATTTCCTCTCATTTTGTAACACTCTTAGAGTGGTTTTACACCAAGATGATTGGTGACGTGATTGTTTGAAGTTGCCGTCAAATCACCCTCAACAAAGTATTTATACCAAAGCAACTCATTTTTCACGGGGATGTGATATTTCCTTTTCGCTAATGTCAAACATATCCTAAAGCGAAGAGGATATATTCCTTTACTGCGCATTACGACGGCGGCGTCGTCGTGGTAAGCGGAAAGATATATTTGCAATTTGTCCCATAGCTCTTTTAAACGAAAAACCTAAAAAATTTCACTCGTTTTATCGAATGAAAGAATAAAACTGTAAGAATATACAGCATATTAAAGAGATTTCCACAGTCTTTTCGACACAGTTACTTCGGGTTTCATTCATTTAATTCCTTCGGGTAAATGCATTTTTCCAATAAAATTAATTTTCTAAAATGAGTGTTGGCAATATATTTTAACTGTTTTAATACCTAATACGTTTTTGGAAATGTGTTTACCCAATGCTCTAAGAATACGAACTCGTATTCAACTCCCGCTCCTTGAAATTGCCTACATTCCATTAACACGAAATTAGCGGAAATTCCATTTAAAATTAATTTGCTCTTCTAAATGCGCACAACACATCAAATATTGCCCAAACTAGGAATTCTTTACCAATTTTTTAAAATTATCGAACTTCTTTTCCGTAATACTATTACTGTGAAATGCAAAGCTTCAATGGGTTTGCTGTAACGACGTCCACTTGAAGACGCAAAGTAAATCTTTGCTAACAAAACTGATAGTTACTTGCATTTACATTCCTAGGCTGATCTTTGACCAATTATTGGGTGATCTCTAAGAAATCCCGTCGCGCGCTATTCGGAGTTATTAGATGGAAGAAGAACAAGTAAAACCGCCCAATAACTAAAAAGCTTTTCGATCAGACTTTCAGGAATCACTTGGATTTTCAATTTGAAACTGCTCGCCGTGTACATAGTAGTCCTGGGTTTGACTCTAAGAGCATATCTTTCCCCCGTTTGAATAACATGGACAGAGCTGAAACGAAGCGAGCAAGCCTTTTTCTTTAGCATTTTAAATTGTTAAGAGTGAAAATGGTGTAAATTTAACTTATATGCGTGTGCGCATAATACTGATCACAAATGTGAATATTGAGAAGGAGAAAAATTGTGAACTTGACCGGGACTCGAACCCGGGATATACCTCAATTCGAGAATGGAGAATTAGTTTGGCTTGGTAGATTAAGGCACCTACCCGGCAAGTGGAAGACCCGGGTTCGAGTCCCGGTCAAATTCAGAATTTTTCTCCTTCTCAATCTTCACATTTTAAATTACCTTAAAACTGAAATATCGACGCGGGATTTTCACAGTTACGTCGAGAAAATTAAGTGCACGTGAAAGTTGGTGTCGTTCATTTTTATTTTATTTTAACGTAATCCTTAATTGAGGCATACTCGTCATATTTGACGGGCAATTGCGCTAGCCATAATATATTTTACAGGTTCAACGGCAGAAAGGTTATAGTTTCCTAGATTAACATATTGTTCCATAGCAGCCCACAAGGTCGCATTAGTGGTCTTGTCAACCAGTTGGAATCATGAAAAAGTTTAGGCGCCGAACATAGGAGATATATTTTCCATCGAAAGAGATCTATCTTGACGGAGTGGGACTAAGAGGAAAACGGGATAACTATTCGTCCTAATTTAATTCGGAATGGCGATTACTCTCTCTCTCTCTCGCACATTGAGATCGTCGGATCCATCACATGCCATCGACCTATCCAAGGCGACGAACGCGAATCAACGGTAATAGGAAGAGTAAAGAAGATTCAAATCCGAAAGTGGAATCACGTGCTGAAATCGAAGCACCTGTACTACGAGACGCCACGCCCCTCGCGGCCGAACGATAAACCACGGAGGGCGCCGACACCCCCGAATAACGTAACACCAAATCACGTGCACGCCTGTTATGGGGATGGGGCGTTACCCTCGTCGGGGCCGAGGAAGGCGTTGGAGAGAAATAGGCTTTCGCCCACACATCCGCTCGAGATGATGGATACTGAGAAGGGATTATATAGTAGGGCCGAGTGGGAGAGGTAGAGAGGAGGGGGGGAGATAGAGTGGAAGGGGGGAGGTAGAGAGGTGGGGGGAGGGGAGAAAGGGGGAGGTAGAGAGGAGGGGGGAGATAGAGTGGAAGGGGGGAGGTAGAGAGGTGGGAGGAGGGGACAGGGGAGAAGGGGGAGGTAGAGAGGAGGGGGGAGGGGAGAAGGGGAGAGGTACATCGCATGTGTTATTCTGTACTCCGATGTAAAATTAACAGTCCGTGAAAAAATTTCTTTAAGTAATTACTCAGTTGACCATTTCTATGCACGCACCTAACATTCCAAAATGGCTCATGAAATCAGCACATTCCATTCTCGCGTAATTCCAAATTATATTCATATCATCCGCAACGTTATTTTCTTAATCGACTTCGATGATTCTGCCTTCGCGTGTCGGTTACTTTTTAAGAAGAAAGGCAGAGAATAGAAATTGAGACTATGTGCGCAATTGCGTCCTTTTTATATTAAAGAAGGTCGAATATTCTAATTGCGTAAGTCGTACGTCAATTCTTTTGACCTATCATGGAGACGTGGTTAAAAAAGTAACGCGCGCAAATTCTAATCACTACAGAATTTTTAACTATTGCCATGGCAACTCCATGTGATATTATCATAGTTGGAGATATCGTCGCAGAGGCGTCTCATCGCATCTTTCCAACTTTCTCCGCAATACCTGCGAACGAGAACAATCCTCCGCCATCCATTATTTATATGTACGACGGATCGAGTCGTCCTTATCGTCACGGCAGCGGCCTACATTTACGCTACTCTATCTAATTTTCCTTCGATTATAATAGTCACGGAAATAAGCGTGTCAAGGTGAACGTTTGGATATCACCGCGTTATTTCGTCACCCGGCGGAGGTCCTGCCCTCTCTAGTCGGAGAGGCCAACTATCGGATAATTCTTCGCAACTGAGCTTCCTAAAACTATCCCACGGTGTTTATTTCTATGTAGAAAAGAGGAAAGCGAATAGAGCGATGGCCAATCATTGCGATCGCCCGTCCCTTCAAGAAAACTATCGTTTCGATCGATATTCGCGGTAAATTGCGTTCGTTTACGTAACATCGATCGAAAGAGGTTTGTTTGGCGAATCTCGATGGAAATCCTTAGATGAGTTCTTGCAAACACTTCGATGGACGGAATCCGCTACGGCAAAGCCTTTTTTCCCCGCGAGAAAAGTTCAGACGCGAAGGAAAAAAGAGTCAGGTACATATTATGTATCCTGAGAGGAGGAGCTCCATCGTTTTTAGTGTTGCGTGACAACTTACACGCTCTCTTGACACATTTACTCCTTTGGAGTGTCTGTTTGGCGCTTATTAGACGCGTGTGGGCGGGCGCGACCTTCGGACTCGAATGAAGAAACGAAGGGAGACGGCTTTTGGGAGGAATGTGACGGCGTAGGTCGCGCGCGGGAGAGCGAGAGAGAGAAAGAGGGTGGGTGGGTCTAAATGGGGAGGGTGGGCGTGGCGGGAGGAGGGATTTGGGGTAAGGACTGATGAGACTCCGCCGGCCTCGCGAGAGAAGGAAACGCGAACTCGGTTGAAGAGCGAATTGGAATTTGCCCGATGCGATCGTCGTAAGATCATAATCCTATAAAGAAGAACTCGACAGAAGTTTTACTAAAAAACTCCAAATGCGGCCTTTCAAATGATTCACTCTTGGGTGTAGATCCCAAAGGGCCCTTTTTGAGAATATTTTATTGTATACAGTGAAATCTCGTTACAACGTACTTCAGAATTGCGTTTCAAATTAACGTACTTTTTTAAATCCCCGTCAGTTTTCCCATATAAATACTGTATAAATATTTCAAAATAACGTACACTTCAATATTACGTATGGAATTCAGAGGTCCCAAAAAAAGATTTTTGTGGTTTTAATGTATGCTGTCATTCGTAAATGACTCAAATACAACCAGTGCTCTAGTGGAGGGTATACACTGTATACCCTCTGCTTTTTTCGAATGAGTAGGGTTATACCCTCTGCTTTTTTCGAACTAATAGAGTATACTACGTCTTATGAAAAATTATACAGGACGATTGAAAAAAAACAGCTCATACGTTTTCTCCTGGCATCGTAACATTACAGTCGTGTAATTTGCTCTAAAAATAATTGGGTAAGAAACCTCCCTCGAGGTTTTAATTTAGTATAAAGTATACCCTCTGCTTTTTTTACGATTACAGCATTGACTAAAACCAATCATTGCTCATTCAACTCGTTTACATCAATTTTGAAGGCATCTTTTGTCTTTAGTAGGAAAAGATTTTTCGAAACTCCGTCAAAATCCCAAAAGAAGGAATTTTACGAACTGAAAAATTTAGAACTGATGATCAGTTATCCCTCTCGTTATTTTCACAATAGCATTGAGGTAAAGTCTTAAGTTCTAGGAATTATTTCTTCTGTTACACTCCCATTCTCGCCGAATTCAGTTTGCGCCAGACCTGCGAGAATGCCTTTCCCCCTCGTGAGATGCTTCCAGAGAAAATGCTGTACTCCTTATGGGAATATTCAGTATAACGTACTTTCGGTATAAAGTATAAAAATGCATGCTCCGTATCGAGATTTTACTGTAATGTTATATAGGCCTATATTAAAAGTACAATGGGATCCGCCTCTGCACGCTCCGCATCCCAACCCTGAAAGCGGCCCTCAGTCGCAATTTTCACTCCTATTGATAACTATTTTTATTATATTTTATTTGACAAAAATAATTATTCTTTAAAAGAAAGCGTTGAAAACACCACAATTGAAATATGTAGAACATTTGCATTTTAAATAATTTTATTAACAAATTAAATTTTTTTATAAATGGAATAAAATTCCTACTTAGGGCCCATCCATAAATTACGTCACGATCTGAGGGGGGGGGGGGGGGGGGGTTGAGAATTTTGTGACGGATCATGACGAGGGGGGAGGGGGTAACGGTTTTTTGTTTGATGGAAAAATTAGACGCTACAAATCACAAATGATAACGATCATTCGTCGGAACTGGTCAACTTTTAGCTTAGATGTTCCAAATTTTCAAGATGAAGAAAATCCTTCTTAAATTTCTATAGAAAAACAATTTAAAAATCCTTTTGTCGGAATGTAGCTGAAGAAAAGTATTAGAAATTATTTGAAAAATTTCACTAGCTTTTATTTGAGAAAAAGTTTTAAAAAATGATGTTTTCCAATGTAGAACTTTCGTATTTTTCAAATGAAATTCATGTCACTATTGAATTTAATTAAAAGTTATTAATAATCAAAATATGTATCATTTATGTGTAATGTACTAAAATAAACTTAAGTTAAAATTTTAATTATTGATTTATGACTAGAAACAAAATCCTGTATTTCTTTATATGGAATTATTGAAAAATTTGTGACGTAATTTTAAGGGGGGTTTAAAATATGCGACGAGGGAGGAGGGCTAAAGAATTCAATTTTTTGCGTGACGTAATTTATGGATGATTCCTTACTAACTATTAAGTAAGGCTTCATTATAAACTACATTTACTGCAATGTGGAACTAAACCATATAATTTTCTTTTATCATCTATTCTTGAGCATCCTACATAAAGCTGCCCTTGTGCAAAGCAAGGGTTTCGCAGATAAAGTCCCCCTACTATCATAAATATGAATGAATGATTGCCCCCTTTAGCTTTATTGATGCTCATTGCAAAACTTGGCCGAATTGGAAATTGAAGCCTCTTTCTTAAATTGAAATGGAAAGCCTGATGGTATTATTGAATCCTTGGATAAACACATCCTGTCCTGCTGCATGGCCTGTAATTACATTCGCTTCGATCACGAAATTAAACCAATCTGGCACCATTGCATCGTGTCCGTGGATTCTGGCTTCTCAAACATATAATGGGTGCACCAATTTTTAGTTTCAATGTATGTTGTGGTAATCCTGATGTTTCCAACTCGGTCACGCCTTTTATTTATGGCTTGAAAATGTATGTAATAAAAACATTGATATTAGTGAAGGTTTCATCTTAATCGGTCAATTCGTTGCTGAGATATTAAAATGAAATTTGGACCGGTCCTTATATTACGACCCCGTGGACCGATTTTGTCCATTTTCAACTTGATAGTGGTGGAGGATTCATCAAAATCGATCAATTGGTTGCTGAGATATCTTCAAGAAACCGAAATTTTGACCGACCGTTCCGTGACTTCCGTGACCCCGATCCCGTGGGCCGATTTGGCACTGCATCTCTCATGACCAACCTGAAACTGCTGCCAAAAATTGATGCTCCTACCTTTACTTTCTGATGAGGTACGACTGGCACAGACACACACATCTTCTTTTGTTATTACAGATATTGCATTCACTACTCGAATATCGTTTAGATTTCGTAAATGCTAATTATCTAATAACGCCTCCTGCACGAAAATGAGTCAAGGTGTGTCCGGTGAAATCACTGAGTGGTTTTGGGAACAGCTTCTATGACGCGGAGGCTCCCGACTTGGTGCTCGCGAGCACCGCTGTGCTCTCGAACATTATGACGATGCTCTTCTGTATCCGTTTACCAAAGAGTGAGTCGCGGAACGGCGAGATTTTAACAATGTTACATAAATTTTAAAAAGTTGTTTGCCTTTAGAGCAATAAAATTAATAGATGAGTCCGAGATTTCGTGGAACTTCGTGCTAATAGGGCCTTGTTGAAATAACTACGTTGGGAGACTTTTGTTTTATTTCAACAAAGCCGTATTTTCCCGATTTAGAGCAATAATATTTCTCTCGATAAATTAATAGTAATGCAGTACGAACAAATGAATGCGTCCCAACGCTTTGTTAGCCGCATATGAAAACAAACAACCATGATTACTCCTCCCACACTCCCCATCCATCCACTTCTCTTCCTTCCCCTCCCCATCTACTCTCTTCCCCTCCCTTCCCTTTCCACCGCTCCGTATCCCCCCCTCTCTCTCTTCGGTTCGACAGATTTGGTTTTTTTAAGACTAAAACGAAAATATCTCGTGGAATCGTTCAATCGCTGTTGCCACATTTCCGGAAATAGGAAATTTTTAAAAATTCATTTTTATTGTATCTTGTAAAATATCCATATACGAAAATATTATTTCAGAATCTGAGTTGAAAAAATACGTTTCTTGTATCGTAGATTTTTGATGCGTTACCCTACTTTTAAGAATATGATCGTAGGATATTTTCGGACTGGCGTAATTGCCCGTCAATTATGACGGGTATGCGTGAATTAAGGAGTACTACGTTATGATAAAATTAAAGAAATCAACTTTCATATGCATTAAAGAGAAAACTATATTTATAAAATCCACATAACTGAATGTTTCTGAAAGTAAAAATATGTAGTCATGGACATACAAAAGTTGTGTAATTTTAATATGAAAATAATTAATGTGCTACTGTCATCCACGTGTTAATCAAATGGAGAAAATAACGCTCCTGGAATCGAACCAATGACTTCAATGTAGACGGTGAGCAGCCAAAAATTTTAAATGGGTAAGGCTAAGTAAATCCTGAAAGTATGAGTCGAATGGCATGTAACAGGATGTCCCTGGATCTTATGTCGCCGGTGGTGCTCTGAGCATTACGGCACATCACGCATAACCAAGGAAATTATATATATAGAGAGAGGTTGATTATATTTTCTTACTGAAACATCCATTTTATCATTTTATATTAGAGGTTTTTTTTATTAGGACACAACAAAATACGTACATTATCTCGATCATACCACGAAATGAGGATTCTTAGTTTTCGATGACATTAAAATAGAGTGAAAGTGATAATTTTGTGATCTAAAATCACGCAAACTTGTTACCAGGAATAAGATTTGAAATTCAACCTCCGAAATCATTTGGCAGAATGTGACAGAATTTCGC
The DNA here is from genome assembly GCA_036926305.1 of Uropetala carovei. Classification (NCBI taxonomy): domain Eukaryota; kingdom Metazoa; phylum Arthropoda; class Insecta; order Odonata; family Petaluridae; genus Uropetala; species Uropetala carovei. The sequence goes on along the minus strand of JAXCHB010000098.1, from coordinate 4,180,058 downwards.
ATTTAGAAACTTTTAAATACTCATTTGAGTAGATAACAGCGAATTGGATCCAAGTACATCAGTAAGGTTTGCCTGTCTATCGGAAACAAAGATCGAAATTAAGTTCACAAATAATCCGAGAAAAACGTATCCAATCAACGATCAACTTATAAAGTGCATCATGTCGTGTCAGTGCAATATTTTTATGCGTATGAGAATTTTGTTTTTGTAATATTACATTAAATTCGATCAAACGCACGTAATCCAAAGGCCTGCAAACAACACAGAGGAGCATGGACAGATGCATGTTAGGGATCACCCGAAGAGACCGCAAGAGGAACGACTGGGTAAGAAAGAAGACGGGAGTCTGTGACGTGATTAGAAGAGTTAAGGTGTTAAAATGGCAGTGGGCGGGCCACATTGCTAGAAGAAATGATCAGCGTTGGACGTCCAGTGTCATCGAATGGATCCCAAGAAACATCAAGAGACCAAAAAGAAGACCGAAAGACAGGTGGGACAGAGAGCTTGTTAAGTTCTTGGGGCAAACTTGGAGGAGGGAGGCAGTTGACAGGGAAAACTGGAAAAGTCTGGGGGAGTCCTTCATCCGTCAATGGATTGAAAAAGGCTGATGAAGATATTAACGGTAACTATATTTTGAGTGAAGTAAGCCCAATGAACCCCAATTAGGAGAGCTGCTGGGGTTTCGGATACACACGTAATTCCATTCGTCAACACAAGAGAGAGACAACTCAATATAGTACATTGTGGTCATATTTAAACTTCCCCTATTCAGAGACCACTGGAGAATCTCGTAGTGGACGAAAAACAATCAAAAATGGAATTTGGGTAAATTATGACATGCGGAAGAGAATTACATGGGGAAAAAATTTAGTTCTCTTTTCCGCCACCAGGGGAAAAAGTGGTCAGTGGGGCATTTACTCTATATGGTTTACATCGGGAATCGCAACTTGTTGAAACCAGGGCATCGAACCGTCATTTTTTTCGCTCCGGTTTTCGTTCCGGTTCACTCAAAACACAGAATTTCGGTTCGGTTTCAGTTTCGCTCCGGCAATCATCTGTAAACCGGTTCGAACCGATTTTTTTCGCTCCGACCTTAAATATTTTTAGGAAACTTTCAAGAACTGATTTATTAATTTACGTAATTTTATAATTAAATAAAATACAATTTACTATAACAATAGTGATATTTAAAACACTACTAATCAAAACACGAAAACAAATTATTTAAATGTGAATATTTAGTATGTATTTTATTTATTTAAGATTATATTTAGAATTGAATATTTACAAACCATACATGCGTCGAAAATGATTATTAGAATTGTACGGTGTTTGTGTGCTAACCGTGTTTTATTAACGTTTCTTCCTGCTTACGTTTCTTTTTTTCTTTTTAAGTCGAAAGTTTAGCGTTATTCGATTCGAACCTTTGTTTAAGCAACGAAACGATCGTTGTTTACGGATAGCAACGTAAATAGATACTGATTATTATTCAGGAAGCGTTTATTGAGGAAAGTAATTGAACCTTCTTTCGTCTATCGAATACTGGAATCTTTCATTTTTTGTAAGTAAATTCATTATATTCTACATTATAATGTTTATTAACGTAAATAAGCTCACGTATCTGGTGTACATTTACCGGAGTCAGTGTTCAATCACGGACAACTGTACGTTGCTTTTTCAAGGGTTTCTTGCTTACAAGACATAAAAGTAACTATTTCAGCGAGGCATAATTACACAAGAAATGAAGCTGGATTTGGCGAAAGTGATATATATGATAGGAAATACAATTATCGTTATATTTGAACGGAATACGATCGGAAACGGATTGTTACAAGCAAATATGATTAATTGTTAAGAAAAGCTAATTGTAATTTTAAAAGTATCTACTATATATTTAAAAGAGTATGTATGTTGTGCTGTAGTAGCTTCACTAAATCAGTTGAAATTGAACGGGAAATTCTGCAAGTTTATAGATATTTGTAAACAATGTGTGAGCGTTTCCACCTGGCTATGTGAGCCACTTCTAAAGTTTTCTTTAAAATAATAATAATAGCAATAAGGAGGAGATTATTAATGCCTGTAATATAACAAGTAGAAATCAACAAATAGTCACAGATTTGAGAGCAGTAAATTAATTGAAAATAATATGTTTTAAAGTAAAAACCAGTTATTAATTTATGATTCCTTGTCAACATACAAATTTCAAAATTCTCTCCGCATAATATGTTAATTAATTCTTCCAATTGCGCTTTTTCCGAAAAATATGCTTTAACGACCGTATACAATAGTAATAATAAATGAGAATAACCTTAATTCTCCCTGAAAATACCAAACAGATATGGAAATATACCTAAAACAATAAAAATGTAAATTGTGCGAATCGAATCTTTGCTATTAGGGACAAACTCGGAGCTCTGCTCAACAAAATAACGTGATTTCCGGTCTAATTTCCAAAGCTCAATCAACTCTCTCAAAGAATAAAACGACAGGCAATGGGGAGGGGTGGGGGTAGAGAGAGTATTCGCCGTTTACGAGTGGGCGTGTGTGGGCCCGCGGAGTCCTTCGATCTGCATTTGACCCATATCCACAGTTGCGACTTCCCCCTCCCCCTCTCTCTCTCCTTTTACCTCTACCTATATAAACACGCCAACCCAACCCAACCCACTCCCACCTTCCTACTCGGATATCTCCATCTTCGCATCTCTTCCTAACCTCTTCTCCACCTTCGTCTCTCCTTTTCCTTCCTTCCTCTCTTCTCCAATGGAAGGCTAGACTCTTTTTAACTCGCACAAATAAAGACCTATATATCTATCTATCCTCTATCCTTCATCTTTCATCTAATTAGGTAGGGGTCTCCGAAACTTTTCCATTCTTAGGTTGTCAATTGTGCCGAGTAAAACTAGATTCACTTGCCACCACTTTTGAAAGGATTTCGCTGCAGTTTGCTACGTAAGCAATTGACTTTCGCCGTTTAAAAAAACCTCTGTATTGCTATAAACGATCTTATAGTGCGTTTCCCGAAGTCGTACGGTTCAGATTCGCAGTATTCCGTCCGCATTCGGGTTATTTCGCTTAGGCTACGACCCAATGTTGCCACATTTCGAATTTTGCTCATTTCAACAGCAGCTGTGGACGAGTGAAGTTCTGAGAGCAATCGTGTCAACAGCGCTCGTCAAGAATTTTTGAAAGGCGTGGGAAATTTAAGACCTCTTATTGGCTGACACTTTCTCTCCCTCACCCTACAAGTCTAACCGTAGACACGCCTCACTCGTACGATCTCTGGAAACGCAGTATAGGTGATACAGCAGTTCGCAGGCTTGTTTGCATAGCATTGGACCTTTACGGTTATACTCGTTTCAATTCTTTTTGTATCTATCGAAGATCCGACGACAGAACAGAACCGCACAGCTTGGCCATAGGGTTTGAAATTTTAAAACATTCCAATCTTGGTCGTTCTACGTAGTTCAAAAATTGGCATAGAAGTTTTTCCGCAATTTAACCAGCGTGCGTCACTATGATACAACATGTGCCCATATTATGATACATTCTCTACAAGAAAATTTTGGAATTGGCGGCGATTTAACCATATCTGCGAATATAATTTATATTGGAAACAAAAATTTTCAGGTCAGAGTCGAAGTTCTCTATTTTTCTGATCAATGATCGATCCTTGATCGTCATCTTTCCATTTCTTTTTTAATACGATAAATAATTACCGCTTTTTCTTGTCCCATTCCGCGCTCCGTCTGTACTCCCACTTTTATCACTTAGTTAAAAGTCATTGTGCGGAATCTGTGCTGGGAACAATGAGCTGGCTGTCTGACGACATTTATTCTAACGAAATTCTTCCACCAGATTACATGATATATCGTAATGACAGGAAGGAAATAGTCAAGAGCAATGGCGTACAGTTAAATATGTAGGGGCCACGGATCAAATAATACGGGGCCCTCCCTATAGATATCTTACACATTTTCTAAGCTGAATTTCTTTCCATTGCCTGCATAAAGAATTCTCCCTCCCTCAGCACAAGCTGCTGATTTGTTGAATAGTATGAAATTTTAAAAATCATAATCTTATCTCCGCTGTCCTGCCTTCCGAGTTATGTCGGACTTATGATAAGATCGACTATCTCATCCGCTAATCCTTCTCACACACATTTTTCTAGGAGATTAAATCTAGCTCGCAGTCTACGTTCCTCTAACGAGGCACATTTGAGATTTTCTATTAATGAAGTTACGCTTTGTTTGCGATCGTAAATTCTCTTTACGAATCTATCTGCCCTTCGCTGTACCTTTTCTATCACATTTAGTGAGTCCCTTTTCGTAAGGATCCCACACAGCTGACGCATATTCGACCTGCGGTCTTATCAAGGACAAATAACATAATTCCTTCACTTTTTCCGAGCTATTTCGATCTACTCTCCATATAAAGGCCATTGTTTTTGTTAGCGGCACCTATCACTTAGTGAATGTGGCTGTCCCACGAGAGATCCAGATGGATCGTAACTCCTAAATATTTAACCGAATCTGAAATAGCGCTGTTCAATTACCAGAGACATTAGATACATAATATTTGCGATATATTGGACGCGCACACTATACTGAGTCATAGAACACTGTAAGTGAATGTTTTTTATTTTGATGAAAACGGAGTAAACTTATTCGAATGGCACTTTGCAATTCGAAGAAAATAAAAGAATACGAATGAATTAAGTTTAGCGTAACTCGTCACTTGCGTGCTAAATCTACATGATATCATGTAAGTCACCTTATTGGTGGTTGGCAGATGTAATGAAAGCTATTTTTTCGCAATAACTCTTCGATCGGCCTAAAAATGCTTTCCACCTTGTCGTAAAATCAAATGTTACAATGAATCATTCTCGTGTCCCTAAAACGACAGGCTGTGATTATCACTTCAAAAGATTCGCTTGGTCGGCGACCTCATAGGCTCTTCCTTTGGACCGAATTCAGCGCTTTCGCTGCGTAGATTCAAAAATATTTACAAAGGCAATCATTTCACGCAACTACATCGATAGTGGCAATCGAATTTCGAGTGACTCATCCACGCTCGCCTTTCTGATTGAAACATATCCAAGGACAATTTGAGCGTGCACGATTATTTCTGGCTGCTTATGGAGACGACTGGCACTCAGTTTGTGCCCTCGTGCGCCCTCCGGAGGGCAACAGAAGTAAATTTTATTCGTTCTATTGGATCACGTTAGTTAACTTAATCGTGCATGTTTCATAGTTATTCATAAAAATTGTTTGGAGAAATCATGTTTTTCCCTTCGGCTGACATATTTTCACAACTTAAGCTATATATTCTACAATAGTTTAGCATAATCGCTTAAAAAATAAGATAAGTGTATCGATAAATCAATATACAGATCGCTTGCAATTGGTCAGATCTCAGGTCGAATACGCTTCCAGCATATGGGATCCGTACGGAAAGGGACAGATACTTGAGTTAGAAAGAATCCAACGCAGAGCAGCCAGATTCGTAAAGCAAAAATATGAGCAAAAATTAAGCGTCACATCACTCTTGAAGGAGTTCAATTGGATATCGCTAGAGGATCGCAGAATTAGCGCTAGGTTAAGGCTTCTGGAGAAATTTAGGTCGGAAGTTCTCTTAGAGGAGGTCTCAGGAATATTAGAGGCACCTACGTACATGGGCAGGCACGATCACGAGAATAAAATACGAGAGATCGACTGTAGGACCGAGCGATATCAGAGCTCGTTTTTCCCAAGGACCATACGGGATCATAACAGGAGAGTGATTCCCACGAGGGACGTTATTAGGTAGGTTTTGGTGTGCTGCACCCCCTGCCACCCACCAGTCTGGTGATTTGCAGGGTATCATGTAGATGTAGTGATGTACCGGGTACTAAAAAACACCGGGTATCCAGGGATGCAAAAATTACCCGGCCGGGTAGGTTGAACCAATTTGGTTCGAGGTGTGTGGGCTTACTTAAATGAAATTTTGTTTGAAAATGAAAGCAAACAAGAAGAATTTTGTGCTGAGGATAATGTTTTATTCTAAAGAAGGGAGGCAATTTGAAAATTTTATTAAATGTCCTAACATCCTTCATAAAGAAAATCCTTTAAGTTGGTGTGCAAGAAATGCAGCTATCTTTCCTGAACTGTCAAAATTGGCCAGACGTTACTTGTCATCACCTCCAAGCAGCTCACCCAGTGAAAGGATGTTTAGCGAGGCGGGAATCATGTATGAAGAGCGGAGGAATAAACTCCTTTCGCGAAATGCGGAAAAACTATTGTTTCTTCATCATAATCTCCCATTGTTGAAATTTAATTATTAAAATTTTGACTGCACTTTTATTTTATTCTATACTTAAGAAGATTTTATAAAGTTTATATGATTTTACAATCTGATACTGTTAACCGATCGTTAAGTATAATTATGCATATTATGTAAAACTAGCATAAGTGCCCGTTGAATTTCAACGGGTTTAATGAATCTAAATTTTCGTCAATGCAACATGTAAAAATCGCAAGAATAAATTTTTGCACTGCTTTAACCATCGAATATTTCTATATTATAAGTCTGTTTTAATTAATTAACTAAAATCTCACAGAAATTCCTTGTGAATAAAATAGTACCTTTCTTTCTACTAAAATAGCCATTGTTATTAGTTTTAAATTGATTATAGCATTAGGATTTAAATTTCATTAAATAAGCAGAATTCCGGTTCCAAAAAATTGGTTCAATCTTCAATTGCCTCTCTGATAAAACTTTAAATAGATTTTGGAATAAAATGTACCTTAATATCGTTTAGCGTCCGCTCACCACTCTGGACTTCTCAGTTTCCGAAACAACAATTTTCAATAGTTTTAAATTGATTTTTGCTTTGAAATGGTACTTTCCTGTTAACGGGAATAGCTCAAAAAATAAACACGTATTGTTGTGATATTTTGTTAGTTAACAATGCGTAACAAATCTCGTTAAGATATTTACGTTGATCCCTTAATGATGAATTTGTGGAGCTTGCCGAGGAGTGAGGAAGAAGCTGTATCTTTGCTTCAAGACCATGATATTTTATCTAAAGGGCGAATGTGCAAGAAGGGCCATATTATGAAACTTTACTTCTGAGACAGAATATTTTGGAAATGCATGGCGAAAGCCTGTCAGCAGAAGCATTCATGTGGCGACAACATAACAAAGAAATCGACATATTTCCAGCTATTTTAAATGCCATAAAGACATATTGGCCCCCTAGTAACATAAATTTAGATTGTATTAGTAATTATGTTGCTTTTATTAATAAATAAGTTTCAAAAAAGTGTGATTTTTACGCATTGTTAACAAACAAATACGTCGTAACATATCACAATAATAGGTGTTTATTTTTTTAGGTATTCCCGTTAACAGGAAAGTACCCAAAATACTTGAGTCAATTCAGTACAACTTCCACTTTACATATTGTAAAGTCCAAAGTAACTCCTTTTATAATAGACAATGCTAGCCTAAAATTAATTTAGTCTGTAAAGTGATTAAATAAAGTTCTTTCTTTAAACTATAATAGTCACTGTTATTACATTTAAATGGATTATAAGCCTTATAACTTACTCTGTATTAAATAAGCACCAAAATTCCTTTTATAAAAAAAATTCAGTTCATTAAAAGATCCACTGTTGTTTCTTCGAAAATTGCCTGTTAACAGTTTTAAATGTCCTTTTAATTTTAACTGAATTTTAATTTATATTCGTTTCCAAACTTCGGCCATTGTTACGAAATTAATTCGAGGAATAACAATATAAATTCGTAAGCACATATGGTTTACAAAGAATTTAATTTAAGAATGCTTTTTATTTCCAATTTTTCTAAAATGACACTGTTGATACTTAAAATTTTTTATATTTACGTTAATATACTTATTTTCCGAAAAACACGCCAGTCTCTCCCCTTCCTTCCTCTCTCTCTCTCTCTCTCGTATTGAAGCTAACAATGATAATGGTCGACATAGCAACATCACGTTAAAATGGCGAGATTTCCACAAAATATGCAAATTAAACGTTTAACATGGAATATTTCGAACTGTGGGCGAAAAAAGACGAACGGAATAAGAAACTTTATAACTTTTTCTTCAAAATGGTTCAAATCCGAAGGTCGTCTGTTAATTTCTTCTAATTTTAATTTCCAAATGAATAAAAGCCTGCACGTCGAAAAATCGCGTTTTACATGTAAAGTAATGGAAAATGGTAATGCCTCTCTTTTAGACGAACCAAGGAATTTTTTTTCGATTTAAATTTGTCATTCTCTGAAGAAGTGTTAATCAAGCATCCCTACCAAATTTCAAGTTTCTATCATTATTATTTCTCGAGTTATTAGCGTTTGCATAGCGTGACCAACCAACCAACCAACGGACGACGGCTATTATTATATAAAAATGTTATTTCATGGTTCAGTTTAACTTTTGTTCGAGTAATCTGTTTTTAAAAAGTTTATTATAATTAAAATATCGTTTCTCTGAATGTTTCTTGCAGGCTAAGAAGTACAAGTAAAATATTAAGTTCCATTTAATTTGTTTTTATTGTTATCCTTTATCCTTTTTTGTTCACATTATCGCTAGCTCCGTGATGGACTTCTTAGATAGTCAGAACTTGCTAAGTAAATATCAGCATGGCTTCAGGAAGACGAGATCTTGTGAAACACAGCTCGCTCTGTTCGTTCACGATATACTAAGATCAGGAGACCGTAAGACTCAGTTAGATGCTGTTTTCCTCGACTTCAAGAAGGCTTTCGATAAAGTCCCGCACAGTAAGTTAGTGAAGAAATTAAATGACTGTGGAATAAATCGAAAGATAATCGAGTGGATCAGGGACTTTCTTAATGAGCGTGAACAAATAGTAGTTATAGATGGATTTAAATCAGATTCAGTCAGCGTAGCCTCAGGCGTTCCACAGGGAAGTGTAATCGGCCCCCTACTATTCCTTTTATACATAAACGACTTAGATAAGGTTATTAAAAGTAAAATCAAGTTATTCGCGGATGATACAGTAGTTTACAGAGAGATTAACAGTCCTAATGATCAATTATTACTTTCTGACGACTTAAATGCAATTCTCGAGTGGTGTAAAGAGTGGCAGTTAGAATTGAACTTAGGAAAGTGTTCCTTTATGAGATTCTGGGGAAACAAAAGCATTGACACGACGAATTACACTGTTGAAGGCGTCCAGCTAAAACTAGCCGATTCCGTCAAATACTTAGGCGTTACTTTAACAAGCAACCTCTCGTGGGATATGCACATACGAAATATATGCGGGAAGGCTAAACAGAAACTAGGATTCATCAAACGCATAGTAGGTAAAAGTGAGGAAAAAGTCAAAGAGACATGTTACTTCTCGTTAGTAAGACCGCTACTAGAGTACGCGTCGAGCATATGGGATCCGTACGTGAAAGGATCAATCTCAGAGTTAGAAAGAGTGCAGCGAAAAGCCGCTAGATTCGTCAAAAATTGTTACGATAGAAACAATAGTGTTACAGCCTTGATACAGGACTTAGGATGGGAATCACTAGCCGAGCGCCGATCACGCTCTAGGTTAAAACTTCTCGAAAGATTTAGAACGCATATATTCTCCAGCGATGTCGAAGAAATAATAAGAGCGCCAACTTATATTGGTAGAACGGACCATCCTCGTAAAATAAGAGAGATAGCCTGTAGGACTGAGAGGTATAAAGGCTCGTTTTTCCCTAGAACGATAGCTGAGCAGAACAGAAGTTACGAAAGGAAATCAGCCGACGTAGAGTGACACTATACATTATTATGCGCTTTACCTTGGTGCTATTGCATCCCCTGCCACACACCATTGCGGTGGCTTGCAGGGTGAACTATAGATATAGATAGATAGATACTTTAATATTGTGAAAGTATTGGAGCTATGTGTTCTTTCTGACAGGAGGTGCGGGCGAGCAGGGCGGCCGCCCGGGGCGCCAAAGTATTGGGGGCGCTATGCCGATCATATATATATATATATATATCTATGTATTACTTGCAAGTGGATAAATATAGGATGCCAATTCATGCCATGGAACAGGCTATAATGTTGATGTTATCCCTTTTATTTTCGTATTATCAATAGTTTTTACATACCGATGAATAAATTATTTCGAAAATATCTCGACAAGCATTTACGGATGGGGCGTTGGAGTGCTATCTCGCCCGGGGCGCCAAAATTCCTCGGGCCGCCCCTGCTTTCTGATGCAACAGGGTTAAATAACTTATATGCGTAACTATTAATTTGAAGTAAAAAGTTTCAAATTTCACACAGTTCACAAATTAGTCACCTCCACAATCCATTATATATGTATTTAAAACTCTGCATAGAATTCAATCTCAAATGACTTTAAACGATGTTCGCAATGTTCATCTGTTTCACTGGACAAACGTACATTTTGATTCATTCGCAATTCACTTAAACGATATTCACGTGGTGCGCTTAATTTCCGATGAGCGTTTTTGTTTATTATAACAACGCAAATTTTTAAAACCGATTTCCATACTCATCTGGACTTTCCTCGGATCTTCTTTTACGCTTTGCTCCTTTAATATTATTCTAACATATACAACATTGTTCAGAGGTTTCAGCCCGTTTTCGTTTTACGTAGTTGCCTGTACACTTTCTTGTATATTCTTTGGCCTAAGATGAATGTTGATAAACTTTAGAATATAAATCTATGAATCAACTGATTCAATTTCAGAAAGTTTAAATAGACTTCAATTGTTTACTAAATAATTGTTTATATGCAAAAGAAATTAGTAAAAACTAATTGTTTATACGAAGAAATGAAATAATCCTAAAATAAAATAAGAAAACTAACTATCTGAAAATATTTATTATCGATGGAAATAAACCAACTATTCCTTTCGTTACAACTTAAGGAACAGGTTTACTATCGTACTCCCTAAAATCATTGGAACGAATAGTAGTTATGTTTTTCTTTTATGGAAAGAATTGTATTTCTCAACAAAGCATTGTTGAATAAATGTAAACAAGGGCGTGGAAGTGAATATGATAAATAACTATTTGGATGAAGTTAAAAATAGCTGACGTACCTTATACCTTCCCTAGAGTTACTAACAATAAGTAAATTATTAAATTAAGTGATTATTAATATGCACCGCAAAAGAAATAATATTCTACGCCACAAATTAACGATGTAAACGCGTAATTATCGTAAAATATAATTTGAAAGGCCTTCAAGCAAATTTCCACTTGGTACGCGGGGAGTCGTGCCGTAGTGGTGCGGGCGCTGGCCTACTACGCTTAGCAAACTCGGTGCGAACCGGGTTGCCCGGCTCCCCATTTGCGTGGTTATGTGGAGAACACGCAAATCAGCGCCCCGTCCTTCGGAAGGGACGTAAAGCCGTTGGTCCCCTTGGTGTTTCTCGTTAAGAGTAGGCTAATGCCGGCACCGGGTTTCACTCCTCCCTTGCTTTGTGATTTAGACTGAGAAGCCTACTGGCGATGGTAGTCGTTTGAAGTCACAAGGTCCCCCCAATTGGTTGGTTCCACTTGGTAAAATAATTATCTATGTTTTTAGGAGTGTGTATACATCTATAATATATAGATGCTTCTTACACATGATATATATATCATCTATAATATATAGACGCTTCTTAAACATGATATATATATATATTATATTATATATAATATATAGACGACACACAGGGCCGTGCCGATGGGTGAGGCGACGAGGCAACCGCCTCAGGCGCCTTTCGAAGGGTGGTGCCAAAATTTGACAAAAATGAAAACCTATAAAAATAAATTCCTAAGGCCAGCGAGGACAGGGGGCGTCATTATATCTCGCCTCAGGCGGCAAAATGTCCGGGCACGGCCCTGTGTATATATATGTGTGTGGGTGTGTGCGTGTGTATGCGTGAGCGTGTGTGCGTGTGCGTGCGTGCATGTGTATGTGTATGTGTGTAGAGAAAGAGAGAGAGGAGGATAGTTAATATAAAAGCTATTAATAAAAAGCAGATTACAAAAATCAAGCGTAGCTACAGCGATCCAAGGAAAAATCAACCAATCATTAACATTCTGAAAATAATCACACACCGAAAATTAAATGCATTCAGAAACCTTGGAAATTAAAAATACCAATCAAGGTCCCGTGATCACCATACAATTTCTATCCTCACGCAAGATAAGCGGTAGCCTAGAATAACTTCTGAGAATATTGAAAAAAACGATCCTCCGCTGTTCCCTTTTCTTATATTTCCCATAGCGGCCCATTATCGGACGCAAAGGTTAATCCCAACCTCTCATACGAATTATAACAATCCAGCAACAATGTCACGAGCTATTTCTTTAGAATTTACATCAGTAAGGTCAATAGGTAAGTACCAGAGTAGTAGTTCTCAGTGAGAGGGCTGCGTCTGTGGGTAGGCCCTAATTAAGTATGTATCATGTTTAAGAAACAGTTAAGTAACCACCTCAATTATGATCCGAATTTGATCCACGACGCGTACGGGGCCATGCACAGTTATAAGTCTGGCGTCGCGTCGCCCGCCATCACAAAGAAGACTTTGGAAATCAGGATAGGAACTTGAAACGACAGAAAAATGTTTAGGAAAGACAGGTTAGAAAATGTAAAGCTAGAAATTAAAAGAGGTAAACTATATAGATGTTGATAGCTAATACCGAAGGAATGAAAAGAAAATTCTTCCAACATTCGATTTAAGTTAAAAGAGCAGTTCCCTTGGAAGCGCAAGGACACTGCTATTGAGGCGAGAGAATACTAAATATGTTTACATTTGCTGTTTAGGAGACCAGAGGCGAGTTTAGGCGTTCCGACCTCTTTCACTTCGAAATTTCCCACATTTCGACACTTGAATAAGCCGTCATTTCCAAACGTCTGCTGCATATCCGCGAGGAGGTCTTTTAGCACACAAACCTTTCAGAAAAATCTAACGAATCATAGCGCGGTGGTCGATCGAGGGTTTACGCTAAATGATTTGCTGACAATGAGCCACCGAGATTATTATCACGTAACTGTGTGCAATATATCAAGGCACGATAAACGGCACTGGTCCATTTCCAAAGGACACGCGTGCGCTCGCTCTCCAGGACCCTCTCATTAGAGTATCGCCACTAAGGATCAATTTCTAGCGAAGTTCCACCTAATCATCGTAATGTGCAATCTCCGCAGCGGGGGTTCTACCACCCTCCACTCTGATTAACATGCGACATTTATTTTTATTGCTAATTTACGGAAATGCTACTCGATAATACCTTTACCCTGTCTATTGTACGATGTTTTGCGGTTAATACAGACAAAAATGTCGAGATGACCAATCCATTGTAAGTTACTTGAGTGCAACATCACTCGCGTTGACTGAAATATCAAAGGAATTATCGCAATTTATTAACAACATTTATATTAACTTACCGCGATATATGTGTGTGTGTGTGTTCGTGTGCGTGTGTGTGTGTGCGTGCGCGCGCGTGTGTGTGTGTATGTTGGTAAGTTTTAATACACCACAAATAATGTCTAATAACACGAGAGCGGCTGCATGTACTTTAGCCATTCTTTCAATTTTTAAGAGTGCCACACTTATAAAAGACTCTTTATGTGTAATCATCGTGCAAAATAACTGCCAGAGTTTAATTCCCCCAATTGGATAACATGGGTGGGGGACCTCCTCGAATTTTTATCTCCTAAACTATAAATCGTAATTATATGCTCTAGCTTACCTTTATGCTGCAAATGTTATTCTCTATCCGAATAAATTTATTAATCGATACCTTATAAAGGGCAAAGGAGAGTAAAATACGGATTTCATATTGTTGGCTCGACGGAAATTGCGTCTCTTGACTGTGGCGCCGCAAATGGCAACGGCCACATACCGAACTAAGTCCTACTATCAACCCTTAAAAACGATTCCGACCCTTGAAGAATTTATGCGAATGTTTGGAGACGAAGAAAATACCGTACAATTTTTAATTGACAGCAAAATCATTGAATCAAACCGTTGGATTGGGTTGGTGACTTTAATAATGCCACTGTTGCGAAGCCTATGTTCAGCAATTATGACGAAAGTTACTCAGATTTAGGTTTCGCGTAAAAAGAATCTCCTCGAGGAATAAATTTTTGTGAAGTCAGAAACCGATCGAATACTAAGAGAACTTTTAAAGCGAGAGTGATGCTTTTCGAAGCTGGATAGCGTTCCTTCAGAAGTTCTTACGCCTTCTTGCCATGTTTCGGATTGTAAACTTTATGCATTGCAGGAGACACAATTCCACCATAGCTATTGACATGGTTCATCTTTTCTCAGGGAAATCCATTAAAATAAAGCGATGAGAATTCCCAGAGCATTGAACTCGAGTAGGTATGTATATACATTCCTCAATCCGAGCTACATAGACGGCTATTTATGTAGCTTACTGATTCCGTTCGTTACGTCGTATGTCGGTTTATTCCGCAGCTGCTGCCGTAGAAAGTATAGTTCAAAGATAAAAAGCAAACGAGGCTTGTTAGGAATGCCAATATATAAACTTGAAAATCTTCCACATCTATTAGTTAAGTTAGGCATAAAATTTACTGTGAATATACAGATTAAATTATCATCTATTACACCTAAAAGAAATGTTCCACAAAAAATACTTTTCTTCGAATCTAATAATTTACTCAATCTCAGAATTGAAGGAAGTGGTTGTTCTCGTCACAAAGTTCGGGAAACATTGCGTAAGAAATGAAGTGACTCGAATTATTTATTTGCTTCATCGATTATATTCTAAGGAGTCGCGGAATGAAAGAATTTAAGACGAAAGTTATTCAGATGAATGATGTGTTGTCATGCACTCGTCATGAACGAACTCGAAAAATCTGCGCCACCTACATATAAGACAATTCGAGAAGGAAGAGTCGCAAGAAATGGTTCGAACACTCACTGCCACGAGAAGCTGCCTGTGATGCCCTCTCTGAGCCGGTCCTTGAGCGAGCGTTGTCTGGAAGGGCCGCCAGAGTGCGCGTCCATCTCTGCAGCGCCGCCTCGTGCGGTCCGAAAGGCGGCGATGGTTGTTTTTTTGGAAGCGATCGGAGGGGAATATGCAAGAGGGAGAGAGAAGAGGGAGGAGGGAGAGAGGAGGGAGGGAGAAGCAAGGGGCGTGGGCGGATGAGGCGCGCGTCACATGATGTCCGCACTTCACTCGCGTGGGATTCCACAGGGTTGCGTGCAAGAGTGCCGCCACCCTCTCCTCCTCTCTCCCCTTCTTAGCCCTGCAACAATGACACCGTGTCAATCCAAAAAAGTTTTCCATTTTTGACCCGAACCAACCAAAAATTCGCTTCCTGTTTATTTCTTCATTTATAATGTACAAAAAATAAATGTATCGATTGTGACATCGATGAATTTTAATGGAATGTTAAAAATTACTTGCAATAAATCAATTTTATTGGTTGTCAATTTCTTTCTACTTTGCAACCTTAAGTTGAACCTTGCTTCCTTATGGAGTGTGAAAATTAATGCATTTTTTATTTTTTATACATTGTTCTTCGATTCATAGAAAAAACCTAACAATATAATTTATTATTTACTAATATATATTTTCATGCACACTTTTCTTTACTCGTGGAAATTTTTTGATACATCAAATTGTTCCTTTATAAATTTTCAACCTGAAACTGAAATTTCACCGAAAGAGATTGGGAAGCAAAAAAGTAGAAAAACAAATTTATCGAAGTATAAATATGGAGCGTAAATCCTTATTTTCATTTCCAAGTTTGCTACTTCTAGGGATTTAAAATATCTTGCTCCGACTGGGATACAAAGTTTTTACAATAAGAGAAACTCATCTCAAATTTATTGTAATAAGAAGCTTCGATTCTTCTGTAGTAGGTATTCAAATGTAATCGATTTTTTCTATCCGTCAAACATTATCACCGATTATAACCTCTCGACATAAGCTTTCGTTACTGGTACTGAAAATGCTTTTCCAACCATTTTGAAATTCTCTAATAATTCATCATTCTTAAACAAATAGACCCCTTTTTAGTCCAATGATGATTTCATATTAGGTATGACGTATGGCTGATGTTATTACTGCGACACGCAAATCGTTCTCATCGACAGAAACCGGGCATGTTGATGTGGAAAAAGAAATTTCGAAGCAGAAATTACTTTATCACCAAAAACAATGTTTACCTGATCACAATTTTTATCAGAGAGTATCAACATTATATGTAATTCTGTGTATGTGGCATCGTTTTCTTCCTAAAAGTAATACGTAGTGTCTCAGACTGCGCAGCAGTATTCCATGACAGGTCGGATTAGCAAAAAGTATGAAATTCCATTAACATAACCCGCAGGACTCTGGAGGAAAACCCTCGAACCCTGTTTGCCGACGTTACAAAGGATTGGATGTGCTCTGTACTAGACATGTTGCTATTGAAACTCCTAAGTATTTGTAGCAATTTACATACTTTAATTTAAATAAATATTTCGCAAAGCTTACTGCGGCCTACTGCCCTATTTTCAAGTGAAGTTGACGACAATCCTCACACTACTTCGTAATGTCCTGCAAGTCCATTTGCAATGCCACCTGGTCGTTTCTTGAGTTGATTTCTCTATACACAAGAGTGTCTTCCCCTGAGTCTTTATGTTATGAATCTGGTAAATAATGTATGCATGCCAAGAGGAACAGTGGCAACACTTCTCTGCGGCACTCCGGTAATCACTTTGGCGACGTCTCTCTGGGTTTTAGCAGAGAAGAACGAAGCAATCCAATTTAAGATTCTCTCGTCAATTGAATAAGCCTTTCATTTTTACACTATTTCGCATGGGAAACGGTGTCGAAGGCCTTCCTGAAACCCAAAAAAAGACTGTATCTATGTACTCCTATTCCGTTGTCCACAATAGTATGATGAGTGAGTAGAGCAGGGTCTCGCATGACCTGCCTCTCCGGAAACCATGTTTAGAGCACTTTTGGTTTCGAGGCATTGATTGCATTATTGAGCTGCTATGTACCGATATTGTGCTCGGGTTTGATGATGAATATGCTGCACGTAGTTGAAACCGGTTTCCTGCATCCCCCAAAAGTGGAACTTGTACAGATTTCAAACTGCCTCTATTCTCCACCTCTGCAACACGTCAATTTGCATTCCTCTATCGGTTATTTAAGTCGAAGGTACTTTATTTACAATTTTATGTTTAATTTTATTTTGAAATATAATTTACACATTTTAATACTTGGTAATAACATATATACTACGTTTACATTCAACAGAGAATTATCGAGCTCGTCTTATGGCTTAAAAAACTTGCAGGAGGTAACTCCAATAGCCACAACAAAGTTATAAAAAAAACCAGCGACTACAAAGCTACAAACCTAAAACTGATCCTAAAAGAATTCTAAAGAATCTTTTTTCAGTGAATTAGCACTGGAGGCGGCTGCCTTTTAGCTGAAATGCGCATCTGTTTTTTTTTATAACTTTGCAGTGGCTATTGGAGTTACCATGGGCAAATATTTTTCTTGAGCTACGTTTAAACTAAATATCCTATCACAGCGCATGCGCATGGAACTTAAATGCGATAAGGGGGATTTGAACCAATGAATGATAGTGACAGATTGACAAAGACGTTATTAAAATTATATTTCCTATTAATCTGGATTTTAGCTGTAAGGGTTGAGTGATATAAGAACGTACATATGTCGCCACGATTAAGTAGGCAATACAAATATTCTGGGGAATCCTGGTTTCCTCAGCACTAGTGCTGTTTCCATGGAGCACTCTTGTTTCTAAGGAATGCCTAATAAAGGGAATCTTCTCTTCTAACGGGAGAAAAACCCCATCGACTGAATCCAACAATTACAGTGTAAACATTCATAGTTCAACCGATACACGCCCTTTAAATTTAAAGGATAAGTAATTAAGGTAACATTTAAAAAAAAGACTCTTATCAACTCGAAAATCACATTTTTGTTCGAAGAACGAGAGAACTGCTGACATCGACATTTTTCTTTGACAGCAAGTGATATAGTTCCATCGAAGTACTCTGAACTTAACGAACAGAAGTGACATAGTCTTCCGGAAATCTAGAAATTTCCATTCGGCGTGGATAATTCCATTTAAATAGAACATCCCATCGAAAAATACGTACAGGAAAGCGTATCCGTACCAACGCTTACTGTGGTAAATTTCATTGGTTACATTCAAAATGTCGAAAGGTATTTAAAATAAAAAAGCTTTCTAACATGAGATTTTCTATTAAAAAATTAGAAGAGACAGGGGCTGGAAATTAAATATCTTTGCTGGTTTAATATTTTTAAAAAATCGGCAAGCATTGAAGGCCTACACGAAGACAAACCTGCCTGTAATAATAAAGTCCTACGCTATTGCTTTTACGCGTTATTTTTTATAGATTGGTTTGGTCGCGATTTTTTGTCCAACTGTTGAGCGGTATTCTGAGTCTCACGTCACCTTCATAAGAACGCATTGTTATTTATCCACAATGCACTTTGTCACCCAAACTACTTCCGAGTCATGGAAATGAAAAACTGAGTCGTGTTTTTTCTCGTTCTTATTGGATTTTGCGATTAGAATATATTTATGTATTCACTTTCTCCATATACGCACGTAGTATAGAGAAAGTATTGTTTTAATGAAAAAAATCGACTTCGAGATTTCAACGGAAATACACGTTTTGAGAAGTCAATTGAACACGTTTAGACTATTTTCTCGATGATGTCTTGTGTGTCTAACTCAAAAACTAATAATCAGATCAACACAAAACTGTATATTTACGATTTTCATTAGCAAATGAAGATTTGGAAAGGTTTTGGTTGAAATAAGTCCACCGGAAGTGGGTGTTTATTCTAGTCGTTTTTCCGTTTTTTTCAAATTTCTCCTTTAAAAATCCATTTTCATAAATAATTAATAGTATAAGAATTGTAGATAATGTAATTTTCCACAAGGTATTTTTGAAACAATTTTTCATAAAACTGATAGTTTAAGAGTTATCTGATTTTCATTCTCGACTTATGTTAAATACGTCGCTAAGTGATACCATTATTTCCGCTGCTATGATACAATTTTCTGATTGCTGATATCGTTGCGTACGATGCCAAGGGTCAGTTTAATTGCGCATAGAAATTTTGTTAGCCATAGGAAAAGTTAACAATTTTCTTTACTTATTGTTTTTTTTAATATAGACTATTGGAAATGTTTTAAAATTATTCTCGAGTGTAATCGCTGATTATTATTTCTGAGGACGCTGACGTCGAGATTAATCGTATTCATTGCTCTGTTATATGTTATATGTTATATGCTGTGGGTACACATCAGATTTTTGTGAGATCTTATTGTGAAAAATGAGAAAAAATGTCAAACAGTTAATTGAAGAAATATTTTTGTTGTCGAAATCTTCAGTGTATCGCATGTAGGTAAGTCGATGAGTCAATTGTTCGTCGCGACCACCCTCGGGAACGCATCCACCATTAGCAACGACAACTTATTGTATTTACTTATTGGAACTTCTTTCACCAGAAGGTGCGACGCTTACTTCATAACTTTGAATGATTCGTTTGTACATTTTAACGCAGTAACTTTCGTTTTGCAGTTTGCCAAAAGCCTATTATTCGGCAGGATTACATTATTATGTATATTAAGGGAAGGAAAAAGGTAAGGTGTGAAAGGCAGAGGAGGGGGGGGCGTAAAGGGAAAGGGGGCGATATACATAGGCCGGAGGTCAGAGAGAGAGGTCGACTACGAAGCGAGGTCAGCAGAAGGGTCGTCTGTATCAAAGCAAAGGGGAGGCATATCAACGGAGCGACGACAATGAAATTATACACTGACTATAGCAGCTCAAGAGTATTCGGAATCCGTGACTATGGTCACGCAATCAACGGTGCCCATGCGAAAGTGATGGTTCGTGATCAAGGTATTGTAGGGGAAGTGGAGGGAGGGGGAGAGTGGAGGGAGCGGGAGAGTGGAGGGAGGGGGAGAGTGGAGGGAGGGGGAGAGTGGAGGGAGGGAGCAGGGGAGGGGTGGGGTGGTAGATAAGACAAAAGGATTGCAAGAAGCGCGGTTTAGGGCGGAAAAGCATGATGGCGCCTCCGGAGTCGAAGTGGGTACGGAGAAGGAGCAAGTCGGTAGGAACCCTGGAAGTGGGTAATCGGGGAAGCTATAGTGTGTGAGAGAGAGAGGGGGGGGGAGGGAGGGGACGGGGGGAGGGGGAAGGAGGAGGTTTAAGTGTCGCTAGAGAGAGAGAGAGAGACCAAGGTCGGTGGAACAAAAGGTCCTGCAGCAGACGATCGTCACCTCTCTCTCTCTGCTTGGGTCTTTATCATCATCGGCCCCATTCCCTTCCTTTCTCCTCTATCGCAGTTATCTGCTTCGATTCTCTCTGCCACCATTCGTAATCTTCCTCTCCCGTGGATGCACCCACTCCGTCTCCCTCACTCACCACAAAACACCATCAACGTCATCAGATAGGGAGAATATGGTTGGTGCGATGGGAAGGAGACCCGTCATCCGAAATGCCCGGATTATACGTCACCATTACACGACTCGCTGGGCTGCGCTGACAGCTGGGACGAGGAGAAAGGGAGATAGGAGAGGGAGAGAGGTGGGAGGGAGGGGAGAGGGAGAGAGAGGAGGAGGCTGATTAGAGGAAGGCGAAAGGAGCAGCAGCAGCGAGATATGGGGAAATTAGAGGAGGGGAGGGGTGGGGTGGGTAGGAGGAGAAGGGAGAGAGAGGGGATGATGATGGATGAGCAGACGGATTTAAAGAGAGAAACTGACGCGTGGAATTGAAATTTGAGTCCAATGTTTTGTAAAAGTGTGTTTGTGAGTGCGGTTTGCGTTTATTTAGTCACATTATGGATCAGATGGAAGATGAAATTTCTCAATCGTTCCGGTTTGCTCCACAGGCTCTTTTTGTAAGATTTGTAATGATATTTCTGCCCCATTCACTATAACGGACATTGCAATTAAAATATCTGTAGGTGCCAAGTGCGAGGCACCCTCGTAACAACCACAATTTGTTAAAATTAATAGCGTAAATACACTTGTCGTATGACGGGTTTCAATTACATTAAGAAGATTTTCCTACTAAATTTCTATGCCTTCAAATATCTATTTTAAGATGGTGCTTTTCCGCTCATTTCTTATTAGTGAACTCTTAAGAGAGATGAGAGAGTTGCAAAAATGACAGGAAATACGATTTGTAGCCATTAGTAAGCGTTAGAACAGAAAAAAATCGAAATATAATTATCCTACGTGACTCGTTCGATAAAAATGTGTAGGGAAAACATGTCCACTTAAAAAGTTTTACAAATTTATTTTTAACTTTTTTGGTAGGACTAATATTATAAGGTAAATGTTTATTTTTCGTCGCTCAGTCAAGTGGCACTCTTTGTTTGGTCACGTCAACCAATCATACTAATCTACAATTTTCTTTTCCCAGAAGTCCTTAGACGTAGTGAGTTTGCGTAATAGTTCATATCTGTGTGGGACCCGAGTATTTCGTTCGATGCTATTATAGTTGTTGTTCTGTTGCGGTCAACACAATGAAAAGAGAAAGGGACAGGGCGTGGAGGGGGAAAAATAGAGAGAGAGAGATTGTGTTTTGTTTCTCGCCTCTTTTGTCCGGCAACAAGTGTCTCCGTCGATTGGCAGCCGTTGGAGAAAACCCAGAACTTCTTCTTCTTGTCAACAATGCGATGGAATTGCACCTCCGGCATATTCTACGGAGATATTGTTATCGCATTTACTCGTTGACGAAATATCGCAGCGATATGTGATAAGGGTGCTTTTGTAGCCAATCTGTCATCAGGAGATGTAGAACGAATTTCGACAGGAGGTTATTCTTCATTTCAGCATTACCTATCTTTCTACGAGTTACCATTTCTCACGATCATTATTTTGAATCAGGAGAGATCATTCAGATACAATTTTTTATTTCTCATATACGCACTTAGTATATAGAGAAATAATTGTAGCCGATAAATAAATCGAATCGAGTCGAATGATGTATCAGTGCCTGTGTGACTTCACCAAACCACAATATGTACCCTAAAAATATTTGCCAAGTTTGATTTCACATGTATGGAGTTTAGAAAATATTTCCGACGTTTCTATGTTTTTCTATCAATATATGTTCCTTCCAGTCAGGAAAGAATTTAATTTTAAGTTATTGTTACTAGTCCCCCATGTTATTGATAATTATGGATTGTTGCAAAAACTAGAGTTTGAAAAAAAGAACTAATAAAATTGTTCTATTACAAAACTTACAACTTATATAAGTGCACTGAATACATAACAGTTGTCTTTGCGTAATAATACAGACGATATATTAAAATGAGGATTACGAAACAATTATCACAAAATATTACTACTTTTATTATAAACAAATCAAAATAAAATATTAGAGTTACCGATACCTATATCAAACTACGAATAAACGTTATAACAATGAAACTCAGTCGTAATGTAAACAAAAAAGTACCGATTTAGGTCATTAGCAATTAATCAATCAGTGGAATAATTTCATGACGATATATTAAAGTGGGAATTACAAGCAACTATCACAAAATATTACTCTACACTCACATATAACAAATAGTTCTCGATTCTCATGCTCTTTTAAGAACGGCGACACAGTCGAGCGTTAGTTCTCGATTCTCACGCTCTTTTTATAACGGCTCTTTAAGAGCGGCGCCACTCGAGCGTTATACACAAACACATCTAGGCTTTTATTATAGAAACTACAATAATAACCCGTCATATGACGGGTAACATTAAAAATTATAACATAACTAGCAGAACTGCCCGTTGAATTTCAACGGATTTATTGAATCTAAAACTTCGACCGTGTAACATGTAAACATCATAAGGATAAGATTTTACACAGTTTTAACCGTTGAATAAAGCAAGAATGAAGAAAACCTGTTTAGATGTATGAAAGAAGAAAATCTTGCACTCTGAAAAATCGAAAATTACGTGTAAACTTATGGGAAAATCATTATTGAATTAAGCACCCCCAAATATTTTATCGCCATATAGCCTATGTTATGAAATTATTTACCTATGCGAAGTTTTGTGAAGATATCTTCAAAGGTTTGAAAATCACAATTTGTGGAAAATCTACGTCTAATTATTTAAGTTACTTATGTAGTTTTAAAAAATGTTTGCTTTGGAGAACTCTATGCCACACTTTGTGTTTCTTTCTTCGCAATTTTTATCGCCATATAGCCCATGTTAGCTGCAGGGTAAAATTATATATGTAACGAAAGACAAAAAAGTAAATGGAGAACGTTTAAGAATCACAGAGTGAATATTACCCTCATTGTCAGGCCATTAGCTCGATTCTCTCCAATTCTCTCATCCACACCCATCCACGAGTTCTGTTACAAGTAAAATGTTTACATCAAAAATACTTTGGAAACAATGAAACGATTTATCCAATCACAATTTGTGGAAACTCTACGTCTAATTACTTCAGTTACTTACGTAGTTTTAAAAAAATCTTGCTTTGGAGGACTCTACGCCACACGAAAATATCATTAAAAACTATTCATTAGTAACATTTCAATTATGATCAACAAATATTAGGTTGTCATGTAAACAAAGCAAACTCGCACACACAAATTGAAAAAAGATATTACGTTAAAAATACTCCAATATAAATGCATTGGACTCTCAATTTCGGCGACAATGGGAGTTGTCATGGTAGCTTATAATGGGTATTGTAATAAAACTGATAAAATCACGTATTTTATTGATTCTAAATGCATTTTTATGCTAATTCGATCAGTATTCGGATTCTGACTTCAATAAAAATAAACTTTGTTCTTTTCTTCATATAACCATTCAAGTCTCAAGTTCGTACCATGTTTCTAAGTAATTTTAAAATTCAAATGAAAAATAAGTTGCATTCGTCCCTATATTATTCAAATGAAAAAGAATATATTTTTTAAATTAGACAGGCCAATCAAATCGGTATAAAAACATTACTACACCACCGTACTGATTATTCCGGTTAAAACGATAACTTTCTCTTGTTTCTACATGCTGTATTTACTGCGTTATAAAATTACATACAAAAACTTTATCTTATAGATATATATAGAGATAGATATATAGATATAGATGATTTTATTAATTAATAACATAACAATACAGGTTTCATAGAAACTCATGCTAGATTAAGCGTTAAAATCACAAAAAATACGCATTTTACGTATTTTTTAAAATCTAAAGGGCAAGATACAACAAAAGACCGCTACAATAAAATAATATAGAATTTCGTTCATCATTTAGTTTTTGTTTGAAGTCTCTAAGTTAATATTTTGGTATTTTAATGAGCAAAAGAACAAATGTCTGCACGGTCAAAATGGTTTTTTTCCCGTGCGTTTTAAATGGCAATACGAAAGGATATCTGGAGTAATAACATTTTCTAGTAGTTAATGTGATCATCTAAGAACACATCAAATTTCATATATTTAGCTCTTTCAAGTGCTGAGACATTGAAAGATGCTAAGAGCGTTATACACTCGCCGTTTCTTCGTTCTTACCATGTAGTGGATTTAGATTAGTTTAACGGGAATATGTTTTGAATATGAGTTTAATGAATATGTTTTATAAGGGATGTATCTTTGCATTTTAATAACAAATTAAGAAAATTAGTTGAATAACTCGATAAAAAATAAACTTAGAGGACTGAAATTCCCGGAGATTAAAAATGGCTGAGGTAAAGAGCGTTAAAGAGAGAGACAACCAGAAATAGGATTTT
This sequence comes from Uropetala carovei, assembly GCA_036926305.1. Lineage (NCBI taxonomy): Eukaryota > Metazoa > Arthropoda > Insecta > Odonata > Petaluridae > Uropetala > Uropetala carovei. Next base: position 4,155,301 of record JAXCHB010000098.1, on the reverse strand, counting down.
AGTAATATAGATAAAGAAATATAAATTACATGAATACTGCGTTCTATTTATTTGCATTAAATTCATATCTTCGGTCATTTCGAGCGAGTTTTGATCGTATTTTCGATCTTTAAGCCATTATTTAAGTGCATATGCACGGAAATTACCGAGGACAACAATACCGGTAACCATGGAATCTTATTATTGAAATGATAAAAATTTACCAAAACTCGAGTATAAATTCAAAATATGAGCGAATTCGAATGAGATTGAGTATTGGACAGTAAGAATATAAGAATCCTCATTCATTTAGGCGTGTTTTAGCCCAAATTTCTTGTCGATAACTTAATTTTAAGAAATTTTAAAGAGTAAAAGAATGAAAGCCTTCAAACCAAAAAGGTGATTTTCACGTGTTATCTTACGGGTACGACATTCATCCTCTGGAGTCGAACCCGTGACGTTTTTCGAAATTTTTTAAAGTCATAACGTAAAGATTCATCATCACTGAAATCTTGAGAAATTTCAGGCTTCTAAGTTTATTTCTAATCGAGTTATTCACAAAATTAGAGCGTTACGCATCATGACGACCATTACAATTTTATTTTATATATATATATATATATATATACTAGTAAATATGTGCTTGCATTCTGCAAGCATTTTCAAATTTTAGCATTTTTACAAATTCAAATTATTCCCAATTGATGTTGTACATAATCATATAACCGTGTCAAACTTGAGTTTGTAGCTCATTTAGAAATTCCATATAATTTTAATCCTCGTATGGGGCAATAATGGAGCAAAACAGCCCCTAAAATTATGAATTTTTACACTCTAGATTTTTTCCATCTGTTTTAACTAAAAACCCATAATTCTCCCAAATTTCAAGTTTGTATCTCATTAAGAATTGCCTTATAATTATCACACTCGTATGGGGCCGAAAAGGGGCAAAACCACCCATTAAAAATTGATATTTTTGCAATTTTACAATTTTATCTTAGTTTGCCATGAAAATTCTATAATCGTGCCAAATTTCAAGTCTCTAGGTCCTATGCAGCTGCCTCGAATTTTTTGTTCTCGTATGGGGTAATAATGGGGCAAAACAGCCCCAAAAATGAGGATTATATCAATATCAGATTTCCTTCATTAGGTGTAGTTTAACATTAACAGCATTAAAATATAAGCCTCTAATCCCCATTAAAAGCTTACCCATATGAAAGAATAGAGCTTGTTACCAAGGAAGCCTATTGTTAGACCCAGAAAAATTAGCAATTTTTTGCGATAAAAACTGTAAAATTACGCTAATTCTACTTGGATTTGAATTCTGTCTTCAAAAATAAGAAACTACAATTCATATTCTATCCGATAGTTTAAGCCTTGAGTTCAAGTCCTGATGGGAAATAATTTCAAAATGCAAATATAAAAACCTCTACATCAATTTACGTTTTCTTATGGGCAAAAAATGGCGAAAAAAGGGGCCAAAATCGACCCTCAAAATAGGAATTTCGAGAGTTTCGGAGTTTTTCCTTCGGTTGTGACGAAAAATCTATAATCCTTCCAAATTTCAAGTTTCTAGTACATATGGAAGTGCCTCATAATTTTGTATACTCCTATATATCTATAATATATAGATGCTTCTTACACCTGATATATATATATATATATACTAGTTGTTATGTGCTTGCATTCTGCAAGCATTTTCAAATTTTAGCATTTTTACAAATTCAAATTATTCCCAAGCGATGTTGTACATAATGATATAACCATGTCAAGTTTGGAGTTTGTTGCTCATTTAGAAGTGCCTTATAATTTTAATCCTCGTATGGAGCAATAATGGAGCAAAACAGCCCCTAACATTAAGAATTAATACAGTCTCAGATTTTTTCCATCTGTTCTAACAAAAAACCCATAATTCTGCCAAATTTCAAGTTTGTATCTCATTAAGGAGTGCCTTATAATTATCACTCTCGTATGGGGCCGAAAAAGGGCAAAACCAAACATTAAAAATATGAATTTTGGCAATTTTACAATTTTATATTAGTTTGCCATGAAAATTCTATAGTCGTGCCAAATTTCAAGTCTCTAGGTCCTATGCAGCTGCCTCGCATTTTTTGTTCTCGCATGGGGCCGAAAAGGGGCAAAACCGCCCTTTAAAAATGAGAATTTTTGTAATTTTGTAATTTTATCTTAGATTGCAATGAAATTTCTATAACCGTGCCAAATTTCAAGTCTCTGGGTCCTATGCAGTTGCATCGCCTTTTTTGTTCTCGAATGGGGCAATAATGGGGCAAAACAGCCCCAAAAATGAGGATTATATCAATATCGGATTTCCTTCATTAGGTGTAGTTTAACATTAACAGCATTAAAATATAAGCCTCTGATTCACATTAAAAGCTTACCAAGGAAACCTATTGTTAGACCCAGAAAAATTAGCAATTTTTTGCGATAAAAACTATAAAATTACGCTAATTCTACTCGGATTTGCATTCCGTCTTCAAAAATAAGAAACTACAATTTATATCCTATCCGACAGTTTAAGTCTCGAGTTTGTATCTTGACGGGAAGTAATTTTAAAATGCAAATATAAAAACCACTACACCAATTTACATGTTTTCTTATGGGCAAAAAATGGGGCAAAAAGGGGCCAAGATAGCCCTTCAAAATAGTAATTTCAACAGTTTCGGATTTTTTCCTTTGGTTGTGACCAAAAACCTATAATCCTACCAAATTTCAAGTTTCTGGCACATCTGGAAGTGCCTCATAATTTTGTATCCTCCTATATATATGATATATCATGTGTAAGAAGCATCTATATATTATAGATATATATATGATATATATATATCATGTGTAAGAAGCATCTATATATTATAGATATCATGTGTAAGAAGCGTCTATATATTATGATTATGCGCATGATATTACAGTAAAACTCGTTTAACACGTATTTGAGGGGACCGACTCATTGCTTCGTTATAAGCGTGACTACGTTATATACGAGAAACATGGTTTTTGGCCTATACATCCCATATAACACGTATACACATAGTACAGTAAAAGCTGTGCTATCCGGCTATTTAGATGCGGCCAGCCTTAGATACCGGCAATTACACAAATACAATTCATTTTGTATTTCTTTTTCTATGATTTTTTGTGGTCATAGTATATGTGTAATACCACAACTTCCACTTTAAAATTTCTTAAAATATAAGATGTATATATTACGTCTTTACTCCGTATACTTCTGTGGCTGCCGAGTAAGCATGGCGTTTTTTGTTACGTCCGCCATTTGCATTGTCCAGATGTTTTGTTGTACTTCTACAATTTCCAGTTTTATCGCTTTTTATTACTTAAAAAATTACCCATCCATTGAATATGGCATCAAAATAAATACCTAATAGCAAGTAACAGAAGAGAAAGTTGTTTTAATGCTAACACTAAAGCTGGAGCTGATCAAGCGATTGGAAAAATAATAAAGTAGAGCAGCCATAACAAAAGAATTCAACATCGGATCTTCCACGCTCTACGATATCAAGGCTCTTAAGGCTAAATTAATGAAATTTGTGTCATCTTCTGAGACGAGTAAATCAATTAATAAACATCATACGCGTCATAAGTCAAAAATGGAGGAACTGGATAAAATATTATATGACTGGTTTTCACAGAAATGATCCGAAGAATTACATAATTTCGTCCTTTTCAAATAGAGTAAATAAAGATAAATAAGAAAGATATAATCCAATAAATTCAATTTTGGGAACAGGTTCACTGCCGTAATCCCCAAACTTCCCGGACGTCCTAAACTTTTCAATAATCTTTATGTTTTGCATGTAAGCATAGCAACGTATTAAATAAGAATGGGTAATTAGTGTCTATATCTAACTAGGTGTGGAAGAATTAAAATGGAAAATGCAAACCCCATGCATAGTTATGTTTGGGGAGTACGATAGTGAACCTAAGCCCAATTTGTTTGATTGTTGCTAAATTTGCGATGTCAAAATCTAAAATCGCTCCCCTAACCGGATATTTCTCCTAATCGGCTTTCCAAAATCCCTAAGATAGCCGGATAACGCAGCTTTTACTGTATTTGCAGTGAGTCGACTTCAATACCGTATTTACATATGCAAAGAGGTACTTATCAACTTCACCGCATGTAAAATGTTCGAATGCTATTACATACGATTTTTTAAATGGTCAATTAATATTATTATTATGGTCATTAATTTACACAAACATTTCACATTTTTAATATCAATTTCAAAACAAAGGGAGCGTGGAAATTCGTATGGAAGGGGTAGATGGAGGAAGGGGAACTCTACGAACAAGTGCGCGGTAAACGGGCGGAAACTATTCATTACTTATCGCTCTGCTCGCCAAAATTCGTTATATATGGGACATTTTTTGCCACGGGACCAAACATTTGTAGGTTACAGCCGAGAATTCGTAAAATACGTGTTCGTTACATCCGAGAAATTTAACCAATGCCCTTATGGAGAAGTTCAAGGGACCGAGACATTTCTTCGTTGTAGCCGAGATTTCGTTTTAGGCGTGATCGTTATAAACGAGTTTTACTGTGTTTATATATATATATATATATTTTTTTTTTTCTTAAACTGCTATTTACTGTCTGCTTTAGCAGTTATTTCTTCGTTTTATTTGTTACTCGTGTCATCAGTTGAAGAAATTCATCATTAATCGACACATATAGTAACTGTAGTTTAGTTTACTGCATATTTTTTTATGTTTTATCGTCAGAAAACACGGAATTAAACACATGCTTGTCTGTTAGGAGCGTATCTCACAATAAGGTCGAGTTAATAGGGAAAAAGAGATAGAAAGGGATGCGGTGGTGCACGATTGATTCTCCCCGTCGTCCTTCCGCATGCGGCTCGCCGTGGCCTCCCTATCGAGTATCGTCCGACTAGTATATAGCGAGTCACTTGTTGGACGAGGCGACGAAATGCGTAAAATCTCGCATCGAGGGGATATTTAAATATTCGAGGATTTTATGTATTTCTCCGATTAGACAATTTGGTTAATATTTTAATACGTATACCGGAAAATCGATGCCCTGGCCGATTAATGCTCACTACGTAAATAAAAATGATATTCCAGGAGATGACAGAGCTGCAAGTGATGACGACGAGTATATATTTTCCGTTCGCATACGCAAAATTGACGCTTTCTTTGTAAATAAATTGTGATTATTGGAAAATGATTAAAATCTAAATAGACTTCAATTTTTCTCCCACCTGTGGAGAATCGTCGATTTCGTAATCTGTAATGCAAACTGATTCAATATGGTTGCCTAATCGTTGCTTTCAATATTGCAGTGAAATGAACTTCCCAAATGCGAAGCTCGTCCGGTTAGGATTATTGGTTCGTGTTTGGTGGCACGAACCTAAGGCTCTATGGAACCTCAGCGGCGGGAGTCGAACTCTGAACACTTTGAGTGCACTGAATTTAAAGCAGTTGGACTCTTTTTATAGATGCTATTTTCATTTTGTAAAGTAACGATTTCCATCGCGAAAGGAAATATGTTTTCGCCGAAGTAAAGATAAGTCGTGTAAATTATTATCAACAGAAATATTTATCCACGTAGTTAACAAAAATTTTCGAGCATTTATCCAAGGGTCGAGTTCGTTTTTTCTCCTTTTTTGGTTTCGAACTGTGAACGACAATTCAACGGTAGCAAACTTGCTCAAGGGAAATGTATGAAAAGAAATGCTCGGTTCATTTGCAGTGTCAGCAAATTTAATGCTTCGCTGATCAACACGGAAAGATTCGCCATCTCTTCTGGCATATTCATATTGAAGGCTATACACAAAATCCATATCTGCTTTAAGGCACTGTATCTGGCACTTACACCGAAATCCTTTTCCACGCCACGTTATTATAGGGCCAGCCACGTTGGAATGGAACAAGATAGTTTATGCAACGTAATAAAAAAACGTAGCTTATTCGGGAAATGTGAAAACAGGTAAACAAATCTGCTAGGACCGGTAATCGAATCTGGATCTTCCACTTGCCGGGCGGATATTCTACCACTGAACTACCGTATCAGACTAATTCTCTTGTTCTAGAAAGGGAATATTTTGTTACGCTGGGACCAGGATAGCTATGCTAGTATCAACCAGCCCCAACAGATATCTCCAAGGAGGTCCGTCGAAGATCACCTGTTTTCACATTTCCCACTATTCCAGCTTATGCCTGTCGCATAAGGATCTTCGGATCATTAATTCCCTCAATTTATAACGTAGCTGTAGTAGACGAGACGTATGTTGGCCTCTGAGGAAGTGGAGGGTGGGAGCATTAGAAGGGTACCTTTCAGCCTTGGGCCTATCAGAGCCTTGCGACGTTGCCATACTGTGCCTCAGTAGCTTCGCTTCGTTTTCTCATTCAGTAGCCTTTGGGTTGCACGCTTATGACGGGCGTGGACTGTAAGCGTAAATCCGACAACGTAGCTCCCCCTCTACTTTGTGGACGTAAACATTTGGGAAGCCAAATTATTTCTCGTGAAGTATAATTCGTTTTCGATTAAAAGGGTGCCAAATGTTAAAACGTGACAGGACCGTCCTTTTTTGCTGCTACGAGCGTTCCGATTCCTTATTTACTTTAAACGAAAAACCATTCAATAATATCGATAAGTGGAAAAGTAAACGAAAGCGAGTAAACCAAAATCCAGATGGTCAAAGTCATCGCTTTCGGTGAACTGCAATTCCATTCGTTAGGATTAGGGCAACAGTTTCGCGAGAAGTTAATCAACGACATATCCGACCAATGGGAAGAGCGACATTTACTAGGCGGCAGACGAGCGACGCCAACTGATTGGCATCTCCCTTTTGACCTTCTCTCTGACTGCTTCCTTAATCAGATCAGTGAGACCCTTGATCCACTCCAGCAGACCATCATATATTACAAATAAAAAAGAAAGCGAATTCTGCAGGGCGAAAAAGAGAAGAGCGCTCTCTCCACTGCACCGTTTCTATGCGCATATCAACTCGATCGAATCTCTATTTAAAGGATTTGGAATTTAAATTATGTTTGCAATGGAATACACGAACTCATTATGTAAAGGAAACTCTAAATGTTTCGAAATTCTTAGAGATTCGCTTTGTGTAGAGCGCCACATTGCGAATTTTCGTCGATACTACACATCTACGGAATTCCGATCTCATTCATATGACGAATGGCTCTTTAACGCGAAAAAACGTCACCACAAAGCATATGCGATGATAATCGACTAAGGTGAGGCAGTCGCTGTGAAATTATAGAATAAAATAATGCAAAATTACCGAACGTAGACATACTGATGTAGACACATTTGATTGTATGTATACCAAACAGCTGTTGTAAAACATTGCTACAATGGCCTTTAACCTCACAAACATTGTCATTCATCGCAATTGTAATAACTACCTTGAGTGAATAAACTTACTTCAGGTCTTAATTTAACACTATGTTAGATATAATAGTAGTTAAATGGTCCCTTAAATATTAATTCGAAACTCTCTCCCATTTTACTTCTACTTTATTAACAAAGCATCGAAAAATTGTCTGATCAATAGAAGTTGGCTTTTTCTATGGGAATCATTGTCTGTCATGATATAAAAGATATTATCACTATTCTATTTCTCTACAGAAGTTTTCGTAATACCATCTAAAATGGGAAACACTTGCTGATTCTTTACAAAGTCAAATTTTATAAAGTTTTATCCGTGGCAAATAATATCAGGGATCAAATAACGGAAGGTTTAATATTTTTTAAGACTTCATCTCACTTGCCTTATCATTGACAGCACAGTACACTTTTATTCCAAACTGTCCTACAATCAAACGGATAAACATGCAACCAAACCCTTACAAAGAAACGCGCTGGTCTTTTTCTGACGCTGAAATCAGGATTGTCAAAACACTGCAATCCTGAAGACTTCGAGTTATGTTCAAATACTACTTGGCCCCAAGCTAACTTTCTTCTTGTTAACACCCTAAACGTGCTTCAATCTCCAATCTGATGCAAAAATATATAATTTCCATCCTCCTCACACCTTTCTCTCTTTCCTCTCTCTCTCTTTCCCTCCTCCCTTTCCTCTCTTTCTAAAATTCCTTCCCGCTAACCTCGACCATAATCCCTCTCGCCACAGTGCCTCCAAACACGTCCATCCCTCCGCTGGCTCCTTTGAACCTCCTCCCCACCCTCCCACCTCCATCCTCCCTCTCACCGCTTTGACCACACCTCTCTCTCTATCGAACGCCCCCCCCCCCCTCCACTCCACTCCACAGTGGGCCCACATTGATTCGAGAGTCCGAAAGAGTAGGAGAAGAGGGGGAACGACATGGATTCCACGGGAGGAGGAGGAGTGTGTGTGAGCAGGGAAGATTTGCGTAGGCGATGAAGGGGTGTGAGCCTTCTCAAGCAAGGGTGGAGGGGGGAGAGTGAGGGTGATCATTGGGGAAGGAGGGATAAAATTAGGTAGAGAAAGGGGAAAAGGGAGGAAGGCGATTGGAGGGGGAAGTAGGGGCTGAAGATGGATGGAGGGGGTGGAGATTAAGGGGATGAAGAAGAGAGGGAGGGAGTGAAGAGAGAGGGGGGATGAAGCGTTAGGGAGGGAGAAAGAGCTGATGAGGAGATTTGCGATATTAAAATTTTTCATAATGTGATAGTAATGCAAGTAGTATGGTGTGAGGTACAAGTACGCGAGGGATGAAAAGATACTACAGTTAGGGGAAAATGGGGTAAAGGAGGTGTGGATGGAAGAGAATTCTTATGGGGTCATATTAAATTTAGGAGAAGTGAAAGAAATTATTACATTCATGACCTTAACAATGCTTCAAAATAACATTAGAGCGTGGAGAAGTGTGGAAATGCATTATAAGAGAATGTTTGCAGTTCCAATAGAAATCAAAGAATGTCCCAATGAGAACTGTGTGAAATATTTTTGGTGAGTTTGAAAGGCAAAAAGGAAATGGGAAAGAGGGGAAGAAATAATAGGGATGAGAGGGGAGGGAATGGTTGGGGGGAGGGAATGGTTGGGGGGAGGGAGGAAAGGGAGGTAGATACTAGAGATGCACCCAAGTTCGGCTTCTACATTAGGCCGAATATATACTAAATCTACTATTCTGCTTCCGCTTCGACCTAGGTGTGTTTATGGTCGAATAACAGAATGTTATCTAAATACCAAAGTATTTCTATATTTTATTTATTTTTAATGAAGGGAAGAATGTGGAATGTCGATTATTATTTAACATTATACATATTGTTCATAAAGTGCTCTTGCGATTTAAAACCTTAAAAACTTTGGTTAAAGATTAGGGTTTCCTACTTTAAGGTTTTCATCTGAAACCTGGAGACTTTGGAGGAAACCCTGTTTTCATTGCCAAATTAAAAAGTATAGTGAAATAAAGCAATACGGTAGCTGGGCGTAAAACTCGATATGGTGTCGCTATACGCCATATATTTATTTTATTTGGGAGATCCGGTTTATGTAGTATTTTTTTATGGCTTCATGCTCTATAACTGAGAGGATTTCAATCAAAACCGTCGGAGCTATTTTTTGAATAAATATTTGTGAAAATCAACTAGAATAAACTACTTTTCATCGTTGAGCTATATTTTTCGTCTCTTAAAAGTTATTATTCTAGATAATACTACGGATAAATACGGTTGTTTAACCGTTTAGGTTCTATAGCCGCGCAAAGCAGACGGACAAATGGACGGCGAAAACAACTTCATATACTCAAAGAAATTTAAAACGTGTATTTCCGTCCAAATCTCGTGATCGATTTTTTTACAACAATTTCTCTATATAGTATCACCATCATAAGTTGTCTATCCGTATATAGGGCCGCGGTTATTCACGGTTAAACTTGGTTCTCCATGTATGTAATCCTGTGGCGTACGCAGAATTTTCCCAAGGGGGGGTCCAAATTCTCTTAAGGACCATAAATGAAACAATTTTAAAAGGATGAAACATTTTTTATTATTAATAATTAATGATGAAATTGATACAAATGTTTTTATTTAGAATATAAAGTCAATTCTTCGAGGCTTCTTGGTCAATTCTTTAATTATTAAATCTACATCCAGCTTAGTTTCCCTGTAAATATTCATCAAAGCTAATCCATTTAATCTGTCTTCAGACATTGTTGATCTTAGATAAGTTTTCAATCATTTTAACGTCGAAAAACTTCTTTCAGCTTCATAAGTAGTCATTGGAAGTGTTGCAAGGATGACCAGAAGAATATGAACGTTCGGAAAAATTTGTTTATTGAAAAATTAAGGAACTTCTATGAACGAAATACCTTTCGAATTCACTGGCAATTGTTTTAAGTGTTTCTGCCAAAGTATTATTTCTGCCGTAAGTGCTTTCCTGCTGCATGTAATAGCTTCTGTATAGAAATTGCATAAATATTCTACATTATGAACGTTAATTTTTGATGTATTAGTGTCATTCCAATTCGGTATAGTTAAAATGTAGTGGAAAATTTCAATTGTGATTGGAAAATTTTTCCTTAAGGCTAATTATAAAAATGTTTAATAATGGTGAAAATACATCGTTTATATAATACTCTTTAGGTGATACATCTTGAGAATCGATACCTGGCCGTTCTCGAAGCTTTGGTTTTTCAACTGGAAAATCATATTTATATGCAATTCCAACAGCTTCTGAGAAAAGGTTTTCAAATTCCTTTCGATCAATTTTTATTCTACTTAATATTGAAATAAGATCATCAGCAGCATTTATTGCTTCATTTAAGTCTATATTTCTCGATTGCAGATATTTACAGAGAACAAGGCTGTAAGTGAAAATGATTCAAAAAAAGCATACTGATGGTATTTTGAAATTTTTAATGGCATATAAAAATTGCTGTGCTTTTGATGAGGCAATACTATTCGTCCAATCCACTATTATTTCTAATGCATAAATCACTGCAATTTGCAGCTCTAAAAACGTCGAAACTGAGTTATGACATTCAATTCATCTATACCCGTTTTCTATACTTATGAAGCTTGACCTTGGCGCAGCTAATAGCCTATCCGAGCGTTTTCCCCTTCCACCAGCATTTGAAGTTTTCGAGAGGCGCGGGAAAGTAATACACTCTTGCCCGATATCCGCTCTTGAAGAAAGTCGCATGCGAACGCTAAGGCGTAAACGCGGTAGATCTGGCAACACAGTCGAGTTCGGAGCGATGTGAACAGCACGATGGCGAGAGACCGACTGACTTTCTTCCCTCCCCATCGACAGTAAGCGTACAACTAGGATTTTCAAGGTCAAGCTTCATAAGAAGAGAAAACGGGTATAGTGGCGCACAAATTTATGTTTTTCTTTTTTTATTTCTGAGCAAACCTTTTCGATCGACGCAATCAATGTTTGCTGTTTTTTCAGTACAATAAAAAATGATAAGGCACCCCTAAAATGGTCAAAACTGCTTAATCGGGCGAACATCACAGACACTACCAATAGCTAAGTTGAGACTGTGGCTCGAACAATGGACGTAAAGGGCATTAGGAAATTTTCCGTTAATTTTTGCTTTAACACCATTGACAATACCGCTCATGACTCATATCCTTGACCACGACGCTTCTTCAGATTAATTCCAAGTGACGATAAAGTTCTTAACATATTATTTGCTAGCTCTTCTGCAGTAACATCTGGAGCTGGTGTAAATTTTAAAAACTTTTCGCAGAATTTTGGCTCGTTATTTTCGAATATCAAATATCGAATACATAAAGAGAGCTGCTTAATGCCTGCAATATCAGCGGTTTCATAGGCTAGCAACGCAAAGCACGGTGTTTCATTAACTTCTTTTACAATTTGCTCAATTATAAAATTGCCAACTGTTTCGATAATATCATTTTGAAATGTAGTACTAATATAAGAAGCATTTTTTGGGTCTGTTGTTAACCCTAATTTAAAGTTTTCAATATATCTAGCACAAAATCACATTAGTGATCGAAAATTACTATTATTCTCATATGGTTCACCATCAAATGATATGGGCCCTGATTCTCTATGTCCTCTCAACGGAATTCCCTGTCTTCCATATAATGTCATTGTCTCAATGATTGCAATTGACAATTTTTTGTTATCCTCTACGACGCTCATAGTCTATTTGTAAATTTACAGGAATGATTTCACTATTTTCTACTTTTGATAAAGTTGTTGCTGTTATGACGCAGGCTTTGTGGTAAGAGGCATTATCATGTGAACGAAAACGTTCAAGTCCATGCTTCCATGTATCGAATTTGAGATTAACTCTAACTGTCCTAATTCTTGCCTACTTCTTGTTTGATCATTTGTTGAAAAAAAATAAACGGTACTTACAATAAGCACCATCATGACTCATCGAATATGATAACCAATATAATAGTTCACACCAACTTCTCTGAAATTTCAAATTTTTTTGCCTTTTTGTGGGAAATTTATGGAATATTTAACAATCTGATTGCCTCTAATTTTTCATGAGACATCATTGAAGCAACTTTGTCAAGATAAAAACCAATATCATCAATTTTTAGTTCCATACTAAGGGAATCCCTGAGTTTAGAAACTGAATTTTCTTCAGATACACACTCATATCTATCATCTGAATTTAGGGAGCATTCTGTTGAAGATGACATGTTTTCACAATCATTTAACTCCATGCAATCTGTCCTGGGGATTTTTTTAAATAACTTAACAAATTATTCCTTTGTTTGCTCATTTTGAACCCCAAAAATATTTCGTCAATTAAAATACAATGATAACAAACAAAAATGATCAGCAAAGAATGCACAATGAAAATTAATAAATAAATTATGATAAAAATAAAGAGTTGAAAAGTAAGAACATAGAAAATAATACGAAGACCAACAAACAATGATATAATCAATAGAGCGATAACAAACGAATAATGTAGAGCTATGACGAAGACTGTCACGATAAATTGATACATATAAGTATACAAGTTTTCAAGAGTCGTATGAGGAAAGATTAATTTATTTATGATTTGTTTTTAGAGACATGGAGTCATACAGTGACCCCGAAATGATCCTAAGGATTATAAGAGAAATGGACTCTGATGATAAGGGAGAAGACGAATTATTGGAAGTTGATGAAATTGACGACGAACACTTCGCAGATTGTGACAGTGACGAGGATCCAGAATACGTTCCTGAAAGTGACGTAGAAGAGGAATTGAATAATACGATCAGGCAATTTGAATTAGAAGAACAAGGAGTCAAGAAAAGGAAGTTCTCAAAAAACAGAAATCGAAAAAACCCAAGTAAATGAGGGAAGTCACCTGGTAGCAGTCGAAAAAACGGGTTTTCCTGGAATACCCATTGTCCCCCTTTTACAGGGAATGTTCCTGGAAGGAACGTAATTCATATAAAGTCAGGACCAACTGCGAATTCCAGTAACTCGTGCGAACCTATTGAATGTTTCCAACTATTTCTCACTGAAAACATTATGAGTAATATTCTCTGGCATAGCAATGAAGAGATTAGTCGTCAGCGAAAACATTATTCACGTTTTAAAGACCCTACCTTTCAAGGTTTGCAATCCGAAGAACTGAACGCCCTTCTTGGTGTTCTCTATTTGGCTGCAAGTCTAAAAAACAATCACCTCACAGCTGAGTCGTTGTTCAACAATTCGTTTTGTGGTGACCGTTTTCTTGCTTCCATGTCTGAAGGGAGATTCAAGTTTTTGATATGTTGCCTGCGTTTCGACGATAAAGAAACAAGAGACCTTCGAAAGATGACTGACAAACTATCCCCGAGTTTTGAAAGTGCAACTGCTCATATTATATTACTATAAATTTAGAAATTTATTTTCTCATTGTTGTAACTATACTACCACTACTATAATTTTTTAGTATTCTTTTAACTTTTGCTTAAAGTTCCTGTCTGTAAATTGCTATCTAAAAAGATTTTTTATCTACAGTTTATTCGATGTTTTATAGATATTTCATTTTATTGTTCCTAAAGTATATATAGTGGACATTATTAAACAATTTTGTAGTACTTTTCGCCTATTTGCTTTCATAATGCTATTTACTTAAGAATAATAAAGAAATTTTACAATCTAAATATGTTTTCAAGACTAAAATATCTTGTACGTAAAATTTACGTATGTCTACCAATAAGATACAAACGAATAAGTCTACCGTTCTAGGGTTAAGTACCTATTTTTATTTTTCATATCAATCAATTATTCCATGGTGAAAATTTGATGTTTAAAAATCGATGGAATGCCTGAGGCAAAACAAGGCTTTTAACACAAGAACTCCCGGACTTACAATTAGCTCATCCGCTAAAACGCACAACCGGGACAATTTGACCCGTGCTATGAAATGTGAGTAAATAGCTTCGAAAATAATTATAGTAACGGGAGAAAGCTGGGTTTACTATATTACTACAGTAAGCAAACGCATTTAAATTCCCTTTTGGGTCAAACTGACCTATTCGGGCGTTAGTGTTAAATAAATACATTTCACAATTTCTTTTTGAGGTGACATTTGAGAGAATTTTCATTTTTCACATCGTGGAATTAGTGGAGGCATTTCTGTGTAATGTGAGCCATTGAAAAGTCAACGAATTCTTTGACGGACTTTTAATACCTTTATTCAGATATGCCTTCAATTTTTTGTATGTGAATCCGTTAAGAAATGAATTGGAGAAGCGTGTGAAACTAAAAGTAATATATTGATTCTGTCTCATCTCTTAAGGGGGGGAGGGAGGGGGGGGGTCCACATCCCACGGACCCCCTCACCCCCCCCCCCTCCTCTTGCATACGCCAATGACGTACACCTATTTTCCGCAGTCTTCTTCATGTCTTGATAGCTCTCTTTCCCTTTCGAGTCGTCTATCAGCTGAAACCTTTTCCTACCTCTTTCTCCTTTTCCAACCAGTTTTCCTTCTAGCACTTCTTTGATCATATTAATTACACATGAGAAATCGAAAACTATAAGACTATTTTCTCCCTCCCTCAGTCTCATTTTTCTCCCTTTCTTCCCGTCCTTTTTTAATTCTCTCTCTCCCTTTCTACATGTTTACAAGAGAAAGTGACTCTAAGTCCAATAATGACAAAATTGGTTTTATGTGTTTAAGTAATGATCACTGGTATTATATTTAATCTGAGAGAGTGACAAAGTCCATTGATACTATATATTATGTACAATGAATTATTAAAATTTTGCATATTGAATACGTCCATTAGGCCGTTTGTATGGCAGAAGAAACCGATCACATGTACACATACTACCATTTTGGATTTAGTCTCTCTCTCTTGTATGCGATACTATACCGACGATACGTATGTATGTATGTCTCTCTACAGTGGTTCTCAACCGTGGTGACATGACACCCCAAGATGGCGTGAGGGTTATTGAGGGGTGACGCGAATATTTGATAAATTCACAGTGTATCATAATTTGGCTTATAAAAATAAATAAAACCATAAGAATAAGCATCAGTGCTTATGTAAATGCCACAATTTTATATTTATGCGGTAGAGAAAGCCCAATTTATATTTAAATGTGATTTGAAGGTAATGGAGCCGTAAACGGGGTCGCGCATAATTGAACATGGGGAGACGCAGACAAAGAAAGGTTTAAAAGCACTGGTCTTCTACAGAGCCGGCAGAAGGGGGAGATGCGAAGCATCCGGGCCCCAGAATAACGAGAACCCCAGAATAATGAGGGCCCCAGAATAGCGAGGTCCCCAGAATAGCGAGGACCCCAGAATAGCGAGGACCCCAGAATAATGAGGGCCCCAGAATAGCGAGAACCCCAGAATAATGAGGGCCTCAGAATAGCTAGGACCCCAGAATAATGAGGACCCCAGAATAGCGAGGACCCCAGAATAGCGAGGACCCCAGAATAGCGAGGACCCCAGAATAATGAGGGCCCCAGAATAACGAAAACCCCAGAATAATGAGGGCCCCAGAATAGCGAGGACCCCAGAATAGCGAGGACCCCAAAATAATGAGGGCCCCAGAATAACGAGAACCCCAGAATAATGAGGGCCTCAGAATAGCTAGGACCCCAGAATAGCGAGGGCCCCAGAATAATGAGGGCCCCAGAATAATGAGGGCCCCAGAATAGCGAGGGCCCCAGAAGTTCTTAATAATTCAAATATCGAGTGTGAATTTTGCAAAAACTATTACTAAAAATCACTTTCAAACTGATTTCCAATAATGAAGAAACACTCCGTAAAAGTTATAATATTAAACTGGGGCTTTATAAACCGTTCATTATTACTATATTTATTAATCTCGTGGGGCGTCACATTGATATTCGCATCCCTTAAGTGCTTGGCCGACTCTGTGTCTCTATTGCAATTATTATCATAGAGTAGCATCAGGATTTCTTAGAAGAGTTAACTATACATATAAAGAAGAAAACGCATATGCAATGAATAGTCAGGACAATATAACGATTAGTCCGCTGCTGCTCCTTTCGAAGATCATCACAAGAATTCTGACAAAAATTGCTAAAGGAAGAAAAAGACTAAAGAAATTCTAGAAAAAGGACAAAATGGTTTAAGATGCAATTGGAATAATGAGAATCGTATAAAAAAGGACCATTGAGTACAGAAAAGATTGCGACGTATATTTCGTTGATTGTGACAAAAACATTGGCATAGTCAGAAGTAAATTAATGCTGTCGAGGATATTAAAAGTATAGGTTGGAAGGAAAGAAGACTGATCAGGCATCTTTGCGTGAATTAAATGGTGAAGGTCATATTGGAGACGGCTGATTAGCAGCGGTAAAGGCGTAGGACAAACTATGCACGTTTCTCTTCAATATATACGGAGAAAGGCTAATATAATATGCCCCAGATATTGTACTGGATTATTAGATTGGAATAAGAATTAAAAAACACTAAAATATGCTGATAAAAATGTACTACCAGCAAAGAAAACGAACTAATAGGCTGGTAATAACAGGTAAAAAATTAAAAAATGTAATATAAATACCGAGATATCCAAGGTCGTGCGAATATCCGGTAAAGAAAAAAAGTTGGACTTAGGTACTGGCAGAAAGATATTAGAACAAGTTTCATAGTTTCATAACAAGAATTGAGAAATGCACCGATTTAATAAGCACCAAAGTAGCGATAGCAAAATCCGCTTTGAGAAGAGAGAAATCGTTGAAATTGTATTTACGGAGAATCATTATTCATGGATCAGAAACATGGACACTGAAAAAATGATATAATATACTTGGAAACCTATAGAATGTGGGTATAGAGAATGGCGAAGATAAAATGGACAGATGGGACGAAAAATCGAGGAAATACTAAGTAGTATATGAGATAAGTGAACAACTATAAAAGCAATATGAAAGAAGCATTCAAACTGGATAGAGCATTAGCTAAGGCGAGATAGTATGATTAAAGATGAGCTAGAAGGAAAACTTGATAAAAGAAAGACAGAAAGATTTGGTAACTCAACAGTTTATGATCTCAAGAAACAGAAGTAAGACATATTGGCGGTAATTTCAATGAGATCCAAAAGAAGCGACATATCCACTTGCTCTTATGTCGCTTGAAAAATCATTCGTTTTTGATTATTCTAATTTTGTGTTCGGTTGATCTCGGTCAATAAAACTAATAAAAGAAAAATTACAAATATTTTTTTGATAAAACCCTTAAAAACACTAAAGAAAATTATCTTCGGGGGGATGGGGATTTTAGAAAGAGGGGTGGGAGACGAAAAAGGTGAAGATCAACTGGTATAGAATCAAGGGACACTAGGCATATTTGGTGGTATGCATTTCAGAGGCAACTCCTTGTTAGTTGGGTGGCATGCAATCAAGGGGTAATTGGTGAATGTTTGGTGGTATGCGTTTCAGGGGCATATTTTCAATCCGTATAAATAAAAGTTAAATTTAGCCCTGATTATGGCCCGTAGATGAGTTAGAATTATTTTAAGGCAATTGATGCATTAAAAGTATTAATAACAGTTGAAATTTAGAACTGGATTCTTAATTATTCGAGGACTAAATTAGTGTAAAATAAAAACAACTCATCAAAGATGAATTTAATGTAAAATATCTGCATACAACTTGATGGAGCTTATGAGAAAGTTCGAATGAACTAGAAACAAGGGAGGGAGGAAATGCAGAGCATATTACATAAAGCGCTTTTTTCCTCCTTTTAACTAATCCTACCCTAAATAAATACTATAGTTTCGTGCCAAAAAAGCAATACAAAATTTAGAAATAAAAGATATGATATTTAAAAGTATACTCCCACGAAAATGATCTTGGTTTTTTTTACTCGTAATCCGATGTAATATGCATTACTCCAACGTAATAAATTCCTCAACGCACAAATAATGTTTTCTTTTATCACGAATTATTCTCGAGTTGTTAACAATGTTTTAATGTCCTCAGCTGCTGATTGCAGATCCAGTAAATTTGTACTATTGATAGACTCTTATACAGACCGCCCTATCTTAAAGAATTTGGCTTCCCAAGGTTTCTAAAGATATTTCCCACCCAGACGGATGGATAGAAAAACCGAATGCATAAGCGGTTTTTAAAAAAATGAGAGCTAAAAATCAATAATATTTTGAAGAGGTGTTCTCAAAACCTCAGCTTTGGGCCAAATCAGGTCAGCGAATCTCCCCGCTTACCCTTTATTAATTATTTTAAAGCATACAAATTCGCATCTTTACCTTCAGAAATTGTCATCTTAAACTGAAACCGAAATTTAAATATTTTTTATGTTGCTAATTTATTACACTTTGTTTTTTAATAATAATAGTTTATGGTTCGATAGACTTTTTTAAAAAAGAGACTCAAAAAGTAGGACCGTTAAACTTGGCCCACTGTGAGGCGTGGTTGGGCCACATAAAGGGACAGAGCTCATACAATATATATAAATAACAAAAGATAATCGCAAACTTTTCTTTGGTAGATTTTTCCTTCAACAGAGAGAGTCCTGCGCATAAGGCCTTCCTTCACAAAATGACAAATTAATGCTTAACGTATAGAATTTAAGAGCTATTACAAAAAGATATTTTTAAATGCTGATAGCAGAAGCGTTTTTAAAAGGAATTGTTAATTTTCAAATCAGAATCCTTGAAGTGTGAACACAAACACTTAAGTGAGGAGATACATTTTCTTTGATTTTACTGAAATTTGTTTAGAAAAAATTCTTGCATTAAAAAATAACTCGGTCTGCAATTTTTTTGGTGAATGTAATCAACTGAATGACAATATGTAACCACGTGAATCGTCAATTGCATTTCGACATTAAAATATCATAGTACATACACTAACAAGCAAATGTCAGGAGAAAATTTCCACGCTTCATGTTTTCCCGAGTGCTCATTTAATTAAGACGAGACTCGCAAACCCCATTTGCAAAAGGCGCGCAACATTAAAGCGATCCTTTTATCGACGAAATGGAAATACGAAATACCTTTAGGAAAAATAAACTTGTGGGAGTGTAACAATCCCCTCTTCGGACCCCAATTTTCTTATTCCGTCGTTGGTGGCGCCACATTCGAGTTGAAACTGGCGCCATCGATTCCAACTGTGGCGCCTCTCACAGTTTCTCAAACGGGAGACTTTTACCCCACCGGTGGAAAAGAGGGGATCATTCGGTTCACTGCGCATGCGCACTGATTACCATCGCCCTACGAACAGGGAGTCGAAAATACGCTCGTATAACTCTGAAGACGTACACCCAGGGCATATCTTCCGAGCCATTCCGGTGCCTTCCTCCCCTCCCTTCCCCTCCCATTCCGCACCTGCATGTTCTCCTTTCTCTCCTCCTCCTCCGTTCCTCCAAACCCACTCCCCTCCCCGAGGAAAACGACGCCCCACTCGACCGATAATCGCCAGCCGTAACGGTCTCTATGCAAATTCGTCCAATTAGAAAAATCTGCAGCTACCATAGTCACGAGGAAGATTTTTCTTCAATCGATCGTTTTTCACACACCTTCGTAACTACTATTAACACACGGGAATATTTATAAGGACAACGACTAAATTCGAAATAATAAAAAGGCACCTTCTTTGAAACAAAAAAATATCATCCACGTTCACGTACGGAAACATAATAGATAAAAAAACATGTATTTCTTCGTAATTCGGAAGAAAAATCCATGGTAGAATTTCGAATAGTTCGTTGGATAATGCCGGATGCACCATTTTCCGATTCGAATTCGTTCACCGACCGCGAAGGCCCGGGCGAGGCATTCCCTAAATCAATTCGCGAAACAAAAGCATCGAGTTTCGATACACGCTCGTCCCGATCCGCAGAATCGCGTGATTTGGAGAAAAGAACGTGACCATGTCACGCGAAGTGACGCTTCTTCGAGAAAAGCCAGAGGTCAGCGGAGAGGTGGAGAGAGAGAGAGGAGGAAGTGGAGAAATAGAGAGAAGGATGAGAGAGAGAGAGAATGAGGGAGAGGGAAGAAAAATGGTATTCGCAGAGGAGCAGTATATTCAACAGGATTGAGATGGTTGTGGCAAAAATGTCGCAATATTCGAGTCATGATACAAAAAGTAAGCAGTGCAATTAATGCCGATTAAAATCAAACTGGTATTGAGATGTATTTATTCATTATTATGCCCTCTGGTCATTTTCTGTTTTATTTAATTCGGAAATTCATCGTAATTAATTATCGCAATAAATTTAGAAGCATTCTTTCGTAAAAACAGTGGTATTAGCATATATGAAAATGCAATTAACATGCCATGATGCTTCGTTTTTAATTTCAAAATTTCAAACTTTCACTGAGATATTTTCAATTATTTTTCATCGCAAAAATGCCGTCAAATTTGGTTGGAATGTTGTGGAACGATAAAGAGGTTCGATTCTTCAAATGTTTGGCGGCCAATTAGACATTTTAAAGAGCGAAATTAGAAAGCGGTACACCGGAAAGACAGACCGCGAGTAGATAAAAAAATATTCGCGGGCCAAATCCGATTTTTTAAAAATATTTGAATGTTTTACTAATTGCATTAACACGAATTAAGCGAACTGATGGCTTACTACGAAAGTGTTAAGCGTTTTTATGCATTTTGCTACATGGAATTTGTAAAAAAAATCATTACTTTTCAAAACGTCCACTTTTGCTGGCCATTTCTCCCATTAACCTACAAAGATGGCTCTCCCCGGAAGTCCCTTCCTGTCACCTCCTCCCTTCCTCCTTCGCTTCCAATTCTCTCCATCATCCACCATCTATCCGCCCCTTCCTTCCCTCCACCTCCTATCCCCTCCCCCTCTTCCCTCCCCCTCTTCCCTCCCCCTCCCCCACCCTCTAATTTACTACCTTCCCACCCCCCTTTCTCCCTCCACCTCCTATCCCCTCTCCCTCCCCCCACCCTCTAATTTACTACCTTCCCACCCCCCTTTCTCCCTCCACCTCCTATCCCCTCCCCCTCTTCCCTCTCCCTCCCCCCACCCTCTAATTTACTACCTTCCCACCCCCCTTTCTCCCTCCACCTCTTCCCCTTCTGATCCCAGGCACAGCCAGAGCCAGTTTTCGGAAACAAGCACACTTCGGCCAGAGGCGCCGCCGTGTCCCCACCAAGGGCCCCCTTCCCCCGCCCCCACCCACGACCACGGACGCACGCACGCACGCACGCGCACACACACACACACACACACACACCTCCCCCTGCTCCATCGAATCCCTTTCTCACCTCTTTCCCTTTTTCTTCCTTGAAACCTTGCTCACCTCACGAGAGAGAAAATGGACTCATCCCCCTCAATTACGGAATAGAGCGGATAGAGCAGAATAGGATGGGACAAGCAGTTCACCTATTCGTCGGTGAGCATTGCACGAACTACGTAAGATGTGAAAATACACGACGTTGCGAACGGAATGTTGCGCGATAAATAAGTAAACAGAGTATTAAAGATCAACCGCCAGAAATAAGCGACCACCTCCGCGAAAACATATAAAAAATGAAAGAGGGTGGATTTATAAATTGACCTAGATGCAGAGGGAGGAGAGGAAGGTCACTGAGGGAGAGGGAAAGGGGGAACAGCGAGGGAAAGTAGAAGGGAGGGAGGGAAGAAAAAGGGGGGAGGGAAAGAAATGATGCGAAATAATAAAAGAAAATAAAGAGTGAGAGCTGAATGGAGGTGGAAAATGGATTTTTAGAGCTTTTTCTCTCGAATCCAATTAAATCTGCTTGAATGATTGCACTGGACGAGCACACGCATGAAGAGCCGTTGAATTTAATTTTAAATAGCTCGAACCGGGCTAAATGGTTCATCTACCGCTTACTATTACTGTTGTTTGGAATTTGTTTTTTTTTAGAACGGCCACAGTTCTCCATGAAGGTTGAAACCATTCGCCACTTCACGAGTGATCCAATTGGAAACTGAGCTGGCAAAGAATGTCCCTTAACCGCGATACCAGACAACATAATTATACGAAACGAATTTAAATGTTCTAAATTTCAAGATTCTTTTTTTGTTCCTTCTCTCTTGCGTTTCGTTCTCAATTCTCCTTCGCCTTTTCTCGCTCTCTCTTTCTCTCTCCCTCTCTCTCTATCTCTCCCTCTCTCCCCCTCTCTCTCTCTATCTCTCCCTCTCTCTCCCTCTCTCTCACTTTCTCTTTCTCTCTCTCTCACTTTCCCTTTCTCTCTCCCTCTCTCTATCTGCCTCCCTCTCTCTCATTTTATCTTCCATTTCATAATTCATTCCATTTCTACACTTCGTTCTTAATTATAATCATCTAATTACTTATCATAGATGTGTGTCAATTACCTCTTGAGAATAAAGTTGATTTGCACCCGTTCCATAAATCTGACTGCTCCTTTCAGAAGTTCCGGGTTTCAAAGCGTTCACGAGACGCTATATGTTAACAGTATAAATTGATCGCTTTAGAATATTTCAATCAAGGCGCAGAAATATAATAACACACATGAATACTCCTGTTTAGAGCGTATGTCGAGCTTATGTTAGTGTGTCATTTTGACGTACAAGACAATTGAATTACATTTGAATACCCTATAACACAGTGGATTCCAAACTGTGGGGCGTGGTCAGGTCAGGGGGGCGCAAAAAGACTTCACATTTTATTTACTGTCGTTTTAACGGTCAAAATACCTACCATCATTTGCCATAAATATGACATTTTTCTTAGTGGAAGGGGAGCGCGGATTTGTAAAGTTTGGAAACCGCTTCTATAAAAGGTTGGTCCCGCGGGACGATATTATGTGGCTCATGAACACAAAACTCATATTCATACAAAAAGTCACTTTTGTAATAGAGATATTCTAGTGTCATACATAAGAAAAATATCAATAACATCAGCATGACCCGTTCATTAGTAACGATTTTGTACCCATCCGTAAGGTTTCCCGGAAAGAGTCATCTATG
The DNA here is from genome assembly GCA_036926305.1 of Uropetala carovei. Classification (NCBI taxonomy): domain Eukaryota; kingdom Metazoa; phylum Arthropoda; class Insecta; order Odonata; family Petaluridae; genus Uropetala; species Uropetala carovei. Next base: position 4,131,984 of record JAXCHB010000098.1, on the reverse strand, counting down.
GATGTCTGCTGCGACAGTTCTTAGTCTCCAAACCAAACTGGTCGCTCGGAAACTCATGAAAGCCCACCCCAATATCCATAGTAGAGCTTCTTTCTCAAATCTCCGGCGCCGCTGCAGACAACTACTTAAGCGACCACTTGAGCTACATTACGTCGATCTCCGCCGACATGTGCGTCAACAGAAAGTGGACCCTAATCAATCACAGAATGACGTCGACCAGGATTCCCAATTCTCATAACTGAAATGGTGTAGTGAGTTTTAACAGTGACGGACCTTCGCTATTTCAATGATTTCCCTATCATCTGCTCTCTTTCCATCGAAGCCCGTCTGCTCACATTCTCTATCGGCCATCTCTACCGCTCCGCATAAGCTCCAAAATTTACCCTCCTCTATTCCTTCTAACCAAACAACAGGGCACGATAACTTTTTCCACCTTTTCCTTCGGCATACAGTGGAATACACTTACTATTTCAATCGCCATCCTGTTAAACAGGTGCTTTTATAAAGACTGTTTTCTTCCGCGGTGGAAGCATGCCCATTCCTGAAAAGGGTAGCAGGGCCTGCGTCGAGAATGACTTTCTTTCTGGTAGCTCTGGTCCACTGACTTCTTATAAACAAACTTAAGAGCTGCTCCAATGTAAACAAACTCCTTCTTTCCCTTTTCACTGATGTCCTTTCTCTTTGCACTCAAACAGTCATTCTTCCCCATCTGTTCCTGTCACTTCCTGTATTCCTCAGAGCAGAGTTCTCGGACCCCTGCTATTTTCTCTTTTTATTGATGGCATTGCGATCAGATCAGAGGTTCCCATACCTTTCCCATACCTTTTCACACGACGCCTCCCTTTGGGTTTTCACTAAGCCGTCATGCCTCATCATGTTTCCGATCGAAATAAATGTAACCCTTTGCACTCGTATTTATATAATTATTCATGATCAATTAATTCCTAATTATTTTATCCTGGTATCTGATACATATTGGAAAGATTAAAAAATACGTTTAAACTGTTTCAGTTGAATTTTACGTTAAAAATTGGTTTTTTTCATGGCCTCCTGGAACTCTTACACGCCTCCCCAGCGAGATGCGCCCCCCAGCTTGGAGAACCACCGGTCTAAGCGATATGACATCCTATTATTTGCTAACGGTTGCAGAACTGATGGTCTCCAAAGCGCTTTTAGTTCTATTTGGCAGTGGTGCACTCGTTGGAAAATGAAAGTTAATCCCAATAAATCCTCTGCCTTAACCTTCACTCTTCGCATCAAACCTGTTCCTACATCGCACTTCCCATGTTATCCCAATGTGACCTGGAAGTGGTCTTCAATCCCAAACTCACCTTTTCCACACGTATAAAAAGAGTTAAATCCAAGTCCATATCCCTCGTTGGACTTCCGTGCGGATTCGCTGAGTTGACTGACCCGTTCACTCTCAAATCCTTATTCTCTGGCTTCACCCTTCCTATATATAATCGATTATTCTTCACCTGTGTTGAACTCGCCCTCTAACCTGAAGCTTCTTGGCCGTCCTCTCAATTTCTTCCTTTCAGTAATCCTTAATCGTGCCCCTATCTTCCGTAATTCAACCCCCGAGCACATATCATCATCGCTCGGGATCTCCTCTCTCTGCCTTTCCGGCGGAAAGTGAAACCATATCAATTTCCTGCATTCAGTAGGTAATGAATGGCACGTCGACTAAGATCCAATGATCTGCTTCCACGCTTCTCTCTTCGCCTTCCTCAACTCTCTACTCGCAACCACAACGCATTGCACCTGCCTTAATTCCATCTTTCTGTATAACAGTGCTCAATGTTCCCACCGTATCCCACACAACTATACAACTCCTTAAATGTCCTTCGCTCGATATATATTCTCATCTTTCCCTTCCTCAATTATCAAATCCTAATATCCTTTCCTCTTTCACACATCAATCGTAACCATTGTCCTTTTCCTATTCTAATGATACGCAGTTGTTTCGCAGACTAATTTTATTCCCATTCTAGTTAGTCATATTGTTTTATGTTAAATAACAAGAGTGAAATGACGGAAATTTAACATACGTATATGCGTGTGTGCATAATACTGATCACAAATGTTGAGAAAAATTATGAACTTGACCGGGACTCGAATCTGGGCCTCCCACTTGCCGGGTAGGTGCTTTAACCACCTAAACTATCAAGCCAGTCTAATTCTCCATAACTTAGTTAGCCCATTCTTCACCACAAATACCCCAATTCGAGAATGGAAAGCCGCTATATCTTGTGTGCCTACAAACCGTTACTGTGGCGAAAGAATATAATATTAGGCGACATTGTTTGCCAATACAAACAACACAGTGTGCCCAGTGTGAATTAGACTCGGAGTACAGAATTGATAGATCGAATATTCAATCTGCGGAATACGTTTAATATTTAGGAGTCACCATTTGTCGTGATCTATCGTGGAATATGCATATTCGGAGGATCGTAGGCGCAGCTAATAAGAAATTGGGCTTCGTAGGCAGAATAGTAAGAAGTAGCACAGAACAGGTACGAGAAACGTGTTATTTATCATTGGTCAGATCTCAGGTCGAATACGCTTCCAGCATATGGGATCCGTACGAAAAGGGAGAGATACTTGAGTTAGAAAGAATCCAACGCAGAGCAGCCAGATTCGTTAAGCAAAAATACGAGCAAAAATTAAGCGTCACATCACTCTTGAAGGAGTTGAACTGGATATCGCTAGAGGATCGCAGAATTAGCGCTAGGTTAAGGCTTCTGGAGAAATTTAGGTCGGAAGTTCTCTTAGAGGAGGTCTCAGGAATATTAGAGGCACCTACGTACATGGGCAGGCACGATCACGAGAATAAAATACGAGAGATCGACTGTAGGACCGAGCGATACCAGAGCTCGTTTTTTCCAAGGACCATACGGGATCATAACAGGAGAGTGATTCCCACGAGGGACGTTATTAGGTAGGTTTTGGTGTGCTGCACCCCCTGCCACCCACCAGTCTGGTGATTTGCAGGGTATCATGTAGATGTAGATGTAGATATGTACATACATACATACATCCATCCATCCACACACACATACATCATTCCGAAAATAGTATAAACGTGTTCTAAGTACCTCAAAACGGAAAAACGACAAGTATAAACATCAACTTCCGGTTAGCCTATATTATCCAAAAACTATTCAACTTTTGAGCCTATTATGAAATTATTACATTTAAAATTTAGTACTGAAATGACCAATACTTTTTTAGTTAGAGCGCCTACAACACTCGTATCACATACAGACACACACACATGGACATCATTCCGAAAATAGCCTAAACGCGTTCAAAACGTGTATTTCCGTTGAAATCTCAAATTCGACTTTTTTCGGGAATACATACATTACTTTCTCTATATTACGTATATGGAGGAAGTAATAACAATAGGATTTCGAGGTCTAACAATGTAATTGGTAGGCTGGGCAACATACCGTTAAAATGGCAAGATTTCCCCAAAATATGTGAATTAAACGTTTAGCATGGGTGATTTCGAACTATAGGCGGAAAGAGATGAATATAATAAGGAACTTTGCCATTTTTTGTTCAAAATGGTTCATATCAGAAGATCCTTGGTTAATTATTTCTAATTTTAATTTTCAACACACTAAAAGCCTCTACGTCGAAAAGTCGATTTTTACGTGTTACCTTATGTAAAATAGAAATGTCTTCCTTGGATCCAAGGACTTTTTTCGAGATATTTTTCTTCATCACCTTGAAATGTGTGAATGGAGCATTCCTGCCAAATTCAGAGTTTCTATTTCGATTTTTTCTCGGGTTATTGGTGGTTAGCGTGTCTAGCTCCCGATCTAGGGTCGCCATTTCGAATCCTGCCGAGGGCATGTAAAAATAAATATTATTATTCGCATTTTTTAGCGAGTGGGTGTAGCGTTACATAAGACAAACCAACAAACAAACAACAGATCGCGGAAACTATATATAGAATGAATTTCGTGAAAATCCGTTGGGTAGTAGCCGATAACGGACAGACGGACGGACAGACCGAAGCTTATGCTGGAAGCGGAACGCGCCTGAAAATTAACCTTCTTGGATTTGACGATTGCCTAGAAAACGCCAAAGAAATCGCCTTTACACTGTTATGCATATTTCATCAAAGATCGAGTAGTAACAGTCGGACTCCGTAAATAGTAAAAGCAACAACTCGTCTACAAGTGTTCGAGTTTTCTCGGAATCGGCATTTCGGACCTCGCTCGCTAGATGCCTCTGCTCTCGTAGGAATTAATATTTTAGAGACGGGGAAAAAAAAGGAAAAATCTTCCACATTACGCTCTCTTTTAAATTCTAGACAAGTATCGTATCCTTTAGATGAAATTGAGGGCCATTTTTTGCGTGGACTTTGGTCGCTTTGGACGCCATGTTCATCCCTTTTCGAGCGACTGCGTATGTACAAAGCGATTGCCAGGCGAATGGACAAACAACTCGGTCGAGCGACGCCCGCTTCCAAAACGACTGGAACAAACATAATCTGATGTAGCCAACACATCACCTTCTCCAGTTAATCTTTTCTATGGATAAGAAATTTTCGATGCGCAATTAAAATGACCCCTGGCAGCGAACGCAACGCTATCAATAATTAGAAAATTGTATCATAGCAGCGGAAACTATGGTATCACTTAGCGACGTATTTAACATAAGTTTAGAATAAAAATCAAGATATCTCTTAAACTATCGGTTTTGTGAAAATATGTTTAAAACTAAACTTGTAGAAAATTACATTATCTATAATATTTATAATAACAACTATTTACAAAAATTGAGTTTTAAAGGAGATATTTAAAAAATGGAAAAACGACTAGACTAAACACCCACTTCGGGTGAACCAGTTTCACCGAAAACCTTTTCAAATCTTCATTTTCTAATAGAAATCTTAATTATGAAGTTTTGTGCTAAGCTGAATAATAGTTTTTGAGTTATAATAATAATAATTCGACCTTATTTTCAAGGGAGATATTTAGACTATATCAGTGATGGCGGAACTATGGCACGCATGACCATTTTGGATGGAACACCAATGAAAGGCGAAAACCAATCAAAGCATTTATCGTACTGATTAAGTACCGCAAAAACATTTATGTTATTGAGTTAACTATTGTAAACATTAGTTTTATGGTTACAAATTTCAATCTCTTGTGCCTTGATTACGAATTTCATTTAGTTGGAACGCAAAAAAAATCAAGGATTTTTTTTGTGGCACGCGAGGCGGAAAAAATGCGACAAATTCATTAATATTGGCACGCGGACAACAGAAGGTTCGCCATCACTGGACTACATAGTCCATTCTTACAAACATCCACGCCCTCGGCGGGATTCGAACCCGCGACCTTAGTATTCGGCGGCAGATACTCTACCCAACCTTCTACCAAGGCCGGCCCACAAAATACTTATCTCACACACACACATCATCGAGAAAAGAGTTAAAACGTGTTCTACGGATCTCAAAACGCGTATTTCCGATGAAATCTCGAATTCCATTTATTACTTTCTAAATATATAATATGTAGTATAGAGAAAGTATTGTTTTCATGAAAAAATCGACTATGTTCGGAATGATGACTGTGTGTGAATCTACATCTACATAATACCCTGCAAATCACCAGACTGGTGGGTGGCAGGGTGTGCAGCACACCAAAACAAATATAAGAACATCCCTCGTGGGAATGACTCTCCTGTTATGATCCCGTATGGTCCTAGGGAAAAACGAGCCCTGATATCGCTCGGTCCTACAGTCGATCTCTCGTATTTTATCCTCGTGATCGTGCCTGCCCATGTACGTAGGTGCCTCTAATATTCCTGAGACCTCCTCTAAGAGAGCTTCCGACCTAAATTTCTCCAGAAGCCTTAACCTAGCGCTAATTCTGCGGTCCTCTAGCGATATCCAATTCAACTCCTTCAAGAGTGATGTGACGCTTAATTGTTAGTCATATTTTTGCTTTACGAATCTGGCTGCTCTGCGTTGATTCTTTCTAACTCAAGTATCTCTCCCTTTTCGTACGGATCCCATATGCTGGAAGCGTATTCGACCTGAGATCTGACCAATGATAAATAACACGTTTCTCGTACCTGTTTTGTGCTACCGCTTACTATTCTGCCTACGAAGCCCAATTTCTTATTAGCTGCGCCTACGATCCTTCGAATATGCATATTCCAAGATAGATCACGACAAATGGTGACTCATAAATATTTAACGTACTCTGCAGATGGGATATTCAATCTATCAATTCTGTACTCCGAGTCTAATTCATTGTTCTTACTTTTCCAGAAACTCAATCTGCTGTGATTAATATTGAGTTTCCATTCTTGACACCATGCTGAAAGGGCGTTTAAATCTTCCTGGAGCGATTTTTGGTCATCCTGCTTCATTATCTCCTTATATAAAACGGTGTCATCCGTAAAAAGTCTTATTTTGCAGCGAACTACCGAGCAGATATCGTTTATTTACCCAACTCACGACATTAGGGTTAATGCCGTACTTTCCTAGTTTTCCTATTAATTTATTAAACGTTTTTTTTTATCAATGAAAATGGCATCAACCTGAGTGTTATTCACTCCGCAATACAACAGATCGTTTACGAACAGGGCGAGCTGCGTTTCGCATGTCCTACCTTTCCAAAACCCGTGTTGGTTTTTGTTTAGCGAAGAACGACTATCTAAATAACGCAGAACAGAGCTAACGATTATATGTTCTGGAACCTTACACGATAATGACGTCAAGGAAATCGGTCTATAATTTTCGGGGTTCTCTTTATCACCGCCTTTGTGGATGGGCGTTACGTATGCTAATTTCCAGTCTTTCGGACCGGTACCATGTGCAACGGATTTTTCCAATATTATTTTCAAGTAAGGTGCGATTACCTTTCAACACACGCGCGGGTATGCCTTTCGGCCCGGGAGACTTGTTTTCCTTAATCGACTCTAGTTGGTGCGCATTAACTATTTCAGAGAATATCGAATCTTCCATCGAATGTCCCTCATCATTCAAAGCTGGTTCCTCAAATTAGTTGCTCTCCGAAGTAAACACTTTCTGAAAGTGTTCATTTAACAAGTTCGCTTTTTCCGCGCTATCGTATACTACATCACCTGCCTCCTTTCACAATGACGCTATGGTGGGGCTTCTACCATTAACCTCCCTAACGTACGACCAAAATGCTTTCGGATTTTCTTTCAAATTATTATGTAAAACTTTCTTTTTGTTATCATTAAATGCTTCTCACATTGTTACTCTAGCTCCTGACCGCGCCTCTCTATATTGATGCCGTATTATTGACCTCTGTGACTTTTGAAGAATTACTATTTAAGCGAGCGTGAAGTTTTCTTTGCCGTCTAAGAGCGCATCTAACTTTCTGGTTGTACCATCTTGGTTCCGCACCATCACGTTTAAGTTTATGTGGAATGAATTTATCCGTACACTCTCGCATCATATCCCTGAACACGCACCATAATTCCTCTGTACTAGCGTCGTAGATGCTTCGCAGAAATTAGGGAATTGTGTCTGTAAAAGGACCTAAATTTCGAGAAATCGTCTTTGGCGTACATATATCCGCGTCTTCTAGCCTTAACCTGTTTCTCCACTTTTAGCTTAAATTCTACGAACACAGCATTATGATCGCTTATTCCTTCTTCTATGGAAAGTTTGTTCATAAGCTCGGGGTACTTCGTTACGAGTAAATCTAATATATTGTTCGATCTCGTGGGGCATATTACTAGCTGACACAACGAGTGTTTAACGAAGGTCTCTATCAGTGCTTCTCATGATTCACGCTCTCTACCACCGGGATCAAAGCAATTATTATTCCAGTCTATTGAAGGTAAGTTGAAGTCTACTCCAATTATAATGACCCTCTCTTTATTTTTCGATATTAGCGTTGCTACTTGTTTCTCGAGATTATGAATAATTTCTAAACTTTCATTGGGAGGCCTATAAATGCGGATATATTTGCTATTGTATAATCACTTCCTCTAACTATTCGACGTCATTAATCGGTAGTGGAAAACTTTCGTATGCCTTGCTGACTGCTATAAATACTCCACCTCCCGTCCGGATGCTACGATCTTTTCTAAAAATTCGATAGTCTTGAGGGAATACCTCCTGACTTGCAATCTCGTCAGTGAGCCAACTCTCTGTACCGATCACGACATCGGCTTCTAGACTGCGAATAATATGCCCAAAGTCGGCGATTTTCCTACAGATACTTCGGCAGTTCAATACGACGACATTTAATTTCTCACTGTCGCTTCTCAGATAAACCTCAGCCTTACCGGTCGTAATCGTTTTAGGAATACATGCGTTCTTCATACTATTATTCCACCAATTGGTTGATATAGCATTTTCTTTCTGATCGCGTTTTATTTCACCATTTTTATCGAAATCCCGAGCATTAACTCTATTGATATCACGGATGTCCCTAGGGTTAATGTTGGCGGACTCTTTTCTAACATATCTATTGGTTTTATCCTTGTCTAACCTAAAGTTTAGGATGGCTTCTCTAAGGACTCTCGTTTCTTCCTTTTTGCGCGACGCTGGTTTGGAGGCCATGAGGTCTCGAATCATGGAGCTTGAGAGGGTGCTTGCGGACCTCCTTCGGAGTGTAGAAAAGTCCGAGGCGGCTTTGGTGCGTGTGAGGGGTGCGGGGTCATCCCTGAAAGCCAACCGCGCCAAATTGGCGGCTCGGGTTAACCTGAGTGCGGAAGCCGGTAGAGCGATCGGGGTTGTCCGTCACTCCTTATCGCGGGCTGAGGGTGTACTTGCCATATCGTTACCAAATTTTATATATATATATATATATATATAAGACTCTAGCACAAAAAGCTGATTAGTTTTTGGACAATATCGGTGAACCGGAAGTCGAGGTTTATTCGAAACCCGATTCGGATTTTGCGATATTTCTCCTTTAAAACATCATTATTGTATATACAATTCTATACAAAGGTTATAGAGAATGTAATTTTGTACAACTTTTATTTGTAACAATTTTTCAGAGCACTTATTGTTTAAGAATTATTTATAAATAATCGGTTTTTTCGGTTTCCGTCAAATATCTCCTTAAAAACTTCGTTATTGGTATCCTTTGTTAGGACTAGTGTTGTAGAGAATAATATTTTTTCCAAGTTTTGTTTGAAACAAATTTTCGTAGAACCATCCATTTCGGAGATATTCAACTTTTTTCGTAACATCCTGTAGACAGCGCCAAAACCACGTAGTGGTGAATTCTGTAAACGTATTCAACATATAATTTACGGCAATAAGGACGACTGTATTCTTTTACGATACGAAATAACAATTTTGCCTTATAATGCTATTCATAATAATTTATATATCTATACCCCAAATATGGAGAAAATCATGTGTTGGCCACATCAGATTTTTTCATGAATACTATAGTTTCTCCAACTACGTAAGTAGATACGTATATGGAGAAAGTAAAAGGGAACGTTTGTTTTATAAAATACACAAATCGGCAACAGATGGCAGCAGAACTGATTGAAGAGGAAATTCAGCTTAGGAATTTTGTCTTATGAAAATATCTATCAATTAATGAAAGAAACCTAATAAGGCTAAAAACCTGAAGACAAAAATTAAAATAGCTCACTTATATTGACGTAGTGATATTTTTAAAATTTCAATTGGAAGTTGTTTATATCTTACGGTTCCGCAAATTTTCTAGTCATAGGAGTTTAAACTTTGAAACCCTTATATTTACATGAGTTATTAGCTATGATTTTTTATCACTAGTGAATCCCAATATCCAAGTACCTCTAACTGGATTTGTTTATTTTTTTGTGATTTAAGATAGAAAATATTTTAATTTTTCTACATAAAAATGCATTTTCTTAAAGCAGTAGTGGACAAGCTTTTCTGCATGGTGGGCCGCATTGGTGGCATTGAATCCTTCGGTGGGCCGCATTGGAAACTGTCAAAATAGTAAGTTACATAGAGATTCTAGGCACCATATGCGTGGAAATCAAGTTGGAATTAGCTTTTTAGAGTTAACATTTCAATATTAAAAAAGTAATGATGGAATTCAATCGTAGAAATGTCTTTGAGAGAAAAATGAAAAACTGCACTAAAAAGAACTTACTTGAATTGAAAAATATTTACTAATAGGTCACAATTCAACGTTTGATATTTTAACAGATTTTGATACATGGAAAATAATATTTGGTAGTTAATTAAAATAAATGGAAAAAGTTATGAAAAGTATGAAACACTGTCGGTGGGCCTAATAAAATTGCTTAGTGGGCCGCAGGTTGGGCACCACTGTCTTAAAGCATCGTTACAGTTCAAAATGTCTGCAAATGGATGAAATCAGAAGCCAGAAAGTCGAGTTATCGGAATGGATTTGTCGGCGTCGACCGTTCCTCTTCGGTCGAGAAATGAATGGGCAATCCTCGAACTCTCCCCTTCCCTCCCTCCCCCACCCACCCCCTTCATTGGGAGGAGGGGCGAAAGAGGCCCGATAGCTGAGGGAGAGAATGTAAAACAAACAATGGCTATCTCCTTAGGGCCACGCGTAGCCTCCCTCTCCCCCCTCCATCCTCTCTATTCTCCAAGTCATTAAGCCTTTTTGTTTACCCTTGTCAGACTGGAGTTTAATGGAAGTTTTAAATGTACTTGCTGTAAAGTTTTCCCACGTCATCGCCCATTAACCGTTATCCTACCCCAAACTATCTGTTGTACCTTAAATTAGGATGTACTTTGTACTTTGAAGAACTCTCTGAATTTTAATTAACGAAACGCTATTTGTTAAGTAGCTTCCTGAAAGCTATTTCAAGGTTCTCTTCAAATAACTTACGATTTAATAATCTTTGTTGGAAAAATGAAAATCACCCGAGTTATTAGGTTCGATAGATTATTTGACGCTCGATGCTATGGCTTTATGCTACGGGTATAGTACACGCTTTCTTAAGTTTGGTTAGGTTTTAAAATTTAGTTCATTCCGCAGACCTCGTGATCAGTCAATTTTAACTATCCAAGTAACATTTGTCGTCGTCATGGTGAATGGCGCGATGACAGCGCTCATAAGAATACAAGACTCAGTTTGCGCTCACTTTAGTCTTAAATTGGGGCTAGCCCATGAAAGGGCATTTGGGAGCGATTCGCGCACTTGATATTCCATTAGTTTCTTTGGCGGCGATTCTAAATTTCGAGTATAACATCATCTAGCTCAAGTATCGAAGATACATTTGCGATAACAAAGGACGAATTTTCGCATGCGTTACTATATTATTTCTTAAACGAGGAGTCGAATTTAGCGAAATCTCACGTGCGCGAGAGAATTGTAGACATCTAATTACTGCAACCGCAATATTTCCTCAAGGTCTAATCGCTCCTGCATCGCATTTAAGAAACGCGAATTGGCGGAGTTCCTGTTGATCTTCCTACCGTTATAATCGCAGATTTTATTATTAAAATTTTATCGAGTTCGTTGTTTGAAAGTGAAATTAAACGCATGTAATTATGTCAAACTGTCGTGACCTTGCGTCTTTTATTAGTCTGATTAAATGAAAAATGCAGATTCACACAATCACTAGGACGCTCCGTTATCATTTTGAATTTGTTACATGACATGTTGGAGAATAACCGTCATATGTATGGCAGAAGAATAATCCAAAAATAACAATAAAAATATAATTCTTAGCGTCAAAAAACCGAAAAAAACACTGTGCACTTGATTCTCCTTCTTTCCATAAACAACTATTTCGATTTAAAAAGGTCTGATTTCTGGCAGGACTCTCCCATTTTGTGAACATTGGCAGTCACTTAAAGCATGGGCAGGAAACCTCCGGCCCACGGGCCGCATACGACCGCCGAGAGAGTTTTGTGTGGCCCATGAAGTAGTGTTAAAAAAGAGATCCGTAAAACTTAACATATAAACTCATATTTTTATTCAAATAATGATAATAAAGCACTTAATACTGAAATGTTAATCCTAAATATGTACTCTAATTTAGAATTGATGTCCACTTTTATATGATACATTATAATTTCTCAGTAACTTCAATTTGGACTAATCAGGCCCGCCAAAGCATTGGCAACTTCCAATGCGGCCCCCCGAAAGATTCCCAACCCTTGACTTAAATGATCCCAAAATGTTTGTTTAAATAGATGTTCCCATTTGCTAACAGAAGGGTGATGCTGATCAAAATAAATACCGCATAACAAAATTGTTTTTCGATAAAATTCTTCCAAATTAAAGGAAGAAGCGAAAATTTTTAAATAGAAAAGTTGTTTGGCGTTGTGCAAACGTCGCGATAGGCAATTTTCAAAAATAGTTTTTATTCCCAAGTTATTAATTAGGTCATTTATATTTTGAAGTATATTTCGATTGTGTAATAGTATACAAAGAATTATTTTGAATGCAAAGGCTATAAATATTCCTAAGGAAGGAAACATCTAGAAAAGTGATTACTGCTTGTTGAACTGGGCAGAGTTATGAAAATAGCAACTTCGGGGACTATATAGTAAGTACGTTTGAGAAACAGTTGAAGAGAATTACGCGCTTCTTATTTATATTAATTTATGTTCCTCGATCGGAAAGAATAAAACCCAAATAAAAATACCTTTCTTTCGAGTTCTTATTTACATAAAAGGACATTAAAAAAGGCGAGAAATCGATAATCCAAGTGTTTGCAAAACGTAAATAAAAAATTTGCTAATATGGTAACAGCCGTTAATAAATATTATAGATAAAGATGCTTGAGTAGTGACTGTTTTTGTGAGGTATTTTCAAGATACAAAACACAGATATAAAAAAAGTCTTTAACTTCCAATGTCGCCCAGAAAACGATTAGAAGTAATCTACCAGTAACCACGTTTACAGATTTTAAAATATGCATTAATGCAGGGATCGGCTACCTACGGCTCGCGGGCCTCATGCGGCCCGCGAAGCAATGATGAACAAGTGATCGGTATAATTTAACACAGTAAAATTATGGCCTAAAAACCTCTTCTGGTGGATTTTTAACGCTAGAAAACTAATTAGAATTGATTTTTACTTATATGTGACCACAAAAACTCTAGGTAACTTCTGATTTAAACCCCCATCCGGCCCGTCGAAGCTCTCGTGATTTCCAATGCGGCCCTCCAAAGCAGTCACAACAACAAATGTGGCCCTCCATAAGGTTGCCGACCCCTACATTAATAACTATGCTTCTTCAAGTAATTTCAAGTCGCAGCACTAAGGATACGAATTCAATTCCAACGGCCAACGATTAAAATTAAAATGAAAATACAATTTTGATATTTTCATTGCTCATTTCACCTAAAATTATCGCACTATCATTAAACTCGATCGCTGCAATAAACACGCACGCACACACACAAGAACGGGTGAAATCGACCGCCGTAACGCTTCGATGCAGTCGTGTAAAACACTCGCGCAGCAGAGGAACGCCAACTAAATATATAATCGTGATATGTGAGACACGCTTAGTCGGATCGAAATGATGACTCGCGTTGCGTGCGAAAAGATTAAATTAAAAAACTCCTCGTTTCGTCGGTTTCAAAATAGTAACGGGAAATCTCCGCACCGAAGCCACGAGTCTAATGAGAAAACATTTGAGATATACAAACATACATAGATAGCGGATGGAGGGAGTAATGAATCGAATGGTACTCACAGCTGAGTGCACGGGAGGCTAGCACACGCAGGTGGTTTTAAAGAGCCGTGTTGTGAGTCACACAGCACGTGTCCGCCAGGCAGGGAGGGGCGGAAGGAAGGTCCCCGGGGGGGAAGGAGAGTGCGGCCTCAGGTTGTCACGGCGAAACACACTGAGAGAAACTGTGGAGTAACAGGAGGGTGGGGTTGGAAGGATTGAGGGGAGGGGCAGGAGGGAGGGGCTACTGGAGCGCCGGCGGAGAGCGAATCTCGAACTATTACAAATGTATCCAGGAGTGCTCTCCATGAGACGCCACGAACAAGAGATTAAGAACATGGAATTCCTTCGGCTAGTAATATCACGTCAGCTACGTGCAGTTGAACAAAGCCGGGGTTTGAATATTATTTACGAATATTGATTTGATTTTTTAAACGACGTAGGTATTATACGATTTTTAAGCATATCTCCACCACTATACATATTTTAATTCCTGTCTGTCTGTCTGTTCCTTTATGCACGCCCACATTTCTCAACCGATTCCGACCAAACTTTGGACGATTGTAGTGGGTACTAAGGGGAAGGTCATCACGGGGTTTCAGTGTCCGTCTGTCCGTTCGTTTCAAAATGGCGGCTGCCGCTTTATACACTCCCACAATCAACCGATTCCAACCAAATTTGGCACGATAGTAGGGGGTTTTAAGGGGAAGGTCAACACGGGGTTTTAGTGATTCAAAATGGCGGCTGATTTAAACATTGAATTACGCGTATTTTCCCGAGTCTTATTATTGATTTGAATAAAATTTGGTATGATTGTGGAGGGCTCCCAGAAATAATTCATATGTATGTGGTTTTTGTTTCTCTCTGCCCGTTTTATTCAAAACGGCGCAGTGTGAAATTTGACCAATCTAGCTGGACAAAAGTCATTTTTCGACTTGTTAAATTGAGCATCAAACAATAGTTAGTATAGCTCCTAAAAGTCAAAAGTAGCATGAGTCATGTTTCATTTGGGGTTTGACTACATTGTTCGGTCTCTAGGAGAGCGTAAACAACCTCATATTATTGCGATGACGGTGCTTATCGGCAGTCACATTATTGAGTCAGAAGAAAAAACACGAATAAGTCTGGAACGCAGTGTGATACTTTGAAAGTATAAAATGGAAATTACAGACCCAGGTATGTTCTTTAACTTGGTGTGCAATTTCGTAAATAGTATTAAGTTATTTGCATATTTTTGCATGTTTTTGAAAGGCATCTTATTTTGTGTTTTTAATTTTTGTTTCTCATTTGACGAAACCCACAAAAAAATCCCCGGCAGTCCCAGCTCTGAAATTTATGTATTTATTTAGTGTTGATCTTTGTCTTTAAGCAAGCAAAACCCTAGAATGCGGAAATGTGCGAAACGTATGTCTTTTTAATTTTTCAGAAGTACGCGCATCAATTTCAAGAAGGCAGCTTTTCGAAGTATGGCGCAGAAATTCCAAGGAAACAAGGAATAGCGAAATGTTTTTGTCAGTGCTTGCGTTCTTTGAGTTGAAGCAGTGCAGTGAAGACACCCTTCATTGTTTAAAATCTTTTCTATCGAAGATTTCATCAAAATTTAATGAAAAGTGGGTCAAAAGTGGAATGCGTCTGGAATATTTTTTGCATAAAAACTCGAACTGGTTAGATAGAGATTTAGATTTCCCTGAAGAGGTGTGTAATGAAATTGAATTAAGAGGTATTCAAGACTTAAGTCAACCAATTACAATTGTGGGTAGACCTGCAAAAAGTTTTGAGGAGTGCAGTGAAAGAATTAAAAGACGGAAAGTGCAAAATATTATCCAGGAACAAAGTCAGGGAGAAATTTTGTTGGCAGCCGAGTTATGTAAGTTTGAGGACTTCAGGGAGAAGAGACGCTGCCAGCATAGTCCACGAACTCTCGCTAGCCTCACCAACACGAGCTAGATCCATCAAAAAAGTAAGAAAATTATTTCAATCAAAATCAAAACAAATGAATCCTGAACAGGCATTAGCATTTTATGTTAGCGCTAATTTGACGAGCAATCAATACAAATTAATGTATTCAAATGCAAATGAAATGGGTTCAAAATTGTATCCTCCTTACCACGTTTTGCGTGAAGCAAAAAAAGCATGCTATCCCCCAGAAGATAGCATTTTTGTTACAGAAATCTGCGCAGAAATCAACCTGCAATCCATACTGGATCACACAATTCAGCGTTTGATAAAAGTTCAAGAAGAAGTTTTAAAAACTAAATTTAAAAATTTGTATCCAATGTCTTTCACATTAATATGCAAATGGGCACAGTCAGTATAAACAGGCATTCACCGAAGAAGGCTATAGTGATGAATATTTGTCCATCATATCTTTTGTACCAATACAGCTATTTACTGAATATCCTGATAAAAAAACTATTGTTTGGCAAAACCCTAAAACGTCGTTCACGAAATTTTGTCGCCTCATTAAGTTATTGTTCGCAAAAGAGTCTAATACAATTATTAATGAAGAGGTGAAAAAAATTGAGGACCAAATAGCATCTTTTCGGCCGACTAAAATAAAAGTTGGGGTGCACGAAATTTCTGTGACACAAACACTTTTGATGATGATGGTTGACGGCAAAGTATGTAACGCTTTAGTAAGCAATGTATCATCACAGAAGTGTTACATATGTGGCGCAACTACCAAAGAGATGAATTTGGAGACCAGTCTCAATCGAATTGCGGACCCAAATACTTATTCATTTGGCATATCTTCCATACTTGCTCGGATAAGGTTTTTTGAATGCATGCTTCACATCAATTATAGACTACATATCAAAAAGTGGCAAATCAGAGGCTAACAGGACAAACTTTTATTTGAACATAGAAAAAAGGAAATACAAGAATTATTTCGAAAAAGAATGGGACTAATCGTGGATAAGCCAAAACCGGGCTATGGATCAACAAATGAAGGTAATACAGCCAGACGATTTTTTCACAATTCTGAAGAAAGTGCACATATTACCGGCATAGATAAGACTCTTATTCGTCACGCGCTCCACGAATTTCAACCGTTACCCGTACCAAATATCTGAACTAAAGCTAAAATACGTCAATAGCTACAAATACCTAGGAGTAATTCTCAGTAGCAATTTGTCTAGTAGAGAGCATATCAAAACCGTTATAGCATCGGCAAACAGAATTCAAGGGCTTTCCTCTAGAGTCCTGCGGGGATGCCCCTCGAATGTGAAGGAAATCGCATACTTTTCCCTAATACGACCCATCGTGGAATACTGTTGCGCCGTCTGGGACCCTTTCGAAGAAGGCCTAACTAGAGAGCTCGAAATGATTCAGCGTAGAGCGGCTAGATTTGTAAAAGAAGAATATCGGTATGATGCGAGTGTATCAGAGATATTGAGGGATCTGAAATGGCAGACGTTGAAGAGTAGAAGAATTGAATACAAAAGGAAACTATTTGAAAAATTTGAAAGTTCCGAATTCGTTGAAGACGTACGCGGCATAGTCGTCGCCATCGGTGTTAGTGAACGTAATGTTAGATCACAGAGCAGGAGAAAATATCTCGAAATTACAGCTAGAACAGAGAAATACTACCGATCCTTTTTCCCAGACGCGATAAGACAATCCAACAGAGGAATTAGCTAGACTTCACTTGGTGTTGTGACACCCCCTGCCAAACGCTCCTAGCGGCTTGCAGGGTATTGATGTAAATGTAAATGTTCATAGGATTTACGTCATATTACAGACCGTATCTTGTGGCTATGAAATTAATATAGAATTGTTTAAAGTGTATCTTAATGAAACAAGAAGACTATACATTAATTTATATCCATGGTACTATATGCCAGCTACCATCCACAAGATTTTGGTCCATGGTCCCGCTATTATAAACTCTTTTATGTTGCCAACAGGGCAACCTCGTCCCATTGGAAATGAAAGTAATATTTCTGAAAGTGATAGTGACTCATATTTAATATTATTTGCATCCTTGTTTTTGCCTTTGTAGTTTATTGTTGCTTAAAAAGAAATTTGAATGTTACTGAATGTTTTAATAAATAATTTTGACACAGTTTTCTACATATTATATTGTTCCTTGTTTTTAAGCATTTAGTAGTTTTAGCTGTAAACATTAAATAGACGTTCTTTGATGTTAAATAAAATAATTAATTTTTACCTCATATTTTTACGATTTTTGTATGTAAATAAATACACATATTTTTTAAAATCTCGAAAATATGTTTTAAAACAATTATCTTTTGAAAAAAATCAAAAAGCAACACATTTGCATAGAACCGTGTGAAATATTTTTGTCATCCTAGATTGGTCAAATTTCACACTGTGCGGCGACCGATTGAATTCTTAAATACCATGCGGCGTTCTAGGACTATGGCTACTAGTCCAACACACATCTTACTACCAGCTGTGTGAAGAGGCATGGATCTCGGGAATATAAATTTTGTAGAATTTTAAGATTTGTTTTAATGCCTACCCATGGTTTGTTATGGCAAATGGAACGTATAACAGGAACAAGGCTTTTAAATTGGCCAGTATATCTCTTGGATATGATAATGCCTCTCTTTATCACCGCCTTTGTGGATGGGCGTTGCGTATGCTAGTTTCCAGTCTTTCAAATCTTCCATCGAATGTCCCTCATCATTCACAGCTGGTTCCTCAAATTCGTTGCTCACCGAAGTAAACGCTTTCTGAAAGTGTTCATTTAACAAATTCCGTTTTCCGCGCTATCGTGTACTACATCATCTGCCTCCGTTCTCAGTGACGCTATGGTGGGGCCTCTAACATGAACCTCCCTAACGTATGACCAAAATGCTTTCGGATTTTCTTTCAAATTATTATGTAAAACTTTCTTTTTGTTATCATTAAATGCTTCTCGCATTGTTACTCTAGCTCCTGACCGCGCCTCTCTATATTGATGCCGTATTATTGACCTCTGTGACTTTTGAAGAATTACTATTTAAGCGAGCGTGAAGTTTTCTTTGCCGTCTAAGAGCGCATCTAACTTTCTGGTTGTACCATCTTGGTTCCGCACCATCACGTTTAAGTTTATGTGGAATGAATTTATCCGTACACTCTCGCATCATATCCCTGAACACGCACCATAATTCCTCTGTACTAGCGTCGTAGATGCTTCGCAGAAATTAGGGAATTGTGTCTGTAAAAGGACCTAAATTTCGAGAAATCGTCTTTGGCGTACATATATCCGCGTCTTCTAGCCTTAACCTGTTTCTCCACTTTTAGCTTAAATTCTACGAACACAGCATTATGATCGCTTATTCCTTCTTCTATGGAAAGTTTGTTCATAAGCTCGGGGTACTTCGTTACGAGTAAATCTAATATATTGTTCGATCTCGTGGGGCATATTACTAGCTGACACAACGAGTGTTTAACGAAGGTCTCTATCAGTGCTTCTCATGATTCACGCTCTCTACCACCGGGATCAAAGCAATTATTATTCCAGTCTATTGAAGGTAAGTTGAAGTCTACTCCAATTATAATGACCCTCTCTTTATTTTTCGATATTAGCGTTGCTACTTGTTTCTCGAGATTATGAATAATTTCTAAACTTTCATTGGGAGGCCTATAAATGCGGATATATTTGCTATTGTATAATCACTTCCTCTAACTATTCGACGTCATTAATCGGTAGTGGAAAACTTTCGTATGCCTTGCTGACTGCTATAAATACTCCACATCCCGTCCGGATACTACGATCCTTTCTAAAAATTCTATAGTCTTGAGGGAATACCTCCTGACTTGCAATCTCGTCAGTGAGCCAACTCTCTGTACCGATCACGACATCGGCTTCTAGGCTGCGAATAATATGCTCAAAGTCGGCAAATTTCCTACGGATGCTGCGGCAGGTCAATACGACGACATTTAATTTCTCACTATCGCTTCTCATACAAACTTCAGCCTTACCATTCGTAATCGTTTTAGGAATACATGCGTTCTTCATACTATTATTCTGCCAATTGGATGATATAGCATTTTCTTTCCGATCGCTTTTTATTTCACCATTTTTATCGAAATCCCAAACGTTAACACTATTGATACCACGGATTTCAGCGCCTTCATCGCTCGGTAAATGTAATTTATTTGCGGTATTGAGCATGGGTGGGCAAACGTATCTGCATGGCGGGCCGCGTCGGTGTTTTCGAATTCTTCAGCGGGCCACATTGAAAGATGCCTATGCTTAGGAGGGTCAGATTAGAGTTTAAATCTGAAATTGCTTGTTTTCTTACGCATCATACATAAGTGAAAAACAAGCACAAACAAGGATCGTAGGGCTAAAATTTCAAAACTAAAGGTTTTATTGTCATAATTTTACCAAAAGTAATATAAAATTGTGTTAAGTTTTACAGATTGCTTTTTCACCAAAGCTTCGCGGGCCACATTAAATGCTCTCGGGGGCCACATATGGCCCGCGGACCATGGTGTACCCACCCCTGCTCTAGAGACATCAGCAGTGTCTGAGTTTATTTTTATTCGCTACACGTTCCATACAAGACCGATTGAACATTTAAATCATTTATTATAGTGAAACTAAACTGTACAATCTTTTTTTCAGTGAATAATTTCCCATAAATAATTTATTTTGTGTTTAGTAAAGCTACCTTTCAAATATTGATATTTCCTAAACCGTCTAGAATCGGACCGATGTTCATATAACATTTTAAATCAGGAATGGCTTCAGGAATACGGTGTTGAAAACTTGACTTAATATCATGATACACCCTGTATAAAAAACCATTTTTTAACGAACACTTTTTGGACGTGTATAGAGTAAAGATGAAACACCAACCCAATCCATTTCGATTCAATGATTTTACTTTCAATTAAAAATTTTACAGCCTTTTCTTCGTCTCCAAACATACGCGAATTTTTTTAAAATTTATTAATCACTAGCTCATAAACAGCACTTTACGGCCTATGTGATGAGCGAAATAATAATAACAAAGGCGAACACATATGATCATACTCTCGCCAGGATTCGAACCTGCGCCCGTAGCATTAGGAGCTAGACAAGCTAGACACCCCTCTTCCAAGTTGAAATCATTTTTAAAAGAAACTAGTTCGGTACGTGGCCTCAAGAGACGCCACTTCCGTCAAGCCAACAATGAGAAATCCATATTTTACTCTCCCTTGCCCTTATATGACATGTAAAGTAACGATTAAAAATTTGGTCGGATAGAGGACAACATTTGCAACAAAAAAGTCCGCGAGAACATATAATTACAACTTACAGTTTAGGAGATAAAAATTCGAGAAGGTCCCGCCCAATTGGGGAAATTAAACGTCCCTGGAATCGAACTCGGGTCTTTATTTTGCACGGTTATGGCACATAAAGAGTCTCTATGTGTGGCACTCTTAAAAATCGAAAGAATGGCTAAAATAAATGCTGCCGTTCTCGAGTTATTAGACACTATTTGTGGTATCTTAAAACTTACCAACATATATCGCGATAAGTTAATATAAAAGTCGTTAAAATATGCATAAATCGTGAAGGAATTGGAACAGTGTGTATAGAGCTGAAAATTATTTTTAACGCTATGCATAAGAAATTTACCACCAAATCAATTGACTCTAATTAATTAATCATTATGAAAATTGATCCATCATTATATAAGCATTACGCATTACTTCCGAGTTTTAAAAATGAAAATTTTAGCACCGAAAGTTTTAACACGTGAATCGGATAGCACGAGATGTTTGTTACGAGTCTCCTGAAATTCGCTTTCCATTGCATCGGGAAGCATTTTCATGGCTGCGAAGGGGCGATTCGCCCAACGAAACACATCCATATAAATAGATTAAAACGCACACACACAAGATCGTGCATTTTCGTGATGAGTGAAGCAATATCAAAGACATTTCGAACGTGATTCAGGAGTTTGGAACTATTTTTCTCCAAGATTGTTGATCCAATGCAGAAACTAGGTCGTGCGAACAACCTGTGGCTCGATTCGAGTTTCAAAGTAATTCTCAGAGGTCCTTTACGCTTTCATTTTTTAAAGGCTCGCATCTTCGTAAATGAAACGCACGTCACTTTCACCTTGTTTATTTGTTTTTATGCTACGACTTTTATTAGAACTTGACACGCAGGTATGTACCTATGCCGTTTTTCAAATCACAATAACTGATATATTTTGGGCACTTTCATATGATCTAGGAGTATGAAATTTTGTTTGTTTGTAGGTTATGGTATACTCCCAACGGTAAAGTACGCAAATCTCAGAAAAAAGCACCGAGTTCGACCCCAGAGGATAATTTCCATTTCCCATAAGATAACACGTAAGAAGCCATTTTTCGAAGTGTAGGCTTCTCTTCTTTTCCAAATTTAAATTGGAAAAAATTGACCTACAATCTTCGGACCTATCCTATTGGAACTATTTTGAATAAAAATGAATCAGTTTTCTTCTTATTTTCATCGATTTCCGCCTTCAGTTCGATATCGCCCAAATTATACGTTTAATTCACATAATTTGGGGAAAATCGGCTTTTTAGCGTGATGTTGCCTTGACGACCATGACATTGTTAAACCTCGATCTTACATTGTTGTCTTCCTATGCGTAAGAAAAGCGTGCTTTGAATGCTTTAATACGAGAGAGAGGGAGGGGAAGGAGGGAGAGGGAGTTTACCTTCCTCCCTCACTCTCTAACTTCCTTTTGTCTTTTAGTAAGACTAAAAAACTACAAATAAATTAAATAAAAAACCTTTTTAGTTCATACAACTTTTATATTAAAGGCACTAAAAACAAATTAAATTTCGACGTGGGGTGAGTGTCATCTGTTGTGTGATAGATTCTCAAATTCCCATATTAATGACATATCTAGTGTTAGGATACTAATTAACGAAATTAGAACGCATCTTAATATAAAAGTTGTTTCTAATTATTGACGAAAGCGTTTCGTGCGCTGCCAAGGGTAATTTTAATTGCGCATCGATATTTTGTTATCCATAGAAACAGCTAACAATTTTCTTTACTTATTGTTTATTAGTTTGAAAAGTGATTCAAAGTATTATTCACTGTGAAAATTGTTTAATTAACGAATTGCCGATACTAATTATTCTCGAGGACGCTGATGTCGAGAGCAATCATATTCATTACTCTTTATGGAGATAGTCATGAGCTGGACGAAACATACTTGTTAAATGAGCATACTATAGTTTCACACTGACTTCTGTCTGTCTCTCTGTGCACTTGTTTAAATTGAAACTGTGGCGAAACCGTAAAAGATGGAGAGCTGGAACTTGGAGGGTAGATTTTCGTACTGCTGAAATTCGTTTTTCTTTAAATTTGAGTTTGGAAAATTTTCCAAGGTCGGATCGTGACACATTTAAAATGTTGTTTTTTGAATACCTCCAAAGGTGTAAAAAATGGAAGTTGAAAATGCGAGGGTACATTTCCCCATTAATAACATTTATTCTTGAAAAGTTTGAGAAAGATCTAACGAAAAAGTCTTGATTTATTAGTTGTTTGTAAACTAAAAGTCTTCCACTAGAAATACAATTAATTTGATTTCGTTTGCACACAGAAAATAGTAAATGAAAGGAAATATATTATCTACAATGGAAACAAATGTAACTCAAATAATTAGACTTAGATTGTCCACAAATTCTTAAAGGTTATGTATTTACCTTTTTGTCTTTCGTTAAATTAATTAAATTCTTTTGTTCATTCACTCAAGTTATACAAGAAACTAAAATATTCACTGTGGTTTTTAAGTAACTGAAACCTCTCCATTATTGAAGAAATATTTTGGTCCAACACAAAATAAAAAAAATTTTCTCGGGAATAATCTTGGAGATTATTAAACCTTGCATCAACCTGCGCAGATTCAAAATTGGTGTTCTTATATGTTACATCTTTGAAAATATTTAATTTGAGCAAAGGTAACTCTATTTAAAGTTAAATTTATATCATTGATATTTATAATGCCATATATGATACTAATAAATAAATGTTTTTGTTATATATGGAAAACTTGAATATTAAAAAAGAAATGGTTATAATATTTTTTACTTTCCGTGTTTTTTTATAAAATTGCTGGCGAAGCTGCAACGGGCTACTAGTTTATGTAGAATGATGATAAAACGCTAACTTATCTATTAAAAGCCTGTCTCATTTAAACATTGACCTCACCTTCATGTGGCAACCTCCATTATATTTTAAATAAACGAGACTTTAGTGGTCGTATGGCGATATATATAACCACACGAAAAATGAAACGCGCTAATTTCTCATATATATAGTTTTCCAATTCTGTCTTTCTTTCTTTCTGTGTATAACGCTCTTAGAATCCTTCAATATCTCAGCACTGGAAGCAGCTAGAGGTATGAGATTTGGTGTGTTCTTAGATGACCACATTAACTACGAGAAAATGTTATTACTTTTGCATAAAATGTCCTAGGTTCGACTCCAGATATCCTTTCGTATTGCCATTTAAAATCACGGGGGAAAACGATTTTGACCATGGAGACATTTCTTCTTTTGCTTTAATTGTAACTGCCTTTCATTGTGTATTGCCCTTTAAATTTAAAAAATACGTAAAAGTGTGTATTTTTTGTGATTTTAACGCTTAATCTAGCATGAGTTGCTATGCAACCTGTATTGTTCAGTTATTAATTAATGATCAAGTCATTACAATCTTCCAAAGCTTATTTTTCTAGAAAGAAGCAATCAAGAAGAAGTGTATTCAGTGTTATCAATCAGAATAACCTAATTAAAGCATTTAACGAAAGGTAAAGTGCACAAAGTGTCATCTATTATTACGATATTAACATAAATATTATATAAAAAGTAATTTTAGTGTTTTCAGTAAGTTATAATTTTTAATGTTATCCGTCATATGACGGGTTGTTATTCTAGTTCTATATATAGTTTCCCCAATCTGTTGGTTGGTTTGTCTGCCGTAACGCTACACCTGCTAGCTAGAAAAATGCGAATCAATAATATTCATTTTTACATACCCTAGGCAGGATTCGAACCCACGATCTTGTGAGCTAGACACGCTAAACATTCCTCTACCGGCAACTCGAAAATTAACCGGGATAGAAACTCTAAATTTCGCTAGAGTTCTCGATTCACGTATTTTAAGGTGATGACGAGAAGAATCTCTAAAAAATTCCTGGGTTCCCCTCCAAAGAGGACATTTCCATTTCCCATAAAATAACACGTAAAAATCGGCTTTTCGACGAGCAGGATTTCATTTTTTTTTTAGGCTAAAATTAGAAAGAATTGACCTAAACTCTTTGGATATGAACCATTTTGAAGAAAAAATCATAAAGTTTCTTATATTGTTCATCTTTTTCCGCCTACATTTCGAAATCGCTCATGTTAAGCGTTTAATTCACATATTTTGGGAAAATCTTTCCATTATAACAGGATGTTGCCTTGTCTTCCAATTACATTGTTAGACTTCGAAATCCAATTGTTATTTCAATCTTTTATGGATGTAAGTGTGCTTTGAATGCTTAAAAATCCACCAGAAAAGGTTTTAAAACCATAATTTCACTGAACAAATATGGAATTGACTGAGTTAAATTATACCGATCACTTTTTCATCATGGCTTCGCGGGCCGCATGAAACACTCTCGGGGGCCGCATGAGGCCCGCGGGCCGTAGGTTGCTGACCCCTGGCCTAAGACGTCAAAGTCACTCGTGATTTCAAATTTCCAAAGTAAGATTTTTCCGAAATGTGTAAAAAAAGTTTTACAATAATAATAATCCTGTTATACACCTGCAATGCGGCTCTTCTCTTCCAGAATTTCATGCTGAATCGAAAAAATGTGACTCTCTTGTTAATTTGGATGCCGACCCCTGATCTATGGAGAGGCGTAGGAGAGAGGGAGGGAGAGATTGGGGGAGGAGGGTTAGGAGAGGGGGTGTAAAGTGGTTCTTCTTCCACTTTAACATCTGAGACTGCAATTAAGACTTTTGGCGTTGCCATAGTTTTCGCTAAAGATATCGGTGGACCTCCCATAACATCCCCGCTTTGTTATTTTTAGGAATCATTAATTACGTCATTTTGCTTAAACAATTCTTGGAGAATATGCGGTGTCAAACCGTGTCCGTCGCCAATGGAACACTGTTCGCTGTGGGAGATGCCGAGTGGTGCTCTGCGAGCCAACCGATTGGACTGTGGTGGTCGCGCGCCTCAAATACCGCTGCTGCGGATTCCTCGGAGGAATGAATGGGCGTCGTCTTCCGGAGGAGTCGTCTGAGAAACTTGGCAACGCCGCATTCACCTTCTCTTGCCGAAGCACTCGAGGTCGTTCTTATGGCGAACCGACTGTAGATGAGCCACGTTGCCAAATTACGATTCTATGCTTTCCTCGATCGATATTTACCTCGGATTCTAGGTCAAAAAGCAGTGCCGTAATAATGAAGCGAGATTGACAAAGAATGCGATGAAACAATCGAATAACAAAAAGAAGTCTTCAAAATATACTTGACAAAAAACACACTGAAAAATATTTCAGTCCTTTAAAGGCCACGTGATTCGATACCATTTCGCAGCGGAGAAGTCTTGGGAGTAACATTTTTTATTACTTTATTGGTGTAAAAGCATTCGTTAGGTTGACATGCTATTATGTTTTGAGTACTAAACAAACTTCAAGCAACGAATTGCATCGCTTTAAGTAAACACTCATCCATCGCTTCGCTTTTTCCACGAAATTTTTTTAAAGCAATATTTTTTTAAATGTTCTGTTTTCGGATAATTCTGGTTTTTGGACAGTATTACAAATTTAAACTTTCAGTATGACACTTGGCAAACATTTTTCTTCGCCGATCTCTTGAATGTTGACAAAAACCTTTAAAAAATTAAGCCCAAACAAATCTCTATCCTTCAGAGTATATCCATAAAGAGGTCATCGGCTATTATTGGTTAAAACTTGGTTCTCCATCTATGTACTCCTATTTTCCGCAGTTTTCTTTATGACTTGATAGCTCTCTTTCCCTTTCAAGTCGTCTACTAGCTGAAACCTTTTCCTACCTCTTTCTCTTTTTCCATCCAGTTTTCCTTCTAGCACTCCTTTAACCATGCCCTCTCTCTCTCTTCAGGTAATGCCCAATCCAGTTCGCCTTCCTCTTTCTGATAGTCTGTATAATCGCTCGCTTCTCTCCTATTCTTCGTAGTACTTCTTCGTTTTTTTAATTATAATCTATCCATTTTATCTTCAGCATTATTTTCCATTTTGAAACTTTTGAAGTATTTTAGTAGTTTATAGTAACAACGAACGATTTATTGAGCCCCAATATAATATTATAACTTTTCCGAGGTATTTCTTCTTTATTGTAAATCAGTTTTCAAATGAGTTTTAGTAAAATTTTTTGCAAAATTTACACTCGATGGTTAAATAATTGACTACCTTCTTCTGGGGCCCCCTTTATTCGGGGACCCGGATTCCTCGCATCCGACGCATCCCCCCTTTTGGCCGGCCCTGCTTATGTATTATACTAGCAGAATTTCCCGTTCACTTTCAACGGATTTAGTGAAGCTACTACAGCACAACATACATACTCTTTAAAATATATAGTAGATACTTTTAAAATTACAATTAGCTTTTCTTAACAATTAATCATATTTTCTTGTAACAATCCATTTCCGAAAGTATGGCATTCAAATATAACGATACTTATATTTCCCATCATATTACTTTCGCCAAATCCAGCTTCATTTCTTGTGTAATTATGCCTATGAAATGTTTGCATTTATGTCTTGTAAGCAAGAAACCCGTGAAAAAGCAATGTACGGTTGTCCATGATTGAACACTGACTCCGGTAAATGTAAGCCAGATACGTGAGCTTATTTACGTTAATAAACATTATAATGTAAAATATAATGATTTTACTTACAAAAAATGTAAGATTCCAGTATTCAATAGACGAAAGAAGGTTCAATTACTTTCATCAATCGTTATAAACGCTTCCTGAACAATAATCACTACCTATTTACGTTGCTATCCGTAAACAACGATTGTTTCGTTGCTTAAACAAAAGTGCGAAGCGAATAACGCTAAAATTTCGTCTATTTGTAAGCTTCATTGAAGCTAATTGAATCGGAGGTAACAATGACGGCCGCCTTGGTTACCCCCTAAAAGAATACGAAAAATCCATAAAATTTCGAAACAAATAGCGTATTTCTGAAAACTTCGACAGTGTAACATGTAAACTTCGCAGGAATAAGATAGTAAAGAGTTTTATTCGTTGAATAAAGCAAAAACGAAAAAAATCGGTCCATATTTACATATTTTAATGCTTGAAGGAAGAATACCTTGCAAGTCAAGAAATGGATTCATACGTGTTATCTTATGGAAATATGTTAATCCCCTATATTGGCAGCACTGATTAATCCCGGTTAACCAAAACATTGACAATTCACTAAGTCAGGTTCTAAGGAAGAATCGTACAAAATTTGGTTATTCTAGCTTTTATCGTTTAGGAGGAGTTCCATGAACAAACACAGAAACACACGCTTCAAAATATATTATAGATTACTACATTCATGTGTAATTTGTGTGATCTTTCATGCCATCGATAACACCATAGAGGATATTGTTTTGACAAATCGGTAGGCGGCAGGAGGTGTCTTCAAAACTTTCAAATTAACATTCTGAGCAAATTGCTTTATATGGAAAGTTAAAATCACTAAATTAATTATTGGATAAATTAATTTATGTCATGCGATTATATTGCTAAGTATAAAAAGAACATAACGCATTCTACATCGAAAATAAAAAGACGCGTGTATTGGGGAGTTGACGTGAATGTGCTCTTGGTTTTGAGAAATCAGCAACGGAAAAACATTTAAAAAATGCAATTACTTTACGGAAATTGTTTTGTCATGGCATGAATAATGACTAAACTCCAACTGACAAGGAATACTTAGCAATATGTAAAGCACCCTTGAAACATTGAAGCTCTGTAAAAGAACGCTGTTTTAAATGTATAAATTTTAGCTGCTTAATCCACGTCATTTTCCAGAAAATAACGAAAACACATTTGATTCGTAATAGAAGCCACGTGCATTAGGTATTCCACCACCATTCAGCACCCCCTTCTCTCCTCCCAAGAAGATAACAATTTACGCGCCTCCTTGATTCCCTGCAAGTGGAGACCGTAAAAAATATTAGCCCCTACGTATTTCAAGCAAACTAAAGACGCGAAGTTCCGACATTTTTTCGTAAAAATGAAAAATTAATTCCAGATAACGAATCAAATGAGAGCATAGACACATAACGGATCGATTCTGACGATAAATGAAATAAACTTCGATGTCGAAGCTATTGTAAAGGTTTAGAGTCCTTCAAAAGCAGAGTAATCACCGTCGTCAAGAAGGAATACATAAAGCGTCAATAAACGCAGAGAGACGAAGTTATTCGGGAATAGATCATTCTTTTATCGGATTTCCGGAACTTCTTAGCGTATAATAATTAAATGAATAACGAAACTATTAAAATTCGAATGCAAATGAGAAGCTTGTCACGAGACTCCTCTCCTTCGAAATGAAACGAACAAATGAAACGACGAATCGCGGGACAAAATTAAAACGCAGGGAAACTACAATTTACATAATTCATGAATAAAACCTAACGCGTCATTTGAGTATCTCTTGTCGGACGCATTCCACAGACGCATTCGCCCTTAAGAAATCTAAACTTCAAATATCCTTCTTCATCTATCACTCATATTTCACCTTTTAATCTTCATCTACATGTGGCTCCTAATATAGCCCGCCGAAGCATTTTCATCTGTTAATGCGGCCCACCTAAGCAAATGCAATGGCTAATGCGGCCCGTTTCGCCCAAAGTGTCCCCATCCCCGACCAAAGCGATTTCATACGATCCAGAAAGGCTCCAAAAACTTAAATAGCGCATCTTTTGTTTGTCATGTTGGCTTTTCAAGTCCATCAAAATATCAGTTTTTTTATTTCTATACGTCTACACCTACATTATATCCTGCAAATCACCAGATTGGTGGGTGGCAGGGGTGCAGCGCACCAAAACCTACCTAATAACGTCCCTCGTGGGGATCCCGTATGGTCCTTGGGAAAAACGAGCTCTGATATCGCTCGGTCCTACAGTCGATCTCTCGTATTTCATTCTCGTGATCGTGCCTACCCATGTACGTAGGTGCCTCTAATATTCCTGAGACCTACTCTAAGAGAACTTCCGACCTAAATTTCTCCAGAAGCCTTAACCTAGCGCTAATTCTGCGATCCTCTAGCGATATCCAGTTCAACTCCTTCAAGAGTGATGTGACGCTTAATTTTTGCTCATGTTTTTGCTTAACGAATCTGGCTGCTCTGCGTTGGATTCTTTCTAACTCAAGTATCTGTCCCTTTTCGTACGGATCCCATATGCTGGAAGCGTTTTCGATCTGAGATCTGACCAATGATAAATAACACGTTTCTCGTACCTGTTCTGTGCTACTTCTTACTATTCTGCCTACGAAGCCCAATTTCTTATTAGCTGCGCCTACGATCCTTCGAATATGCATATTCCACGATAGATCACGACAAATGGTGACTCCTAAATATTTAACGTATTCCGCAGATTGGATATTCGATGTACACATTTGTGTACTCCGAGTCTAATTCATTGTTCTTTCCTTTCCAGAAACTTAACAAATTACTTGACGCATTATTCATAACGAAGTAATCATGTATAGAGTTTCGGAACCGGGAATTCCCGTTCCCGGGAATTTACTCGATATTTCTTACTCTCTTTTCTCGGGAAAAATGTTAACGATTTCCGGGAATTGTTCGTTTGAATTATAGTTATTATGAGTTTGAGATTAAGGATCCGGTCGCGTTTATCGCCATTCATTCCATTTCAATGGAAAATTAATACAATGTCAAAATATCTACTTCTCGTGTCCGTGAATGTTGTCATTAAAGAAAAAGTCCAGAAAGTAATGATTGCATTTTGCATGAATCTTGTGAGACTAGGCGCTGAAGCTAACCACCTTCCCTTCGTATTCTTCTTCCTTCCCTCTCACTCTACCCCTAATCGACAAAATTGCTACTTTGACCACGTGAATTACAAATACATTGTTGTTTAAATCTCTTCTGTACATTTTCTACCCTCCATTTTAATTGAGAGGAACTTCCAATATAGGATACAGTAGTAGTTGGCCTCTTGTTGTCTGCACATCGTCAACATCGAGAAAAGATTGTATGCGCAAGTCAGAGGGTTTCTTAATGTTTAATATGTCAACAATTTGTCACAAATAAGTTCCTTATATGTAATAATTAAATTTAAAAATTTCTATGCCTTTTCACGGAAGGTAGCATGAGCACATATGATTGTGAATTATTTTTTATTTTGAAAAATAAGGGTTTACTTCCTAGGGTATATGTAGGGAGAATTAAAATCAGCATCTCCAATCAAGAGGTAAGTTTTAATTGGTATCTGATAGTTGCATTTACTACATATGTCCTTGTATGAGAGTCAGTGTTTATTGATTCATTCTATTCTGTAAAATTATAATAATTTAGAATCAATTTATTCTGTTTTAAAACTAGCCCTAAATTATGTAGCACAGCGACGCAAATAAACCTGGATCGGATGTGTGGATATATTTTTAAAAAATAAGAGAGAAAAGTAGAAAGAAACGTGTAAACAATGCGCCAAATTGATAAGTTGAAAGGGTTCTTTCTTCTACAAGTGGCATGATGCGACATTTAGATTTGGTCCATAAAATTGACAAACGAAAAGATTGCGAGAGTGAGAGAATTCTACCCAAAAAGATTTCTCAACCACCAATTGTAAATTGTAAGGTATGTATGTCCAGAAAGCATCTTTGGAGGAGATTGTTGCTCGGCTTGCAGCCTCAGATGACATTTCAATTCGGGAAAATACAAGGAGCACTTTTATAAGGGAATCCGTTTCTGCTAGGGGAAACAAATTGCCAAAACATGCAATGCTACTAGTTTACAAATATTATGGCAATAAAAAGTGAAATAATTGAAAAAATGAAGGAATTGATAAAAGAAAATATTAAATTCAGTTTATCATTAGATGAGTGAAAAAGCATTAAGAACAGGCGATACATCAACATTAATTTGCACTATTCTGACAGAGAATACCATTGCCTAGGGTTGGTATGTATTAAGGGTAGTTTCCGAAGTGAAGCTGTAGTCCAGGTAGTTGAAGAAAAACTAATGGAATTCGGTCTAGAATTGTCAAGTAATATAGTTGGTGTAACAACCGATGGCACAGCAGTTGTGCTAAAATTTGGGAAACTGTCTGGGGTAATTCATCAACTATGTTACAATCACGGAATACACCTTGCAGTAACTAAGGTTTTATATAAAATTGAAAGGACTGACGAAAGTAAATGTTGCAATCGGGAGGAAATACAAGATGAAAAGGTGGAAATGTCTGATGATGGAGCGAGTTCGTTTTTTAGTTTTAGTCTTAATTGTATGTATTTAAAATGTTGCATATTTTTTTAACGTAGTTATATATTTCATTCATAAATGTTGGCATTAAATTTCTTAACAGAATTAAATTTAAACCGATATGTGCATATTGCAAAAGTATTTTTGTTTTAAACTGTAATTAATATATTTTGTAAAAATGTTTTTAAAAATCTATGACTTTTTATGTAGTGGTTATTATATTTAGAATCACTACCAGCCTCTTGTTTTCTATGCTGTACAGATAATATCGTGTAATCTTTTTCACTAATATGCTCAATTGATTGTTCTCATCAACAATATTCTTAAACTGACAATGAGTTCTTACAATTATAAGGCTTATGTATCTTGCCTCTTATTGAGTTTTTATGTTTAATACCCTGTAGTTGTTTCACATGTCATTGTGATTCTATAAAGACCTATGTGTTTACGTTTTATCAATATAAAATATAATGTTTAAATAAAATATGCTATATTAAATATTTAAAATGCTAAATCATTGCTATTCCCGGCTTCCCGGGATATTTGAAAATCTAATTCCCGTTTCCCGGGAAAAAATTATCGCCGGGAACCCAAAACTCTAATCATGTAATACTTCGATAATTTGACCTTGTTCGAAAAGCATCATGTTACGAATCTATTAGAAAGTCGAAAAACTATGTGGCGTTAAACAATCTCTTCGCCTGGAAGGAGCCCAATAGCAAACTTAGACTCGAATCACCCCTTTCTCGACCACGAGACCTTACGTCTCGAGTACAAGCCAGACCCGAACACGTGACCCGGTCGGTGCAATAGGTATTTCTAGCGGGTGGTCAACGTAAAAACATTTATTCTCAGCGTATTTCCAGCTTATTTTAAGAATCAAAGTTTCGACGTATTTTTTCTGAAAATGAATTAAATGCCAGAAACAATTCAATTTCACCTTTTAAACTTAAAAAATGACCTGACGCCATATTTGAAATTTAATGTTGACATAAAAATCACGTATACTTCCCCGTATACCAGTGGATCTCAATCGGGGTTACGTGACACCCAAGCGTGACGCGAGGGTTATTGAGGGGTGACGCGAATATATTTGATAAATGCACAGTGTATCATATTCTGTCTAATAAACATAATTAAAGTCATGGGAATAAATTCTCGTGCTTATTTAAATGCAGGAATTTAATCTTTATTTGGTTAGGGAAAGCCCAATTTATCTTTAAAGTTGACTTGAAGGTAATGCAACTGTAAACAGGGTGAGGCACAACTGAATGAACTGAATATAGGGTGACGCAGACACAAAAAAATGGTTGACAATCACTGCCGTATACTCTAGCACAACCAATTCTCCAACCCCCCCCCCCCCCCACTCTCTCTCCTCCCACCCAAAACCTTTCCACCTCCTCCCGCCGTTTCTGCCGCTCTCCAACCCTCATTTCAACCACCTCCGACCATTCTGTCTGAATTAAACTTCGATATTCCCACAGATTGTCGGCATGGTTCGAACTTTTAATGCCACTTTTTATTAAATCGAAGAACCCATCGGCGACGAGATTGTTCAATGAGGAAATAAAGTTTTAATTAACCAACTAACTTTAGGAAATGGAAAAGAAAAATTAAATGAAAATAAATTTATATCGCAAGAACTAAGATAAAATTAGAAGGTACCTTTTCCTCCTCGTCTAAAACAGTGCTCATCGACCGGTGTGTCGCGACACACTACCGCGACGCGGCGTGCCGCGGTAAATTTCGAAATCATAGGCATGGGAAAAATATTATTTTATTCTTCTAATGCTAACACCACAGAAACCAAATATAGTACGATTTCTTAGGCTGTTTCTGCTACTTGAAACCGAAACCAAGTTGCTTCTTAATTGAAGAATTGGAATTTTTGTCATACCATTAGTTCGTAATCCGGGCTAAACGATTTTTAAAAAAATGTAGACTTTAGCCATAGGAAAGACGATTTTATCTTTTTTGTTGGTCACAGGGAGGTCAACATGTTCCACACAGTCTCCATAAATTTGATTCAGTGTGCCGCGAAGTTGGAGAGCACCAGATAGTGTGCCGTGAAATTTAAAAGATTGCGGAGGGCACTGGCCTAAGACATCCTTTGCACATTGCACGGGCGGGAAAGTTGTCAACCCCCTCTTCTCGTCCCCTTCACGAATTGCCTCTTCCCCCCTTATTACATTCATTCACCCGCTTGCCCTCCTCCCCTATTCTCCCCCTCCCCTATTCTCCCCCTCCCCTATTCTCCCCCTCCCCTTTCTCCTACCTCTCTCCCTCTCCCCTCCCTCCTCCCCTATTCTCCCCCTCCCCTATTCTCCTACCTCCCCTATTCTCCCCCTCCCCTTTCTCCCCCTCCCCTATTCTCCCCCTCCCCTTTCTCCTACCTCCCCTATTCTCCCCCTCTCCCCTCCCGTCCAACACTTTCCCTTTCTTTCTCTGTCCAACCACCTCCGACCTGTCCATCGGTACATACATTAAACTGCGACATTCACACCACCGTTTATCGGCATTGTTCCAGAATTACCATTTTGATTTGATCCAATGGCCGTCATCAATGGCATTGACTTCTTACTACGAATTACGTATTCATCTGGGAGGTCTAATGAAATATGAGGATATCATTAAAGAATTAGTTTTTTAATTAAAAATCTGATGTGTCCAGCAGGTGACCTCCTCCATACAGAGCATTTTAACCACTCTAAAACGTCAATGAGGAATCGCAGATGTTATCTTCGAATAGATACTTTATGGTCACCAAAATAAGACTTTATTATCAGGTATAGTAAAATAAAAATTGCGAATAATGTTCCAAATCGTGCAAGTTTCTAAAAAAATGATTCGCGTGTCTATTTTAATACCCGATATGCGATTGCGGGGGATAAATATCGTCCACGAAATTTCCATTATTAGGCGCGTTTCGCTTTCAGCGTGAGCGCCTATTATCGTTGGTCTGCCCGTTTGTCCGTCCGTCCGTCCGCATGTTCGTTCTCGTCTTCTACCGAACGGATTTTCATGAAATTTGATATTAAGGACTTAACAGTCAAAGCTATTAAGAAAATCACATAAATGAATCACGTAAGCCAATCAGGGGTGCCACTTTACTGATGACAAAAAATAAACTTTCCGTTATATCTCCTAAAGTATTAGTCATATCAAAATACTTTTCAAATGAAATTTGTATAACTAGTAAAGTATTTCGTTTCCTATACATTTTTATCGTAAGAGTAGCCGTTATCAAGAAAACCAAACAAGAATGTCTTAATTCAAGTTGAACTTAGAATATTTCTTGCATGGTTACCTCTTTCTTTGTTGCTAACATAAACAATCTCACAAACAAACGTTTAATTTCCTTACGTGTGAATGCAATGTTTTTTAATATGAAGAAAATGGATTATTTATGACGAAGAAAGGAAATTTAAAACGCTATTTACCTTACGTACACGTATATAATTTCTTTCAAATGCAGTCATCCCTCGATTTGCGCGGTTTCGCTATTGCGCGGTCAGGTATTTACTACTAAAAATTTAGAATGCGCGGTAAGAGTTTCGCTGCTGCGCGATTTTACGATTATAAAAAAAAAGGTTTCTTTTCAAGTAACATAAAATGTTTTTTGCTGACACAAACATTAAAGAGGGTTATGTATACAGTCATGCCTCGTTTAGCGCAAAGGATACGTTCCGAACGGTCTTTGCGTTAACCAGATTTGCGCAAAACAAACCTATTATAACATGTGCTTAGTAGAGATCAGTTTTTATTTTGTCTTTATTTAACAAAATTGTATGAATTGTAGAAGTGGTGAAGTTAAACTTACGTGCAATATTGTTCTGACGCTCACCTTGTTCAAAACACTGAATCACTTTAGGTTTTTCCTCAAGATTTATGCTTTTCCTTGATAATTTAGGATTATTTTCTACACTTTGACTGCCTTTACTCAATTTTCTCCTTTCTGACATGATTTACTGAAATTATTTCCCCCTATTTTTTGTTAAAATGTCATTTTGCCATAGATACTATTAGACAAAACACCGCAAATATGTCATTGGAACTGATTACGTGAAAACAGCTTTCCTTTATTTTTTTAAGCAAACAAAAGCCAGCAATAATCCGCACCGTGAAGAGTATTTTAATTTTGCAGTAGGTACCATGCATACAGTATGTATTTTATTAAAAAATTTTAAAAATGTATATCACGGGATTTCAATTGCGCTATATCGAAATTGCGCTAACCAAACATGCGCTAAACGAGGCATGACTGTATAAAGGCGAAGAAAACACCATCTACATCTGTGTACAGTGTTGCCATCTTACGCTGCCAAGCCTAATTCGGGGAATCCCCTTCATCGCAGTTATTTTACGTTAGGTGTTCAGTTGGGTGGTCCTCAAAAGACAAAAGTTCGAAATGTTGGTACTTGAGAACCTTTTGAATAAAAGGATGCTGTACTTGGCATGTGCATGAGATTATTCTTGAAGAAGCTTTCGAGCTATGCATGGAAAAGTCTTCTCAGCCCGAGGTTTGCATTTTTCAACGCTTTAAACGTGAATGGCCAAAGCTTGACCGCGAAAAGTTTGAGCCCAGGACAACAAACAGCTCGGTATATACTGCTGGCGACTAATACCGTTCACGCATGTTTAATTTCACTGTCATCAAGTCATCCTGTTTTATTTTCTGTAATCATGTAATATGTCACTCTTCTTTTAACAATCGCACTTATATTTATGTGTAGGTAAAATCCACACTAGAAGGCAAGGAAGAGAGCATCATAGCATTTGCAAAGGAGCAGCTTGAGCACATTCAACCGCGGGACGACTATAAAGAGTTCTTGGAGCTGTCGATCATTTTTCTCGGCGGTACTCTATCCCATGGTTTCCACTTCAGGTATCCTGGCGCTCTCCATCACGCCAGGTGGATGTCAAAGGCACTTTATTCTCTCAAAATGTTCCTTTTTCGCCGGCAGTTTAAGCTCTCTAGTGCGGAAAGCCGCATTATTAGAAGAATGTGTGTGTTCATAGTGAAGATTTACTTGAAAGCGTGGTTTCTGGCCCCGGCTGCAACATCGGCACCGCGCAACGACTTACAGCTCATTGAGGAACTCGTCTCTTTCACAAAGCATGATCATCAGCTTTCCACTGCTGCCCTAAATAAAATGTATGGGCAAATGTGGTACCTGAACGAAGAGCTGGAGACAAAAGAAGCAAAGGTGTCTGCCTTAGACCGAGACGCTCCTGAGGATCCTCCGAAGCGGTATCCTGCCCATCTGTGCACGGGACTTGAGAAGAAGAACCTCGATGACTTTGTCACATCGAATACAAAAGAGGTTTTTCGAATGTCTCAGTCTCCAATAGGGCTTTCTCGCTACGGACCCCCGTACTTGGGAAGCGAGAAGTGATTACGCTTCTGCTGTCACTGCAGTAAGGCACCTCGGCGTAGTAAATGATTTCGACGAAAGGGGAGTGGCCTTCATAGAGGAACACATTGGAAACTTGACCAAAAATGAAGGCCAGCTGCAATACATCCTCCAAGCTGTCCAAAAGTACAGAAAAAAGTACCATGACTGTAAGAAGGCAACATTGTGCACACCTTAAATTGATGTCGTTCAATAATCAACTCGTCTCTACTCCAGAGTGCAGAATATCTTATGTTACATTTGAAAAATTATGACAATATATGACAGTATGTGTAATCTATTACTTTTTCATTTATATTCCCCTCGCAGGAAAAAACCTACCAAGTTATCAAAGAATTTAAGAATATCGGCTGATTTAGAGAGGTAAAATCGGTTCTTGGGGTTTTCTCTGAATTTTGCCATTTTTGATCGAGTTTCGCGCCTATCAAATATTTCGCACACGTTACATGCTCCACACAGAGAACAAAATTAGCGCTCAGCACCCCAACATTTCGAACTTTTGAGGACCACCCTAGTGTTCAGTCAGTAAATTTTGATGGTTTGCGCAATGTAAAATGTTTTAATGGGTAAGTATTGCTTTTGATAATTTAATATTTCTTATGTATATAAATGGTGTGTTTAACTATATATATGTATGTTTATTTTACAGGGCCTAAAATGAAAAAAGCTACAACGAAAAAAATTTTAAATTTAGAGGAAAAATAAAAAATCGTTAAGGAGTTAGAAGATGGCGTAAAGATTGTGACGTTGGCCAAGAAATACAGCGTATCTAGGGGCTTACAAGCAAAATATGCAATTGATCGATTGTTAGACATGTTTATGTTTTCTGGTATTTTTTTAGGGCTTATTACATTTTTATGTCCGCATTGCTGCAGAGATGTTGAGGAATTATCGGAAACACTCCGACCGAGGAAAATGGGAAAAGGAGAAAACTAAGCAGGCGATTTTCTCACTAAGAGAAGGGAACATGTCCTGATTACCGATTACAGTGTTGGCGAGCTCCTCAGTACAGCCTACAGACTACTTCAAGGCAGCTACGGTAGGAAATGCTGTGAAAGGATTCAAGGCTTGTGACATAGAACCTTTCAACCCCCAGGTTTTTGGCGAAGAGGATTTTGCACCCGCAGAAACCACTGAACGAGACCTTGAAGATGAAAGCCCATGTACAGTTGTCAGACCTCATAACACAGATTCGCAGATCTCGGGAGCACCAGAGCCTAATCGAGCTAATATCAGTGAGCCACTTCCAGAGCCATCGAGCGGATCCGGAGAAATTTCTGAAAAACGAATGAAAATCCTTGATGTACAGCCTCTTCCACAGGGCAAAAGGTCGAAAAGAAGACATCAGAGTAATAGGCTGATAGCTAATGTAATCACGAGCACTCCTATGAAAGTGAAATTGACGAAAAAGGAGAAAGAAAAAGAGAAGAAAAAGAAAAAGAAAGGAGAGAGCAGCCAAAAAGTCAGCGAAGCAGCTAAAATTCGACCCGCATAAACAAAAGGAAAATGACATACTATTATAGTTTGTCCAGCATGTGAAGAACTCTACACAGAACCACCACAAGAAGATTGGGTACAGTGTTTTGCATGCAAAAAGTCGTGGCACGATGAATGTTCCAACTTTGAAGGCGGACAATTTATTTGTGACTATTGTTAAATATTGTTTCAAATTTTGACTTTCAAATACTATTTTTAAATATACATCTATAAAGTTTATTTGAATAAAAATGTCTAACAGAAAAATTTTATAAAATCATTCCGTTATTTACTCCTAAAACACATTTTTAACTATTCACTTGTATATCGTCATCTTACCCATGAGCAAAAGTCATCTTGCCCCGTGGTTGGGGCAAGATGACGAGTTGGGCAAAGTTTATAAATCGGTTATTAAATGTCTTTAGACTTTTTGGTTTCAAGGTACAGACCCACTACTATTAAAGTTGAAAATTATACCCTTT
This sequence comes from Uropetala carovei, assembly GCA_036926305.1. Classification (NCBI taxonomy): domain Eukaryota; kingdom Metazoa; phylum Arthropoda; class Insecta; order Odonata; family Petaluridae; genus Uropetala; species Uropetala carovei. The sequence continues at coordinate 4,092,546 of JAXCHB010000098.1, read as the reverse complement.
GGTTAATGTTAAAGAAAATATTTAAAAATATTTAAAGTTACTCTTAAAATAATAAAATTCCTTAACATCGTCATCTTGCCCCGGTCTCCCCTAAATGAATCTAGCATTCGACGAATTAAACAAAATGCTGAGAAAATTAAAAGTTCAATTACCTGCTCCACATCATTGGCTGCAAAAAGCAATACAAAAGCGAGAAATCCTATAATAGAGAAAACTGAAAAATTACCTACTTTCTGGATAGAGGATCATAATCAAAATAGAATACCTCTTACAATTAGTTCTGATGTTATTCGCACCAAAGCTCTGCAAATTTTTAATCGCTTGCAAGAAGAAGCCGGTCCATCCAATGCAGATGTCCTTCAGGCCAGTAAGGGTTGCTTTGAAAATTTTAAAAACCGTGAAAATCTTCACAATCTAAAATTAACGGGCGAATCAGCCAGTGCTGATACGGAACCTGCTTCTTTGTATCCGAAAACTTTAAAGGATTTTATTGCGACTGAGGGCTATCTAGCAAGTCAAGTGTTTAATGCTGATGAGACCGGTTTATTTTGGAAGCGTATGCCGAGCCGAACATTCATTTCAAAAGAAGAAAGAACCTCCCCAGGTTTTAAAGTTTCAAAAGACAGGTTAACACATTTATTATATGGCAATGCAGAGGGTGACTTTAAGTGCAAACCGCTTCTAATTTATACGCCAGAAAATCCTCGTGTTTTTAAAGAAATATCAAAAAGCTCCTTACCAGCTCATTGGAAATCGAGCAAAAAAATCTGGATGACAGCTAAAATCTTCGAGGATTGGTTTTTAAAATGCTTTTGCGTCGAAGCAGAAAAATATTGTCTGAAGAGAAACATAGCATTCAAAATCTTGCTTATTCTTGACAATACGCCCAGTCATCCTGCACATTTATCTGATCTGCACCCAAATGTGAAAGTTATCTTTCTTCCAGCGAATACAACTTCGTTAATTCAGCCGATGGATCAAGGTATTATAGCCGCCCTTAAACTCTATTACCTAAGAAGATCTTTTTCACAATTGGTGGAAGCTACTGATGGAACAAACAGTCCTTTAATTCGTGATTATCGGCGGAATTATAACATTCTGGATGCTGTAAAAAATATTAAGTTCGCCTGGGACGAACTTAAGAACTCAACAATGAAAGCAGCCTGGAAAAAGTTGTGGCCAGAAAGCGGCGTTGCAGAAGCCACGGTCGAAATGGGAGAGGTAGTTGAGATTGTGAGAATTGGAAAAATGATTAGTGGAGAGGGATTTGAAGTCCTGGAACTAGCAGATATCATAGAAGTCCTCGAAGAGAACAATTATCAGTGAACGATATTTTATTACAATGTGAAGAAGATAAAAAAATGACGAAACAGATAAAAACAAGGAAGATGCAGAGACTGCAACACACAAAAAGTTGACCCCGAAAAGACTGAGTTTTTAAAACTTGCAAATCAGCTTAGTTAGCCAAGAAGCTCTGGATATGAACCCTAATTTGGAGAGGAGTTTAAAATTTCGTAGAAGTTTATCATTAGCTTTAGCTCCTTATGAAGAATTATATTGAGAAAAACAGCGTTCTGCTAAGCAAACAACTTTAACTAATTTTTTCCAAAAAGCACCGGTTACTGTTGCAAGTTTATCACAGCAAAACAGCTTCGAAGAAGCAATGGAATTAGATAAAAATCTAGATGTATTACCAAGCTTTATTTTTTGCACTTGTTTGTATACTTTTTGTAAACAGAGACAATTGTAAAATGTTGTTAAATAATTTTTTGTGAATAAAGACAATTTTTTTCAATTTAATATTTTTTGTACATTTTTTGGTGTACAGGAACGGAACCCCGATAATTTCATATAAACTACGTTTCGCATTGCGCGGATTTGTACCGCGCGGTGTTTTCCCGGAACGTAACCCCCGCGCAAATCGAGGGATGACTGTTCTCCATTGCACGAAACGCGTCCATTTATGATACGCTGTACACTTTCCTAACTCGTATTATAAACACAGTCCATGTCCGTTTAGAAAAAGAAGATTCTATAGAGCATCTTGCAGAAAAGTTAAAAAGGAGCGAGGGGGCGGAGGAAAAATCTTCCTCTTTTAACCCCTCTTCGCCAAAGAAGCCGCCTCCCTTAAACTCGGTCAGCTCCCTCGCGCCACTAGAATCCAAAATCCGCCGCCCTCTTCTGGAAGAATCTCTCTCGGGCATCCTTTTGTCCGCCATCACCTTCTCCCCCTTCCCTTGCGTTGGAGGAGGATGAGGTCCACCGGTCGATCAGGAAGGACCTAAAGGGCCCGACAGGACTCCGATTCCACGTTCCTCCGCCCCTCCTCTTCATCCCCCTCCTCCTCCTCCTCATCCCCCTGAAAATCCTCCGAGGACACCTTAAGGATCGTCCACTCAACTAGTTGCTTTTGCATTTTTAAACTGAGCATTCTTCGCCTCTATCCGAACCCTTCCAATTCTGCGCCTCCCATCCTCTCTTTCTCTCCCTCCCTCCCTCCCTCTCTCTCTTCCTCTCTCCCATTCTCTCTCCCCAATACTCTCTCTGTTCCATTCTCTCCTTTTATTTTATTAATTTTTCTTGTTCATTATTCATTACTTTAAAATATATCTTGTGATTCGTATATTTTTAAATCCACTATTGTTCTTTCATGTAACTAGGATTTTCGCAGGTTTTCTCCAACCTCCCGCCCCCTTTCACCTTCGTGGTTTTTTTACTAGGTTGGCCAAGTCAGGTCTTTTCCACAAATACATCATCTTTTTTTAGAAGTTTCCGAATTTGTAATTGGATATCTTTCTTGTGTTTCTTTTTCTTTTTGTGTACATTCAGATTTATTTTTCTGTGAATGTGTTTGTATATGTATATATAATCATCATTATTTTTTATTATCCTTTGCAATTAATAACGTAGGTTTAAATGTAAGAAGGTACTATATAGTCTCAATTTCGCACTCAATAAAGTCGTTTGTCTGTCTGTCTGTCTCTCTCTCTCTCTTCACTTTGACGTGACTTTCTCCTCCGACGTCTCCGTAAGACAAGCTGTTCCTTTCACAGTTCTTTGTCGCCCTTCTTTACAGTCCCTTTCCTTTGCACTTTCCAAAACTTTATTCACTTTAGAACGCATTTCTTTGACTTCGATTAAATTAATCCCATATTTAAAGGCCGTGACTAAAGGCAAACGACGCCATTAATAGTTAGTGCATCGTCTTGTGTCACTCCATATTTCTTCCATTCTCTCTCTCTCTCTTTTAATCACGGAAGATTCCGTGACAGGTGCATTATCGAGGCACGACCTGAACAGACACGCCTCGGCCGCACGTGACTCTGACATGCTACGATGCTTATCTTTGGTCGATTTGATGCAAATTAATGAGTTATAGCGTCCATTTCTGAATGCTTTAGGCGGAAGCAAGCCTTTTCCCCCTCTTTCTTTCTTTTTTGCATTACATTTCTCTGTTGTTTATTTAACCGCTTTGGACATCTTTTCTGTTATCAGATTCTTTAATCTGTATATTTAAAAGGCTAAGGTACGTACGTATTAAGGAATACCAATAACGGCCGAGCGTGGCAGCACTGGTTGGTGCTGCGGGTTGGCAGCGGAGGGCCTTGCTTACTATAATACTCACACAGCTACAGTCTCACAGAGCTCTATAGGCAGCTAACAGCTCCGATTTCGCAGCTGAATGGACAGCTAGTTTTTAATATTTTTCCTGCCATTTATTTGCTATTCCTCTAAGTAAAATTAATTAGCGTATTATGAAGTTCAATTTTAATGACGTGTGGGTGACTTTTATGCGAAATCTGATTTATTTTCTTTTGAATAAACGGTGACATATAAGATTGTAGAATATCTCATCGGGTTGTTCTTTCTGCCTAAAAACGCCGAGAAATTCACATATAATAAGATTGTTAAATACTTTCTCCATAGGCAAATAACATTAGGAAAGTATTTTTTCTGAAAATTGTCGCCTTCGAATCGGTGGAAATGAGGATTGAGTATCACATTTTTTCCAAAAGAGATACTTATCCGTTTAATTTGCCCACTACGGTTTTTACAATTAAATATAATTAAACGGTCTAATCGGTTAATGGACCCACACTTTCATCGCCACTGTAAATTCATCGCATATCAAAGTAAACACCGCAACCAGGAAAAATATACAGGGTGACCATAAAGCGGTCTCAACAGTCAAAAATTGGATATCACAAACTTAATGCCGAAATTTCGATTGAAGCGCTTACGTCTTTGATTTATCACTAATCCGCCATACGTCTTCTTAAGTCCGTAAAAAATATTTGCCTGTACGTATATATGTAATATAAGTATTTTTTTGTAATTGTCACCGTAGGGTTAAATGGAGGAGGGGACCTCAAATTTGTAATAAAGACATTAATCTATCTCCCTCTCTGTTAATCTGCCTTTCCTTCAATCTCCATCCCTCCCTCCCTCCTCCCCCTTTATTCCTTCCCACTCCACACTTTTGTGCGTCATCCCGCTGTAGCAATTACAGATGAAGAGAGATTTATCGCTTTGCCTTTCGCGCACTTATCGTGAGAGGAAACAGTTGAAGGCGGGTTTTTCACATTTCTCTGTCTCCGAATGCAAATCCTTTCCATGTACGTATGCCGGCACGAAATACAAGTACTCCTCGATTTATGCGACACTTGCGTTCCAAACAAAAAAGCCGCATAGGGTGAAATCGCATAAATCGAACATAATTTCCCCATAAGAATCAATGAAAGTGTCCGAGATCCCCTACAAAAGGCATTAGAATATTCGTGCTGTTACTTAAACTGATTGTCCTTTACGGTACACCCTTTTTCTTATTTTAATAATATTTACGTCATTTTAGTATGAATAAATTGTGTTTATAATTATTTAGTTTGAAAAAGAACGCTAGACACTGCTAAGAAATTTTGTGTAAAACATGGTGTTGACCGCCAGCGAAGTCTGCGCTCGAATCTGACAGAGAGAGTAGGTACGTTCTCTCCCTCTCTCTCTCTCTCTCTCTCATTCGGAAGTAAGGAAAGAAAGCGGTGGATTCCAATGAAGACTGGGGAAAGTCACACTGAGCGTAAACAGAAAATTCGCATTAAAGTGAGTGCCATTAAATGAAATTGGTCTAAATTAGTTGATCGCATTAAAATGAAATCCCATTTCTCGAACTCGCGTATAAGGAGGAGTGCCTGTATATTATTTGTGTCCCTCTTCCCCCTTTCCTACTCAAAATAATCGTCTTCCTAATTAAAAGTCGTTTAACATTTTCTTCGCACCAGTAGACACATATCATCCGATGCATATCAATAAGAATTATTACAAAAAGTAATTAATTAGAATATTTAATGAGTTACCATTAAATTTCAAAGTTATTCCTAAGCTATATAAATTTTTAAAAGTTGTTAAAAACTATCTGTCGTCCAAGGCTGTGATGTAAGGCATATTGTTTGATTTTTCTTAGACTTTTTGTATTATCTCATTCCAATTATTACGTATGTTTTACAGTGCTATAATAGCAAACTTATGTTAAACTTCTATGCCCACGTTCTGTAACATGATATTGTATGGGTTCATCAGCTTTAATATGTTGCCTTTGTCTCAATATTGGTAATTTTACAACACTTTCTGTACTATTATGTGATTTACGCCATGTTGTATATTATTCTTTCGTTGTAATCATTTTTTTTCTTTTTGTAAACCCTTAGCTTTTTCTCTGTAAATCATAATTTTACTTGATTCTTGCCATGTTGTGAACCTTTCTGACAATTTTTATTGTATAGCTCCTTAGGACACATCCGTCGGAACATTCTACAATTTGTAAATATATAAATAAAATATATGAAATTTGGTATTAATATGACAAGTACTTTTTGAGTTAGAGCGTCAACAATCACATACATCCATCCATCCATCCACACACACACAGACATCATTCCGAAAATAGTCTAAACGTGTTCTAGGGACCTCAAAACGTGTATTTCCGTTGAAATCTCGAAGTCGATTTTTTTCGTGATCACAATACTTTCCCATTACTATGTATGGAGAATAAAAAATCTGATGTGGCCAACACATGACTTTCTCCATATCTGGGGTATAGATATTTAAATTATTATGAATAGCATTATAAGGCAAAATTATTATTTCGTATTGTAAAAGAATACAGTCGTCCTTATTGCCGTAAATTATATTTTGAATGTTTACAGAATTCACCGCTACATGGTGGTGGCGCTGTATACTGGAAATTAGGAATGAGTTAAATATCTCCGAAATAGATTGTTCTAAGAAAATTTATTTCTAACAAAACTTGGAAGAAATATTATTCTCTACAACTTTGGTCCTCTCGAATATTACCAATAACGGCGTTTTTAAGGAGATATTTGACGGAAACCGAAAAAACCGATTATTTATAAATAATTCCTAAACAATAACTGTTATGGAAAATTGTTTCAAATAAAAGTTGTACGAAATTACATTCTCTATAACCCTTGTATAGAATTGTATATACAATAATTATGTTTTACCGGAGAAATACCGCAAAAACCAAATCGGGTTTCGAATAAACCTCGACTTCCAGTTAACCGGTATTGTCCGAAAACTAATCAGTTCTTTGTGCTCGTGCTAAAGTGTTATATATATGAAATTTGGTAACGATATGGCAAGTACTTTTCGAGTTAGAGCGCGCGCACACACACATGGACATCATTCCGAAAATAGTCTAAACGTGTTCTAGAGACCTCAAAACATGTATTTCCGTTGAAATCTCGAAGTCGATTTTTTTCGTGATCACAGTACTTTCTGTATATTACGTATATGGAGAAAGTAAAAACATGTAAAAGTCTAAACGTTATTCCGTATAGGGAATAAGAGATGAGAGGAAGGAGAAAAGTGGAGAAAGAAGGAGGTAGAGAAAAAGAGGAAGAGAAAAAGCGAGAGTGAATCGAGGGTGACGACGGTGGCGCCTTTTTTTGAGAGTCCAGTCGTGGTGAGTGTGGGAACTGAGCAGGAGTCGATTCTGGACGTATCACATTAAAAGGGCACTAATTGAACAAGGAGCGAGAACGAAGTGTTAGGGGGGAAAGTGAAGGGTAAGAGGAGGGTTTGGAGGGGAAAGGGGCAGAGGGGGTTGGGAAGAGGGTAAGGAGAATAGAGGAAAGATTTTCACTTCAAAAATATCATTTTTAGCTGATCGTGGTGCGCATTCGAAAATCGACAGTAGGAAAATGAACTGCTATTATATTAAGCGTTCTTCGGTTCAAGGCCAGAGGTTTTTTTACGATGATTATGAGTAATTTAGAAATGATAACGGAAAAGGTTCTCAACCGGGGAGGTGGGGGGGGGGCGTACGAGGATTCCAGGGGGGGGGGGAGGGCGTGAAGCTTTTTTAATCAAAATAATTTTTTCCTGAAAAACAACAAGGATTACTCACGCAATTTGTGGTTAACGAGAAAGCACAATATTATGTGACGACGGCGTGTCTGACCGCCTCACGAGTTGGCCGACTTGAAGTTGCCACCAGTGATTACTGTGGTAATACTGTGTCTAACTGTCAAAATATTATTGTTTTACTAGCAGAGGTGCCGGTTGAATTTCAACGGATTTAGTGAATCTAAAACTTCGACCGTGTAAAGTAAACATCGCAGTAATAAGGTAGTACACAATTTTAACCGTCGAATAAAGCAAAACTAAAGAAAACAGCTTCGCATTTACCTATTTAGATAAATGAAGGAAGAAAACCTAGCACTGGAAAAATCAAAAATTACGTGTAAAATTATGGGAAAATACGTAATTATTGAATTAAGTTCTCCCTCCCCCAATTTTTTTTACCGCCATATAGCCTACGTTACCCGCATGGTACAATTATTTACCTATAGTTTCGTGACGATATCTTCAAAACGAAAACTGTAAGTAAAACCAGAAAGAACACAATAATCTACAGAAAATGGATGAACAAAGGAACCAACGAAATTAACGAAAGACATAAAAGTAAATAGAGAACGTTTAAGAAATACTATTAACTCAATTCTCTCCATTTTACCATCCTGGAGTTCTGTTACGAGAAAATTGTTTACATCAACAACACTTTGGAAACATTGAAACGATTTATCCAATAACAATTTGTGGAAAATCTACGTCTAATTATTTAAGTTACTTACGTAGTTTTAAAAACAGCTTGCTTGGAGTACTCTACGCCACACGAAAATATCATTAAAACCATTTATTAATAATATTTCAATTAAAATCAACAAATATTTGGTTGGCATGTAAACAAAGCAAAATCGCGCAAAGATATTGATAAACGATAGATGCATTGGACCGCACTGAACTCAAAACTTCTGCGGCAATGGGAGTTGCCAAGGTAGCTTATAATAAGGTGACCAGATGTCCTCTTTTTGGAAGGACAGTCCTCCTTTTTCAATCGTTGTCCTTCCTAAACATTTTCTCCTTCCACGTCCTCCTTTTTTGAAAATTTTTCTGTCTTTGCCCTTCCTTTTACTTAACTTTGTGTATCCATGGAACATTTACGCATACTTTGAGGACTCAGACCTATGCTAACCAATATCATGTGATTTTTGTGGATTGGCTGGCTTTGCTCCTGTCTGTTACATTGTTATATGCGCAGGGAGTTCGTCTTTCTCCCAAGACACGATTCTCAGAGTACAATAAGCTTTCCGACAAGCTGCTTGTTAAATGATCTTTGTCCAGCTCGCTGATTATGTTTTCTTAGCGATAAAGAACACTTTGTCTGCTAGATTAAATGTTTTGTTTTCTCCTTGATTGTATTTGTTTGGTTTCTGGTTTATTAAAATCCTGATTTATACAGCGTACAATGTATCTCATATCCCATCTTATTCCTCAAAATGTTTCTTTCGTAAAACAAACTCGATTCACTCCTGTTCACTTAGTTGTTATCGACAATGGAGTTGAGTGATTTTAATAGATTTTTGTTTCTATGAGTGATAGTGAAACTCTTACAGCTTCCTATTGCTTGTTTAGTTTTTCCTCTATCAGTGAATTTTGAAAAAATAGTTTTATACTGTGTCCTGCCCGAGTGAAGTTTGAATAACCGCGATTATTTCATTATTATTGTAAATAAAATTTTATCATTTAATTTGCAATGTAATCTTCCGTTTTATTATATTGATTTTTAAATCTTTGCTGTAATGCCCTACAAAATGTCTTCAGCCAAGAAAAGAAAATGTCACTTAAATGTAACGTTAGCTAAGGAGTTGCCACATTTATGACCTGTTGAAAATGATGATATGGTCATTAAATTTTGTATGTGTTCAGCACTATTTAGTATCGCAGTTGGTGGGCGTTCGAGTATTACGAAGCACAATCTTTCCCAAAAGCACCAAAACGCTCTTAATATAGCATCCCCTTACATAAAAACCCTTATTTTATTTTTTTAAATGTGAAATAAAGCATATAAACAGTTTTTTGATAATGAAATGGATCCTTCCTTTGTCCTTGCATTTTTATAAAAAATCGGGATTTGTCCTCCCTTTTGGTCAAAAATATCTTGTCACCTTACGTATAATTGGTATTGTCACAAAACTGATAAAATCACGTATTTTCTGATTCTAAACGCATTTTTACGCAAATTCGATCAGGATTCCGATTCTGTCTTCAATAAACAGAAATTTTGTTCTTTCTAAGTAATTTTAAAATTCAACTGAAAAATAAGCTGCATTCATGCCTATGTTATTCAAATGGAGAAAATGAAAAAAGAAAATATTTTTTAAAATTAGAAAGGTCAATCAAATCGATTTAAAATCCTGACTACACCACTTAACTCTTTATTCCGGTTAAAATCAAACATTTGTCTTGTTTCTACGTGCTGTAGTTGATGTGTTATAAAAAACATGCAAACACTTTTTATATGTGTGTGTGTGTGTGTGTGCGTGCGTGCGTGCATGCGTGCGTGTGTTATGCTATCCCAGACTGCAGTGTTTGCAAGGTAATTTGGTATAAAAATATGCCTAATTAAGAAAAAATGACTACTTTTCGATTATTCTAATCTTGTGTTTGGTTGACCTCGATAAAAAAAAATAATAAAACAAAAAATTAGAAATATTTTTTTGATAAAACCCTTAAAAACATAAAATAAGATTTTCTGGAGGAGGAGGAGCAGGAGGGGGTGATGGGGAGTTTAGAAGATCGGAAGGGAGATAGGAAACGATAAAGGTTTAGAACCACCACTGGCATACACACTAAGCTTTAGCTCGTGCATACTATGTTATTCCAATGCAGATGAGACACGTTCCAGTTTTGGAACTCGTAACTTCGACTAGAGTGAGAGGGAAATAAAATTTATAACTGGTGTTTCCAGAAACATTTTTGTGAAAGTTAGTCCGAAATAGATGGGTTTTTTGAGTTATAAGCGGTCTTCTTTATCTCCAATTCAACTCCATGCACGGTTACGGAAACCCATACTCACATAAACTAATTTACTAATTAACGGCAATGCATCGCCATAAAATTTGAAATATAGTTGTAGTAAAAATAATAATCTCTCCTCCGTTTCCTCCTCTCCTCTTCCTCATTCTTCTGCTTTCCTTCCTCTGCTTCGTTCCTTTCATTCTCCCTCTCTCTCTCTCATCGCAGAATTCCGCACCGATTGCTTCGATAAAGACGCCGTATACAAATCCAAAATGGCGCCATCGATCTCGACCATGGCGCCGACAATACTAAGTATTATTTCAAGCAAGAAAAGTTTTCTCTTCGCTACGAAGATGAAGGTAAACTCCGACCAAAGGTACTCTGATCATTTTAGTGCTGTCGAGTTCTACGCAGGAAGCCGAAACTTTCGAGATGGATAACTCATCCAAAAGTATCTTTGGAACCATTTTCTCGCCTCTCTCAGCCATTCATCTCCCTTCCAAATTCACAGATCTAACTCGATCTTCGCTCTCTCTTTCCCCCTCTCTCCCTCTCCCCCTCTCTCCCCCTCCCTCCCTCCCCCACCCCCTCCCTCTCTCTCTCCAATCCACTCCACTCTCCTAGATATCCGTTGACCTCGATGGTATTATAGCTGTAAATTCCAAGTGGCGACAAACACGCCTTCAAATGGCTTGAGACAGCTTTGGCGGCCGACGGCGCCTTTTTTCTAATTAAGAATATCGGTTATCTTGGCTGATTGACGAGGCGGTCCATAACATTCCCATAATTACCCTTTCCATATCACTAGATCTCTCGCATCATTCGAAATATTGGTCCCGCAGTTACAAACGCTCGAGCGTTAGAGCTTTGAAACAAAGATTATTCTATGATTATAGATTCTATAGTTTATATTATATATGCGGCCCCCGAGAGCGTTATGTGTGGCCCGCAAAGCAGCGATGAAAAAGAGATCCGTAAAATTTAACACATAAACTCATATTTTTTATCCAAATAATGATAATAAAGCATTTAATAATGAAATGTTAATCTTAATACTCTAATTTAGAATTGATTTCCACTTATATAAGATACCTTATAATCCCTCAGTTACAAGTCGATGCTGTGAATTCAACAGTGCACCAGATAACTTATAAAATTGGATTTTTCGTAATTTAGAAAGAATTGGTGAAAAGTAGGTCAAAATACGCAGGAAGTGTATTATACCCCCTCCCCTTCAAAATGGCGGCACTAGATAACATATATTTCTGGAAATATCATGACAACTATAAATACGACATTGTAGTGGTTGTTATTTAGGTAAGTATAATTATTTTTGAATTCATTGTATACATTGAAAGGATATATTGGCGAGCCTTCGGCTCCCTTTGTTTTAATGGGTATTCGTCTCCGGGCGCTACCGCGCCCTTCGCCTCGCTGGAACGAAACTAACCCTCCCCGTTGTCCGGATATCGGGTTGGTAAATGTAGCAACAGGCCAATAAGTCATGGGCTTGTTCGAATTCCTGGGTCTCCGAATGTTTTCAATGATATTGTGATCAATCAAGAATTGCAAACACTTTTCTTCATTACCGAACGTAAACATAAATTCCTCAAGAGTTGCAATCATGTTGGAACGGTAAAATATCATCGATTGTTAAACTAACGAATGAAATAAAAAGGTAAACAACAACATAGTAACTGGAGAAAGGAAAACACGAAATAATAAACAAAAAATAGTAACCCTGAGGGGAGGATATAATACACTTTGGCCCAAAATACTTTTAAATGAGGGAAAATAAACCATATTACGCTGAAAAACGCTAGAATGAAAGCTTAAATTCTAGAGTAAACGTAATAAACAGAAATGGCGCCATGTCGATGTTCGAGCGAGGAAGCCAAGAAAGAATTAATTTTCACAGAGAGTTTTCCAAATTGAGACATAAAACCAAAATATTATTTTCTATCCATCTTAAAATCTGCGAGATGTTTACAGGTGTAACCTTTTTCTCTGTTCAACTACAGTGGAAGGGTCCATTTTGTTTCGCGCACATTAAGCATTCCGGTTCGGTAAGAATTCTAAAACTTTGCGAATCGCATATTCATAGTATATTTTGGCGGTAATTAGGATCGAAGAGAGCGCGGTTAAGGGGACTGACACACATTTTAAGGGCTCAAACGAAGTGCCATCTTTTATTAATCGGTATAGTATATTATTATCTTTCAGGACAGTTCATCTCATCACAAATCAACAGCTTTCCATTGGTCGTTACTCCACATCTCAAATGTTTAAATCCATCCAAGGAACTTCATCAAAGAGTTTAATATAACCAGACTTATTGTGACAAAAATGGATATTATAATATATAATGAACAAAAATGGGCGAAAAACGTGACACCGTTAAACTGTGCTGTGCATTGTGCGCTAGATTATAGAGTCCAGTTTGAAATTAAGCAGATATAAAAAGAAACGGAAATCCAACTGATGTAGGAAAAGTCCAGGCATTCTCACACGCGGTCACAACGGCGTTGTCTCTATCTCACAATTCATCTTATAAATATTTTAGTGTGTATGTGTGTGTGTATGTTCTTTATACGTTTTTACACCGTTGAAGCTATCGAACCCAAAACTTTCATGTGCCATCCTATGGACCAAAGGAAGAACTTGGTCTAGGTTTGCTGACCGTGGGGTCTGTTATACCCCATGGAGTCAACAAAATATTATTTCCATAAGAATGCATGGGAAATGGTGTGAAGAAACCCCAAAATGCCATGCAGCCCTTCACTGATGTGAATATAAATATACCTACATATTAATTTATGATCATGGGAAATGGCTTATTTTACGCCCGAAAGACTGAATATTTTAATCCTGTTCATGTTTTGTCGTTTTACATGCTAAATCGCTCGAAATTTTCCTTTAAGCGCAAAATTTATCGGTTTATATGACCATTTTCCAGGCGGCAACAAAGCTAAATTTATTAATTGTTGTCCTCTTCAAAGTTAAGAGATATCCACGCTGTGGCGCGCCGTAGAGGAAGAATAGCTAACGCCAAGATAAAGGGTACAAATGGATTCATGCCTAAATATAGTCTACGAATACTTTTGAAGTGAGTCAAATGATTTTTAAGGAATGTTAGAACATTGTTATCTTTTACCATTAACATTGAAAGATTTATCGCAACATAAATCGTTACATCTACTTACATTGTTCGGTAACCAAGATGTTGTTTATTGTTTACGTTTTGGCTAACAGTACTGACATAATCCACATAATTTTATTGCTGCTTTAAAGACTTCGGTGCATCTGTCCATGTGAATATTAAGTAAGACGTTAATGTCAAATTATATTAATGGTAAAACTTTACAATACAATATATAAATTAGTAAATGTTAATGTAAGCATCGACTGCGTAATTAAGGAATGGGGAACGTTTGCCCGGAGCAATAAAAATCGTTTTCTACTTTAAAAGAAAACTCTTTCCCGAGCGAAGCCGGGCGTTTCAGCTAGTATAAAATAAAACGCGGTACTTTTGTTGTTGGGTACCCCCTCTTGTCGTTTCCAAGGTAAATGTGTAGGATAAATAAAAACATTGCGGCGCAACAGTCAAGAGGATATAACATTGAAAGGATATATTAACGAGCCTTCGGTTCGCTTTGTTTTAATGGGTAGTCGTCTCCGGGCGCCTCGCCCGGAACCAACGCATCCGTTCCCGGTGATTGGGTTTGTAAATGTCGAGACCGGCCAATCCGATATAGATATTGTCCTAATTAAAAATTATTAGTTGGGTACCCTCTCTTGGCGTTTCCAAGGTAAATGTGTAGGATAAATAAAAGAGCAAAATAGTGCCTAAAACGCTTTATGTATGATGCGAACGATCCATCCTTTCAGAAGGACATTTAATAGACAGGTAAATGATCCTGCTGAGAATAGAATATTGAAAGAGATTCGCTGAAGAGAGGATTTATACAAGTTGAAAGTATAGAAAATGTATTTTTTAAAACCCACTTCTACTAAAAAAATTTCGAAAAGGGTCACGGGTTCGACTCCAGAGGATGAATGTCGTTTCCCGTAAGATAACACGTAAAAATCGCCTTCTTGGTTTGAAGGCTTTTATTATTTTACTCTTCAAAATATCTTAAAATTAAGTTATCGACAGGAAATTTGCGCTAAAACACGCCTAAATGAATGAGGATTCTTATATTCTTACTGTCCAATACTCAGTCTCATTCGAATTCGCTCATATTTTGAATTTATACTCGAGTTTTGGTAATTTTTTTAACATTTCAATAATAAGATTCCATGGTTACCGGTATTGTTGTCCTCGGCAATTTCCGTGCATATGCATTTAAATAAAGGCTTAAAGATAGAAAATAAGATTTAAACTTGCTCGAAATGACTGAATATATGAATTTCATGCAAATAAATCGAACACAGTATTCATATTAATTATATTTTTTATCTATATTACTAAAATCCTATTTCTGGTTGTCTCTCTCTCTCTCTTTCTAACGCTCTATACCTCAGCCATTTTTAATCTCCGGGAATTTCAGTCCTCTAATTTTATTTTTTATCGAGTTATTCAACTAATTTTCTGAATTTGTTATTAAAAACCAAACATACATCTCTTATATCCTTATCTCCTATAATATATTTTGAAGGGTGTGTTTGTTGGTTTGTTGATTTGTTTGTTCATCGAACTCCTCCTAAACGATAAAAGCTAGAATAACCAAATTTGGTACAATTCTTCCTTACATCCTAACTTAGTGAACGGTCAAGGTTTTGTTTCTGTCCGTCATTTTGATTCGAAATGGCGAACGATTTAATTATCGAATGTAACGTATTTTGCCGCATCCTGCAACTGAAATACAGGGATGAGTGTAGACTACTTTGAATTTGCACTTTAAAATTACTTAAAATCAGGGTACGAACTTGAGACTTGAATACTTCTTTGCTGGAGAGAACAAAGTTTATTTTTATTGAAGACAAAGTCCGAATTCTGCTCGAAATCGCGTAGAAATGCGGTTAGAAACAATAAAATACGTGATTTTATCAGTTTTATTACAATACCTATTATAAGCTACCATGACAACTCCCACTGTCGCTGAAATTGAGAGTTCAATGCATCCTATATATCATGCGCATAGTGAAGCTGCGTGCGTATGAAGCCTCGCGTAATTATGTCGGCGTATTTCTCGAGAACCGTTCGTCGTAAAGATATGCGGTAAACGGCGTTTTGTTTCTACTAGCTATGAGGTCCGTAGAAAAATATTTTCGTTTGCTAATGTGTCCCGGGTTCGAATCCAGGAGACAATTATATTTTCCCATAAGTTTACACAGGATTTTCTATTTTTCAGAGTGCAAGGTTTTTTCCTTCATTAATTAAAATATGTAAATATGGACCGATTTCCTTCTTTTTTGCTTTATTCGACGGCTAAAGCTCTACACTATCTTATTATTGCGATGTTTGCACGTTAAACGGTCGAAGTTTTCAGAAATACGCATTCTTTTTCGAAATTTTGCGGATTTTTCGTACTCATTTCGGGCGTTGCCAAGGAGACTATCATTATTGCCTCCGATTCATTTAATGCCAATAATTATTTATTAAACCTTCAAATTGACGAAATAAAAGCGTTATTCTTATCTCCTCTTCATTGATAATCTTAAACGCTTGCATTGACGTCGCCTTTATATTAGGTCCTGTAAAAAGTTAAAACCAGTCGTCGATAGACACGAAGGAAAGCAACTGTTTGTGAGTTCGTCTATAAGGGTGCAAAGATAATCATTGGAACTAAGGTAAGGCAGAATTAAAAATTTTTCCCCTTTGAATTGAACCGCGATACTGTAAAATCGCAGAAAATTTGAAAATGCGAAGGCCAGTGAAAAGGAGAGCTATTAGCCCAGCTACAGCTTCCAGAGAGAGGAAGAGGAGCCAGAGATCAAAGGAAGAGTATTGTAAGAAAGAGAGAGAAAGAGATGCGGATTGCCCGTGTAGATGAGGAGGGCGATAGGGAAAAACGTCAAATGAATAGGGAACAAAGAAGATCTAACCTAGGGCCGACCTATTTAGATTATTTGCAAGCGTAGCTGGAACGGGCTGCTAGTTCATATTGAGACTACATAGTCCCTTTTTACATTTAAGAGAGAGGGAGAGAAAGAGAGAGAGAGCGGGAGGGAGGGAGAGGGGGAGGGAGGGAGAGGGGGAGGGAGGGAGGAGAGGTAGGGGGAGAAGGGAGGGAGAGGGTGGAAGGGAGGGGGAGGGAGTTTACACGTTATTTTCGATTTTTCACAGTGCAAGATTTTCTTCCTTCATTCATCTAGATAGGATCTTCATTTTCGCTTTATTCGACAGGTATAACTGTGTACTATCTTATTCTTGCGATGCTTACATGTTACACGGTCGAAGTTTTAGATTCACTAAATCCGTTGAAATTCAACGGGCACTACTGCTAGTAAAATATATTCATTAAACTCATAATCAAAACATATTCCCGTTAAACTAATCTAAATCCAATAGGTACATGGTATGAACGAAGAAACGGCGAACAAAGGGGGGGGAGGGGGGAGTTGGCGAGTGTTAGTGTTCAGGGGGCTTTTCCCCTAGTGTATATATACACAAACACTATTTTCGAAGTTGACACAAAAGTTGGTTTGGCGAAAGCAGCTTTGATGGACGTGAACGATCACCCATTCCAGCTGGCTATTTTGTAATGCAGGTAAGACAGCGCTTAATATGAAGAATCTTTTGGATATTGCAAGAGCAAGAAAACATTGTGAACCTCCCTTTCAGAATAACATCAAAAGAGCTCTTTTTACAATCCTACCGACTTAACCGACGATTGTTTTTGTACGTACTCGATACGAACACTTTGCATAAATTATTAATTAACTTTGTATTAAAGGTTTTGCCATATCCATGTCAAATACATATATTCATCATGGCTGATAACATTTCTCAAAAGCGAAAGCGAGCTTTGCAGCGTGTGTGCAAGTGTACTTTGCTGGAAGTTGGAGACGATGCAATATGTTTGTACTTCACTCTGCCAACAATCCTCCGTTTAAACTTTTATCGATGTCAAGATGGAATGAAGGCGTTTTATGCGCGAACACATAAATGTCTCATCTTAGAGAAAAACAAAAAATTACTGAACTTGTCCGGGATAAGAAACCACTGTCTGGCTCGGTGGCTTAGTTAGCTAAAGTATGTTCCCGGATAGCGTGAGACCCAGATTCGATTCCCGGTCGAGTTCCCAATTTCTCTCCTTCTATAAATTGACATTTACACATTTAATATGCATCCATCTCCCTATCGTGCTTCTCTGCTTTTCTTTCTAATAGCCAGCCTCCATTCCTCACAGGCTCCGCCGCCTCTAACAGCCTCCTCCACATACCCTAGCCTCCACGTATCCCAGCCTCCTAAACCTCTCTCAGCCTCTTCCATCCCAACCCAACCTCCCACACCCCTCTCAGCCTCTTCCATCCCTCTCATTGTCAGATACACCCCAACCTCCTACAACCCTATCCTAAAACCCTCCAACCAGAGGCGTAATTGGGAGATATGACGCCTATGGCAAGATGTTAATGAAAGACCGTTTATGTATAATGGCATTTTTGCGGCGTTTTAATGAAGAATAAGAGCGTTTTTATTAACAATAACAGTTGAGTGATAAATTCATAATTATTTATGGGATAATAAACTTTTAACGTTTTATGCGGGAACGTTTGACGCCTTTTACAAGCGGCGCCTATGTCAAATGCCATCTTTGCCATACCCTAGTTACGGTACTGCCTCCACCTCTATCAGCCTCTTCCATCCCTCTCAGCCTCCATCACCTCTCCCAGCCTCCTACACCCCTATCCTAGAACCCTCCACCCCTCTCAGCCTCCATCACCTCTCCCAGCCTCTTCCATCCCTCCCACCCTTATCCACCTCTCTCAGCCTCCTACATACTTCTCCCAACCTCCTCTCCTACCTCCCACACCGCTACTTCTCTACTCCATCTATATCCCTCTTTGACTTCCCCCTCCACTCTTCTCTGTCCTTGTTTCTTCCCCCTCCCTCCCCTCCCCTCCCCCTCCACAATCTCTCAACCCCCTCTCCCTTGCTCCACTAATCATTTGGACCGAAATGACTCTTTCGCCATCTCGGATGCCTCGAGGTTCCCTCTCTCTCTCTCTCTCCTTTTATCCTCTCCCACCCATTGTGCTCGCCTCATACGTTCGCATAAACAAAAGAGCATATGGAGAATGAAAGCGAAGGACAAACTCGCCGATGGAGTCCAATCTCCGGGCCGAAATTTAAAAAAATGCGGGCTTAGATGCAAGTGGAGGGGTGTGTGCTTTAGGAAGGGGGGGGAGTGGAAAGAGAAGGGGGAGAGTAGGGGAAATAGGGGGGAGGGGAAAGGGAATTAGGGGGAGAATAACGGAATTAGGGAGAGTAAGGAGGGGGGGGGGAGGGAAGCGAGTAGATAGGGGGGTGTTTTGGGAAGGGTAGTGGAAAGGGAAAATAGGTGGAAATTGGAGTAATAGGGGAAAATAGATAAGAAGGAGGGGGGGAGGTAGAGTAGGTTAAGGGGATAGGAGGGAGAATGAGAGGACTCTTTCTGTCGCTGTTCGTTCTCAAATTCGCAATCAGAATCATCGCATCATCGGTTGAATATGTAGTACGTAAGTACTCCAAGACCTCGCCAGATGGTGTTTTCGTCGAAAGAGAGGTTCGAAGACTCGGCGATCGGTGGTGCTTGATTGTTCCCTTTTCATGGGCCATTATTACTTGCGTCTATAAAAAATCATAACTTCTTAAAGGAAAACCGTCTCGAAGTACGTACGATAAACTCTTCCCAAATCACCCATAAGTTGCTTTTCCACATATGTATATAGATAACTATAAAACAAAGTGTATGTATGTATGTATACGTGTATGAGATGCTCGCCGAGAACAAAGTGTATTTTTATTGAAAACAGAATCCGAATCCTGATCAAATTAGCGCAAATATGCGTTTAGAATTAGGAAAATACGTGATTTTATCAGTTTTACAACAATACCAAATACAGGCAATCTCTTATTTACGTTGTTTCGATATAACGTCGTTTACAAACAGTTTCTCCGTTTCACGTCATTCGTCGTTTCTATGTCCGATATAACGCCATTTTAAATCTCGATCTCGCGAACGGCGTTAAATGCAGGGCAGCGAGTAAAACTCGACAGAACCAACCAAACGGACTACCGTAATTTTCCGTAGGTATGTAATACGCATTTTTTCAGGAAAAATTGACCTAAAAGTTGAGGTCCTTATTATACATGGTAACAAATTCAAATATTTTATTCCAGACAGTCAATAACAGTTATATCTGTATGCAGACACTGCTGATAAATCATACTTAGTTGTTATTAATTTTCTGTATCGATGGCATTTAAAATTTTTGTTTGAAAAGCGAA
This sequence comes from Uropetala carovei, assembly GCA_036926305.1. Taxonomy (NCBI): domain Eukaryota; kingdom Metazoa; phylum Arthropoda; class Insecta; order Odonata; family Petaluridae; genus Uropetala; species Uropetala carovei. The sequence goes on along the minus strand of JAXCHB010000098.1, from coordinate 4,072,733 downwards.
AATTAGAAATTAATTACAATTATCAATTGAAAGAGATAAAACGTCAGATTTCTTGATATTTATTGTAGAAATCCGTTTAAAAAACGTTCGGAGTCGTTAAATTATTACAAAAGATATCGCTCTCATCCCTATGGGCCTCACTCGGAATAACGGAAAATGATTACCATCGAAATGTTCAATGATGACGAAAAGACTTTAAAATTCGCGTCTTTTGTTTTTTTGCTGAGCATACGAATTGCCCCACAAACATCTGTGAGAAGATGGAATTGTGGTATGCGGTCTACTATCTCCTTTTTCGACCTTTACCTACCCAATCACCGCCCATATGTTGAGGGTTTCTTTCGTTCCAGGGTAGAGAAGGGCGCCCTGAGTGGCCTACACTCGATTAAAGACAAAGGAGTCTAATATGCAAGTTGCACCCGTTTTGTTTCCAATGCTTGTTTGATTATGGTTGTCATGGTATTTGCAAGAAATATTATTTCCAATTGAGGTGCCATTTTGAGGGGAAGGCACTTCCTCCCATTATTTTAAACTTAAATATTATAATTTGTTGTTTTCTGCCAATATTCATTTCAGCTGTAACTCACCATCTATATCCATAAAAGCCGACCGTCCGTCCGTCCCACCCTGTATCCCAAAAGCCGTTCGTCGTAGAGATATGCGGTAAATTGCGTTTTGTTTCTACAAACTGGGAAGGCCCCTAGATACTATTCTCATTTTCATAAAGTCCCGGGTTCGAATCCAGGAGACAATTATATTTTCCCATAAGTTTACACGGGATTTTCGATTTTTCAGAGTACAAGGTTTTTTCTTGCATTCATTAAAACGTAAATATGGACCAATTTTCTTCTTTTTTGCTTTATTCGACAGCTAAAACTCTATACTATCTTATTCTTGCGATGTTTACATGTTACACCGTAGAATCATGCAGAAATAAGCTATTGTTTTCGAAATTTTACGGATTTTTCGTACTCTTTCCGTACGTTGTCAAGGCGACCGTCATTGCTGCCTCCGATTCAATTAATGCCAATTAAACCTTCAAATAGGAGAAAGAATAGCGTTATTCGCTTCGCACTCTGTTTAAGCTTCGAAATTATTGCTGTAGCAATGTCAACATATATACATAGCAACATAAATATTTACGGATAATTATTCAGTTAACTGCGTATGGGAAGGGTTTCTAACGATTCAATCAAAGCAGTTGAATCTTCCTATCATCGTTTGAATGCAGGAATCTTATCTCTTTGTAAGAAGAACCATTATATTATACATCCATAATGTTTATTAAAGCAAATAGGCTCAAGCATAAATTTTTAATTAAATGAGAATAGGGACACGTTATTATTTTAAACACATTACATGGTTATCTTCTCTTCATTGATAATCTACATAAACGGTTACATGGATTGTTATACAAAAAAGAAAGGACATATGTTTCATTAAAAAGAAAAACATAAAAGTTCGCTATCAATTACTGTGGAAGGAAATGCATTTTTAGAGTTAAATGTGAATTATTGAGATCAACTTATTTTAATTACTTCATTATTTTTTATTTATCAATTTTAAAGTTCACCGCGCAATCTTTGCATGGAAAGGATCTCGCGAGACTTTATTCATTTTTTATCTCCGAAACTTAGTCGTAATTATTTGCTCTCGTGGACTTTTTTGTGGCAAATGTTGTCCTCTGTCGTAAAACATTTTTTAAAACGTACCTTACAGGCCATGGGAGAGGAAAAAATTGTTTTCTAAATGTTGCCCACCATAGAATAACAACCGTAGCAACTTAATCTCAACAAACTACTTGCTATCAATATTAATAAATTTTGCTGCTTTGCAACTTCTGTTCTCTAATGTAGGAAAATTCCAAGTTTGTTTCTCATTTATAAATTAAATTTCAGTTTAATTAGATTTTAAACGTGAAAAATCATTGAAGCATAATACATTAACGATCTAATTAGCATTTATTATGTCTTCCGCATGTAATGATTGTAAACGGGGAATAATTACATTTTATTACGTGTGGTTTTTAATACTTACCATCATTATGTGATGGTTAAAATTAGTATTTCTTTGATAGATAGTTGACGATTGATATAAACAAATTCGTAACAAGACACAGATGCAATAAATAACAGCATCCACAATTTTTGGAAATTTTAAATTTATTTTAATTAATTAGCAAACATTAAATTAAAAAGGCATTAGAAGAAATGAATAGACTGAAAAATTTGTCTGGTTATATAGATAATAAAATGATTCTTCATGCATGCAAAAAACCGCATTATTAATTATAGTTATAAGACGAAACAGATAAAAATAAAATTAAGCAAAAAATGTTTTTACTGTATACACACTTTTACTTAAAATTGCACTCAAAGGTAGAAAATAAGTTTTTTCACGAGAAAAAAAATTATATTGAAAAATTTGTATTCTTCGTAAAAGTGGGTGGCTTTTTTTCACTTCCAATTCTAATATTTCATATTCCTCATTAACCACTTCTTATTGCTGGCCACTTACTTAACATATACTCATATTAATGCCACCCACTTTTACGAAGCATACAAATTATTGAATAATATTTTTTGTCCAGTAAAAAAAATTTTTCCAAGAACTCTTCCACTTTTTCCAAAAATTCATTTCTCCGCTTAAACTTCTAAGATATTAAATAGATTCTTCTCCGGAAATTATGGACGTTTTAAATGTTCGATTCAAGCAACGAAGACAGCCAATCGTCGTTTCGTTTCGGGCTCATTCGGGGGCAGTGTGGACGCACAGAGGGTCTTTTACGCCCTCCGAAAGCCGTCAAACGAGTCTTTCCACTGCATCGATCCGTTGAAATATTGCTCATTTCGTTTAGGGACTTGGCGTACCACGGCCAAACACACACACGCACGCATTTCGCCGTGGCGTGGGTGCGGGTCACCCCGAATCGAATTGCCAAAACCAAAGTATATGGCATTAGCTACCTTTTATGGAACTTTTACAAAACGAAACGATTTTTTTCTGTTAATCTGATTCGCTCCGTGCTTAATAAAAGATTAGAATTTGAAGGATAAAAAAACGTGGTAAAAACGACAAATTTGGCGCATATTCTTGAAGTGTTTAATTATGTTTAATAGCTGTAACTAAAAAAACTCCCAATTTTTATACAATTCTATTAACTGCTTTTGCTCAGGCATCTGTAGTATATCATTATCCTATTATGGACTTAGGAAGTTGCGCAAAACTTCACGGTATGTACTAAAAATGCCATTAAGCATCGAGGACTTATAAACCATAAAAATCCTCGAGATTACCCTTCGCGTGCCTGTAAATAACTCTTAGACCAAAAATTCCCAACCGAACGGCTTCGTTTTAAGTCCTTCCACGGGCGCCTCGCCGGCAGCGCCAACCTGGTGAGTGAACCCTGAACTAGAGTGTACCATAAAATATGATGAAAATGGAAAAGGACTAAAACTAGAATGGAAAGACCTGGAAACAGAGAGAGAGAGTGGGAGGGGGAGAGAGAGAAAGAAAGGACAGAGAGAGGGACAGAGAGAAATGGAGAGGGATGAAAAGAGAGGATAGAGAAAGAGGAATAAGGTGATATGCCAGTCGAAAAAAAGAAGGCGAATATAGTAGAGGTGAAATAAGAAAGAGGAGGTGGAGAGAGAGAAAGAGGGAGAAGAAGAGGAGTGGAAAGATCTTCGTCAGTTGTAGCGAGTCAGAGAAAGGATCCAGGGTCGTAAAAGTGAGTGGCAGGGGGTGAGGGGCGTCGTAAACCTCGGGGGTGTGAGAGGGAGAAAAAGGAGAGTGGGAGGAGGTGAAGCAGGCGATGGGATAAAATAGGGATGGGTGTGGTTAGAAGGAGAGATAGAGGGAGCGGAATGAAGGATGAAACGGTGTGTAGAGGGGGAGTGGGGCCTCTACGGCGTATGCTCCAAATTCAGTTTTATGGGGCGACGCTCAAAACGACCTATCCACGCATTGATTTTCTCGAAGAAGGAAATTATTATGGAAAGAGAAACCTATTTTCATCTCCGTGGTTTAAGTAATGCAGCCGAAATTTCATTTTTTCGCACTTCAAAAACCGACAACATCTGAAAATGAGTGTCCTGCATGGTATTCGGAGATTATTTTCGCTTCCCGACGACTCGACTGCCATCCAACGGCGAATCTAGAAACTTCACCGGGGGGGGGGGGGGGGGGGGGGGGAGAGAAGAGGGAGTGGGGGGGGTGGGGGGCTACTGCCTATTTTTCAATGGGAGTGGGGGATTTTTTAATTTGTACACTAAATATTTGTCAAAATTATTTTCTACTAGCAGAATTTACCGTTGAATTTCAACAGATTTAGTGATGCTACCACAGCACAACATAAAATATATAGTAGATACTTTTTAAATTACAATTAGCTTTTCTAAACACTTAATCATATTTGCTTGTAACAATCCGTTTCTAAACGTATTGCATTCAAATATAACGATAATTGTATTTCTTATCATATTACTTTCGCCAAATCCAGCTTCATTTCTTGCGTAATTATGTCTCGCTGAAATATTTACTTTTATGTCTTGTAAGCAAGAAACCCGTGAAAAAGCAACGTACAGTCGTCCATGATTGAACACTGACTCCGGTAAATGTACACCAGATAAACACTTATCCTAGCGATAATTCTGCGGCCCTCTAACGATATCCAATTCAACTCCTTCAAGAGTGATGTGACGCTTAATTGTTAGTCATATTTTTGCTTAACGAATCTGGCTGCTCTGCGTTGATTCTTTCTAACTCAAGTATCTGTCCCTTTTCGTACGGATCCCATATGCTGGAAGCGTATTCGACCTGAGATCAGAACAATGATAAATAACACGTTTCTCGCACCTGTTCTGTGCTACCTCTTACTATTCTACCTACGAAGCCCAGTTTCTTATTAGCTGCGCCTACGACCCTTCGAATATGCATATTCCAAGATAGATCACGACAAATGGTGACTCCTAAATATTTAACGTACTCTGCAGATTGGATATTCAATCTATCAATTCTGTACTCCGAGTCTAATTCATTGTTCTTACTCTTCCAGAAACTCAATAGGGAATATTTGCTGTGATTAACTAAATTCGAATTGGAAGGGTTATAAAAGTCGCATATATTTATTATTTTATAGTCGCTTCCTCTAACACTAAACCAAGCACTTTCTACTTCGACGTCATTAATCGGTAGTGGAAAACTTTCGTATGCCTCGCTGACTGCTATAAATACTCCACCTCCCGTCCGGATGCTACGATCCTTTCTAAAAATTCGATAGTCTTGAGGGAAAACCTCCTGACTTGCAATCTCGCCAGTAAGCCAACTCTCTGTACCGATCATGACATCGGCTTCTAGACTACGAATAATATGCTCAAAGTCGGCAAATTTCCTACGGATGCTGCGGCAGTTCAATACGACTACATTTAATTTCTCTCTATCGCTTCTCAGATAAACCTCAGCCTTACCGGTCGTAATCGTTTTAGGAATACATGCGTTCTTCATACTATTATTCCGCCAATTGGTTGATATAGCATTTTCTTTCTGATCGTGTTTTATTTTACCATTTTTATCGAAATCCCGAACATTAACTCTATTGATATCACGGATGTACCTAGGGTTAATGTTGGCGGACTCTTTTCGAAACAAATTGCGTATTTCTGAAAACTTCGACAGTGTAACATGTAAACATCGCAGGAATAAGATAGTATAGAATTTTATTCGTCGAATAAAGCAAAAATGAAAAAACTCGGTTCATATTTACGTATTTTAATGCTTGAAGGAAGAATACCTTGCAAGTCAAGTAATGGATTCGTTCGTGTTATCTTATGGGAAAAGGTTAATCCCCTATATTGGCAGCACTGTTAATCCGGTTGACCAAACCTTGATCATTCACTAAGTTAGGATGTAAGGAAGAGTCGTACCAAATTTGGTTATTCTAGCTTTTATCGTTTAGAAGGAGTTCCATGAACAAACACACAAATACACAAACACACTTCAAAATATATTATAGTAGACTAGCGAAAATGTCGTCTCTCTCAAAATAAATTTGCTTCAACTCTTCTAGCTGGGAAACGTTTGTCGTAAAACGTCGTAGAATAAATCCAAGATGTTTTGAATGAAAAACACTTCTATAATTTTAACAAAATATAATTGCTCACCCCTCTATTGTGACGTCTTCTTCTAAGGGATAAAAATAAACAACAGCCATCAATCATCACTGGGAATCCTGACGGGAAGAGAGTGGAAGTGGGCAATCAGTCCGACGCTCTCCTCGGCAGGCGAAGCTACATATTTTCATTCCGGCTCACTGAAATTCACTGAGTTGCACTGATAGTAGTTCCACTGTCTTCATTTGTAGTCTCACACTTAATTAAGAACAATAAAGTGTAGAGTATCCGTCAATTATAAAAGGAATCGCAATATCTACCGCTTATTCTTCTTCTCTGAAAAGTTGACGCCACACTTCCGAACACCGCGAGGGCGCGAAAACGACTGCTCTTCCAGTCCACAGCAGTTGCTTCAGCCAATCACCAGGCACCTCGTACCCTGCCACAGCTCTATAGACATTACCTCATACCGCCTGACACAACCAATCAACGCTCGCCAAATCGCCTCCCTCCATCAACCAAGGATAGAATTACGTACGTTACAGTCTTTTATTTGTATATCTTAAGCGTTGTCGGTTTTGGGTTTCGTCCATTAGATACGCTACCTATATAAGGTTCCAGGTCCGATTATATACCACTAGCTGAATTTCCCGTTGAATTTCAACGGATTTAGTGAAGCTACTACAGCACAGCATAAAACTCTTTAAAATATATAGTAGATACTTTTTAAGTTACAATTAGCTTTTCTTAACAATTAATCATATTTGCTCGTAACAATCCGTTTCCGAAAGTATGGCATTCAAATATAACGATAATTGTATTTCTTATCATATTACTTTCGCCAAATCCAGCTTCATTTCTTGTGTAATTATGCCTCGCTGAAAAATTTACTTTTATGTCTTGTAAGCAAGAAACCCGTGAAAAGCAACGTACAGTTGTCCACGATTGAACACTGACTCCGGTAAATGTACACCAGATACGTGAGCTTATTTACGTTAATAAACATTATAATGTAGAATATAATGATTATACTTACAAAAAATTTAAGATTCCAGTATTCAATAGACGAAAGAAGGTTCAATTACTTTCATCAATGAAAGCTTCCTGAATAATAATCAGTATCTATCCATAAACATCGATCGTTTCGTTGCTTAAACAAAAGTACAAATCGAATAACGCTAAACTTTCGTCTATTTGCAAGCATCATTGAAGCTACCGTATATTTTCGAGTATAAGGCGATTTGAGTATAAGTGGAACTATACTTTTTAGCCTAAAAAAGTCTCTAAAATCCAAGATTCGAATATAAGTCGAAGCAAAGAAAACGAAAACAAGATAATTTTGATATTTACAAAAAATTAATATATATAGAGGCGTACTTCTACTTATGAACATTCAAGAAACAAACAATTCATATTTACGAACATTCCACATACCAATGAATTGCCCCTCGCACTTTATTTACGAACACACCCTCACGCACTTAGGAACATCGGTCACAGTAAGAACACGTAAACTTGTCAACACGTCATTTGCAGTTTGTATTCGAAACCGTTCGTGTTTATATCTATATCTATATCTATCTATAGTTCACCCTGCAAGCCACCGCAATGGTGTGTGGCAGGGGGTGCAATAGCACCAAGGTAAAGCGCATAATAATGTATAGTATCATTCTACGTCGGCTGATTTCCTTGCGTAACTTCTGTTCTGCTCAGCTATCGTTCTAGGGAAAAACGAGCCTTTATACCTCTCAGTCCTACAGGCTATCTCTCTTATTTTACGAGGATGGTCCGTTCTACCAATATAAGTTGGCGCTCTTATTATTTCTTCGACATCGCTGGAGAATATATGCGTTCTAAATCTTTCAAGAAGTTTTAACCTAGAGCGTGATCGGCGCTCAGCTAGTGATTCCCATCCTAAGTCCTGTATCAAGGCTGTAACAGTTTTGTTTCTATCGTAACAATTTTTGACGAATCTAGCGCCTTTTCGCTGCACTCTTTCTAACTCTGAGATTGATCCTTTCACGTACGGATCCCATATGCTCGACGCGTACTCTAATAGCGTATACGTATTGTTTTCTTATTACCCTTGAAATATGGAAAACAATCGTAAACGTAGCCTTCGTGAAAGTGCTAAGAGTGGTAAAAAACGTTGAGTGCTTTTGATGGAAACTAAAATGGACATAATACATAGATCGGAAATAGGGGAGCCGCTTGCTTCGATTGGTCGTGTTTATGATCTCAATCGTTCAACAATTGCAACCATTTTAAAAGACAGAGGAAAAATTGGTTATCATATTCGCAATGCAGGCTCTGTTCATTCCGTGATTATAAGTAAAAAACAAAATACCGTCGTTGAAGAAATGGAACGGTGTTTAACAATTTGAATTAATGATCAAAATAAAAAACCAACGCTTGAGTACTGAATTGATTGTTCTCTTCAATCCACTCATTTTGGCAGGTTTTTTTAAAGATAAAATGTAAATTTTAAGGTTTCCTTTCAAACTACGTAAGTACGGTGATGCTGTATAATTTTATCATTAGCCTTCGCATTTTCCAATAGTTAGCGTGAATTTTTCATACTAATGCGCTTCAAGTCAGTCAAATGTTGTTTTTCGACAGTCATGTTTAATTATTGACCCAGAAAAATGTCCAGCTAGTTTGCGACTCGAATATAAGTCGAGAGTAGGGTTTGATCGGCCTAAAAAAGGAAGAAATTTCTAGACTTATACTCGAAGATATACGGCAATTGAATCGGAGGTAACAATGACGGGCGCCTTGGCAACGCCCGGAAAAAGTACGAAAAATCTACAAAATTTCGAAACAAATAGCGTATTTCTGAAAACTTCGACAGTGTAACATGTAAACTTCGCAGGAATAAGATAGTATAGTTTTATTCGTCGAATAAAGCAAAAACGAAAACAATCGGTCCATATTTACGTATTTTAATGCTTGAAGGAAGAATACCTTAAAAGTCAAGAAATAGATTCATACGTGTTATCTTATGGGAAAAGGTTAATCCCCTATATTGGCAGCACTGATTAATCCCGGTTGACCAAACCTTGACCATTCACTAAGTTAGGATGTAAGGAAGAATCGTACCAAATTTGGTTATTCTAGCTTCAATCATTTAGGAGGAGTTCCATGAACAAACAAATACACAAACACAAAAACACACGCTTCTAAATATATTATAGATTAATTAATAAACTATGGTACACGATAGAATAGTATGATAATTATCACAGTGAAACCAATTGGGGAAACCTCCTGCAGCATGAAAACCCTCTCAGTTATAGAATATCCAGGGGGGGAGGGGGGCGATCTCCTACATTGCCCCGTTGGATCCGCCACTGCTGCCAGCGATATCCAATTTTTAGTTTCTAGGTATCGTTTCTGCCTCGAACATCTAACATCATAACTGGAGAAATATAATATAAATAAAAGCATAAGTAATACTATAGATTTGAGGTATCCAGCACCATCTCGACTCGCCACTTGTGGCGAATCGGCCATTGATATGTGGCGAATTGATGCTCACAGTCTATTAACTGTTTTTATTAGTTTACTAGCGTAATTACCCGTCAATATGACGGGATATCTTTAGTTAACCTTAAAATAGTTGCCTCCCTCCCCCTCCCTTCCACCCTCTCCTTCCCTTCCCCTCCCTTCCACCCTCTCTCTCCCTCTCCCTCCCTCCCTTTCTCTCTTAAATGTAAGAAGGGACTATATAGTCTCATTTTCGCCCTCAATAAAGTCGTTTGTCTGTCTGCCTGTCTTCCTCTATCTCTCTCCCTCTCTTTCCCTCCCTCTCTCTCCCTCCCTCCCCCTCCCTTTCACCGTCTCATTCCCTTCTCCTCCTCCCTTCCCTCTCTCCCTCCCCCTCATTCCCTCTCCCTCCCCCCCTTCCCCTCCGTTACCATCATCTTTCCCCCTCCCTAACTCGTATTAAAAGCATTCAAAGCACGCTTACACCCATAAGGATTGATACAACAATAGGATTTTGAGGTATAACAATGTAATTGGTAGCCAAGGCAACATTCCGTTAAAATTGCAATATTTCCACAAAATATGTGAATTAAACGTATAACATGAGCGACTTCGAATTGTATGCGGAAAAAGATGAACAGAATAAGAAACTTTGTAATTCTTTCTTCAAAATGGTTCAGATCCGAAGATCGTAGGTTAATTTCTACTAATTTTAATTTCCAAAACAATAAAAACCTGCACATCAAAAAATTAACTTTTACATGTTACCTTACGGAAAATGCAAATGTCTTTCTTGGAGTCGAACCCAGGACTTTTTTGGAGATATATTTTCGGCATTACTTAAAATATGTTAATCAAGCATCCTTGCCAAATTTCAATCTTCTATCTATTGGGGAAGTTTGTTAAAACGCTCAATATCGGCTATCGTGAAAGTGTGACCAACCAACCAACGGACCTGGGCTATTATTATAGTAAATTACCTCATATAGTACACACAGTACACTACTCCAATGGCTCCATCTTCTATCTCCAGTCTTCTATATAGGTACAGTAGATTTCGCTTGTTTGTGATCACATTGGTGCGAGAGAAATTTATAGCATTAAGCGGCTGATAACAATAAAGGGCAGGTTCAGATAGTGAGATGACATTATAATAAACAATACTTAATCATGATATTGAAGATTATTTGTTCATAATTTTACTCTAATATTACCTATTCAACGAAAATAAAAATCCACAATGTTGAAATAAATCATTTATTCAATATAAGTGACGCTAATTGAAACAATTATTACAATTCCGTTTTATGTTAAATACTGTACAAAATACTATAAGAATAGCATAGTTATCCATTTTTAATGGAATAAACAATTTCAAGGAGTTAAAACATCATCGTAATTACCTCAGCTTTGGTGTTTAATGAATATAATTATTTTCGATAAAGTGGGATAAAATAAAGTTCTGATAATACTAAACGGCGGATGTGATCACATTGGGTGGAGAAAATTGGATATCCTACTCTATTGTTTGGTTTTGGAATTTCACTTACGATTATAATAAGCGACTGATAACAATAACCAGTGATCACATTGAGCGGAATCCACTGAATTTCTTTCGTTTTATAATCATACGCACGCACACACGCTTATCTTTAACTTCGACGAAAGTTATTTTTCTGAAAAGATAATAAAATATTTGAAATAAGTACTGTATATAATACTTCTTTTGCGGTGAAGAGAAAAAGTCATTATTCTCAGCAACGTTTAAATCTTATAAAACCATCAACTCTAATTATCTGCTAGACAGATTGGAATTATTCAAATCTTCCTCTCACGAGAGATCAATGGTAGAACACCATCTGCACTTCACTATGACTATACATATAGGTACAGCAGGGGTCTGCAATCATTGACAAGTGGCGTGCCGAATTCACGTCAATGCAGGGTCTCGCGTGCCACTATAAATTTTAATTTAGTTTAGTAATAATTTCTATCATTTGATCAACCCTGCTTTACTTAAAGAATAATCACGTGGTAAACGACATTTATTTGTACCTAACGGTCTGTTTTGCGTTTGTCATTCACAAAGACAGCAAGAGAGGACACGAGACGGAAGTCGCGTGAAATATGTGAGAACAGTGTCACAGAATTAGAAGACTTTAGATAGGACTAATTGATCTTAATATAAAATATAACTCGAGTTCAGTAATTTCCGAAAATACTTTGACTGCATTTATAAGTATGTAATATATAATACATGATTAATATTATTTATAATTTCTTCTTTCGTATGCCATTCAAAATCACCTCGCGTGCCACTTTCGGCACGAGTGCCATAGGTTGCCGACCTCTGATATACAGCAAAGTCATAGGTCAATTACTCAAAACGCACAACCACGAAGCCATCCAAGAGTTTTGTTTACTACTCGCAATAAAAATTCGTGAATAGGAACCCGATACATAAAAAATGTCAACGGTCACGAAAACCAGAATTCGAGATTCGTGAATTTTTTAATCATCGCGAAACCAGCTTCTCGGATTTGCCTTAGGCGATACTAGAGCCACGCGCAAACTTGTGCCCAAATAACACCTCTCGGCCCCTCCTCCGTCTTCCGCTACGTTACCCCTCCCCTCCCCATTCTCCACGAAATAGTTTTGAAGGAAAGAATTTACGTGAAAGGCAATCGCCGCACCGACAAAACTTTTATAGATAGAGAGAGAAGAGAATCGAATGCAGCGAGGAATGAATCGAATCGTACTCACAGCTGAGTGCATGGGAGGCTAGCACACGCAGGTGGTTTTAAAGAGCCGTGTTGTGAGTCACACAGCACGTGTCCGCCAGGCAGGGAGGGGCGGAAGGAAGGTCCCCGGGGGGGAAGGAGAGTGCGGCCTCAGGTTGTCACGGCGAAACACACTGAGAGAAACTGTGGAGTAACAGGAGGGTGGGGTTGGAAGGATTGAGGGGAGGGGCAGGAGGGAGGGGCTACTGGAGCGCCGGCGGAGAGCGAATCTCGAACTATTACAAATGTATCCAGGAGTGCTCTCCATCAGACGCCACGAATATTCGCCTAAATACAGCAATTGGAGAGAATTTGTTCATAAAATTTCTAAGTGCATCACCTATACTCAGGGGACGTTTTCACAAACGGACATTCTCTAGGCCAGGAGTCCCTGGTGCTCACGAGCATCACTGTGCTCTTTTTTGAAGCCTGATATATATATATATACTAGCTCTGTTACCCGGCGTTGCTCGGATTGGTAGTGAATTAGGTGTTTTGAAAAGAATGTAAGTTATTTAGGGACATACATATATGGATTCTAATAACGCCGCCGTGAGATTTAGCTATGTGATATGTAACTTCACCAATGGAATGAAAGGTTCCTTCTCATTAGAAGAGAGTGACTGGAATTATGAAGAGCTTTAGAAAGTTGGGTTACCTTAAATAAATAAATGATCAAAAAGTCGTGAATGTGAAAAGATAGACTCGACCTTGATTTCCGTTTAATCTGTCCTATCACTTAAGTATTACTCATTTTAATATCTCTTTGTAAACAACATTAAAGGTTTTACTCTCTGGAGCACAAATGAACAGATGTCTGCTGCTACTAACTCTTGAGCACCCGACATTCAGCTGCCCATATGAAAAGCAACTTGATCTTAAATCAAGGCCTGCCACACTGACAAGTCCCTGTGACTTATTGATTGTCATTGCGAAACATACAGTTACTGGGAACTGCAGGCGTTTAAACTGAAAGGGATAATTGCTGGGTATGAGGGGTATTATGTATGAGGGGTATACTGTTTCTCCTTTACCACATCCTGTCAGAATAAGGGCCTCTAGTATATTTCTATGGAGGGACTTTACCTGTAACCGTGTACCATTGCACAATTTTTGAGGTTTTAAATTTCTCATTAACATAAAAGGAGCACCTATTTTCAGTAAAAGTGTATGTGCAGGAAGTCCAAGGGCAGAAACTGAATTTAAAAACTCAGTGGGATAGTGGACAGCATCATTTTTGTTTAGAACAGTATCCACAGACCCTTACACTACCTCTTGTGCGTCAAACCGGCCTAGTATAATATTATTTGTAACAGTTGCTTGTTCATTTTTGGGCGTAAGGATGGCACGATCACACAACCAAGAACTTGCTTTCACCTCGATTTCATTAACATCAGGATACACACTGGCAATAAGTTCCTCTACACAATATTAATACGATGTTAAATTTACAAAAATAATTTAAACGTCGTAGAAAAACAATCACCAAGTCAAAAAGCAATCACAATAATAATGCGAAGTAATAATTACATAGAAGTTACTAATTGTAAGTGGAATACAAAATACAATATTAATACGATGTTAAATAATAAATTATTACCTACTCAGAACAAAGTAACTACTAATCCAACCAAAATAATCCAAGAACAACTTTGTGGACGTAACTGAAGCCGACTCACGCAGAAAGTCACCAAGGCAAAGAGGCCTAGACAGTAGCGCCGCGGTAAGCCACATACCCTGATCAGTTTTTCGGAAATATCTCAGAAAATACGGGTCCTACAACAAAATTGTATAGGACATGAAATATTCTAAATTTTATTTCCAGCAATATTTTCTCAGAGAATTTTTGCGCTAAAGTTTATGGTAAGCGGGATATTGACAATTATAGCATTTGCCCCCCCCCCCCCAAAAAAACCCCCCTGAAAAAAGGGTAGTTGATATGAGGTATAACCTATATTCTAAGTTAGGCCCAGTGTAACTTACGTACAAAGTTTCGTAAATTTCCGTTCAGCCGTTTTGACGTCCATCGATAACAAACAGACAGACAGAAGGACAGACAGACACGAAACGTAAAAGCCATGCCAATCATCTTGTGGTGATGAGAAATGAATAAGCAAAGCACCAAAAACTTGTAAATCTCAAAAGACGGACGTGACCTTGATTTCAATTTTATTTATATAGAAGATATACACTTCTCACTCCCATTCACTTATCAATGCCAGATAATTATATTGGAAGACAAAGTGAAACAATAACATATGGAATTCGTGGTTGGTCACGGCGAGAGAGGTCAGTAAGTAATGAAACGTGTTAGAGAAGTAGCCGAATAGGCAAAAAATAAAGAAGAGTTCATCTCCTCAGAAACATCGGCCCGAAGGGAAATCCTGTTGATTTCCTTCACACTTGGCTCTTCTCCAGCGCGCGTCTTTACTACGATTCGAAGACCAGTCATGAAAAATTGGCAAAAAAGAAAGTAGTGGAACGTGAAAGGAAGGAAAGTTTTCGCCAGGGGCTCCATCTATGAGCGCGCTATTGAAGCTCCTAACCGAGGTTAATTTGCGATAGATAGATAGTCTATAAAAAGTTTTTTAAATGACACTATAATTGTTAATTTTGTAATCACTCCTGCCTCGTCTATACTATAAATTATTTTGCTATTAAATGTAACCCACTGTATAATTGTCGGTTGATTTTATGCATGGTTAATATCAAAAATTCTTATATTACCTACCTTAAATTTAAAATAGAAAAATAGAGTTTGTTTAACGTATTGTAAATAAATATACATTTCTAGTTCTAACGGTCGTTATAGGTACCCGGCATTGCCCGGATCAATTTGTCTAAGGATTGGGTAACTTTGCTTGCTGATGGCTCGCTTCGCTCACTGGTAATAAATAGACACATAATGTATTTAAGGAAAATTTACGGTTATTCACATTATATATAATATCTTCGCGATGCATTTTTGAATTCTTTTAAATATTAGCGTAAATCTTCATTATAAACGATATTGCCAGTTATTTCATTTGATAAAAAAAGCAATGATTTGCTACTACTTACTTTGTGAAACATTCTACATATAACTGTCCATGTGAAAAACATGGAGTCGTTAGATCAATCCCGACTACTGATTATGTTTGCCACTGTGATTTATTAATTGTTATCGCAAAACTTAGCCGCAATGGAAACTGTAATTTTAAAACTCGTAGATACTATCGGATGGAATTAACGGTATTCGTGGAATAAATACTTTTTCACCAGCCGCACATCCAGTCATTATTTCCGCTTCTATTACATTCGATTTTAATTGCGTCATACGCAATCGCGTTCCATTACATAAACGCGGGGCATCTAGATTTCCCAATGGCATAACTATTGCCCTAATTTTTAAGGTCAGTTTATGTGGCGGAAGTTCAGGTAATTCGAGCGAATTAAGAAATTCCACTGGAAACTCGACTGCTCTATCTATCTATATCGATAAATGTATCACGGGGGTATACATATATTCTTCAGAATCTAAATATCCAAGTATATAGTTATTAATATCTTTTACTGTATCATTTCTTTCAGCTAGAATAGATCGTTCGCACCAACATGACACCGGTTTATTTCTCCAATTATGTAAATCGGGATACACATTATTTACTAAAGCTTCAATTCAATTTACGATATTTCCCAGACCTTCGGTATTTTTCCAACGCCTCACTAACAACTGACGGTCACTACCAACCGTGCGAGAAAGAAACATTTGGCTGTCCTCCACTCCATGAAATCTGCGCGCGCATCTTATTTTAAATCAAAATTATGAAGGAACGGGGAGACATAGAAGGGATAATGTACTACTTAAGTAAAAAAAATTGAAAAACATCTGAAAATTTTAAAAAATTTCCAAGAGAGTGGGGAGTTATAGGGGCGAGGTTGGGGGAAACAAAGTTGCCTAAAATATTTTAAGGGATGATATAAAATCATGTGCAAAGTTTGAAAGTTGTGGAACTTTTGGTTCTTAAGTTATAAACGGACATACATACAAACACACTAAATTATATATTAAGAAGGTATAACAATAGCCTCTCCCTCTCTCTTGTTATAATAATAAAGGGATCATCCCGAAAGCTCCAATTTACGTGTGTAAATGTGTCTCTCAGACACCCCAGCGGTTCTTCTATTGGTAAGCGTTCACTGGGTTTCCTTCACTCAACACCTATCTGCCATCGATATACCCATTTACCTTTCTCACCCCACACACACACACACACACATACATATACACATACATACATATATATATATATATATATATACATATACACACTAGCAGAATTTCCCGTTGAATTTCAACAGTTTTAGTGAACAACATACATACTCTTTAAAATATATAGTAGATACTTTTTAAATTACAATTAGATTTTCTTAACAATTAATCATATTTGCTCGTAACAATCCGTTTCCGAAAGTATGGCATTCAAATATAACGATAATTGTATTTCCTATCATATTACTTTCGCCAAATCCAGCTTCATTTCTTGTGTAATTATGCCTCGCTGAAAAATTTACTTTTATGTCTTGTAAGCAAGAAACCCGTGAAAAGCAACGTACAGTTGTCCATGATTGAACACTGACTCCGGTAAATGTACACCAGATACGTGAGCTTATTTACGTTAATAAACATTATAATGTAGAATATAATGAATTTACTTACAAAAAATGAAAGATTCCAGTATTCAATAGACGAAAGAAGGTTCAATTACTTTCCTCAATAAACGCTTCCTGAATAATAATCAGTATCTATTTACGTTGTTATCCATAAACATCGATCGTTTCGTTGCTTAAACAAAAGTGCGAATCGAATAACGCTAAACTTTCGTCTATTTGTAAGCTTCATTGAAGCTAACTGAATCGGAGGTAACAATGACGGCTGCCTTGGCAACGCCCCGAAAGAGTAAGAAAAATCCACAAAATTTCGAAACAAATAGCGTATCTCTGAAAACTTCGACCGTATAACATGTAAACTTCGCAGGAATAAGATAGTATAGAGTTTTATTCGTCGAATAAAGCAAAAACGAAAAAAATCGGTCCATATTTACGCATTTTAATGCTTGAAGGAAGAATACCTTGCAAGTCAAGAAATGGATTCATACGTGTTATCTTATGGAAATATGTTAATTCCCTATATTGGCCGCACTGATTAATCTCGGTTAACCAAAACATTGATTATTCACGAAGTTAGGTTCTAAGGAAGAATCGTACAAAATTTGGTTATTCTAGCTTTTATCGTTTAGGAGTTCCATTCACAAACCAGCAAACACACACTTCAATATACATTATAGTAGCAGTAGATATATATATATATATATAGAAGCTTCTACAGATATCTCTTATTCAAAATCTCTCTTGGACTTAATTTTTAAAACTTACATTCAATTTCAACGACTTTAAATATCACGAAACGATTGTCGCGAAGAATGCACGAGGTAAAAAAAAAGCTTCAGTAGTCCTAATTTCTAAGCGGAATAGCGCATAAGGAAATCGTGTCGGACATCCGTTTCTCTGTCGTCAAAGGTATCGATGGTGGTATCTGTTTTATTTAAAGGAGTGGGGGGGCAGAAGGGGAGCTGTTATGGCAACAGGAGAAGCGGAGAGGGGGAGTGGGGTGGGGTGGGAGGGGGGTTAAGGGTTTGGGATGGGGCGCGTGTTAGTAGGGGTGGGAAAAAGAATAGATCGTCGCTGGCTAGGGAAGTGTTGTTTATATTCATCTCACGTCTCTGTCGTCGTTTCCCTTGGCAACCTTCCTCTCCGAATTCTCTCTCCCAACTCCCTCTCTTCTCCCCGGGATGACTCTAGAGCGAGAAGGGGTTCTTCCAATTGCTCTCATCCTGCCCCCCCTCCCTCCCACCCCTTCCCTACACTCTCCCCCCCCCTCTTACATCCCCCAACTCCACCATTCCCCCTCCCCCTTTTTATTTCTCTGCCGCGGACACAATTGACACGTAATTAATGACAATTATGAGGGCAAAATATGGAGACAATTTTGTCTGTGCTCTAACACGCGACACAATTACAATGTAACCGCGACGTGTAAGTGACCAAGTATGTGGTGTGCAAGCATTAACTTGTTTATAGTTATAGGTTTAAAATAGATCGTTGCTTTTTATCTACTGTTCGGCTCTGTAGTGTCATGCAATATTAGTGCACGTGAGCCATAAAATCGCACATTGAATATTTCAGTGAAATTGCAATTTAGGGCGTGAATTTAAATGTAGAGTGCACTGTTTCAGGAATCAAGAAGGGAAAGAGTTCTTTTGAAGTGAGTTGTAGAGAAAAACACCGCATATCTTAAGAATAGTCTACGTTACGCATAACAGTCTTTGATATTTATGTAAATACAAAGATGTCCCAAATTTCAAAGTAGAAATAAACAAAAAGATTAGTTTTTATATTGGAAACTGACAGTGTGAGACAAGAAAACTATCGAAGGAATAAAAAAATAAACTTTGAATGGTTAAAAAAAAACGGAATTCGGCAAGTGTCCTCACAATCTCTTAATCTCTTCAATCGGCCCGCTGCAGCCTCGAGGCGTGATTGATGCCTTCAATACCCTTAAGCGTCCAAATTCCAAATAAATTAAAGTCTTCTCCAGTGAACGCGAGTCTTAGAGCGGTCCTACAACTTCCATCTCTACAGATATAGTTATATCCATTGTGTCGCACCGTCACCTAAGAATTATCTTAAGGCAAAGTTATCGTTTTACTTGACGCAGATTAGTTTTCACATGAGCCCTGGAAGAAAACTGTTAAATTATGATTCTCAATTAAATATAAAGTGCAGGATGAATATCCTAATTGAGTGTGTCCGTTAAAAGAAAGATCAGTATAAACAAATGTCGCTCCCTCGACACACTGCTACGCAAGCTTTAAAATTTCACGGCACACTTTCGGGCGCTCTCGAACTTCGCGGCACACCGAACCAAATTTATTGAGATTGTATGGAACATTTTTACTGCCTTGTTGCCAACAAAAAAGATAAAATCGCCCTTTCCCACACATGTGAAGAAAGTTATTGCTAAACTCTAAAATTTTCAAATATATAGTTTAGCCCGGATTACGAAGTAATCCTATGATAAAAATTCTAATTCTCCGGTTACGAAGCAATTTGATTTCGGTTTCAAATAGCGGGGACAGCCTAAGAAATCGTACCATAAGATATGCATATTTGGTTTATATGGTCTTACGATTAGTAGAATAAAACAGTATTTTCTCTTGCCTTCGATTTAAAAAATGACGTCGCGGCACACCGATTATTTCGTCGCGGAACACTGGTTGCTCAGCACTGTCTTGATAGATACTCGACTGAATCGCTGAGAGATAAGGTAACAGGATTTTCAAAACAATTATCACGAAGATTAATTTATGGGTTATTTCAATTGGTTAACGAAAGAGCTCTAATAAGCATTTGGTTTTCCCAACCGAAGTTATGGTTTTTGCCGAATGGATAATCCGAGAAAAGCGAACATAATCTACTATCCTGCAAAGTATGCAACTGAAACGCCGTCAAGTTAAGCATATCACATAATACATCAGGATACAACTTCATTTAATTAGCCATCTCGTGATATACATTTTCTTTTATTTTTTAATAAAATAAATACTGTATGTATGGTATGTACTGTAAAATGAAAATACTGTTCACGGTGCGCATTTTTGCTGGCTTTTGTTTGCTTTAAAAAATAAAGGAAAGCTGTTTTCACGTAATCAGTTCCAATGACAAATTTGCGGTGTTTTGTCTAATAGTATCTATGGCAAAATGACATTTTAACAGTAAATAGGGGGAAATAATTTCAGTAAATCATGTCAGAAAGGAGAAAATTGAGTAAAGGCAGCCAAAGTGTAGAAAATAATCCTAAATTATCAAGGAAAAGCATAAATCTTGAGGAAAAACTTAAAGTGATTCAGTGTTTTGAACAAGGTGAGCGTCAGAGCAATATTACACGTAAGTTTAACTTCACAACTTCTACAATTCATACAATTTTGTTAAATAAAGACAAAATAAAAAGTTCCATTTAAGCAATTTCATGCAATTATTGAAAATGGTGAAAATCCCCACATATACATACAATAAGTAATTTACGCATAGATTTGAGCGCTGCAGTGACGAAAATGACAACTCGCAGAACCTAGCGATCTATTCATAAATGCGAAAGATTTAAAATTGTATTAATATCGATTTTTAATGATAATTAATATTAAATAAATAAAAAGTAACATTAGCGAACCTTGCAATTTCGCGAACTGATCACTACTAAGTACATGTTATAATCGGTTTGTTTAGCACAAATTTGGTTAGCGCAAAGACCTTTCAGAACGTATCCTTTGCGCTAAACGAGGCACGACTGTATACAGTTTACAAGTGTTTCCTTCTGTAAATAAGAGAAAGAGGTCTCTATTATGGAACTTCACTTAGCCCAAAGGGTTCCGCAGAAGCTAAATGGGTTTCCAATACCGAGTTTTTCTCGAGAAAATTCTATTAAAATTTCCATCGCATAGATTTTTCTAACACATTCATAAGATTTTCCTCGTGTTCCACACTAGGGAAAACACGAATAAAACCAGTTACCGCATCAAATTTTCATTTACAAGTAGTTCGAATCAGCGAAATCCATTTCTATATATCCCTAACCACTCTTCATTTATTGCATAGGAACAAATCTCCTTCGTTTATTCTCACTCACGCATCATTGTGCACGCCAAATGCTTCTCTCGTGCCCTCTTTCTTCTCTTCCAATACTAATTCTATGGGTCACGCGTCGTTCTCTTGTCACCCTCTCAAGGCCGCAGTTCCTCATAAAAGAAACCACTTTCTAACCGGAGAGAAAAGGAGAGAGGGATGGAATGGAGATAGATAGATAAATGTCTTTATTTTCAGAGAGAAATTATTATCAACATATATATATATACACACACACACATAACTATCGTAGAACAGAAAAAAGTTGCGTCAAATAAACACGATGAGAACAGAACAAGTAAATGTAAAATTACACATTAAAGAAGCTTCTAAGAAAGATAAAATATTGGTGGTAAAAACTCAGGTAAACCAAGTAAAAAAAAACAGGAGAGAAAGGAGAGGAAAGGAGAGAGAGAGGGGGGAGGGGAAGAGAGAGGGGGGAGAGAGAGAGGTGAGGGAAGGAGAGATAGAAAAAAGATAGAGAAAAAAGAATTCAACTCACGTAGCATTCCATGGAATTTCCCTCTTGGGCCTCACGCGAACCCACTTTGATAGGCTGTCGCGAAACTGTAATCGAAGGATAAAAACCCCCTCGACGCGTGCCTTCACTCCAATGGGGATTTCCCCTTAATAGCGAAATGGCAAAGAATTTTTCGACGCCAGACAGATTCGATTTCCGAATTTAGAGTGAAATGCGTATCAATGTAAAAGAGAAGTCGATGTAGTAGAGAAGGGAACGAGGAGGGGGGGATGGAGGGGGGAGGGAGGGGGAGGAGAGAGAGAGAGAGAGAAAGGGTGGAGGGAGGGAGTGAGGATGGGAGATGAAGAGGGAAGGGGGGTAGTCATGGCAAATAACATGTGATGCGAAGGAAAAATGCACCTAAATGGACTGAATAAGGTAGGAGATTCTGCCGTGAAAGATGAAGAAGTCCATATAACATCTAGAGAGGATTCGTCAATGGCGCTTTCCTCAGAATAAGAGAATTCAGCTGCTTTTGAATCACGCGCAACACGCAAACATGCGATTATATGAGCCAAGCGGCAAAAGGAACACTCTCGATGTATCGCTTGGCTCCATTTTGTGAGCGACGTAGAGCAGCGTTCGAAAGAGAGCGATCCCTTTTCGCGTGCGATCGAAAAGTTCATTGTGTGCGACGAAAGAGGTCGTCGGAGTATGTATTGAGGACATCAAAGGAATGAACGTGACGCGAAGCATCCTACGCCATCGTGACTCTTAAATGATTTTGCCTTTCGCCATTTTTGTCAAACGTTTATAACCTACTAGCAGAAATACCCGGCGTTTCCCGGGGAAATATTATTAAAATCCGATCGGAATTACAGATGTTACATGGTATTTAAGAATTAAATCGGCCGCCGTTTTGAATAAAACGAGCAGAGAGAAACAAAAACCACGTATGAATTATTTCTGGGAGCCCTCCACAATCGTACCAAATTTGATGCAAATCAATAGTACGACTCGGGAAAATACGCGTAGTTTAATGTTTAAATCGCCCGCCATTTTGAATCAAGCGGCGTACACTAAAACCCCGTGTTGACCTTCCCCTTGGTACAACCCCCCTCCCTCCCCCCTACAATTGTGACAAATCTGGTCGGAATCGATTGAGAAATTTGGGCGTGCATAAAGGAACAGACAGACAGACAGACACAAAAATATAGGGGTGGAGATGTGATGACAATTCCTTTCTATGTGCGACATTCATCGGAGAGAAAACGTGACAAACCATTCGTATTAATTATTTTTGTTCTTATAATAGGACAGTTTTTCGGATCTTAATAAAATTTCATTTGACAAATTACTTCAGCGTGGAGTGATTTGTTCTTCCCCTTCCTTTATTTACAAATGTATCGCTCCAACGCTTTTCATTCATTTCCTCCCCTCCTAACTCTCTTCCCCTTCGCCCTCCCCCTTCAATACCCCTCCCCCTTCATTTCCCCTCTCCCTTCATTTCCCCCCCCCTTCATTTCCCCTCCCCCTTCATTTCCCCTCTCCCTTCATTTCCCCCCCTTCATTTCCCCTCCCCCTTCATTTCCCCTCCCCCTTCATTTACCCTCCCCCTTCATTTCCCCTCTCCCTTCATTTCCCCCCCCTTCATTTTCCCTCCCCCTTCATTTCCCCTCCCCCTTCATTTCCCCCCCTTCATTTCCCCTCCCCCTTCATTTTCCCTCTCCCTTCATTTCCCCTCCCCCTTCATTTCCCCTCTCCATTCATTTCCCCCCCTTCATTTCCCCTCTCCCTTCATTTCCCCTCCCCCTTCATTTCCCCTCCCCCTTCATTTCCCCTCCCCCTTCATTTCCCCTCTCCATTCATTTCCCCCCCCCTTCATTTCCCCTCTCCCTTCATTTCCCCTCCCCCTTCATTTCCCCTCCCCCTTCATTTCCCCTCCCCCTTCATTTCCCCTCTCCATTCATTTCCCCTCCCCCTTCATTTCCCCTCTCCCTTCAATACCCCTCCCCCTTCATTTCCCCTCTCCCTTCATTTCCCCCCCCTTCATTTCCCCTCCCCCTTCATTTCCCCTCCCCCTTCATTTCCCCTCTCCCTTCAATACCCCTCCCCCTTCATTTCCCCTCTCCCTTCATTTCCCCTCTCCCTTCATTTCCCCCCCCCTTCATTTCCCCCCCCTTCATTTCCCCTCCCCCTTCATTTCCCCTCCCCCTTCATTTCCCCTCTCCCTTCATTTCCCCTCCCCCTTCATTTCCCCTCCCCCTTCATTTCCCCTCCCCCTCACCGATTCCGGGATAACTTGCAATATTTATCCCTAGCCGGAGTCTCGTGACCTTTTCGTGAGCATCCGTTTAATCCCCATACGCCGTGCCAAATACTTATAATAAAAGAAACAATAAAAACCGCTCGAATTTTATAAGATAACGAAGCAATAAATAATTTCTCTAAATGTGACGCCCGTGAGCAGGGCCTCCCCGAAGTACCGGCGAATCGGGTGGCTGCCCGTGGCGCCCAAGTATTTGGGGCGCTAATCCTACCATCTGTCTCTACATTACGTAGGTACTTGCCAGTGGATGAATACTGGATACCAATTTATATCGCTGGACATTTTCCTTTTACTTTTCATTATCAATCATTTTACAGGGCAATGAATAAATGAACGAGCTTTTAAAAACACACATCTTAACGAAAATTTACGGAGGGGGGCGCTGAGCGGTTTTCGCCCGTCCGGGGTGCCAAAATACTTCGGTCCGCCCCTGCCCGTGAGCCTATGTCAGACGAATTGGATGCGTTCGAAATCTCGCTTCTGGTATACATACGTTAATTCGTTTATAATTAATGAGCATCGCCACCGAGAGGCCGATGATTTCAGCGTGATCGGGATTCGATCTAAGTCCACTCGGAAGCGCAGTCTAGACTCTAGACTACGAAAGCGTTTTCAAAAACTGCCATTGTATACGTATTTCAAGAATAGTCAGAAAAATGGATGGAAGAGGATGTATTTCTGATTCCGCTGCGAAATATGACGAAATCGATAAATAAACACGCATTATTCTTAAAATTTCCATCGCATAAACCTCTTTGTGTAAAAACATATTATTTCTAGATTAGTTAAATCTAAATTTACCTATTTTTTCTATACTTATTTTAGATGCAAATTTCACATCAATGACCGGTTTATATTAGAACGCATTCAGCGCGTTCAAAAGTACGTAATCGGTATAATTATATCCCGCATTTCCTTGTCAAATTCCGGATTCACCAAATACAAATCAATACATGTGCTTCAGTTCAAAAATTGTTGGATAATATTGCAAGGAATGCCACTCTTTGAATGGAAGTTAGTATGTATGACGAAGATCTTATTTTTTAATTCACTTTTCAGCTTTATTAGCATATTTTGCTACTGAGATCAGATAATTAATCTTTTCTAAATTAATTTTTTTCTCTAATAGCAAATTAACCACACAGAAATCCTGCTCAAATTAAACAAAATTTATTAACGCATAGATTTTCAATACATTATCTTATATAAAAGTATTTTTATTAGGGGGCGGATTCTTGACTTTTAACTAAATTTTTGTAGTTTTTTTCTACTTTGTGATTTTTCCTTCTTGTCTTGTGACTGCCTATACTAAATGGAAAGGGTTATTGAATGTTATTGCAGCAAATCGAAGAAATAAAAATATACTATATATTTCTATACACATTTTATATCATTAATTAGTTAATAGTGGTTAAGATAAATGAATAGGTTTAAGAATAGGAATTTTAAGGAGCCTGAAAAGTTAAATAACCTGAAAAAGACGCATATTATCGAAAAATTTAGCTCATAAAATATAAACTATATATAAAATTGAAAAATGATAACTTCAAACGCATTTTATATTCTTTCGAATTATATTCATTATATTCATAGCATCGACATTGCTAATGTTTATAAATTTTATTTAATATTAATGCATCAATTACATCGTGTATGGTATTTTATTTAGTATTCTTGAACCGAACCACTGCCAAAAGAATCGAACCGTTAACCGAACCATCGTCGTAAATTACGAACCTAACCACTGCAAAAGTTAGAATGGTTTGAAACTCTGCTTTAAACAGAATAATAATCCATAATAGACTTATGGCTGGAATTCAATAGCCATATATTAGTTAGGAATTGGAATAGAGGAATAATTATGGAGGAATAGGAAAACTACCTATATGCGCATATTAAAGAAGCTTCAATTTTCAGGAAAAGAGTGAAACACGAATTTGCCTTCATCAGAGGTGATTCACCGGTAGTAAATTTTATAAATTAATATGCTATAGGAAAATTAATACCGATTAGTTAATTAATCAATTAAGGTTGCTTTTAACCGAAATGCAGATGTTTTTCACTCCTTTTCTAGGTACTGAAACTCCTTTAATTATCAATGTCTTTTACTGTTTTTATCTACTAACTGTAAATAATTTAATCGGAGTTCATTTTAATGTTCCCGATTGCGAAATAATTTGATAAAACACAGAGCGGAGTACCGGAGTCGTCTTAAATACCTCTGCGCAGCGGACTCCTCTATACTTACGAGTATGAAGAGGCTTCTTGTCGTGGGCCACGTGGGAGTTGGCGGGAGTTGAGCCAATGGTATAACATACCATTGTACGTCAAATATGTTTTCTTTAAATATACTAGTTTCCCTCGCAAGTGCTTGAAGGTAATTCGACGTGAAATTTACCATCCATGCTTCTTCGCAATGATTTATACGCAGAAATAAACAAACCATTCACGTCAAGACGATAAGAGCTGTAGATAGAGACAATCGTCGTATAAATATCTCATAATTTTATCTCGACACAGCGCATGCGGCTGAGACGATAATGGCTGATGACAATTGTCACCCGTCCAACTTATAACTTATCGTTAGCAATCATAACAAATAGGAATAATGAATAATAGAAGCGCTAGATTTAATTAGGTCACCTTCTCGAAAGTGGATTTCGCAGTTGAAATTACGCTTCTTGCTGGATGGAACGATGCGACGTAAATCTGCTATTATCCGATGCAGTGGCGGGCGGTCCATATCAGCGAGTAAAGCCCACGCGATAAATTAAGATAAAATAGTTATAATTATTCAGAGTTCATAATTATTTATAATTAA
Source organism: Uropetala carovei (assembly GCA_036926305.1). NCBI lineage: Eukaryota > Metazoa > Arthropoda > Insecta > Odonata > Petaluridae > Uropetala > Uropetala carovei. The sequence goes on along the minus strand of JAXCHB010000098.1, from coordinate 4,046,026 downwards.
TACTTGTATCAATGAGTATAGAACGAGAATTCAACCAAAAAGAAACAAATGGAATGTGCTTCATCGCCATTGGTGAAATGTGAGGAGAGATGTGAACATTGAAATGATACATTTAATATTATATACATAATGATTTTGAAACATATATGCAGGTAAATACATTAATCGAGAGAGAGAGAGAATAGGAAGACGACGATAGAGGAGGAGGCAAGCTTCTTATATCTTATCGCATTCATTACGAGCATGCGCTCGAGAGAATAGCGGGGAAGGCGACAGGAAGAGAAGATAGATAAGAGAAGACGGCTGGCGAAATACATATAGTCGATGCGGCGGTAGGCTTCTGTTTCGACGAGCAAGCAGACGGAATTTGTCCTGTTTCTTTCTGGGTGGAAAGAGGAGGGGAAGGAGACTAGTTGGAAAGAGGAGAGGCGGGGAAGGAAGGGGACAAGAGCGGAAGCATTAAGTTAGCTAGAATGAGCCCATAATGTATTTACTTCTCTTCTGCAGCCTTTTGACAGTAAATACCGTGTAAGAATTCCGATGACTAACTATGATTTTTTTATTTTTATTTTTTGAATATCTCAAAACATGAAAGAAATATTTGGGTAAGAGAGGGGGAAGCGAGTATTTAAGAATATCAGAAGGGGAACGCGAGACGATGATTATTATACATTAATTATACCCAGTAGAAATTCAAAAAATTTCTATCACGATTATTATAGTTTTAAAATGTTTTGTATGATAGTTTTCGAAATATGGTACAACGCATAAAGGCACCTCAAATTGTTTGTAACAAAAACTTGTTTCCTTTCTCTCTATATATTTATTTTTTTAGATGTAAACCACACACCTTTTCCTTGAATGTGACTGACTAGGATTATAGGATTATTTTCCGGTGTAGTAATGGTGTTTCTATATATGGATGCTTTGCCCTCTTTGCTTTTGGTTTACATTCACTGTATTTTTCTCTCCAGGCGGTCACTAGACTAAGATTTAGCTAACTCATTTATCCCACGTTTTTTGTAAATTACATTTGCAATAAAAACCGTTATATCCAATAAATGGTGAAACATTTTTACGTAATATTATTAGTGGCTTCCTGAAAGTAGAGTAGGTGACGATGCACTGGTCTGCAAGTTTGACTCCTCCCATCCCTTTGCTGTAGTCAACACTCATTAGAGGTTTAATTTTTTACCAGCCAAAACGTCAACAATGTCAGTATTAACCAAAGATTCCCGAGTTTTAGACGAAAGCCTTATACTCGTAAACGCGATATTTCTGTGCAAAATCAACCTAGTTACGGGGAATACCTAATATTTTTGTAGGAAAAAGTTCAAGCATATATAAAATAATATAGCTCGTACACCAATTAGTGTTAATGTTTAATAGGGAAGCTTAACGTGTGTATGTAAGTAACCACCTGGGAGCAAAAGAAATACACTACGAAGCTTAAAAGCGGTTCACAAGCATCCAATGAAAACACAGATAGACGCGTATAAGCGGTCGACGCAGTTGAGGGATAAAATGCCTGTCAACCAGCTTACCCTAAATAAAATATCACCGCACGCCACTGATCCGATGTAATTTTGCCATATTTCTAAACAGGAAATTAAATGATATTCTTCCCTTTCGGCTCCCGGTCGCGCTGCCGTGTGGAGAACGTTATGATGTCGAAAGTTTCGCTTCTTTGAAGCAGTGAAGAAGCACATCATATTCATTGAAAACTTCATCGATTTACTTCATCTAATTAAATATTCCGCCAAGCTATATAAAACTTCGGACCAGCTTCCTCTTTGCCGCTCCTAATTTATCAAAATTGCATCGAATTCCCCAGAATTTCAACGGACGTGTCAAAGTCTTAGACGCGTGATTCAAACTGTTTTCAAACTTAAAGTCCCATTTCTATTTAAAAAGAAGTAACGTCGATTAAGCTACTCGTGGAGTGATAATGACACCTTTATTGGACGCAAGGGACCTCGTGTTCCCAATAAGAATCAGGGTAAAAAGCAGGAACTTAAAGAGACTACGAGTTCCGACATCGCATGCATTCGTTACGAAATTTTTTGTGTTATATGTTTCTAGTTATCTCAATACGGAAGTTTTTATTGGGAAAATTTATATTTTACGAAATTCTTGTTTGTTTTCTTTACAGTGTTTTATGTTTCAATCTTTTGTTATCGCTTTTCCACATGGCGGGCCGCATAAGTGCTTGCGAATCCTTTGGGGGGCCGCATTGAAAGTTGCCAATGCTTTGGCGGGCATGATTAGTGTAAATGGAAGTTACTGAGAGATTATCATATAAGCGGAAATCAATTCTAAATTAGAGTACATATTTAGGATTAATATTTCAGTATTAAATGCTTTTTACAATTATTTGAATTAAAAAATATGAGTTTATGTGTTAAATTTTACGGATCTCTTTTTCCTCACTGCTTCGCGGGCCACATAAAACTCTCTCGGGGGCCGTATGCGGCCCGCGGACCCACCCATGGCTTATAGCACGAAATAAAATTACGTAACTCCGAAATTTTGCGTATTTTATTTAAACGCCCTGAATTAAATCCGTCCGCTTAACCAGTCCAGACTGGAATTGAATGCCGTGCGGTAAAGGGTAAAGAAAAGAAAAGAAACGCAAGTTCTTCCGTGATTTATAATCAGATTGAGAGATGGAATCGATAGCTTCGATCAGACGCCGTGACGACACGCGCGCGCGCCCGTGAGGCGGCCATCGGATACAAAAATCTTTTGTAAGCAAACCCGAGAATAATTGATCGATCGCGTTCTTTTCTCGGAGAAGGTTTTTAGGATGGGTAAGGGGCAGATCAAGGTCATAGGAGGGAAGAGGGAGGGAGGGGGGGAGGAGGGGGAGGGGGAGGGAGGGGAGAGAAGAGGCGCGCGTGATATTCGGTCCACCGCTGCACCGCGAAGGAAAAAGAAGGCTGGAAGGAGAGAGTTTAAAACCCCTCCGCCGGGCGAAATAGTCCGTTGTGAGAGGAATGGCAAACAGGAAGATAAAGCCATGTCGAAAATTCATAAATCCCTCAAGCCCCACTCGATCCCTCTGAAAACGCTTCCCAATGTAAGGGGAGAGGGGGGAGAGGGGAGAGGGGAGGGGAGGGGAGAGAGAGAGAAAGGGAAGGCGTAGATGGGCGGACGAGGAAGGGGGTTAGAGAGAGAGAGAGAGAAGTAGGTCGGAGGATAGGACCAAGGCAGGCGACAGATTCATCCTCATGAATATCGGCGACTAGAGATGAATAATATCAGGTACACCTAGGATGACCAGACGTCCCGGTTTCCAATGTTTTGTCCCGGTGTCCCGAAAAAAAATTTCGGGACTCATAAATGTCCCGGTTTTCTGAAATTTTAAGCGCAATGGTTTACCCAGCAGTTTTTTCAACTACGTTTGTACAAATTCATTTTTAACTTCAAACTAGATCTACCAAATACGACTTCATAAAAGGCATTCACATTTCTAGTACTGGAAAAACCACTTATGCTCGTAAATTCACCAAGAGCTGATTCTAAGAAATAACGATGACAGCTGGGCATACCTATTTCCCTTCCTTCTCTGATATCTACAAGTGGAGCAGATTTTGAGTGCACCCGCTGTGCCATCCTGCAGAACACCCTCCTGAAGGCCCAGGTGAAATTTTCGTTTTAAGACCTCCAGGAGAGTGGTCCCAATCTGCGTTGCAATCTCTTTACATTTACATTTACATCAATACCCTGCAAGCCGCTAGAAGCGTTTGGCAGGGGGTGTCACAACATCAAGTGAACTCTAACTAATTCCTCTGTTGGACTGTCTTATCGCGTCTGGGAAAAAGGATCTGTAGTATTTCTCTGTTCTAGTGATTGTTTCGACATATTTTCTCCTGTACTCTGATCTAACATTACGTTCACTAACACCGATGGGGACGATTATGTCGCGTATGTCTTCAACGAATTTGGAGCATTCAAATTTTTCAAATAGTTTCCTTTTTTATTCAATTCTTCTACTCTTCAACGTCTGCCATTTCAGATCCCTCAATATCTCTGATACACTCGCATCATACCGATATTCTCCTTTTACAAATCTAGCCGCTCTACGCTGAACCATTTCGAGCTCTCTAGTTAGGCCCTCCTCGAAAGGGTCCCAGACGGCGCAACAGTATTCCACGACGGGTCGTATTAGGGAAAAGTATGCGATTTCCTTCACGTTCGAGGGGCATCCCCGCAGGACTCTAGAGGAAAACCCTTGAATTCTGTTTGCCGATGCTATAACGGTTTTGATATGCTCTTTACTAGACAAATTGCTACTGAGAGTTACTCCTAGGTATTTGAAGCTATTGACGTATTTTAGCTTTAGTTCAGATATTTGGTACGGGTAGCGGTTGAAATTCGTGGAGCGCGTGAAGTTCATTGCGGCGCATTTCTTTATATTCAGATCGAGTTGCCAATCTTTACACCATTTCGTAATAGCCTGAAGGTCCTTTTGCAAATTCTCCTGATCGTGTACTGTGTTGATTTCTCCATACACACGTGTGTCATCCGCGAAGAGTCTAACTTTACACTTTATATTATCCATTAAATCATTTATATATACCAAGAATAACAGAGGTCCGATTACACTTCCCTGAGGCACGCCGGAAGTCACTTTGACGACGTCTGATGCAACTCCATCGAGGACTACTCTCTGGGTTCTATCGGAAAGAAACGAGGCGATCCAATTTACAATTTTCTCGTTAATTGAATAAGCCCTTAATTTTTGCACTATTTTCACGTGAGAAACGGTGTCGAAGGTTTTCCTAAAGTCTAAAAATACTGCATCAACTCCTATTCCTTTATCCGCTGCTTTCACAATATCTTGTGTGAGTAGAGCTAACTGAGTCTCGCATGACCTGCCTCTCCGGAAACCTTCCGGAAAGCTTCTTTGCTTTCGAGAAATCGCATTATTGAGCTACTGATAATGTGCTCAAAATCTTTACAGAAGATTGACGTCAACGATATAGGGCGGTAGTTCTCCACTTTTTATTTACTTCCCGTTTTATGTATTGGTGTAACGTGCGCTGTTTTCCATATCAAAGGAACTACACCCTCATCTAAAGATTTTCTGAAGAGAAGCTTAAGGTACGGAGCTAATTCGTTTGCTAACGAGTTTATAATGAATGCAGGTATGGCTTCAGGCCCTGGAGATTTTCGTTTGTGGACCTGACTCAGTAATTTGACGATACCGCTTTCGGATATTTCTATGTCGCTCATATTTGAGTCTATACGAGTAGAGAAATCAATGAAATCACCGCTGTCTATTGTGAAGCAATTTTCGAAGAACCGATTTAACATACTAACCTTAGTATATGAATCGTGTACACTTTCACCGTTGTCTGTACGTAGAAGAGGTACTGTGGACTGTCCTCCTCGCATTTCTCGCACGTACGACCAAAATTCTTTCGAGTCGTTTTTGAGTGAATCCGAGAGTGTCGTGGATCGGTAGGCGTCAAATTCCTTACGCGCTTCGTCTCTTGCAGATTTACGACTATATCTGTATATTAAATACTCGTTCGCGTGATCCCTACCAACTTCTTTAAGGTGCTTTATGCGCGCGTGATGCCGTCTTTGTTTCTTGAGCAAGGCACGGAGTTTCGGTTTCACCCACCGCGGGTCCTTGCGATCACGAATTGCTTTGGTTGGGACAAACGTTTTTAGCCCTTCTCGAATGATTCGCAAAATTTCCGTCCAAGAGTCATCTACGCTGTTACTATTCGCAAAATTGATAAATGTCGCTATTTGGTTTGTAACATAATTTTTTAAACCTGGGAGATCTGCTTTACTGAAGATATAGACTAATCGCGTTGGCTTATCTATTGTCGCAGGGGTGTATTTGAAGTCGGCAATTACTATTTTATGATCACCTATGCCGTCGTCGATTTGTAGGTTTCTACTCGATAGCGGGTGGGTAGTGGCTAGCAGATCTAATATGTTTCCGTTGTTGTCATATCGCGTCGGCTCGTTGACGATTTGCTCTAGAGAGTTTAGAGTAAACGCTTCAATTAATTCATGACAAGCTTCTCTATTTTTTCCACCACTAACATAGGTTACGGATTTCCAATCGATCGATGGAAGATTAAAGTCTCCTCCAAGAATGATTACTGGATCGTTCTTTCTCCTAGCTATCACCTGCAATGTACGACTGAGTTCTCTAATGTTCTCGACTCCTGAGTCAGGTGGGCGGTAAAATGAGCAAAAATAATTTTTTACCATTTCTCGTATGGAGCACCATATAATTTCGCAGTGTTCTCTGACGTTAATCTCCTCTAATTGGCTTGATATACTCTTTCTGACGGCGATGAAAACTCCACCTCCGACTCTTTCCCTCCTGTCTTTGCGATATACCAAGTAATCTGGTGGGAAAATCTCGTTAGAATTAATGTCGCTCAGTTCCCAATACAACGTCTGCACGGTGGCTTTTAACTAACAATAAGTGGCAAAAATCAGCCTGTTTCCTTCGAATGCTTCGGCAGTTCATAATAATAATTTTTATTGTGTTTTCTATGGATATTTTAGTTCTGGATTTTCCCGCCACTTGATCTAACAATTTTATTTTTCTACTTCTCACTCTACCGCTATTCTTGGACTCCCTAGGGTTAATGTTGGCGGACTCTTTTGTAACAGATACATTGGTGTTATCCTCGTCTAACCTAAAAAAAACCCTAGCGTGTTCAAAAACCATAAGCGCTACCGCATCCGCTGCCTCGGCCGTGTAGTGGACACCAGAACCGTTTAGGGGTACCCTACATGAGTCCAGCACCGGCCTCAGGTCAACGAAGTCCACTCCATTGCCCCTACAGAAGTCCCACAACCTACGGTTCAAGCCCACCACACGGCTCCAAACCATAGAACCGCAGTCCGTCCGAGGGACAATGCTGCAGATGGTAAGCCGCACATCAGAACCCGACTCCTCTCGGACACGAGCAACCTCAGCGGCCAAGTTCTTAAAAGAACTTAAAACCTCCTCGGAGCCGCGCTTCGAGGCGTCATTGGTCCCAACATGGGCCACCACCCGCAACGAGGAGCAACCCGTGCCCAAAACCGACGCCCTGACCTCCTTCGTCACCTGGGGCACCGTACCTCCTGGTATACACCTTCGATCGAGCTCAAGAATGCGATGCTATTTTCATTAATAGTTCGCCCAAATGTGCAATTAGTGGTACCGAGAAAGTACCTCCAGAGGCAGCCTTCCTTCCTAGAACAACATTCTCTATCCTCACCGTTTCTTCAGAACAATTCAAAATAGGATTTTTAACGGCCTCGCCTTTCCAAGAGTCTTTCCTCGCCCCTCCCACATTTTCGTTTGGCAGTGATTTGCTCATTCCATTGTGGTTCTTCGTTCAGCTAACATCGTGGTACAGTAGTATCTTCATAGTATTATTTCAAGAAGAGAAGATGGAAAAGCAAGGATTCTTTTCGACCGATACCTGGAGTGGAGATCTTCAATTCATACAACATCTACAGAAGAAATCTTTATTTCAAAGTTAAGGCGATAATTATTTACTCTTCGAGCAATAGTCAATGCAAGATTAGCACGAAATCTAAATACTTGTAATTTTTCGCACTTCTTATTCCGTGCAACATGCATTAGGACATTATGATAATGGGCGTTTTAGCGATAATCCAATTTTGGTTTTTACCTTCATGTAGCTATTATCAAGTGTTATGTTTAGTATAATTATGTAATTAATCAATTTAATAGTGTCATTAGTATGAAAGTTTTTGCGTGTTAAAGATAAAGTTTATTTCAATCTTTCCAATCAAAAAACATACATACCAATCACGCTGTTCCCTTACGGGGTAAGCAAGCTAAATGCCTCTACCATTCACAATATTTCTCCACACCTTTCTATCCTTACATACTTATTTCGCTTCAAACACATCCATGCATCGTTTCATACATCGTCTTCCATTCCTTAAACTTCTGACTCTCTTTTCTTGAGAGTCTCCTCCACCACATTCAGCCAGCTTTTTCTTGGTCTTCCTCTCCCTTTTGATCCGCATACTATACCATTATAGTATATCAATTTAGTCACCCGGTTCTCATCCATTCTCTCCACATGCCCAAACCATCGCAGCACACCCCTTTCATACTGACCTCTTAAAGTTTCTTTCATTCCACATTCATTCATCACCCAAGTATTCCTGACTCTCTCTCTCCTGGTTTTCCCACACATGCTCCTCATATAACCCATTCCAACTGCATTCACCTTACTCATGTGTTTCTCCTGACACACCCACGTTTCGCTACCATACAACAAGGTGGGTACAAGCACACTTCTATACACAGCCATCTTTGCTTCCTTAGACACTTCTTCACTATTTAGTACTGACCACATGCTACCCACCATTTTTCTACCCGCATTCACACGCCTTTCTGTCTCTCCATCTATTCTTCCATTCTTAGAAAACATTCTTCCCAAGTACACAAGCTCATCCACCTGTTCAACAACTTCACCATTTATAAATATTAAGTCCAAGTTTCCATTAATTTATTAAAATTCGTATGAATCCCAAGCACGAAAATGTGCATATTTTGCACATAAGCGGCCGAGTGTCCTGAGATTTTTTATTTAGATCGGTCATAATTTTTACGGGCTTTAGAACCCCTCAACAGAGATGCCAAAGAGGAAGAGCACATTTAATGAAGAATATTCAAAAGAATTGAGTTTTATCAATAAAGAAAGAAGTAATAATGAAGTGGAACGTAGATTTTGCATGTGTTATAAAAACATTGGCCACGGCGGGAAATTTGACGTAAAAGACCATACTAATTCAAAGAAGCATTGCGATGGAAATTCATGTGAAAAATGTAACTGAAGATGATCTTACTGTAGCAAGTGAGTTAACGATGGATTACCACATTATTAAACATCATCATTGCTTTCGATCAGCTGATTGCAACAATAAACTCTTTAAAGGAATTTTTAATGACTCTGAAATAGCCAGAAAATATTCTTGCGGATGAACGAAAACTGCCGCTCTAATTAAAAATGTAATCGGGTTATTTTGCAGGAATGAATTACTGAGAGAATTAAAAAAGTCACAATATTTTGGAATATCCACAGATGCTAGCAATCACAAAACTGAAAAAAATTTCCCTTAGTCGTTCACTATTTTTGTAAACAAAAAGGAATTCAAATTCAAATATTAAAATTTGAATCTCTAACAAAACCTCTGATATAATTGTCGATTTCATCATCAGCACACTCTGTGAGTATGGTGTTGATCCAAAAAAATGCATTACTTATGGAACAGATAACGTACATACAGGCAGTCCTCGACATCCGTACATAATGCGTTCCTGAAAACGTGTACAGAAGTCGAATTTACGGATGTCGAACATAGATTTACATGTTATACGGGGGTTTCCGTTCCCAGAGAGCCAAAAACTATTATAAAATCTCTAATTATGGTATAAATGTTTAGTTTTTTGAGCAGGGGCCTTTTAGACACAATCGTCGATTTTACAATATAGAGATATAGGGCAAAATGCAATAAAATATTTAAATAATTGCACAAATAAACACTGCTGTACAGACAAAGATGGCGACACGGTAGAAACTGGTGGCTGGCAGCCAGCACCACGACCACTCGAAATGTTCGTTCGTCATTTCGCTGACGTATGAAATTCCGAATTCGGCGTACTAAAGGCGGTTCACGGGTGTCAGTGTATAATGTATGAAAGTGCGAGCTTTTTTCATTAAAGAAAAATGTGAAAATTAATTCCATTATGTTATGTAAATTTAACATAAGTTTAACGCGTAAAGATTTTTATAAGATGATTAAAAATGATCAAAATATGATTAGGGCTGGAAGAAGTTCGATAAAACATGATTAAAACCTTTGGCTCCTGATTTATTTTAATGATATACTGCTTAAGTAGTCCTTTTATATTAACGTAATTATTGTTAGGAAATATTAAACCATACTTTATTTTTTATGACATTTATTTTTCATTTTTAGAGCAAATATTACCTAAATTCCCATTGTCTCGGTTTTTTTTGGAAATTGTCCCGAATTTTAGGGTTTAAAACTCATTTTGTCCCGGTTACGGCCATCAGCATCTGGTCATCCTACCGTACACCACAATGCTCCCTCTTGCTTAAAATTACATCCCTTTACATACATACGTGTATATATAGACGCAACCGTGCACATATTAAAATTCATTTATATACCCATGGAGAGTATGTAATATTTCGAAGACACTGGAATTAATATATTTGTGGTGATTGTGAGGCTAATTTAAGTGTCGTGGGGGCGCCCACCTAGCAGCAATCAATTTCGGAACAAACAAGGTCGGTGGGAGCGCTGGAAATTATCGATTTTCCCAGTAAAAGGAAACAAAAAGACTCGTCGCCGAAAGAGAAAGCGTTCGCAACTCTCGAACATTTCAGGAAGCTGTGAGAAACGCATTATGGCGGTACACTTCTCCAACAGAATATTATCCTCTGTCGTAAATGTGCATTTTGAAGAACTATGTACAAAGATAGTTACGACAAATAGATTTTTAAAGATTTGCGGAAAATAAATGTCACGGTTTTTTTGTTTATATGTAATGGTCTTATGATGCCGCAAGAAGTAAAAGATGCAACATTCTTGAGATGCAATCTAGTAAGGAATCATTTGCCTTAATATGTTTTTCTCTTACAATTCGTAAAGCAAATGACATAAATATATATTCGGAAACGGCTACGCGCCGATAGAAATTCAACGGCGATTAGTGATTAGCAGCCGTCTGAAGAAACTTTTGTCTCGCAATTTGACACCGTATTTATCAAAAAAATGTCCTAAAAATTCGATCGTTCCATTGGGTGCAGATATTTAGTATTTAAAATCTGAACTACTAAAAGGTTTTCGCCATTACACCTTTTAAAGCATACAAAGAAGGACGGGCGATGTACCTAAAGTGTTGCTTCGCCTTACTCTCCAATTAAATCACAAAACATTTTTTTGCCTTGTTTCGGCATATATCTTCTAATTAGGAGGAAAAAGCGAAGCTATACGGAGACATTTTATGTTTTCAAAGAATGCTTAAATACTCAGGATATCAGAAATGCATTTAGAACATTCGAGAGTATGGGCGCTTCAATCGACCAATCACATTGATATCTCTGCGACTGTTTATTTATCTCTCGCATTTCAAAAATAATTTGGGACCTCATTTATTTTATCAAAAGGATATAACCTAATCGGTGTTGTTGGACTGTCAACCGGAGAAAGCGGACGGAGGAATGTCGATGACATTTACGACATAAGAAAGGAAGAAATTATCTAGAATCATCTCCGACAAAATAATCGCTTGAAGCGACATCAAACTCAAAATTCTCTTCATCAATGATGAGGAAATGGAATGCGATAGAGAGAGAAAAGAAAGAGATTGACAGCACTCCATAAAAGGACATCCGAAGTATTCAACGGAATACACGAAATGCATTTCTCGGATTCTATCAACGTGTTTAGCATGTGACAGATGCGACGAGAAGTCAATGGACGGAAAAAGGTTTGAGAATTGGCAAAGGATTTTCCATGTGTGTGTGTGTGTGTGTGTGTGACGCGCACTTCGTAAGGGTAGCGTCTTTTGACGTATTTTCGAACGAGTGATTTAACCTCAAGGACTCTCTGATAACGACTGGGGTCAGACAGAGAACATCGAACAGGCGGTTGGCTTTATGGGAGGAATTTACGCCCAAGCAATATTTAACGACGCAGATACTTTGCATAGAAGGGTTATATGACTATAAAATTCCTCTCTTCATCGAATGACTGATGTCATTAGCGGAAGAGGAAAGAAGGCATGAGGGAGAGGGGGGGGGAGGGAAAGGTGAAAGAAAGTGAAAGGGAAATGGGCGAGGGTAGGAGGGAGAGAGAGATAATGGGAGTGAGGAATTGCGAGAATGGATTCAATCGGGCCACTAATTGTAAGCATCATGCGCATTGATGATACAAAAGGCAATCGCTTTGCAATGCACAATTAAAAAAAAAAAGTATTCCATAAAATGCACTGTGTATTAAATTCAATAAAAAATAACCTATATACTTAAAAGTAATTTTCACTTTCTCCATATGTAGTATAAGAGAAAGTATTGCCAACGAATTGAAGTGCGACGAATTGACTGCGACGAGTTGTCATAGAAGGGAGAGGTAAGATGGAGAGGACTGGGAGAGTGAGAGAGAACGCATAGAGGGGGAAGCAATAAGGATCGCTAGTGTTTTAACAACTTTTATATTAACTTATCACGGCGCGAAGCGTTTTCACCCGCAAAATTTTTTGATTTCGGATTTTTTTCTTCGGTTTTCCTAAAAAAATCTATAATCCTGCCAAATTTCAAGTCTGTAGCTCACCTAGAAGTGCCTTAAAATTTTTATCTTCTTATGGGCAAAAATGGGGCAAAATGCCCTTAAAATTTAGAACTTTTTCAATTTCGGAGTTTTTTCCTTTATTATACACCATAATTAACCAACACGGCAAATTTAAAATCTGTAGCTCTTGCCGGGAAGTACCAAATAATTTCTCCACCCACCCGCGTAGAACTTCAGTTTTATATTATATAGATAAGAAAAACTAAATTCGATAAACACATAAGATAAAAGTTTACATTTTTCATATTGGCGTGCTACAACACGATTAGTACCAAATTCTACGCAGATTCATCAAAATTTAACGTAAATAAGAAGCTTCTAACAATATTAAAGCTGCCAATGAATATGGCATTACCGAAAACAATTTAAGACGCTGAAGCAATCTTTACATGCTCACTTTCATCTTTTCGCGGACACAAGGTTGGACAGCTTGATGAATGAAATTGACATACTTTTGGTCGAGTTTAGAAACGAAATGAAGGAATTACTGACGATAAAGAGAATATAAGATAAAAATAACTAATATGCCAAAAAAATAAAAAACTTATTTTTACTTTACTGTTTTTCTTTAATTCATAGAGTTGAGTTACCAAAAACAGTGTTTGCCTCATGTTCGGTGCCGCCTTAATAATACTGCTTTTCATATTTATTTTAATAAAATGAGTGTTTTAATGAGTCGATATATAACAGGCTTAAGACATTCGACATTGTTCATTTTTTAAATATTGGATTTTTAGGTGCGTTTCACTTCCAACGTGAGCGCCTATTATCGTCGGTCTGTCCGTCCGTCCGCATGTTCGTTCTCGCCTTCTACAGAACGGATTTTCATGAAATTTTATATTAAGGACTTACAACCAAAGATAATAATATTTTCGTAAAAATGAATCACGTAATCCAATCAGGGGTACCACTTTACTGGTGATAAAAAATGAACTTTCCGTCATATCTCGTAAAGTATTGCTCATATCGAAATATATTTCAAATAGAAATTGTAGAACTTCTAAATTAGAGTATTTCTTTTCCTATACATTTGTATCGTAGGAGTAGCCGTTATCAAGAAAATCAAACAAGAAAGTCTTAAATCGAGTTGAGCTTAGAAAATGTCTTGCATGGTTACTTCTTCATTGTTGCTAACATAAACAATCTCACAAACAAACGTTTAATTTCCTTAGGTGTGCATGCAATATTTTTAAATAGGAAGAAAATGGATTATTTATGACGAAGAAAAAACTTTAAAACGCTATTTCCCTTACGTACAGGTATATCATTTCTTTCTAATACTCCATTGCACTAAACGCGCCCATTTGTGATACGTTGTACACTTTCCTAACTTGATAGTTTTGGTGGCGTGACTAGCGTTCTGTGCAAACTTTTAATTGGAACACAAATTCTTTTACATTTCAATTATGTTTTTGCATAAAAAACTCGAACAAACAATGGAAACTCGGTTTTATGTCAACATTTCATCCCAATCCTGGAAAAAACCATGAGATTTCATACTCAATCTTTTGTACCGGAAAAAAAATTTTCATAAAATTTTACTTCCTTACATTACAGTGTAATTCCGTTGGCTTTTAGGCACACCAAATCCAAAGCCTTTCTCTTAAATTTCTCAAGTCAAATTCCTTCTTTCGATACATCTAATATACGTCTCCTACCTCTTTCCTAACATAACTTTTTCCACTATACTGTCTCCTCTTAAAAATGTCTCCCACCAATTTCTTTCTTATCATTAATGTCCTCTTTCTCTGTTCTTTCATTTTTCTCTCTAATTAATTTATCTTTTATTTACTTCGTTACTTACACCTATTTATTTCCTATTGGCTTTCAGCAACATCTTGACAAAATAATGGGTTTTGAGAAAAATTTCACAAGAAAAATCATTTTTTTAATATTAGCTTCTTTAGACATTTCCAAAATGTTAAAAGCTCATGTGAATTTCTTTATCGTCGTCATTTCATGTTCAAATACATCGAAGAATTCTTGGTTCAGCAAGTGTTGTTTGGCGACAAAATTACGATTAACGGCAGAGGTGAAAACAAGAGTCATTAAATTTTAAAAACTGGATACGGAATACTATAGTAATTCGTGTTCATTTTAAACTCATTGTTTTTTGTAAATTATTTCCAGCCATCTAAACTCACGCAGACGTATAAAATATTATAGGACAGGTTTAGGTTTCTGAAATCAATCCACAGTATACGCGATGGCGAAATTAAAACCAAATTACTTGAACTTGGGTCAATTTATCATTGTGATTTGGATGGAGAGGAATTCGCATCAGAATGAGTTAAACTATGAAAATATCTTGAACTAATGATGTCAAAAAAATCAACGATTTCATTTATTTATAAAGGAACTAGCAGAATTGCCCGTTGAATTTCAACGGATTTAGTGTATCTACCACAGCACAAGATACAAACTCTATAAAATAATATATTGTAGATACTTTGTCATTTACTATTAGCTTCTCTTAAAAATTAATCATATTTGCTTGTAACAATCCATTTCCAAACGTATTGTATTCAAATAAAACGATAATTGTATTTCCTATCATATCACTTTCGCCAAATCCAGCTTCATTTCTTGTGTAATTATGCCTCACTGAAATATTTACTTTTATGTCTTGTAAGCAACCCGTGAAAAGGCAACATACAGTTGTTCATGATTGAACACTGACTCCGGTAAATGTACAACAGATACGTGAGCCTATTTACCTTAATAAACATTAAAATATAGAATATAATGATTTTACTTACAAAAAGATAATATTCCAGTATTCAATAGACGAAAGAAGGTTCAATTGCTTTCATCAATCGTTATAAACGCTTACCACACGCAGTTTCCTGAATAATAATCAGTACCTATTTATGTTGCTATGTATAAAGATTGACATCGATCGTTTCGTTGCTTAAATAAAAGTGCGAAGCGAATAACGCTAAACTTTCGTCTATTTGTAACGCCGGCTTCACACATGCGTTCACGAATATTCGCAGATATTCACGATTATTTGTGGTCGCATGTTTGTCCACGATTGTTTGTCGAACACAGCCTCCACATATTCATCCTTTGATACCGATTATTCATTATTTGTGACAAGTTGCGGGAAAGTAACCAGTGTTCGTACGAATATGAGCTCTGACGACGACACTATTGTTGCGACCGCAGCTTATTTTCTAATGTGTTACTACTTTCTAAAAATGAAAAGAAGAAAAGAAAAGAATGCATCTGCAACCTCGTTTCGGTTTTTATGAAGATCTTGAATTGGGTTCCAGACGCAGGGCTCCATTTCGAAGGCTTCTAAAAACTGGAATACAGCTTCATTTGTCCACTCCATTTATACATTTCTAACTTCACCGAAATGGTACAACAACTTCTTTTCAAACAAGACACTAGCACAAGATACAAGAAAACAGCACTTAATCAACAAAGGTTACACGCCAAAGAAGGTTACATCAGGTTATTTCACACAGAAATTAATACAATGTTCGTAAACGAAGTGTGGAGGGGCAAAGAGTGTGAGTCACAGCGAATGTTCGTGGGCTTTGATGTGTGCTCATTTACCGTCTCGAGACGGAAACATGTTCGCTATTCGGCACAAACACCGAATATTCGTACACGAACACGAACATTCTATCCACAATTGCGTACATTCCCGCGAACATCAAATATTCGTGTACGAACAACGCATGTGTGGAGCCGGCGTAAGCTACATCGAAGCTAACTGAATCGGAGGTAACAATGACGGCCGCCTTGGCAACGCCCGGAAAGAGAACGAAAAATCCACAAAATTTCGAAACAAATTACGTATTTCTGAAAACTTCGACAGTGTAACATGTAAACATCGCAGAAATAAGATAATATAGAGTGTTATTCGTCGAATAAAGCAAAAACGAAAAACCTCGATCTGTATTTACCTATTTTGATGCTTGAAGGAAGAATACCTTGTAAGTCAAGAAATGGATTCGTACGTGTTATCTTATAGAAAAAAGTTAATCCTCTATATTGGCAGGACTGGTTAATCCCGGTTGACCATTCACTAAGTCAGGATGTAAGGAAGAATCGTACCAAATTTGGTTGTTCTAGCTTCAATCGTTTAGGAGGAGTTCCATGAACAAACCAACAAACACACCCTTCAAAATATATTATCTAACTAACTGAAACGCTCGGCCTCGCTCGGGAAAGTTTTCTTTTAAGTAGCAAACACTTTTTATTGTTCGGGGCAAAAGTTCCCCATTCCTTAATTACGCAAGCGATGCTTGCATTAACATTTACTATTTTATGTATTGTATTGTAAAGTTTTTACCATTAATATAATTACGTATTAACGTCTTACTTAATATTCACATGGATAGATGCATCGAAGCTTTTAAAGCAGCAATAAAATTATGTGGAATATGTCAATACTATTAGCCAAAACGTAAACAATAAACAACATCTTGGTTACCGAACAAATGTAAGTAGATGTATCGATTTAAGCTGCGATAAATCTTTCAATGTTAATGGTAAAAGATAACAATGTTCTAACATTCCTTAAACATCATTTGACCCACTTTAAAAGTATTCATAGACTATATTTAGGCATGAATCCATTTGTACCCTTTATCTTGGAGTTAGCTATTCTTCCTCTATGGCGCGCCACGGCGTGGATATCTCTACTTTGAAGAGAACAACAATTAAGAAATTTAACTTTGTTGCCGCCTGGAAAATGGTCATCTAAACCGATAAATTGTGCGCTTAAAGGGAAATTTCGAGCAAATTAGCATGTAATCTGACAAAACATGAACAGAATTAAAATACTCAGTCTTTCGTGCGTAAAATAAGCCATTTCCGGTGATCATAAGTTAATATTTAGGTAAATTTATATTCACATCAGTGAAGGGCTGCATGGCATTTTGGGGTTTCTCCACACCATTTTTGATTTAATTCAAAAAGTTTCAGCAGTTAAATCGAGAAGATATAAAAATTGTCTGGTACTCATAATTATTTAAACTAGTAGAATTACCCGTTAAATTTTTAAGGGAGAATTACGATAATTCGAAGATTCAGAAAGCGAATCTGGTAATCTGAAACACGTAACACTAAACGCCGCCGAATTTCTTTATAATTGGAAACAGTTCTCTTAGAAAAACTTATAAAAGAACAAATATCCAATCATCATTTTGAAAGCTGCATAAAAGCACAAAAAAATGTCCAAATAAATCCATAATTCGCCTTTTTATTTAAATTGTTTATACATACAATATACTATATTTAAACTCCATAAATGCTAGTTGTATTAAAATATCTTTTCGTAAAGATAGGAAAATCTATAGTTTTCGTAGTAATTTCTTAATGTTTTTATTTTTATTTAAATTGTTTATAGGATGATGTTGCATATTCTTGTGTATCGCTTGAAAGAAATGGAATTAAATTTACGGAAAATATTTTGTGCAAACAATTTGTATTTTTGAAGGAAGTGATTATCAATGAAATTAAAAACAATGTAAATTGGAAAACGATGAATTGCAACGAGAAGTGGATGATTATCTTTATGAAAATACAATTTATCGAGCAAAAAAGTGAATTCATTAGAATTGGTTCATATCTGTTTGCAAATCCGGGTCACAATGCAGGCTGCGAAAGATTTTTTCTTTATTAGACACTCAATGCATTGAGCATGCATAATTACACAAGAAATGAAGCTGGATTTGGCGAAAGTAATATGATGGGAAATAAAATTATCGTTATATTTGAATGCAATACGTTCGGAAACGGATTGTTACAAGCAAATATGATTAATTGTTAAGAAAAGCTAATTGTAATTTTAAAAGTATCTACTATATATTTTAAAGAGTATGTACATACGTTGTGCTGTAGTAGATTCACTAAATCCGTTGAAATTCAACGGGAAATTCTGATAGTAGTCTATAAATCAGTGTTTCTCAAGCGAAAATCTGCCGTGGACCGGTAAATGTTGTTAACGTTCAACCAAGAACCGGTAAAATTTACCAAACTACCTACATAATTTTTATTTGTTTTCTTCAATGAATTTTTTTTAAAAGATAAGAATAAAATAGTCACAACTTTTTAAACATTTAACTGTCAAAATAAGAATAAATATATCTTAAACTTTCCATCAAATTTTCGCGGACCGATGGGTGAAACACACTGCTATAAATCACAATTCATGTGCAATTTTTGTCCCATTCGTATCAATAATTAATATTTTTGTCGTAACCACTCATTCTGAACAATCTGTTAGATAATTGACTTCTTTATGTGATCATGATTTCAATTTCCTTAAGTGTAAAATACAATATGTTATGTATTTAATTTTAAGTGCATAAATAAAAATTGCAAAACTTTATAACAGAAAAAACTTTAAACACATCCTATTTTCTTATTAATACAGTAACAGAAGCAAAAACAATATTTTAATACCTCGAACTACAGAAAATGACTAAAAATGCATTTGTTCTGGTTATGTCCCGATTATGTCCAGGTAATTTCCCGGTTGTCCCGGATTTTTCATCCTCAAAATAGGAATGTCCCGGTTTTGCACCCTCGGCCTCTGGACACCCTAAATACTATATTTAAACTCCATAAATGCTAGTTGTATTAAAATATTTTTTCGTAAAGATAGGAAAATCTATAGTTTTCGTAGTAATTTCTTAATGTTTTTATATGTTGAACGATATATTTATAATAGTTCTTTAACGCAACAATGAATGAGATACAATAATTCGCACCAGCTTTCCTAAACAATCTTAAGTTTTTAGGCTTATCCCAGGGAATGTACAAAATTAGTGAGTTTTTTTATCATGTTGTTGATTTTGAACCTACATGGAATCCCGAAAATGGTTTACTATATAAATTAGGAAGACTCTGGATACACGTAAGCGGTTATGTTATGCATTGTTGTTTTGATTGTTCACTGTTCACTTCCATATTTGGATTCTTTATGAATTTTCTTACTTCACATACAGTTTTTTAACTTAATACTTATTATTATTTAGAGAAAATGTAAGTATAGGTAACTTTCTATCTGTAATTATAAAGTGTTACAAAATAACCACATCGTTGAGCCATTTATATCTCGCACTCTTTGTAAAACGATGAAGCAAATTATGGAAATTTAAAATAATTTAGCTTTACCAATTGATAATTTGTATTTAATAGGAAAAAATTTACATACGAAATATTTACAAGATAAGTTAAGCAGTTTGAGTTGCATGGTACCTTTTAGTATTTCAACTGTTTCGTTCTCTAAACGAAAAATGGCTGCACGTAGGATTTCGAATGTCAGTACGACTATAAGATCTTTCAATATTTTTTAACCAGAACCTAAATTAACAGTGCTTTGCACATTTTTTCAGCATGCTTCCTGTTGTTACATGTATTATTTAATTAATGGGGAGCAATAATAAAACTTATATGCTATTCGATTTCAATTCTAGCTAGAACCGGTTTGATTTGTTTCCTTTCCAGATAATGAAGAAATTTCTAATCCCCTCCACTACTATCGCTGCATCACCTGTTATAGCGCACTCCAAGGACTCCAAAATTACAAATGGGTCTGAAGAGAGCTCCAAAATGCTTAAACCTAGCGAATTGCCTGTTTACGAACAAGCTGTCAAGTCATGGTAATTTTCCTTTTAATGTTAACTGTAATTTTATTCATTATAATGTCTGATTGTGTTTATAGGTTTAGTCTATATTTTTCTGTCCCTTTTACTTGAAGCAAGCCACTAGAACCAGAGCCCACGAGGAGTGATCTTGAAGAAGCAATTTCTGTTGTCAGAAAAGAACTATGGGTGTATGTTGACGATATTCAGCGTTATAAGGAGAAGGTGGTGGAATATGTAGAAACGGGAAAAGCTCACACGGAGTGTACGTACTAAATATTTTTATTGTGATTTTTAATGTGAATAACGACTAGATAATATTAAAATTAGTGGCAGCAGGCCATTTCTTATTAAAATAGTGAAGTATTTTACCTCCTGCTTTGCATGTTATTCTAGTACCAACAAAGCCATCAAGAATTTACCTTGATGATGATCCGACTCCATTTTAAGTGGATTGGTGACAACCTTGCAATTAAATTACAGTGAGGTTAATGTATCATTCACCACTTCCTTTACTCTTTAAAGTTGGAATTTCATTAACTGCTTCTTAACTTTGGTATTGCAGACATCGTATCTTTTACAATCTCAGGTACTGATTCTTGAATATTTAATGGCAGTGAAAGGCCATATGTGTTAGTTGGGATTTAAGTTAGCCATATTGCTTGAAATATTAATTTTATTATTGCAAGTCTATTGAGGTTTCTTGAAGTTATATTCGTTTTAATCTGTTTTGGTAAAATTTTTAAGAGTCGTTAATCTTTGATTGATGATCTGTTATTACGATCATTTATTTTTTCCCTTTCTAATCATGGCCACATTTGTGAGATGGTAGCGAAATCATTGTTGTCATAATTATGGAACAGTCATGCCTTGTTGAGTGCAAAGGATGCCCTCCAAAAGGTCTTTGTACTAGCCAAATTTGCGCCAAATAATGTATAATGTAGTACTCACTGGGGATTGGTCCAAAACAGTCCACAGTTTGTTATAGGTTTTACATAGACAAAAATGTATAAATGCACAAGAATGTTTGAAAATTGTTAATTGATTCATATTTATATAATATAAGTTATTATTATTACTAATAAAATACAATATTAAAGTTCCTGTTGATTTGGCAGATATGCAAGCGCACTGAATATTTAACCAGTGTTTAAAATTTTGAAACCAACCAGAACCGGCATTAAGTATTTCAGAAGAATTGCCGCCCCTTTATGCTTTAGACATTCAAATGGGTTATGGGTTTAATTGTAAATGAATGATAGACCAGGGGGCATGCATTCATCAGAGTGTTTAGAATCAATACACAAAACTAGCAGTTTCTCCATTTTTTTCTAAGAATTTTCTATGTGATCATGTGAGTTTCTTCACAGTTGCTGCAGTGGCTGATATGATAGAACTTTACATTTTGTCTTTATTTAATGGAATTGGGAAATTGTGAACTGAAACTTACATACAATTTCACTGTAACATTCATGTTTTTCAAAGCACTGAATCACTTTTAGCTTTTCTTCAAGATATATGCTTTTCCTTGCTTATTTATTTCCTGCACTTTTATTACCTTCACTCAATTTTGTTTTTTGCCATTTATTTAAATTATTGTTCCCCTGTTTACTGTTAAACATTTGTCTTGCACTAGAAATGAAGCAAAATAACTATGGTGCATGACAATTGAACTGATGATGTCAAAACTTAAGACTATGGATGGTGATTGGCCAGTCCAAAAGTAAACAGTAGCATTATACAAAACCTGCATAAATGCACATTGTGCACAATATTTTATTCTTTTATATATATATATATATACAGTAAAACTCGTTTAATACGTATTTGAGGGGACCGACTCATTGCTTCGTTATAACCTGACTATGTTATATACGAGAAACATGGTTTTTGGCCTATACATCCCATATAACACGTATACACATACAGTAAAAGCTGTGCTATCCGACTATTTAGAACCGGCCACCCTTAGATACCGGCAATTACACAAATATAATTCATTTTGTATTTATTTTTCTTTTTTTATGAATTTTTGTGTGAATAGTATATGTGTAATACCACAACTTCCACTTTAAAATTTCTTAAAATATAAGATGTATATATTACGTATTTACTCCGTATACTTCTGTGGCTGCCGAGTAAGCATGGCATTTTTGGTTACGTAAGCCATTTGCATTGTCTAGATGTTTTGGTGTACTTCTACAATTTCCAGTTTTATCGCTTTTTATTATTTAAAAAATTACCCATCCATTGAATATTGCATCAAAATAAATACCTAAAAGCAAGGAACAGGAGAGAAAAGGTTGGTTTAACGGTAACACAAACGCTGGAGCTGATCAAACGAATGGAAAAAGGAGAAAGTAGAGCAGCCATAGCAAAAGAATTCAACATCGGATCTTCCACGCTCTACGATATCAAGGCTCATAAGGCTAAATTAATGAAATTTGCATCATCTTCTCAGACAAGTAAATCAATTAATAAACATCATACGCTTTATAAGCCAAAAATGGAGGAACTGGATAAAATATTATATGACTGGTTTTCACAGAAATGTTCTGAAGAATTAAATACTTTCGTCCTTTTCTAATAGAGTAAATAAAGATAAATAAGAAAGATATAATCCAATAAATTCAATTTTGGGAACAGGTTCACTGCCATAATCCCCAAACTTCCCGGACGCCCTAAACTTTTCAATAGTCTTTTTGTTTTGCATGTAAGCTTAGCAACGTATTAAATAAGAATGGGTAAATAGTGTCTATATCTAACTAAGTGTGGAAGAATTAAAATGGAAAATGCAAACCCCATGCATAGTTATGTTTGGGGAGTACGATAGTGAACCTAAGCCCAATTTTGTTTGGTTATTGCTAAATTTGCGATGTCAAAATCGAAAATCGCTCCCCTAACCGGATATTTCTCCTAATCGGCTTTCCACAATCACCAGGATAGTCGAATAACACAGCTTTTACAGTATTTGCAGTGAATCGACTTCAATACCGTACTTACATATGCAAAGAGATGCTTATCAACTTCGCGGAATGTAAAATGTTCGACTGCTATTACATACGATTTTTTAAATGGTCAATTAATATTATTTACATAAATTAATTTACATAAACATTTCAAATTTTTAATATCAATTTCAAAACAAAGGGAGCGTGGAAATTCGTATGGAAGGGGTAGATGGAGGAAAGGGACCTCTACGAACAAGTGCGCGGTAAACGGGCGGAAACTATTCATTACTTATCGCTCTGCTCGTCAAAATTCGTTATATATGAGGCATTTTTTGCCACGGGACCAAACATTTGTTCGTTACAACCAAGAATTCGTAAAATGCGTGTTCGTTATATCCGAGAAATTTAACCAATGCCCTTATGGAGAAGTTCAAGGGACGAGACATTTCTTCATTATAGCCGAGATTTCGTTTTAGGCGTGATCGTTATAAACGAGTTTTACTGTATATATATATATTTGTTTTTCTAAAAATAAAAATTATGTCCAGAGATGGCAATTACACTAAACAAATCTGCTCTAGACAAGTCATGACTGTATATTGGTTGAAATATTTCTTCTCATTAAGATTTAATTGATATCAGTTGTAAAAAACTATAATTTTGCCTTAATGGAGATTTACGTTTAAGAAATTTCATAATTTTTCTGACTTAGTTTCCTGTATTTCTTCGTGTTAAAACTAATGCCTGCCTAAACTTCTAATGATATAAAAATAATGATGATTTCCAAAATATATCTAATATTGTTCTTGTTACTGTTTTTATTCATGCAGTTATAATTGATTTTTTGAAAGAAGAAAAGAACTACTTGCCACGAGCTGGTGCCATTGGTCTTGGAGGGCTTACTGGGTTGGTGCTAGGACTTCGTGGTGGTATATTCCGAAGGTTATTTTATGGAAGTGCTGGAGCTGCTGGTAAGTCTAACAAGGTGAGGACCAGGACGTGGGGTCATGGATTTTGCTGAAACTTCGTAGGTGTGTAGCGCTAGACTCTGGGATCACAGCCAACCCCCCTTTTGGGCAGTAGTTTTTCTGTAAATTGCATTTAAAGCTCGCAATTCTGCGATGTGCAAAGTAATTACACAAACGACCACATTGCTAGGCATCATCTGGCATAGCACAACACCACGGAGTTGGGCTTGAAACCTGAAGGTTCAGAGTTCGCGCCCGGTTTTGGTCGCTTTTTTCCCCCTTGGTCTTTTTATTATTCCTGTTTTGTTTTTTTGCAGTGAAGTTTTACTCGGTGTCCGCAATCACTTTTTAATTTTTTTCATCTCTACCTTTTCGTTCTTGGATTTTTTCGTATCTTCTCTCGTTTACCGGACGACAGACATGCTAGAATTTTTCCCCAAAGAGGTTTTAATTTCCACCTGCAGCTGTGGAGAACAATGCTTCACTAGATGTCCTTAGTGTGCAAATTTTTACTGTTTTCAATGCTACTTTGATTCTTACCATCCACAAGTGTGTAAAAGTCATAACTAAAAAAACATTAATAATTAGTATGTCAATTCACAGGAATACCCTTCCTTTCCCCTACTACTAACCCTGCCTATGGTCCCGGTGATGATTGGCAGCTGTTGATTATTTCCATCTTACAATTAATTATCCCACCGTATTTCTGAAGGATTCATAAAGAAAGTAAATATTATTAATCTGCACGAGTGTATGGTCCCTATTCCTCGCTTCTGCTCCATAACTCCGATTTGACAGTCTACTCGTAAGAATCCTAGGCAGATCATTATGGAAGCATGATGAATAATATGAGGGTAGGATCAGGAAAAAGAATGGATATATCTAGAACTGGCATCACCAATTCATATTATTAAAAGATTGACAGTGATTCTATGGCTGATATTATTTTTGCAAATTACGGATCATTAAAAGCATATATTAGTGTTCGCAAAAATATTCTATGGATTTTTTATCATATACTATGAATATCAATAATAGTTACAATCAGATATCAATAAAAGAAGATCTGATCTGACAGTAAATTCTAGCATGTCTGCCGTTCGGTGAACGAGAGAAGATATGAAAAATTCCAGGAACGAAAAGGTAGAGATGAAAAAAAATTAAGAAGTGATTGCGAATACCAAGTAAACTTCACTGCAAAAAAACAAAACAAGAATAATAAAAAAACCAAGGGAAAAAAAGCGATCAAAACCTGGCATGAACTCCGAACCTTCAGGTTTCTAGCCCAACTCCGTAGTGCTGTGCTATGCCAGGTGATACGGTTGTTCGTGTAATTACTTTGCACGTCGCAGAATTGTGAACGTTGAACGCAATTTACAGATAAACTACTGCCCAAAAGGGGGGTTTGGCTGTGATACTGGAGTCTAGCGCTATGCACCTACAAAGTTTCAGCAAAATCAATGACCCCACGTCTGGATCCTCCCCTTGTAAGTTGTTGTGCATGTCATTGGCAGTTTCTTTTCGTTTCAAGCATAATCTATTCCCTGGCTTCCATGACAATTTCCTTATATTTGGTTACATTGCTTTTATAATTATCAAATGCAAAATCTACATCAGTGGTTCCCAAAATTTTTGTAGGCATGGCACCATTTCAGAGGTAAAGAGAATTTTGCAGCACACTTTTAAAGGTAAATGGAATGTCGTCAAAACATTATCTTGAAATAAGGTTTTTATATTTTTACATACGAGTATTGCAACCTTTGGATGCGTCCATTTGTGAATACACCATAATCTATTTGTTCAGTGGAAAATTATAGCCCTAGTTGCCTACAACACTTCCAACTCGTTGATGTATTTACTAAACAAAGTTTTCCATGGCACCCCTAAAAATCAGCTGCAGCACATAGTTTGGGAATCACTGATCTAGATATTCCATTTCTTCTTTAGGCAATATAGGTTTTCTATGCATTAAAGAAGTGTAAAAAGATAATATAAAAGTTATTTAACTCAGTAGCATGTGACCTACACCTAATGGGTCCCATTCAGGCCATGGAGTTTTGATGAAGTTATAGCCCTAAAAGAAGAGGTGAGGTTTGAATTTCATGTACGTACAGTCAGCCAAGCACGATAATAATATGTCAAGTAATAACGAGTAATTTATGGAGCCCCAGGTCAATATTTATAGGAAATCAGTTTGCAAGTGATTTTTAGTAATAGTTTTTGCAAAATTTACACTTGATACTTGAATAATTGAGAACTTCTGGGGTTATTCTGGGACCCGGACACCTCGCATCTGTCACATCCCACCTTTGACCAGCCCTTTGTATTTATGATATTATCAAAGACTGATCCAAGTTTCGGTTATGGTTTTGGTGCCAAAACCCTCATAAAACAGTGTTTTGGTTTCGGTCATATTTGAATAGTTACAGCCATAACTTTGCACCATTGCCATTTATATAAATCACACACATTTCACACAAAACGCACCCACTCGTGGAAATCTTCATACAATGCCGGGCATAGTGGTCTGTGGTTGAACTAATGACTAGTGATACAGGAGTGCACTACGTGACAACTGAGAACTAGTCAGTTAAGCTTCACCAAGGCAATGTTCCTATCACAGGCTGCTGCTAGGGGCACCACCTTCATAGCAGTTTCTGTTTTGGTTACTGTTTCGGCTTCAGTTTTAGTTATGGCCGTAATTATAAAAATGACTCGGTCGGTCTCTAGATACTACACAATCTCTTCATTAATTTCTGAAGTAATTGTTCTCTAGCTTGCTTGAGCACTTGCAACTTCTTACTATGAATACTTATTTCTGCACGTAAAGGTTGAACGACTATTTTTACAATTAGCTGCCTCACTTAAAAATTTTTTAAACTGTATCTAGGGTCTACAGTGATGTTGTTGCTTTCTGATAACATTAAGGTACTATATCTTATACTAGTTGACGGCGCTTGCACTCTGCAAGCATTTCAGCCTATTTTCAATAATGGGATAAAAACAACCCCTAAAAAAAGAATTGTAACGATGTCTGATTTTTGCCTTTTGTTTTGACCAAAAGCCTATAATCATGCAAAATTTCAAGTCTCTAGGTCAGTGGTTCCCAACCGGTGTGTCGTGGACGAGGTCCAGGAGTGTTGCAAAAATTTAGAAAAAAGGCTGAAATTTCGCATTATTTTTTTAAAAATTGTTATTCAACAGATTTTTATTTCTTTTTGTTTATTTTGTTAAATGAATTATATATTTAGATTTCGTTGTACATCTCTGAAATGACCTTGGTCATATTTGTACTAATTTGATGTTAATAAACATAAACATTTTGTTATATTTATGATGCTTTATTGTTAAATGATGAATTTTAAGTATTTTTATTGTTTTAACCAAGAAAATTGACTTTTTATTTCATGGTGTGTTGCGAGAGCTGGATCATTTAAAAAGTGTCGCCAAAGCAAAAAGGTTGAAAAACACTGCTCTAGGTCATTCGGAAGTTCCTCTTAATTTTTATTCTCATATGGGACAAAAATAGCCCCTTAAAATTAGAATTTTAACAGTTTCGGATTTTTTGCTTTGGTTGTGACCAAAAACCGATAATTGTGCCAAATTTCAAGTCTAGCACATTTGGAAGTGCCTCAAAATGTATATCCTCGTCATATATCCTCATATATCCTTCTATATCCTATGTAAGAAGCAGCTATACAGGCGACTCCCGAGATTCGACAGGGATACGTTCCTGGAAACGTGGTCGAATCTCAAATTGTCAAACGCCATTTTTCCAAAGACTTGCACGTTATAATCGGCGGATATGTTCCCGCATCTCGGCTCGCGCGAGTCGTTTGTTACAAATGACTCACACAAGCCAGACCAGGCCATCTACAGAATAACCCTACATACATCTATCTATACATACAACTATATATCGCAGCGAAATTAATATAAAAGTTATTAAAAAGCAGAAAATAACGTGCAGCCTCACCAGTTAATTTAAGGTTATGCAAACCTGCCCTTCTCTTAAATCTGTCAAACCAGCCATCAAATTACGTGAATTTATCACGTTCTAGAATTTTCTCCTTCTGTTTCACATAAGTGCTAATAGTTGAACTACACTTTTTTATTTGATTCACTTGCATTATCACTATTACATTTCCTTTTAGATATCAAGTCAAGTAATAAATTTATAAATAAATCAATAAAATAAATAAATTTAAATAAAAGAATAACAGAAAAAAGAGTGAAATCAGCACAAATTCAAACAATTAGAGCAGAAATAACTGAAACTAAACCTCGCGTGGCTGGTTGGGATGAATATTACTCCGCATAAACTAGCTCCCAATTCGATCGGTTGCATCAAGATCTCGAATTTGTCAAATTTCGAACTGTCGTATCTTGGGAGTCGCCTGTATATTATAGATGCACAAATAGGAAATTTAAAATTTTTAATTATACAGTTCATGCTCACAATTTGCATGGACTGACCACCACCTAGAGATAATCTATAACTAAAACATCGGTATAACATACATTGTACAAACTTTCTCATATACTAATGCGTCATTTAGTTATCTTTTGAAAAATATGAACTATGTAGAATCATTATAAACATCAACTTAAATAACTATACGAAATTTGATGAAAATCGGAGCCGTTTTTGAGAAAATCAAATTCTTGTTAAAATACATAGAATAAACTTCCCTTAATTATTGAGCAATGTCAACCATTTCTTCATAGCTTCTACCCTGTATGATAAAATGCCTAAGTACGAGATTTCATTCATTTTTGCTCTACTGTTTAGACTAGAGCCGTGAACTGACAGACAGACAGACGGCATTGCAAAAACCACTTTTTCGGTCTCAGGTACACCTAAAACATATATTTCCATCAAAATCTCAAGGTCAAATTTTTTCACGATTACAATACTTTCTCAATATACTTCGTATATGAGAAAGTAAAAATAGTATAAAGTTATGCATTTGTACCTGTCGGTTTGAATTTCTGTATTTTGTGTTCATTAGTCACAAAGGTGGCAAGAAAGAACAAGAGACTTTCTTGTTTCACGTGCCATTCAAAATCACCTCGCATGCCACTTTTAGTATGCATGCCATAGGCATGCCTGATGTGTAGGGTGTTCTCGGAATATATCATTTTTACTTTCTCCATATACATAGTATATCAAATTCGAGATTTCAATGGAAATACACATTTTGAGGTCCCTAGAAAACGTTTTGACTATTTTCTTGATGTTGTCTGTGTGTATGTGATAGGAATTTTTCGAAAAACCGATAGTTTATTAGATATTTTGATCTCTAGAACATGTTTAGACTATTTTCGGAATGATGTGTATGTGATTGTGGGCGCTCGAACTTGAAAAGTACTTGCCATATCATTACCAAATATCATATATAACACTTTGGTAAGAGCACAAAGAGCTAATTAATTTTTGGACAATACCGGTTAACCGGAAGTCTGGGTTTATTCGAAACTCGATTCGGTCTTTGCGATATTTATCCATTAAAACACCATTATTGTATATATAATTCTATACAAAGGTTATAGAGAATGTAATTTCCTACAACTTTCATTTGAAACAATTTTCCATAGCAATTATTGTTTAGGAATTATTTATAAATCTGTTTTTTCCATTTCCGTCAAATATCTCCTTAAAAACATCGTTATTGATAATCTTTGTGATGACCAAAGTTGTAGAGAATAATATTTCTTCCGAGTTTTGCTTGAAACAAGTTTTTGTAGAACCTTCCATTTACTAGATAATTAATTTATTCATAAATATCCAGTACACAGCGCCCCCATCTAGCGGTGAATTCTGTAAACATATTCAAAATATACCTAATTTACGGCAGTGAGGATGACTGTATTCTTTTACGATACGAAATAATAATTTTGCCTTATAATGCTATTCATAATAATTTAAATATCTATACCCCAATTATGGAGAAAGTCGTGTTGGCCACATCAGATTTTTTTTGTTTGTGAATATTTGGATAACATTTTTGGATATACATTCAAGATGAAATTGAGTTTTGAAAAATATTCAAGTTCGGATTTGGACCCATTTAATATTTTGAAAATTTCTTACACAGATTTATCATTTGTTGTCAATGAAAATAATCATGGTAGCAACTGAAATAAACATGATATATGACAAATATGTAAATACTTTAAATTGCCTTTCTTTTGCAAACATACATAGTAACTGAAAGTAAATGGATTATCTACGGTGAAGAAGTGAACATAAATACGTTAATTTTCCTTTCGTGCACACAAAGTGCTTTGTAAGTGAAAAGAATTGATATTTTACGATAATGAAATGAATTTTAACAAAAAGATTACATTACAATTACTCGAGTGAGATATGTTTTATATAATTTTCTATTGTTTTACTTTTATCTCCAAAGGTATGGAAGATGGAATGCTAAATGTTTGAGTGTACATTTCCACGGTGATGCCGCTGATTCTTGAAAAGTTTTTGAAAACTTTACAGAGGCAAATAGGGAAACGTTAAAAATTATAATACAAAATTGATTGTGCTCAAAACTTATGTCATTTTGGAAGTATCAGTTATCCAAAAAAGTATATCTTTATGTAAAATATCAATTCTTTTCACTTACAAAGCACTTTGTGTGCACGAATTATCAATTTTTAGCATACTGTATATCTTCGAGTACAAGTCGAAGTGTACTTTTTAGCCTAAAACAGCATCTAAAATCCAAGTCTTGAGTATAAGTCAAAGCAAAGAAAACTAAAACAAGATAATTTTGAAATTTACAAAAAAATTAATATTTATACAGGTGAACCTCTACTTACGAACATTCAAGAAACGAACAATTCGTATTTACGAACATTCCGCATACCAATGCATTGTGCCTCGGCACTTCATTTACAAACACATCCTCCCACACTTAGGAACATTGGTCGCAGTAAGAACACATGTAAAGTTGTCAACACTTGTCATTTGCTGTTTGTATTCAAAATCGTACAGGCTCATGTTTATATGCGTATTGTTTTTTATTACCCTTGAAATATGGAAAAGAATCGTAAACGTAGTGTTTGTGAAAGTGCTAAGAGTAGTAAAAAACATTGAGTGCTTTCCATGGAAACTAAAATGGACATAATATACAGACCAGAAAAAGGGGAGTTGCTTGCTTTGATTGGTTGTGTTTATGATCTCAATCGTTCAACAATTGCAACCAAAAGACAAAGGAAAAATTGGTGATCATATTCACAATGCAGGCTCTGTTAAGTTCATGATTATAAGTAAAGAACCAAATATTGTCATTGAAGAAATGGAACGGTGTTTAACAGTTTCAATTAAGAATCAAAATAAAAAACAACGCTTGAGTACTGAATTCAAGGCCGGTTTCAATTAAAAAATATGTGTAAGCGAGGTAAAAATATGCTGCTTCTCTGGATATCAAAGGCATGAAATAATATTAATGATATAATAAAAAAATCTGATGTGGCCAACGCATGACTTTCTCCATATTTGGAGTATAGATATTTAAATTATTATGAATAGCATTATAAGGCAAAATTATTATTATTTTGTATTGTAAAAGAATACAGTCGTCCTTATTGCCATAAATTGGGTATATTCTGAATATGTTTACAGAATTCACCGCTACATGGTGGTGGCGCTGTATACTGGAAATTACGAATAAGTTAAATATCTCCGAAATGGATGGTTCTACGAAAATTTGTTTCAAACAAAACTTGGAAGAAATATTATTCTCTACAACTTTGGTTCTCACGGAGATTACCAGTTTTTAGAGATATTTGACGGAAACTGAAAAAACAGATTATTTATAAATAATTCCTAAACAATAACTGCTATGGAAAATTGTTTGAAATAAAAGATGTAGGAATTTATATTTTCTACATTTATACTTTCTCCATACGTAGTAATGGGAAAGTATTGTATTCATGAAAAAAATCGACTTCGAGATTTCAACGGAAATACATGTTTTGCGGTCCCTAGAACACGTTTAGACTGTTTTCGGAATGATGTCTGTGTGTGTATGTTATTGTGGGCGCTCTAACTCAAAAAGTACATGCCATATCGTTACCAAACTTCATATATAACACTTGAACATGAGCACAAAGAACTGATTAGTTTTTGGACAATAACGGATAAGCGGAAGT
The DNA here is from genome assembly GCA_036926305.1 of Uropetala carovei. Taxonomy (NCBI): domain Eukaryota; kingdom Metazoa; phylum Arthropoda; class Insecta; order Odonata; family Petaluridae; genus Uropetala; species Uropetala carovei. The sequence goes on along the minus strand of JAXCHB010000098.1, from coordinate 4,013,953 downwards.
CGCGGTTTATTCGAAACCCTATCGGTTTTTGCGATATTTCTTTGTTAAAACATCATTATTCTATATACAATTGTATACTAATGTTATAGAGAATGTAATTTCCTACAGTTTTAATTTGAAACAATTTTCTATAGGAGTTATTGTTTAGGAGTTATTTATAAATAACCGGTTTTTCGTTTTCCGTTAAATATCTCCTTAAAAACATCGTTATTGGTAATCTTCGTAAGGACCAAAGTTGTAGAGAATAATATTTCTTCCAAGTTTTGTTTGAAACTAATTTTCGTAGAACCATCCATTTCGGATATATTTCGCTTTTTCTTAATACCAGCCTACAGCGCCAACACCATGTAGCGGTGAATTCTGTAAACATTCAAAATATACGTAATTTACGGCAACGACGTGTCTTCTTTTACGATACGAAATAATAATTTTGCCTTATAATGCTACTCATAATAATTTAAATATCTATACCCCAAATATGGAGAAAGTCGTGTGTTGGCCACATCAGATTTTTTGTAATAATGACGTATTATCGGAAAAAATATCGCAAAAACCGAATCTGGTTTCGAATAAACCTCGACTTCCGGTTAACTGGTACTGTCCAAAAACTAATCAGTTCTTTGTACTCATGCTAAAGTGTTATATATGAAATTTGGCATTAATATGACAAGTACTTTTTGAGTTACAGCGCCCACAATCACATACACACACACACATAATTCCGAAAATAGTCTAAACGTGTTCTAGGGACCTCAAAATGTGTATTTCCGTTGAAATCTCGAAGTCGATTTTTTTCGTGATCACAATACTTTCCCATTGCTACGTATGGAGAAAGTAAAAAAATCTGATGTGGCCAACACATGACTTTCTCCATATTTGGGGTATAGATATATAAATTATTATGAATAGCATTATAAGGCAAAATTATTATTTCGTATCATAAAAGAATACAGTCGTCCTTATAGCATAAATTAGGTATATGTTGAATATGTTTAAAGAATTCACCGCTAAATAGAGGTGGCGCTGTATACTAGAAAAAGCAAAGTATCTTCGAAATGGATGGTCTACGAAAATTTGTTTCAAACAAAACTTGGAAGTAATATTATTCTCTACACCGCGTTGGGAAGCTCTGGTGTAAAGCCTGGAAGGAGGCATTCTACTCATCCAGATTTTAACACACTTTTGTAAAACTAATAACTCAAAACGACGCCTATTTAGTAGCGTAAGCGAACATATTTTTAAGATGATCGAATATACCTTTAGGTCCATTAAATACGATTTATAAGTACCTCGAAGAAGTTTAACCGGAACTGGTGTTTGTGGGCAATAACCTCAGCTACTTGGTAAGGAATGCTCGGAATAAAAGCTACTGATAGCTTTTAATGCGCGTCTCTTTTTGATCAGAATATTTACATGAATGGGATTGCGAAGCTGAAAAACAGATCGCTTAATAGCTTCTCCCTTCCCATTGAAATGTGACACATTTAACTTCGACGAAAATATAAATTTCTACACTACATTATAATTCCCATCCATTGAATAAAGGGATCTAATCCACAGCACCATGAAAACGTTTAAAATGAAATGAAGTCATGCAACTTTAGGAGAATTTAGATGAAATAACCTCTTACCTTTGATGAGTCCAACGGGGTACGAATCTGGCAACTTCTGCTCACAAACACTTTTCCAGTAAGCACTAAGGTCCGCTGATGAGGTCCCAGATTATAAATTTATCCTCAGGAATACAAAAATCCGTCACTTCCGAAAAAGGTGTATTTTATCGGAACTATAGAGAAAGAACACGTCCGCCCGTCTAGGAAGGCAAAGTGTGACTGACTGGCTAAGATGGCGGCAAAAAAAAGACGCTCGCGGCGCATGTGCGAGGGTTGATTTTCACTATCGCTTGCTAGAACCAACCCAGGTAAACGTGCCCGAACCATTGTGACGTACCCGATAAAATGTTCCTATAGCTGTTCCATTTCAGGAACGCGACGAAAGGTTCATAGGAACTATTCTACAAGCTCTGGTCAAAAAGGCTCGATAAGTCGAGGCTCCTGGAGAAAGGCAGGTTCAACCTTTACGTAAACCAGGAGACCACCTATCGCGGCAGAATTAGGAGGGCGGAGACAATAATGTGAATTAATTTCTTGCACATAAGTAAGCGACCTGGCTTCTACAGTGGGAAATTAAGGGTCTAGGGAAGGATTTGCACAAGTGGCGTGCCAAATTCATGTCAATATATGGCCTCGCGTGCCATTAATGAATTTTAATATAACTGAATGATCATTCTTTATTAGTTGAGCACCCTGGTTTAATTAAAGAAGGATAACAATGTAAACGGTGTACATTTGTACGTATCAGTCTGAATTTCCGTATTTTCATTGATTCAGTCATATAGGCGGCGATAGAGAACACGAGACGGAAGACACATGAATTATAAAATCTGATGTGGCCATCACATGACTTTCTCCATATTTGGGGTATAGATATTTAAATTATTATGAATAATATTACGAGGCAAAATTATTATTTCGTATCGTAAAAGAAGACACGTCGTTGCCGTAAATTACGTATATTTTGAATGTTTACAGAATTCACCGCTACATGGTGTTGGCGCTGTAGGCTGGTATTAAGAAAAAGCGAAATATATCCGAAATGGATGGTTCTACGAAAATTAGTTTCAAACAAAACTTGGAAGAAATATTATTCTCTACAACTTTGGTCCTTACGAAGATTACCAATAACGATGTTTTTAAGGAGATATTTAACGGAAACCGAAAAACCGGTTATTTATAAATAACTCCTAAACAATCACTCCTATAGAAAATTGTTTCAAATGAAAGTTGTAGGAAATTACATTCTCTATAACTTTTGTATAGAATTGTATATACAAAAATGATATTTTAACGAAGAAATATCGCAAAAACCGAATCGGGTTTCGAATAAACCTCGACTTCCGGTTATCCGTTATTGTCCAAAAACTAATCAGTTCTTTGTGCTTATGTAAGAGTGTTATATATGAAGTTTGGTAACGATATGGCACTTACTTTTTTAGTTAGAGCGCCCACACTAACATACACACACACACACACACACAGACATCATTCCGAAAATAGTCTAAACGTGTTCTAGGGACCGCAAAACATGTATTTCCGTTGAAATCTAGAAGTCGATTTTTTTCATGAATACAATACTTTCCCATTACTACGTATGGAGAAAGTAAAAACAATAGCTAAATACTTTCAGAAAATAGAAATAAAACATTCATTGACCTTATAACAAAACTACTATATAATGATTATATTACCGAATATTCTTATATTGTAACTTTACGAACCCACTTTTCGAGAAGGACGAGATTGTTATCGGGCTTTTTTCTTTGCAAAGTCATTTATCAGGGATCAGAGAGGGAAGCTATGTGCAAAAGGTAGAGATCCCAAATGTAAAATATTTGCACAAAGATACAAACCCTGAGTAATCAAAATCTCTAGTGTTGTAGGTTCGCTGTATTTGGAGCGGAAAGGTTATTTGAAATTACTATGCGTAATCCCTAAAAGCACATGAAACTTAGCAGCATTATAGTTATTGCTTTTGTGTGTATATACGTATCCCGCTAAAGAGGTTAAGGAAAGTGCACAGTGTATCGGCATGTTTTAGAAAATGTAAAACTTTAAAACATATGTCTTAGGTGACACCTGTAAGCAGTAGGTTACGTCACTTACACCTTGAACCGACCCTGGATGTATATGAAATATCATGGCATAAAATATAATTTTTTCGCAATGTTTTCAAGTTATGTGCAATAAACCTTAAAAAAATGAAAATGTAAAAATCCGAAATATTGATTTTGCCACCCCTCTGAAGCGACCGCTTACATCACTTACGCCTGAAACCGGCCCTGACTGAATTGATTCTTCTCTTCAATCCACTCATTTGGACAAGTTTTTTTAATGATAAAATATAAATTTTAAGTTTTCCTTTCAAACTACATAAGTATGGCGATGCTGTATTATTTTATCATTAGCCTTTGCATTTTCCACTAGTTAGCATGAATTTTTCATTCTAATGCGCGTCAAGGTCAGTCAAATGTTGTTTTTCGCCAGTCATGTTTAACTTTGACCCAGAAAAATTTCCATCTAGTTTGCAATTCGAATATAAGTCGAAGGTAGGATTTTGATCATCCTAAAAAAGCAAGAAATTTCTCAACTTATACTCAAAGATATACGGTAATTATTCCTAGTAAATTTTTCAAATGGTGGAATAATTTTATAATAATTAGTGTTTAATAAATAAATAGGTGAATTGAATATTTCTAATAGAGTAAAATTAATAATCATTAAAATTAAGTTAATTGATGACCTAAAGCAAATATAAATTTTGTATTTTATACTAAAATGTTTAAAATAAAAATAAATTTACATGAATTTGTTGTTCTTATTAGAGTTAAATGATATGTTTTAGTGTGATTTCATTATCATAAAAAAGTAATTTTAATGCAATTTCTACTGAATATGTTGTTTTTCCTTAATTTTTACAGCAATGGCATCAATATGTTATCCAAGAGAAGCTGCCAATTATTCTAAGGAAGCAGTTCAGGCAGCAAAGAAGTATGCCATCATTGGATATAACTTTGCTTATGGAGGTATGTTAATTTAAAGTATCCTGAATATACTCCATTATTAATCATTGTTTAGAAAAATGATGAATTATAAACTTTTCTCATTAGTCCAGCAGTTTCCAAACTTGACAAAGCCCTTTCAACTAAGAAAAATGTTAATTTATTGGCCGTAAAAAAAATCTCAAAATTTAAACAAACCGAGGAACCTACGATAGGGCTAGATTCGTTCCCAGCAACTTGCACTTTTGCAGAGGAGCCTGCGATGGGTCTACACCTGTATCCTAACGTTGCACACTCACAACACGTGACACAATGCTGCACCAAGAGAAAATTACACAAGGCAGTCCATTCTGCACTCAGCACCAACCCATGGTTGTTTTTACCTAGTTATTCAGAAAGGTTGAAATGCTTGCAGAATGCAAGCATCATCTACTAGTGTTTGTGTTTGCGTGTGTGTATTCTGCAAAGCATTTCCACCTACTTTCAATAATGGGATAAAAGCAACCCCTGAAAATTAGAATTTTAATGATGTCAGAGTTTTCGCATTGGTTGTGATTGAAAACCTATAATCTTGCCAAAATTGAAGTCTCTAGGTCTTTTGGAAGTGCATCATAATTTTTGCCCTCCTATGGGGCAATAATGGGTCAAAATAGCTCCTCACAATTGCAATTTTAAGAATTTTATATTTTTCCAAAGTCTAACAAATTTCTGCCAAATTTTAATAATGTAACATCTCTAGAAATGCATTTATATTGATTTGTTTAAACTTTATGAATTCTTAATGCCCACAATAATAAACATAATTGTAATTCTCAACATTATTTGCAGCTGAAACACCAAATTCTAATTTTCTGAAAAATTGCAGCTCCCTAGCTTGATCAAAAGTACGTAAACATTTGTCTGTTTGTTTAACATTTATGAATTTTTAACGGCCAAATAAATATTAATATTTAAATTTCTATAATCCTGTTTTGGTTATTTAGCAAATTCTACTGTTAGAAAAAATGTCAGCATTGTAGCACATAGAAATACTTAATCCTCTTAGTGCCACGGGCCGATATATCGGCTTTTGCTACTTGGGTGAAGAGTGCCACGGCCGATATATCGGCCCGCATGTAGACCGAAACTAAACTCGTAATAGTTCATCATAGATGCAATAGATGGCATTTGAGAATTTCATCATCTGAAAGAGGATGCTTCCTACTTAATAAATCTTTTTTTCCTTTGTTGTACTTCGATTGTGAATTTATCACTTAAGCTTTATAAATGGTCATATTTATGGCGTATAGTCGTCCGCGTGGTATGGAACGCAAATAATCTCGACCTTCAAAATTTTTTTTCTATCATTGGGGTAAGGTCCTGTAGCCACGATTCCTTTTGTATCCTATCCCGAATGTTACTGCCCTCTGCTGTGACATTTTTTAACTGGATAGTATCACTAGGAAAGCGAATAGATGCTTTCATGCGTAGGCCATTCAAGAAATGTGGGCGCTACAATTGAATTAGTTGTAACTATATGTTTGTATTCTTCAAAGTATAAATAAACTTTTTTTAAACTTAATAAATAGTTCGTTTATTTAAAATGTAAACAAAATTTCATGTAAGGTAAAAGAAACGAAATATTCTCTTTCGAAGTAAAGGACGCTGATCGTGCGAATACGCGACCAGATGTGTGCACATCTGGTCACGAGAAATGCACATATGGATGATCCCTGAACCCTCATAAAAGAGAAACTCTAGCATTATTGAGGGTCTTGAGATAGAGTGGTAAGGAAAGGACTCAAGTTTACCTTCCACTTCAAGCGGTTTGAGTGCACAAAGAGAGGCAGATTCGGAATTTGGACTAAGGAAACTTCCAGGCTGGAGAGAAAAAAACTGCGTTATATGTAGTGGAAAACGTGATGGGAAGAGAATGAGGTATCGCACAGTGTGCGTAGAATGTGAATGTGTCAAGACACAAATGTTGTGCTTTTTTAGAAGTTATTTGTTACTAACTAACGTATGCATACATACACTGAAATAATTCTATGCTATTTTTTTCTATTCCTTGCTGATTTTTGTTAATTATATTCTTTTGTTTTTATGTTGTATAATGAAATTCAAACGTAAATTTTTTGTGATATTTTTGTTACAACGTGATGTGCAATAACTTTTGTTTTTAATTAATAATTTCATGTTCGATTGATTGAAAAATTATGTAGTTTTGAATAATGTATCATTATTTAATAATCATGCAGAAATTAACTTATTACATTAAGTATAGTTTTATTAACACAAATTTTAAGTCCAGTCGGTTATTTGCTCCAGATGCAAACCTTCAGGAAAATATTTGTATTTAATATAATTTTTTGTATTAATTGCTGATTTTTGCTAATTATATTCTTTACTAATGTAGGTTTAATAATTTATAAGTTTTAATGCTGTATAATAAAATTCAAATGGAAATTTTTGGTGATAAACGTTTTTTTCTTTTTTGTTGCAACATGATATGCAATAAATTAGTTTTTATTTGATAAATTTATCATTAAAAGAAATAAAAGTTATATTTTTTTGAAGATTAAGAGTTTTTTACAATTACTGAAAATATTAATAATTTATCTTAAGAAATAATTTCACAATGATAATTTTCCTAAGGTGATACAAACTTCAGGAATTGCCCTTGGCACTTCTGGCTCTACCCCCCAAAATTTGCATGGCTCTAAGAGGGTTAAACAATGATATTTGTTTAAATATTGGGATTTTTTAACAGCCAAAAATAAACATTTTTGATATTTTTCATGGGTTTTGCCACTACACCTACCTATATGCCAAATTTCAAGTCTCGAGCACATTGGGAAGTGCCTATATATTGTACATGTTTTCGACCCCTTCGATAGCAGAAAAAAATTTATAAGCTTCAGGATTCGAACTGCCTTTCTTTGGATTTAGTAGTCGAATGCCTTATCCATGCGGCTAACGATGTCGTAGGTATTTGGGTGATTCTTATTGAATAGTAATTTATAATCTGCTCCAATTCCTAATCATCAAATGATTAATATAAACGTTGGCTTTTAAAAATACATTTTTTATACTTTCAACTTGTTTTATGAAAAAAATAAAAAAGTTAAAAATTAAATTCAATAATAATGAGTAACTGTTATAATGAGTAATTTCTCAGCTTATTATTATAACAGACTTCTAGTGCATAACAATTATTATCTGTTAAAATTACGTAATAATTTGTAATTATTTATTGACATTTGTCTTCTTACCCCATGGACCCTCCCTCCCTGTGTACACCACTGTTATGTATTTTTTCAAGTTAAGTAGGTGCTCAAACAAGAAGAAAGATATTCATTTACATAAGGTTTTCTTTTAGAAATCATTTCACCATACTGGAAAAATTAACAAAATCTCGTATGCTTAGGCATATTGGCATTTTACTCTGCAAGGTACTGAAATTTGTTTTATTTATTGCAGTGAAGCCTGATGGTAAGGCAGCAGAATCTGCCTCTCATGGGGAGAAGAAAGACATAGCAGCTACAACTCTAGCACAAGTCCAGGAGGCATCACCTTCACCGATGGTAAATACACAGACATCCACAGATCCACCATTCCCAGTGGATAAAGTGAATTCCTCAAAAGAGCAGATGGTTGATACCTTTCCTCCTTTTAAGTTGGTTGGTCCTATATCTCCGAGAGCACATGCTCATCAACCATCCTCGGCTTTAGATCTTCCAAAAAGTGATCAGCTCCTACCTACCATCTCCTTACCACCTTCTAAACTGATTCATCTACCTCTTCCTCCCAGACCATCTCCTGTTGCCTGCTTCTCTGTCTCTATCAATGGTAACCAGTTTATTTCTTTATAATGTTAAGGTAGCTATTACCTTGTAGAAGTCTATTTTAAGTACAGTAAAACCTCTTTATAACGAAATTGAAGGGACCTAATTTTTGTCACTTTGTTGTAAGGAGGTTCTCTGTAGAGGTTTTTTCAAGATCACCATATTTGCACTTAATTATTATTATTATTGTTTATAATTTATATCAACACTAAACATTTTATAAAAGGATGTTTCCACTAAGTTTATTTTATGACAAAAACAATATAAATAATATGTATTTTGTCATTCCTGTGAGTCTGTGCTACAGAGCTATCCCTATTAATGGTCTAAACTTGGATAACTTTCTACTGACTTTACATATTTAAAATATTAGAATGGGCATGTGCATTAGAAACAATAGTACATCAATAAATAGACAAATATTAGAAAACTAATAATGCTCTAGTAATAATAAAGTAATAATGTTTTTAGGGTGGATAGGTTCCACCTGGCTTTAAATTTTTGTAGCCATCCATTGGGGGCCTGGAAATTATCTATGCCCATTTTTGACAAATCTCTTGCATGTTGCTGCAAAATCAATCCTGATATAGGGATATTTGAGGCTCTTGACTTCATTACCCATTCTGGAAGTCAGCACCATTGGCCGTGCATAAGATTAAACGTATGCTACAATGCATTTATTAAGCTACAAAATGTTTTTATTTGAACGAAATTTGCCCAACAGTTTATAAGTTAAGAACATTTGTTTGAAATCAAACATTTTTTATTTAAATATCGTACATTAAATCCAGTCATGAGCGCCCAACATGGGATTTTAATTTGTACGGTAAAGGTTAAATACTCGAAAGATATACGGTATGTATTAGCATTTATAATTACCGTATTTAGTCGATTATAAGCCGACCCCCTCTTTTCACAAGGCCACGCAAGGAAAAATTTTGATTTGAAAGTGCTTAGACAGCTGGGGTCATTTATTTCTAAATACCAACAAGTATGAATGACACAGATTTTCAGTTCGTAATTAAATAAAAAGTATTAACTAAAATTACAGCAACATAAAATACGTTTTATTCACTTATTCATAACAACTCCTACTAAAAGAGTAATTTGACCTTGTTATTCCCCGGGATCTTATTCTCGTAAATCAAATACGGACACCGTATTACATAACATACGTTAGTACTACACAAGTATCACCTGGGCATTCCTTTTCACTTTCATTCTTAAATTATTCTACCAAGTTGGTTACTATGCCGCTAATGCACGAGGAAGTGACTATTCACTCAGGAAATCCCAATACGCACATGCTAGACACACACAAACAAGATAGGTAGAGGAGGGAGGGGAGGGGGTAGGAAAGGCAAATGTTTCAATTCACGAGTAAAATGAAACATTGTGTACATGTATGTAGCTTCTTACGCATACGAGCGCTATCGCTGTGTTTTTTTACGACTTTGACATGCCACGTATTATTTACATAATTTATTTCTTCATAGGGTTCAGTCATTTTGATTCTTTTTTGCATACATTTAAAGTAGATAGCTTACTTCCATTTTAGTACACTTATATCTCGCGTTATAATGTAACTACGGACATAAATTCATTGACTACTTTTTTTACACCGATTCTAATCCGAGTGGCGATTTCTGCGATGGTAAAAAGTTAAAAAAAGATCAGCTTACAATCAATTAAATACTGTAATTTTCGTACTTAATCATACATATTTATACTTACGTAAAAAGAAAACGATTACAATCTGCAAAAACACAAGCACATGTATCATCAGCGTATCATTATCGTCAGTGAGACTGGTGAGTCCTAGTAGTGGTCGAAATAGTACCTTTACCATGTAAATAGATGGCATTGATTATAAATGGCATCTGCTTTATAGAAGTACATAAAATCCATTAACATTTATTTTTATTTATAAATTTCGCTGTATAGAGGTTCATTTTTAGTGGAACGGATGCAATTTATATTTCGTAAATGAGAGGTTTTGCAATTATCGGAGGTTCGTAATATAGAGGTTTTCTATATAGTTAAGGTAATGAAATTGTCCAGACTGGCGCTGCATTTCGTTATACAGAGTTCTTCATTCTAAGGGAGTTCGTAAGGAAGAGGTTTTACTGTATAACTAACAGAACTTGTTGAACTAATTTTATTAATCATGCTTTTTGTAGCATGAAAGATTAATTCTATTCCTATCATGTTTTCCTGTCATGAAGTTTTCATCAGGTCAGTTCCTTTGCAAGCTGTATCTCATGTGACTTTCTAAATTGAGATAATTGAGAATATAATTTCATTTTTTGTGGGTTATTATATAAAGTTACCATTAATACCTGAATGCAAACCAACATCCTAAATATCTCATTTGTTTTTAGAAGAAAACTAAATTTTAAAGATTTTATAAATGCTGTTGTTTGTGAACAAAATAATGCATTTACACCACTCTAGGACTGTTATAAGTTTTTATGCTTGAATTGCGTTGTAAACCAAAAGCTATTTTATTCCATTTGTCAGCTTATATTTGAGCATTTGAGATGATTAATATTCAATTTGACAAATCTTATTAGCATTGCAAATTTAATAACTTGATTAGATTTTTTTACCTAAAAATCACTGTTTTTGGGAATTTAGTTCTGTTGATGTCCTACAAAAATTAATTTTTTAGAGCTAAACATTATAAAAATGAAGTGCGTGAAAGCCAAAATTGAAAACAATAACACCTGATGTGGTGCCTTATGCCTAAGGAAATCGTATGGAAGTGGTGTTGGGTGTCCTTGTATGAGCATGTATTGCTGGTTATTAACATGGGCTTATGTCCTTGGGGAAGTCTGAAAATTGCAGAAATCCCTGAATGATTCAATTTCATAATGAAATGGAGAAATTGGAGGTGAAAGAAAAAGTCTAGCTTCAGAAATGCTGTGATCTATATCTTCCTTCCCTTGTCTTTTCAAATTTTTTATAAATATCTACAGTTGGGACTTCAGCAGAGTCATTGCTTTTCTAAAAGTTCATGAATCTTTCCAGGAATAGTTCACCCTCAATATATCATGGTGTATAAATTGACCTGAATTTTTCAGCTTGAAATTTGCATGTTTAGGTATAGAATTGCCACATAAGTCAGTCTCCTTCTTTCACCTTATTACATTTACTCGATTATGTCTCCGTGTGAGTCCATGTGTGTGTATGCATGTGACAGAATATTGTGGGCACTCTAACTCCAAAACTACCGTATTTCTCCAAGTACCACCCGCCCCTGAATAAGACCCAAACCCTGATTTTTTGGGAAGTCAAATAAAATAAACAAATTTCATTAGATTTTCAATTTAATGAACCCAAATATAAGAGATAGCATTATTACAAGTATCTTTCTGCATTATGCATTCCTCTTTCTGCAGTTGCCACTGTTGTTGCGATATATTTGCAATTGTCTTCTTGCAATAGAAAAAAGATTTGGTGATACAGTAAAACCTCTACCTTGCGAACTCCCTTAGAACAAGAACTCCATATAATGAAAATTATTGCCCGTCCTGAAAAATTCACCAATAGAACTACAGTAGAACCTCATAAACCCGGCAACCTCAGGACCTAGCATTTGCCGGGTTTTTGAAGATTTATTAAAAAATCCGTAAGTTATGTACATTTTTGGTAATTGATTATATAATTCAAATGATGAATAACAAATAAAAGGGAACCCATTATCAATAAAGACTATTGCTTATACATGCACTAAAACGAGGAATTATAAAAGAACCATTAAAAAGTAAATAACAAACGTGAAACAAAGCGTATATCTAATACGCATTTACAACATTATTTTCATCACACATTATTCTGAGAATTTTTTTAAACAGATCAGACAAACTAGCTTGCTTCATGCATTTTGATTTTTCCTTCATAAGTTTATCTTGTATTCGATACAAACACGTAATCTCTGGAAAATCAATGCAAGAGCATTGTTTTAAAATAAATATTGTATCTGTGACCAACTGTATACAGCGATCTATTGAAGGTTTGACCTTAACTATCTCTTGATCATCATCATTTCAATTTTCTTCATCTTTTTCATGCTCAGGTTTCAAAACCATGTCCACTATTTCGACTATTTCACATCAATTAGCTGAAGTGTAACAGGTGCATCATTGTCGATATCAACAATGTCATCTTCTACCAATCTTTTTGCTATTGTGAAAAATTTTCACTTGCTGTATCAGCATTAGGCCTGTAATAGGTATACCTTCACTTCTTCGCCGATGAAACCACTCAAACAAAATCCCATCAACAATATTTACCCTGGACGTGTAGTCTTTTACGGCTACACATAGCTATAGGTGTAACACTCTCTGCATAAAATTACAATATTTCCGTTTTTTTCTTCTTTAAGTCATACACAGTGGAACTACCAATGCTATATTCTTCGCAAAGTCTCTTCACTGAAGTACCTTTTTAAAGTTTTCTTAGTAATTCCACTTTTTAGGCGTGTGTTGCTTCCAGCGTGAGCGCCTATTATCGTTGGTCTGTCTGTCCGTCCGTCTGTCCGTCCATCCGTCTGTCCATCCGTCTGTCCATCCATCCACATGTTCGTTCTCAGCTTCTACCAAATGGATTTTCATCATATTTGATATTAAGGACGTACAATGAAATATAATAAGAAAATCGCAAAAATGAATCACGTAATCCAATCAGGGGTACCACTTTACTGGTGATAAAAAATGAACTTTCCATCATATCTCGTAAAGTATTGCTCATATCAAAATATATTTCAAATAGAAATTGTAGAACTTTTAAATTAGAGTATTTCTTTTCCTATACATTTTTATCATAGGAGTAGCCGTTATCAAGAAAATCAAACAAAAATGTCTTAATTCGAGTTGAACTTAGAAAATTTCTTGCATAGTTACGTCTTCATTGTTGCTAACACAAACAATCTCACAAACAAACGTTTTATTTCCTTACATGTGCATGTAATATTATTAAATAGGAAGAAAATGGATTATTTATAATGAAGAAAAGAACTTTAAAATGCTATTTCCCTTACATACAGGCATATCATTTCTTTCTAATACAGGCGACTCCCGAGTCTCGTTGGGGATGTGTTCCTGAAAACGTGTTCGAATTTCGAATATTCAATTATCAAACGCCGTTTTTCCATATACTTGCATGTTATAATTGGGGGATACGTTCCCACATCTTGGGAAAAAGTGTCCCCTCACGTTCTATAAAGATAAAATTACATAACTAATATGTTAATACAACAATATTAAATTATGAATAAATTATATTATAAATATTTTAAATGTATAACTTATTTTTTGCACTAAAAAGGAAAAAATAACTTTTTGTTTCGAACTTCAAAGATAGATGTATGCAATATAAAGTGCAGACAGCCCGGTCCGGATTGCGCGAGTCGTTTGTTACAAACGACTCGCACGAGATGGATAACATACCTGCATACATATATATATACATACAACTATTTATTGCAGCAAAATTAATATAAAAGTTATTAAAAATGCACAAAATAACTTAAGAATAAAGAAACAATAAAATTAAAAATACTTTCATAGCTTAAATCTTTTTCAACTGCACTTACTGGACTTGGTTTATTAATTGAGAAGTTCAAAGATTTTAGTTGGAAGAAGAGGAGCTATTAGGTGGGGAACTGAATGGGCTATTGACTGGGAAATTGGACAGGCTAATCCTTGCAGCAGATGTTGAAGCAGCTTATGCTGGCTGTGGTCTTTCAACCTTCTGAAAGAATTTATACAGCTTCGGTTGAATTTTAGCCTTCTTCTTTTGTTCATAAAGGACCCTGTAGCAGGCTACGTCCTTAAGAACAGCACTTTGCACCAATGAGCTCCTCTCAGTATTAGGATCCTTTTCGTCAATCAAGTTTATGAAATTATCCAGACTCCGGAAGATCTCACTAAGGTCTTTTAAAGACAAGTCCATAGGTTTAGTTGGAGAAACCATAATATCATCTTCGCGATCTTCCTTGGTCTCAATGGATTGTTGCAATTCGATGAGGTCTTTATTGGTCAACTCCTCTGCATGAGATGAAATTAGCTCATCGACATCTGCCTCATCCATTTCAAAGTCAAGTTGCATCCCCAGTGCAACATCTTCTCTGGTGATCTGCTCAGGGTTCTCTTCAAATCCTTTAAAATTAATGAAAAACTGTGGGCAGAGCTGATTCCATGACCCATTCATGGTTGACTGCTTGACCTCAGCCCAAGAATCTCCAATGTTGTTAACTGCATTCCAGATGTTGTAGCTTCTCCAGAAGTCCCTTAGGGTTGGACCACCTTCCGTATCAGTTGCTGCGATTGCCTGCTGCATTGTGCGATGAGCATAATACCGCTTGAATGTTGCAATGACCATTTGGTCCATAGGCTGGAGCAATGAGGTAGTGTTTGGATGAAGAAACAATACTTTCATATTGGGATTCATGTCATATAAATTCTGGGGATGTCCAGGTGCGTTGTCCAAAATGAACAGAACTTTAAATGGCAGATTGTTGTCCTTACAATATTTTTTCACTGATGGCACAAAATAAAAATCAAACCAGTCCCTGAAAACAGATCCAGTCACCCAAGCCCTTTGGTTCAACTTCCATATGACAAGCATCATACTTTTTGTCTTCCCCTTAAAAGCTCTGGGATTTTCGGAGGTGTACACCAACAAGGGCTTAAGCTTAAAGTCTCCTGCTGCATTGCCACCAAGTAGCAGGGTCCTTTGATAGCTTAAATCCTGAGGTGGTTTTTTCTTCCTTGGCAAGGTACGTCCTGGCTTGCATCTTCCCAAAATAATCCTGTTTTGTCACAATTAAAAACACGATGAAAACAATAGCCGCCCTCTTCAATCAATGCACACAATTCATCAGGATAACTTGAGGCAGCATCAGTATTTGCATTTGCAGCCTTGCCAGTTAATTTAAGGTTATGCAAACCTGCCCTTCTCTTAAATATGTCAAACCAGCCATGACTTGCACTAAATGGAGGCACATCAACAGAAATTTCATCTATCCTTTCCTTCAAATCATCATAGAGATCCTTAGCCTTTGCTCTAATCATGGTCTCACTAATAGGAATATATTTCTGGCACTGATCATCTACCCAAAGTTTTAAAAGTTTTTCCTTTTTGGGAATCACAACACCATGCCTAGGACTGTTTATTGTTGTTATCAAATTACGTTAATTTATCACATCTTCTAGAATTTTCTCCTTCTGTTTCACATAAGCGCTAATAGTTGAAGGACACATTCCCAACGATCGTGCGATTTCAGCTTGGCTTTCACCTTTCTTAACACGCTTTAAAATTTCTAATTTCAATTCATAACTATGAATCTTATGCCCTCTTTTATTTGATTCCCTTACATTATCACTATTACATTTCCTTTTAGATGCCATGTCAAGTGATATAAATTTATAAATAAATCAATAAAATAAATAAAGAATAGAATAAATAAAGAACAGAAAAAAGAGTGAAATCAGCACAGATTCAAACAATTAGAGCAGATATAACTACGTCTACACCAAAACTAAACCTTGTGAGGTTGGTCGGAACCAATTACTACGCGAAGTTTATTCCGCGTATGTTATCGATTGGCAGGATCGAAATCTCAAATTAATTGAAACTCAAACAATCGAGACTCGGGAGTCGCCTGTACCCCATTGCACGAAACGCACCCATTTGTGATACATTGTACACTTTCCTAACTTGTTTTTCAATCGTAAGATTTTTCTGTTTACGTTTTGTATGGGTTGTATTCTTTTTTTGAAGTCATGCCAAAATAAAATTTAACAAAAGTACTAATTACATTAATGAAAAACAATTGCTATCGCCATGAATCTAAACGTGGTTCTAATGAGGTAAACGAAACAATGAAAATAGATAATCGTACATCATTTAAAGTAATTTCTAGAGTATTAGGGTTTTTACATATAACTTTCAAAAAAGTGCCGAGTTTTTGAGAATACTGGGTTTTTTAATGCCAGGTTTATGAGGTTCTACTGTATACAGAAAACCCCTATATTACAAACCTTCAGTAATTACAAAACCTCCCAATTACGAAATAAAAATTGCACCCGTTCCACTAAAAACAAACCTACATATAACGAAATTAAAAAAAGAATATTGTACACGTTTATGTAAAGCAGAAATCAATGCCATCTATGCAGTTGTTAATGCTGTTATTACGACCTCACCCGAATGATTCAAAGTGTAGTATTTGTTGTAATTTCAAGCATTTCGAGTGATAAGGTAGACGACCTCATCTTTTGCGGCTTTATCTTTCACATATTTCGATCTTTTGCGGTTCTGCATTTGCAACCAGTTTTGTCATTCACAGTCTCATGTTTCACTCTTTCATCAAAATCACAGAAAAGGCTATGCGAAATTTTTTATATATGGAATGAATCATCTTTCCTCATGTTTTATCTCATAGTCAGGCCTGAAAAAATATTGTTGCGTTATTCTAATATGCAAAACTACTTACATAAGTGCATTAATGTAATATAAATGTGTGACATTGATTTCCGAACACATTCAAAGATACCAGGCTTGTTCCTAATTTCCTAATTGCAAAATTTGTCATTTAAATATTTTGAATAGGTACTGAAAAAGTAAATTTCGTATAAAGTAGTCCAAAGTTTTGATCAATAATGATGATATAGCTCCGTAGCCCAGATGTCATCTATCTACTATAATATATTTTGAAGCGTGTGTTTATGTGTTTGTTGGTTTCTTCATGGAACTCCTAAACGATAAAAGCTAGAATAACCAAATTTGGTACGATTCTTCCTTACATCCTAACTTAGTGAATGATCAAGGTTTGGTCAACCGGGATTAATCAGTGCTGCCAATATAGGGGATTAACATTTTTCCATAAGATAACACGTATGAATCCATTTCTTGACTTGCAAGGTATTCTTCTTTCAAGCATTAAAATACGTAAATATGAACCGATTTTTTTTCGTTTTTGCTTTATTCGACGAATAAAACTCTATACTATCTTATTCCTGCAAAGTTTACATGTTACACAGTCGAAGTTTTCAGAAATACGCTATTTGTTTCGAAATTTCATGGATTTTTTGTACTCTTTCCGGAGGTAACCAAGGCGGCCGTCATTGTTACCTCAGATTCAGTTAGCTTCAATGAAGCTT
The DNA here is from genome assembly GCA_036926305.1 of Uropetala carovei. NCBI lineage: Eukaryota > Metazoa > Arthropoda > Insecta > Odonata > Petaluridae > Uropetala > Uropetala carovei. Next base: position 3,996,344 of record JAXCHB010000098.1, on the reverse strand, counting down.
ACAAATAGACGAAAGTTTAGCGTTATTCGATTCGCACTTTTGTTTAAGAAACGAAACGATCGATGTTTATGGATAGCAACGTAAATAGATGCTGATTATTATTCAGGAAGCATTTATTGATGAAAGTAATTGAGCCTTCTTTCGTCTATTGAATACTGGAATCTTACATTTTTTGTAAGTAAAATCATTATATTCTACATTATAATGTTTATTAACGTAAATAAGCTCACGTATCTGGTGTACATTTACCAGAGTCATTGTTCAATCATGGACAACTGTACGTTGCTTTTTCACGGGTTTCTTGCTTACAAGACATAAATGTAAACACTTCAGCGAGGCAAATTACACAAAAAATGAAGCTGGATTTGGCGAAAGTAATATGATAGGAAATAAAATTATCGTTATATTTGAGTGCAATAGGCTCGGAAACGGATTGTTACAAGCAAATATGATTAATTGTTAAGTAAAGATTATTGTAATTTAAAAAGTATCTACTATATATTTTAAAGAGTTTGTCTGTTGTGCTGTAGTAGCTTCACTAAATCCGTTGAAAGTGAACGGGAAATTCTGATAGTACATACATCATAAATAGCCACATCATATAGATTGTTTTTACTCTGAAAATTAATATATGTTACAGGAACGAAAAATTGTTTTTTATCATAAAGTGAATTTTGTGGAAACATTCTTTAACTAAAATGTTAGTGTTGAAATCATTTTTTAAGTCCGAGGCCCATTGCAGTCACACCATTCGCACCACCATCATGCCGACTCTGACAGTTGTAATTGTAATTAGTTATTCTTGAGGGTGTTGTTGTCAAGAGCAACTTGTAAGAGCTTTTACAACCATATTCATTACTGTGAATGGAGAAAGTCCTGTGCTCGAAAAGGCATGTGTTTTTATATAAGAGTTGTATTTATGCAGAATTAATTTAAGTATGTAATAGTTTCCACTAGTTAAATTATAAAGATTTGTAATGATTTGTTGGTTAAATATTTATATTTTATCAAATATTTCCATTTTTATTTTCAGAAGAAAGCAGTAGCCACGAATGATCTGAGCAGTCAATTGGATAAAGATTTATATACCACTAGAAGTTGAAAGTTTTCATCGTAGGAATGTTGTTAAACAATTTTAGAAGAGTCAATAAAATTCCCTGGGTGTAAATTATTTGTGTAAATAATGTTTAAGTTTTGGGATGACATTTCTCAAAATATACAGCTAGTTAATTCTGTACAGCATCAATAAAATTTTCTGTTAAATTATCTAGTGCTTTTAGCAATGGACTTGATGCATGAATTACTCCACTTATCTAAAGAAATATCTTTCATGTTATTTGGTATTTTTTCATCATTTAAATTCAACGACTATTCTTATTAATATATTTGCATAAATTATAATACATCTTTTACATCTAAAAATTATAGAGACATAACTAAAGAGTTTTTACACATATTTTCTTTAAGCTTTCCAATACACCTTGGTAAATGGATTGCACCAATTATATCACGTTCTGTTGTTGGTACAGTAAAAATCCCATTATTTCGATCCTGGATAATTCAAAGTATGGTGTAATTCGAAGCTAAGATCAGTCCCTGGCCAACACCATAGGATTTTGCATACTTTTTGGTATGGTTTATTTGAAATACGCCTACTATGAAAATCATGATCTGATCCGGTGACTCACGAAAAGTGTGTATAATTTTAAACCTCGATCCTGTGAAGGTTCACGCTTGCACCATCACATCTCGTTTTTGGTCCTCATTTCTCACATACGAATTACATATAGCGCTCCAAACAGGTGACTCCCTTTTACTTATTTAATAGTAGAATGACCAAATGTCCCATTTTTGACGGAACAGTCCCATTTTTTTAGTCAAACCATTTTGAAGCCCCTCGCAAATAAAATTTAGATTATCTGATAGCATATTCCAATTAGAAATGTAGGATTCTCGGAAACATGGAGGTTATCAAACGAACAACAAATGTTAATTACAGTCGCAATTGTCAGGTTAGGAAAACTCAGGGTCATTGATGAATTTCAGGTGGAAAACCTGGTCTCTGCGTATAATATCCTGCCTGGGTTTAACCTAACTTATTCCCTTCGAGTTTCGACAAGAACGACGCTAGTTGGATTCTCTTTTTATTGTGAACTTTGTCCTAGTCTGGCATGCTCCAGACTGTAAGGAAAGTTTGTATTTGCCTTTTTCGCTATAGATCATGACAGTCACAGATCCACCATCATGTGAAAATTTTGTCCCATTTTTTCTTACAATGACAGGAAATGTCCCATTTTTACCTCATTAGAATAAGGCAGGGCTGGCGCCAGGGGGGAAGCCTCAGGCGGCACATAGCATGGGGTGGCATTTTCAGGCGCATATTGAGACAAAAATCAACCGCCATTGCGGATTTGCAAAAAAGAAAACAAAGGCAACGGCGGACAGATTAAAGTATATTCCTGTGTAGCTATTCTTTTCTTTTACCACACACCAGCATGTGCGGCAGCTTTCCTTTGCAATATTTTCTTATCGACACACATACAAAGATTAGGCTACGTTTGTAATACGCTGCTAAGCGAGTTGTTTATTCCACTACAGTACTAGCACTAGCAATGCCTGTATTCAGCCGATCTCGGCACCTCTGACAGCAGTTGGGCTTAACCTGGCTTAACGTCACTAATTGCGATAAGCTCATCATGTGCAGGCATTGATGCAGACTGGGTAATTTAGGTGTATTAGATCAAATGCCTTACTTTAATATTTCATGGAAGTCCTAGTACTTGCTGTTGCTATAATAATAAATAATTAATCTGTGTAACTAGTGTAAATTTTATGCAAAAAAAGTAAGTTTCTATTATATTTTATTTATTTCATTTTCTTCATTATATCATTTATTATTAGCATCAATATTACACCAAAATATTACAAATGGATGGAGTTAGATACCAGGTTGAAGAATGGCAAGACCATTGATAGAGAACCTCAACGAATCTCACAACTCTCAATCCTCCCGCTATCATCCATCGTTTTTGAAAAGATTATTTATATGGATTTACTCTTTCACATATCCTTATATTTATCCCCAGTAACATGTAACATGGCTTCTTACCTGGCAGTTCATGTCTCACCAATCTTAAAGTTTTACATCATGAAATCATTCAGATTAACATTTTTCCATAATCATTATGCACGCCAAAACTATAAGTACTAGAAACTAGACAACCAAATTTGGTACGGTTCTTCCTTACATCTTAACTTATTGTTAGTGAATGGTAAAGGTTTGGTCAATCAGGATTAGCCAGTGCTGCCATTAAAGGGGATTGACATTTTTCCATAAGATAACAAGTAAAAGTTGATTGCTTGACGCGCAAAATTTTATTCTTTTGCATATTTATATATCTTAAAATGAATATATGAACTCAGGATAAAAACACATATTAATCTGAAAGAATCAACTTTATATTTTTAAAAGACATAAATCGCATCAAAGTCGATTTCAGGTGAAATGTAGTATTTAATCATGAAAAAAGGTATTTATTTTAGGTTTTTAACAATGGAAAGTGCCAAATATCATATCAACCCGAGCAACGCCAGGCAATTTTGCTAGTGGTTAAATAGTAATCTGCATCTATCAACCTATCTTCAGTCTATCTATAGTCTATAGATATCTATAAAGAAAAGTGTTTGTATGTATGTATGCTTTTCTATAAATCAGCAATTACAGCACATACAAGCAAGAAGAAGGTATCATTTTAACCGAAATAAAGAGTTAAGTGGTATAGTCGGGTTTTAAACCGATTTGATTGAACATTCTAATTTTTTTTTTTAAATATTTTCTTTTTTCATTCTCTCCATTTGAATAACATGAGGATGAGTGCAGCTTATTTTTTATTTGAATTTTAATATTACTTAGAAACATAGTTTGAACTTGAGACTTAAATAGTTCAGAATCCGATCCGAATCCTGATCGAATTAGCATAAAAATACATTTAGAATCAGAAAAATACGTGATTTTATTAGTTTTATGACAATACCAACTATAAGCAACCATGACAACTCCCATTGTCAATGGATTTAATCCAATGCATTAAAAATGGGAAAACATTTAATGTAGGTAATATTGTTTTTTAATTTTGCTTTGTTTACATGACAACCAAATATATGTTGATTTCCTGAAATATTACTAATAAAAGGTTTCTAATGATAATATTGTCCCATACGATGATAAAAATTATAAGGCAACTTCAGCTGAGCTTGAAATTTGTAACGGTATTATGTTTTTGGATAAAACCGATTGGAAAAAATACGAAATTGTAAAAATTCCAGTTTTTAAAAATGCTTGCAGTGTTAGTATTAATAATAAATAGTTTTAATGATATTTTCGTGTGGCATAAAGATCTCCATAAGCAAACTTTTTTTTTTTTTAAACTGCGTCAGTAACATAAATAATAGGATGTAGATTATCCACAAACTGTGATTTCCATACCATTCAAGATATCGTCACCACACTTCGCATAGATCTATAAATTATGCCTGCAGGTAACATAGGCTATATGGCGATAAAACAATTTGGGGGCAGGAGGTGCTTGATTCAATAATTATTTTCCCATAAGTTTACACGTAATTTTAGATTTTTCACGGTGCAAGATTTTCTTCCTTCAATCATCAAAATACCTAAATATGGACCGATTTACTTCATTTTAGCTTTATTTGACGGTTAAAATTGTGCACTATCTTATTCTTGCGATGTTTACATGTTACATGGTCGAAGTTGGAATTCAACGTGCACTTCCCCTAGTATCATTATAATATTATCAAAAGTATGCATCAAATTGCGAATACTTATTTATTATTATAACTTGGCATTATTTTTCTAGTGAAAAAATGAAAATTAATAAGGCTCAGCTTTTATTAGTTGAATTATAAAGCAGGTACCACAAAATATGTTGGATGGCTATAGGCAGCCTCGGTTTAAAAAAAGTTAAGAAGGCACAACGTGAAAATATCGCTTTGGTCAATTTCTCGGCCAGAGTAGACCGCGCTTTTGTTTATACAGTCGTATCATGAGAACTACAGACGGCACGCCCCGACTTCAATCCAAAACTGACCGACCTCCCACGAATCCGGCCTCTCCCTTATATACTAAATCGACCTTCGCCAACCAATGGCAGGCCGATCTAGCATATTTAGGAGAGGACCGTCCGTGAGGGACGAGGCTCGCTGAGAGCAAACTTTCTTAAGGCAAAGTTCATTCTGCGCCGAGAGAGAGTATTAGGTGCCCATTCCAATGGACACCTCAGGCGTTTCTGGCGGACACCGCCGATCCTAGTCCACTGGGGGCCTAATCCGGCGCAGGCTGGAGGACGGCTCCTATGTATATTTTTCGCGTCGCCAGTTTGACGCAGCCCTGGTGCAGGCGGAGGAGGGCTATCTCAGCCCTTCCCAGAGCAGGTCTTCACTGGCATCTACATCGGCTAGCGGGCCGGCCCCCACTGCTGGGGGTCCCAGCGCTGCGCTCAGGGAAGGTCCACCTTCGGGCCAACCCACTCCACGTGCTGAGGCCACTTCAATGCCTCAGAGCGACCAACGCCCTCCTGCGAACGGCACGGCGGGCAACAGGAAGAAGAGGAGGAAGCCCAAGGCCAAGCCATTGGCCCAGTCAACCTCGTCGCAGAGCCTGGCTGCCGCCGAGCGACCAGCCACCCGAGCAGCTGTGGCTGCTGCGACCGGAAGTGGAGACGTCACCCTAGCTGCCGCCTCACTGACTCCCACTGCCCAGCCGCCTGCTCCGGACGACCTCGTCCCGCAGGTGGATACAGCGGCTGACCCCGTAGAGGAGATGGACACCGCGGAGACCATCAGGGGGAAGCGGAGGAAGGCCCAGTCTTCCGGCGATGAGGCTGAGGGCCTAGCCAAACGCAGTGCTCCGGCGCTGGAGAACCGGGATGACCCATCACCGGCCGACGACTTCACTACGGTCGTAGGCAAAAAGGAGAGGAGGAGGAAGGCGGCAGCGGCGACTACCCCCACTGCCACCCCAGCTCCCACCCCACCTGAGAGGAAAGGTCCTAGGATCCCTCCCATCACTGCATACGGTCTCCGGTCGCAGAAGGCGGTCTCCGCTGCCATCAAGGCAGTCACCGGAGGGCATTTCGAGCTCCAGATTCGCCACGTCTCCACGAAGATCCTTGTGTCCTCCGTGGAGCAGCATCGGGCTGCGATGAAAGTACTGGACGAGCTGAAGGTCCAGTACTACACCCAGCCATTGGACCGCGTCCGCTCCTCCCGCTTGCTCATCAGGGGGGTTGGTGCGGACTACGACCCGGAGGATGTGGCTGCCGACCTAGCGGGGAAGGGCTACGTCGTGAAGGGCGTCAGGCCGCTCTCCAGGTCTGAGGAGGCCGGCAGGAGGCCGAAGAGGGCATACGTCGTGACGGTCGAGTGCACGCCGGGTGGAGTCCCCTTCCGGGATGTCACTCACGTCTGTGACTGTGCCGTCACGATATAGCACTTCAGGGGCGGGAGGGGGCCGATGTCCTGCTACAATTGCCTGCGCTTCGGACATGCTGCCTCTGGCTGCAAGATGCCGCCGAGGTGCTTCAAGTGCGCGGAGGAGCACGACTACCGGAGCTGCCCCAAGCCGCCTACTTCTCCTCCAAAGTGCGCCAACTGCGGAGGTGCCCACCTGGCCTCCTACAAGGAATGTCCCACCTTCCTTGACGCCCTCCGGTGGTACGAGGAGGCTGACCGGAAGCAGAGGGAACTTCACCCCCCTACCAACCCGGCCAAGCTGCGACGCTTCCAGTCGCAGCTAACCACCAAGGCCTCCTACTCGGCGGTCACCAAAGGGGCTGCCGTGGCTGCGCCGCCGCTGCCCTCGGTTGCACCACCTGCTGATGCCTCCACCGAGGCTCCACCAAGCAACGATCCTGCCCCGCTGCGTTCCTGCGCCCCAGTTGCGTCCCCTCTGGCAGAGGCGGCCCTACCTGAGCCGGCCCTTCCAGAGGCGGCCCCAGCGCCCTCCGGACCCTCTGGAGAGGGTGACGACGAGATATGGCAGGCCATCATGGCGATCTGCGCAACCCTGCGCCGCCACATTGCCTCCACGCAGGGCAAACTCCTTATTGGCCTTCTTGAGGAGCTCGCCAAGGAACGCTGCAAGGACATTCGCACCACTCATGGCAGTTGCTAAAGGTTGCAGTGTCCTTGTGCAGTGGAATGCCAACGGGGTGAAGGCGAAGACGGAGGAACTCCGGGCATTCCTGCAAGACAAAGGCGCAGCTGTGGTGGCGATCAACGAGACCCATCTTCGCCCTTCGGACTCGTGGAAGGTGCCCGGCTACACCATCTACCGGGCGGACCGAGCGACGCAGTCTAACATCGGCAGCGGAGGCTCGGCCCTTCTCGTCTGGCACGGCCTACACCACCGCCCTCACCCTGTCCCTAGCTTGGCAGGCATCGAGGCCGTGTCCCTGGACGTCCGAACGGCGGAAGGATGGGTCCGCATAACATCGGCATATTACCGGCCCGGGGCTCCATGGAACCCGGATGCCATCGTCACCCTCATGGGACCCGGAACAGGCCCTTCCATCATCCTGGGCGACCTCAACGCTAAACATCACAGCTGGCACTCCAGGAACAACAACGCCCGGGGAAGCCGCCTACGTGACCTCCTGGACGAGGAGGGATTTGGCGTCTTGGCCCCAACGGAGCCAACGTTCCTGCCATCGGGGGACGTCCTTGACATTGCTCTTCTGCGTAATGTCAGGGCGTCGCTGAGCGCCTACAGCGTCAACGGGTTGTCTTCGGACCACAACCCGACGCTGTGGCTCTACGGCAGCCGCCCGCTGAAGGTCCCTCCGCGGTCCCGGCTGAACTTCGCACGGGCGGACTGGCAGGCCTTCCGCACCTCCATCGCAACGGAGCTTCCTGCTGACCCTCGCCCGCCTTCCTCGGCGCGCGCGCTGGACCGGCTGGTGGATCTCCTCACCACTACCATCCAGTCTGCGATGGAGCGACATATCCCCAGGGAAGAAGTCTCTCACCAGTTCCGGATCACGCTACCAGTTGGTGTGAGGAACACCATCTCCCTCCGGAACAGGGTCCGGCGACTGTGGCAGCGCCACCGCACCCCGGACCTCAGGCGGGAACTGGACGCTCTCACCTTCGAGGTTCGCACCCTCCTGAGAGAGCTGCGGTCCGATGCGTGGGAGCGCTTCGTCTCCACCACATCCCTGGAGGACAACTCCGTCTGGAAGGTCTGCCGGCAACTCCGCATGGGCCAGCGGCGCGACCCGCTCCTCATCCAGGGGGGCAGAGTTGCTGCGACTCCCGCCGACAAGGCGAGGCTGATGGGCGAGCACCTGCAGGAGCAGTTCAGCCCGAACCCTCCTACGCCTGTGTCTGCAACAGTGCAGCGACGGGTGGAGGACACGCTTGCTGCCCTGGAGAGAGGACCTTTCCCTGAAGACCAGCTGCCGACCTTCCACTACAGGGATGTAGTGGGAGTGATGAAAGGCCTCAACCTGCGGAGAGCCCCGGGTGACGACGATATCTCCAACGTGGTCATCCGCCAACTCCCCAGAGCTGCCGTGGACCTCCTGGTCAGCATCCTGAACGCCAGCGTCAGGCTCTGCCACTTCCCGTCGAGATGGAGGTCCGCCAGTGTGATCTGCCTCCCCAAGAAGGCTGGCGTCAGCCTGTCTCCGGGCGATCTTCGGCCCATCTCCCTTCTGGCGGGATTCGGCAAATTGTTCGAGCGGCTGCTGCTACCATCCATCCAGCAGCATCTCAGGGACGGCAGCCTCCTGCCGCGGGAACAGTTCGGGTTCCGCGAGGGTCACTGCACCACCAAGCAGCTGGCGAGGGTTGCGGACTTCATCAGTGACGGATTCAACAGGGGTCACGCGGTCGCAGGGGCCTTCTTCGACATCTCGAAGGCCTTCGACCGCGTGTGGCACAGCGGACTCCTGGCGAAGATGTCCTGGCTGCACTTCCCGCCGTGGCTCATACGGCTGGTGCAGTCGTACCTCCACGGCCGCGCATACAGGGTCCAGTGGCTCCAGGAGAGATCGGATCTCCACGTAGCACGTGCGGGAGTTCCGCAAGGATCTGTCCTGGGGCCCATCCTCTTTAACATCTATACACACGACGTGCCTAGTGAGTTTGGATGGAACACCTTGACGGCCCTGTATGCGGATGACGCGGCGGTCCTCTCCCGCTCATCCCAAAAACATGGTACAGTTGGCTACCTACAAGAGGCAGTGGACGACCTGGTCTCCTGGTACCGGCGCTGGCGTATAGCGGTCAACCCCGGGAAGACCAAGGCCATCATTTTTCACCCGGGTTACGGCAGGCACCCAGGGATTAATCTCCGTGTCCTCGGGAATGTCCTCCCGTGGGACACGGAGGTGGTCTACCTGGGGGTAGTGCTAGACCGCAAACTACTGTGGGCAGCGCACGTGGAGCAGACCCGGCGGAAGGGCTTCGCCTCACTCCGGAAGCTCCAACCACTCCTGCGCTCCTCCACGCTCTCCATGGCGACGAAGCGGCGCCTCTATCTAACCTGCCTCCGGCCGGTCCTTACCTACGCGGCACCTGTTTGGTCGGGAGTTCCTGCATCTACACTCCAGCGCCTGCAGGTGGTGCAGAACTCCGCGCTCCGGACGGTGCTGAGCTGCTCGAGGCAGGACCACGTCACCCGCCTCCACAGTGACGCCAATGTGGAACCACTGGACGTTCTCCTCCCTGAGATGTCCCGGAGGTTCTACCAGTCGGCAGCCCTCTCCACCCATGAGGAAGTGCAGCGGCTGGGGGATATCAGGGTTCGGTGGTGGGACAAATACAAGCGTCCCATCGCCAGCCTGGATACCCCTGCATCACTACCACCGACAAAGCGACCCAGGATCCGCTGATGCTCTGAGGATCGCACCTTTATGATTTAACCAACCCATGATCGACCTTCATCACGTCGCTATAAGAGCACAGCTGGAATAGCGAATCGGTCCGGTTTACCCGGCCACCCTCTGATGTTCTTGAGGGACGATCGGCCAGGTTTGAATCTGTCGGGACGTACGCCCACGTCACTGGCAGTACAGTTTCTTTATTAATTTAATGTACATGGTTTTCAAATACAAATGATAAAACAACAATCCTTTGCCCTTAGTTAGGGCCCAGACTACCGCCTGGTTGTCGCACAAAACTGTCAGGGGCCGATCCGCCGGCAGATCCTCGGCTGCTGCCGTGGCTCCTCGCAATGCGGCTTCGGCGACATAAACGGACGTCTCCTCTTGCAGGGGCAGTATTTCCGTAAGTCGTCGCTCTGGCATTACCCATGCTAATTGCCATGGGGTAGCGTCGGTGTACACTATAAACTTATCCTTGGTCACATTCGCAAATGAGCGAGACTTGTGGAACACGTCACTATTCCAAAACTCAATCAAGGTCTCGTTGTTGCGGCGATACACATCGGTAACGAGAAACAGCGGGAGTGCTAGCATGTAGGCTGCCCAGGCGATGTATCCAGCAATCTTCGGGATGTCTAAACTCCTCACTCGGGGGACATAACATATGCCGTGGTGAAGCTTAACGAGGGCACTAGGCGTTAGCTTTAATTCCATAGAATACGTATTTATTAGCACTCCTAGGTATTGCAGTGTTCGCACAGGGTTAATAATACTCTTCTGATGATTGATCGTAATACCAAGACCTAGTTCAAGGAAATTTACAATATTTAACACAATTTCACTAGTTAAGGTTGTACTATACAAAAGCCAGTCGTCAAGATACGCAAGCATTTCAATCTTGAAGCGACTTTTAATTTCCCGTGCATTGATATAAACAGGCACGTCCACTGGAAAACCTAGGTGACGGGTCGAAAGGGCCCTCTTCACTCGCCTTCTCACCAGTAATATTTCTTTATCTATTCCACGAACAAATTTAACCAGTATGCCTGACGGCTTACCGGAGTCTCGCGTCTTCCCTAGGCGATAGCATGTGTCGATCATTTCATCTGTTATTTCTACATCAAGGGCACTCCCAACTTTTTTAACTACCTCAATAGCGTTCTCATTAGGTTCCTGAGGAATCCCGTGGATTTCAAGGTCGTTTCCTCTCTCATGCTGCTCATAGTCATCTACCCGACTTTCTAACTTCGTCACCCGATCTTTCAAAGACGTATTTTCTTGTTTGAGCTCATCAATGATTTTTAAATATTCACTAATTTTAGCACAATAGCCCTCAATAGCCTTTTTATTGTCGTCGATTTTGTTGTGCATGAATTCCAGCGAGGTGTTTAGTTCTTTCTCCATGCGCTGCCTATCTTTTTTTGCGTCTTCTAGCATAGCTAGAAACTGCGTGATTCCTGCATGTCCGATTTCTTGTGCAGAGACGGCTGACATACAATTACGTCTTTCAGTAGCGCAAGGGGGACAACGCCAAATTTGTTTTTCCACTGTGATATAGTCTAAATCGTCTTTGGATATATTGACACAGTTCGCGTGACAGTGTCTTTTGCACTCACTGCACAGAATTTTTAAATGGAGGTTTTGTATGTTCTTCTTACACACGCCACAATCAGACATTGCCACTAGCACAGAACAATATATGTCACAATTTAGACAAGCTGAAACACAGTATACACTGCAGACCAGAGGTACTTCGATCGGTTTTATACTCTTAACACAGAACACACGCGAGTATATGTTTAGATTCAACGCATTACAGTAGTGCCTGCCTTTCACTAGGAGCGCATTTGCCGAACACGTCTGCCTCGTACGAAGGCTGAACCAACCGTTGTTGACTGGATTAGTCTTACTGTAATTCGTACAAGGTGATCTGTAGAGCACAGACTTTCGTGCCGTGAAAAATGGTTTTTGCCCGACAAGAGCGAGTGTTTATCTTAGAGAGTTATTTTTCAGTGAAATCGTTTAGACCAGGGATGGGTAAACCGTGGCCCGCGGGCCATATGTGGCCCTCGAAGCTTTGGTGAAAAAGCAATCTGTAAAATTTAACACAATTTTATATTACTTTTAGTAAAATTATGACAATAAAACCTTTAGTTTTGAAAATTTAGCCTACGATCCTTGGTTTTGCTTGTTTTTCACTTATGTATGATGCCTAAGAATCTAAGCAATTTCCGATTTAAACTGTAATCTAGCCCGCCTAAGCATTGGTATCTTTCAATGTGGCCCGCTGAAGAATTCGCAAACACCGATGCGGCCCGCCATGAAGAAAAGTTTGCCCATCCCTGGTTTAGACAGTGCCAGGAGGCCTTCAGAAGAGAGTTCCCAAACAGACCAGTGCCAAATAAGACGACTATATATCGTCTCGTGGAAAGTTTTCGAGAAACGGGTTCGATTGATGATCGAAAACATAATCGTTCAACCACTGTCCTAACACCGGAAAAGCTGCAGGAAGTGGAACATACTCTTACACGTTCGCTACGGAAATCGCTCTCGAAACTGCAACAACAATGTGGTATGTCATATGGAAGTGCTCACAGAGCCACACAGAAACTCAACTTTCATGCGTACCGTGTTCAAGTCGTGCACGAGTTGAAAGGCGTTGACAAAGGAGCACGAATGCGGTATTGCATGTGGTTTAGTTATTTTACTCATAACGGGATAAACATTCTAGACAACGTTTTCTTTAGTGATGAAGCTTGGTTTCATTTGAATGGCTACATAAATAGCCAGAACAGTCGTGTTTGGAGTACAGACAATCCCCACGAAGTCTTCGAGAAACCTCTGCATTCCGTAAAAGTCGGAGTTTGGTGCGCAATCTCTCGAAGACGCATTGTTGGACCATTATTCTTCGATGAGACTGTTACATCAGAGATGTACCAGGTTATCATTCAACAATTCATCTCTCTCCTTGAAGAAGGCGAAAGACGTTTCTGGTTGCAGCAGGACGGAGCCACAGCCCATACTTCCCGTGCATCAATGGCGCACCTCCAGCAATTCTTTGATGATCGCATCGTTTCGAGGGGTTTGTGGCCGCCAAGATTTATCACCTTCAGACATTTTCTTGTGGGGTTTCTTGGAAGGCCGGGTTTACCAAAACAACCCACGTAACATTGATGAACTAAAGAGAAACATTGAAGCCTGTATTCGTTCTATCGACCAAGCAACTCTGCGCCGTGCTGCACGGAACACATTAAAGCGAGCAACTGCTTGTCTTGAACAGTAAGGAGGACACTTTGAGCATTTTTTGTAGATAACTACAGACTATTAAGTGTTATTACATTGTTGTTGTAGCGATTTACAGGATTTTGTAATGTAATTAAATACTTATTGTTAGATAAATTAGTGGGTTGCGTTTTAAATGGATGGCCCTGTATTATGTATTGCTTATAAAGGTTGTCACGTAAATTGTTAATCCAACAATACGCTCATTCCCGTGTTATTTAAATGGGAAAAACTAAAAGAGAAAAACATTCTTAATATAAAAAATGTAGTTCAAATCACTTCAAAAACCCTCCCATTTTCCTTAACTTTTTATTGCGGTTAAAATGGAATCTTCTTCTTGCTTCTATGTTTTGTAGTTGTTGCGCTATAAATGCACAAACACTCTTCAAAATATTTATAGTAGAGATTAGAAGATAATTCAATTAAAAACAACAAATATTTGGTTTCCTTGTAAACAAATTAAAATCGTACACAGAAATTGACAAACGATATTACCTTAAAATATTTCCCGTATAAATGCATTGAACTTTCAATTTCGCCAACAATGGGAGTTGACATTGTAGCTTATAATTGGTATTGCAATAAAACATAAAATAGCGTATTTTATTGGTTCTAACCGCATTTCTATGCGAATTCGACCAGAATTCGGAATCTGTCTTCAATAAAAATAAACTTTGTTCTTTCCCGCAAAAAAGTATCCAAGTCTCAAGCTCGTATCGTTATTTTAAGTAATTTTAAAGTGCAAATTCGAAGTAGTCTACACTCATCCCTGTATTTCAGTTGCAGGACGCGGCAAAATACGTGACATTCGATAATTAAATCGTTCGCCATTTCGAATCAAAGTGAGAGATAGAAACAAAACCTTGACCATTCACTAACAATAAGTTAGGATGTAAAGAAGAATCGTACCAAATTTGGTTATTGTAGTTTTTATCGTTTAGGTGTTCCATGAACAAATCAACAAACACACCCTTCAAAATATATTATAGAAGATATGACGTTTCGTGACGGTATCTTCAAAACTAAAACTGTAAGAAAAACCAGCAAGAACACAATAATCAACAGAAAATGGATGAATAAAGGATCAAACGAAATTAATTTATTTACCGAAAGACAAAAACGTAAACAGAGAACATTTAAGAATCACAGAGTGACCGGAAGTCGAGGTTTATGCGAAACCCGATTCCGATTTGGCGAAATATCTCCGTTAAAACATTAGGATTGTATATACAATGCGATATAAATTTTATATAGAATGAAATTTCCTGCAACTTTCATTTGTAACAATTTTCCATAGCAGTTATTGTTGAAGAATTATTTACAAATAATCGTATTCTTCGGTTTCCGTCAAATATCTCCTTAAAAACGTCGTTATTGGTAATCGTCGTGAGGACAAATGTTGTAGAGAATAATATATCTCCAAAGTTCGGTTCGAAACAAATTTTCGTTGAACCTACCATTTAGTAGATAATTAATATATCCGTAAATTTTCAGTATACAGCGCCACTATCTAGCAGTTAATTCGGTAAACATTCAAAATATAATTTACGGCAATAAGGACGACCGTATTCTTTTACGATATGAAATAACAAGTCTGCGTACGATGCTCTTCATAATAATTTAAATATCTATACCCAAATAATGGAGAAAGTTATGTGTTGTCCACAAAAGATTTTTTATTCAAATTAGAAAGGTACATGAAGTCGTTTTAAAAACCTCACTACACCAATTATCTCTTAATTGTTATGTTTTTACTAGTCTAACTGCTCGTTGAATTTCATCAATTTTAAACTTCACCCGTGTAACATGTAAACATCGCAGTAATAAGATAGTAAACAGATTTAACCTTCGAATAAAACAAAACTGAATAAATCAGCTCCGCAATGGAAAATCGACAATTACGTGTAAACTTATGAGAAAATAATTATTGAATTAAGCTCTTCGTCGACGTATAGCATATGTTACCCGCAAAGTAATATTATATACTTATCCGAAGTTTCGTGACGATATCTTCAAAACTAAAACTGTATGAAAAACCAGCAAGGGCACAATAATCAACATAAAATGGATGAACATAGTAACAAACGAAATTAGTGTATATTACGAAAAACAAAATAGTAAATAGAGAACGTGAAAGAATCACAGAGTTAATATTATCCTCCGACCATTAGCTCGATTCTCTCGTGCATGAGTTCTGTTGTGAGAAAATTTTTCATATCAACAATACTTTGGAAACAATGAAACGATATATCCGAACACAATTTGTGGAAAATCTGCGCATAACAATTTAAGTGCTTCTCCTTGAATGGCCATGTCTCTCAAAATTGTTTTATTTGTCAGTTTTTTCCCCATACAAGAAAATTTCGTATCTTCAATAAACACCAATAACGGGCAGCTTAAGCCCTTCAAACAGATTTGGCGGATCATATACAAAAGACAATTCACAGTAGATTTCAAACAACCCATCTAGACAGTTTAAATTCCTAATTTTTCAGACATTTAAGTTCAAGCAGATTTTATATTATCGGTAAAGAATTGTGAAATTTTTTTCGATGACGATTTTCGATTATCAATCTCCTGTAAAGCATTAATAGAATAGTCTAATACGATTTGTAGTCGATTATTCAAACAGTTTCATATGGTAATATTAGAAAAATTTTCTGGCATTCTGGCGGTATCTATTGATGTATGTATGTCCGAGCATCGTTCATTGCGCCATCGGATCAGAAACCGATTGAATTTCATTTAAAATATTCCATTTCATATATATTTTGAGTGAATTAACTCTTCAAAACATTGTAAACATTTCTACGTTTGTAAATTCTAATTCCACCAATTCATGAATACTGTTGACGAAGACTCACCTTTGAGAAAAATCTCAAGCACACTTTTCCTTGAAACAATTTGTCTATAATAATACAACTTTTGAATTCCTTTCGATTATTTTACTAAATACTGTTAACAAGTTTGGAAATATACTCCACGATTCCGATAATGTTATGTCTTTAAGTGTTCCCTGAGAAAAGTCAACACGATTCTCGTTAATCGAAAAAGATGACGGATACACGCCTTGATGAAGACAATCGGAAAGCGTCTACTGCAAGTTTTCTTATGGCATCGCCCTGGATCGACCAACCAAGGATACTTATCATTCCTTTGGACCTCTACTTGCTCCGATATCGGAAGCAAAGGCGGAAATTTTCGGCACAGGAGTTTATCAATGGATAAAACATTCCGTTACATAAGGAAATATCTTCTGCAATTGGATGTCTTGGTTAAGCTCAATTGCCTACGCAGGTATCTAGAACGCATTCCTAATGAAACCTTTGTATCGTTGTAGCTGGTCGTAAATCAATATGCCCTTACGAATTTTGGAAATTAACACCGATAATTCTCCCGCATTTTTCGTTTCGTTCATTATCTTCTTTTTCCGGAGAAGGGCCAAAAAAACCGCTCGTCCGCCCCTCATGTCACGGGAAATCTACAAAGGAGTAATAAAGAAGGTCACCACCCTCCCCGTGTTGGGGCCATGTGGGCCGAAACACAACTTTCCCTTCGTCAAACGGCCCCCCACACGCGGCGCCCCATTCGTCGAAAACTTACCTCTCCAATCAACAGACAGACGTGAGAATTTTTAACTATTTGTGCACACGTCTAATCGACCGATGGATACATCGAAGCGCGCTCATTCTAAGTAACAAATTTCATTAAATAAAGGCCGAATTCTGTTGGTCGGTTTGTTTGTTTGTTACTAACGCTTATAAGTCTTGAACGGCATTTCCAATTTCAATAAAAAATTTTAGAATTTCTCAGCATTACTCAGGGCCGGATTGATCGGTAGGTACGCAAAACACGCAAGTAGGACCACAGTGGGCCTACAATATCTCGTCTTTTCTCGCCGAAACCCTTTCCATGTGTTGCCGCATAGATCATAAACCTCGCAGTAATCTGTTACTTGTAAAAATTTACGATTTGGATGGAGCCTTCAACGTGCCGTGCTTGGGGCCCATGGGTCTCTTAATCCGGCGCTGAGCTTACCACACTTAAATTTTACATTGCTCGCTTTCAACTGTGATTTTGTATAAATATCAGGGAAAAAATATTTATCAGTTTTCGTCTACCACATGACGAGAAAAAACGCTAGTACCTATCTATTATAAATAGGTAGGTATCTTAAATAGGAGTAGGATGATATAAATGTACCTCTAGAAGGGCCTGTAAATGGCTAACCAATCGCTGGTAAAGAGGGAAGGCTACCTCCAGAACAGCTATTACATGCGTAAACAAAACAGTCAGTCAGTCAGCTAAAGACCTGAAAATTGTCGCTATGATATCGTAGGCTATTGGGTTCAACATAACGGAAAAATCCTAAATACCGAAATTTTCGTCTTTAGGGTGTTTTTCTCAGGTCTCATTTGTACCACATAAGAAAAGCAAGTCAGTGCAGGCAGTTAAAACTAAGAGGCGAACTCAAGACAAAATACTTTTGCAGCTTAAAAAATGAAGTTTATTTTTTTAGACTAAACTCAGATCCGTACCGAATCACCGTATAAATTCGGTTTTAATCATTAAAAAAATCTGATGTGGCCTCTACAGAGAAATAGAGCATTTTTTAAATACTTTGAATATTTACAAAAATGAACAACACGTTGAATCGCTTTTCACACGGGAAAAATAATAAATTAAATTATTATTATTATCTAATGAGGTAAAATTTTTTATAAGCATTCATTTTTAGGCGCGTTTCGCTTCCAGCGTGAGCGCCTATTAGCGTCGGTCTGTCCGTATGTCTATCCGTCCTCATGTTCGTTCTCGGCTTCTACTGAACGGGCTTTTATAAAATTTGATATTAAGGACTTGCAATGAAAGTTAATACGAAAATCACATAAATGAATAACTTTACCGGTGACAAAATATGAACTTTACGTCATATCTCGTAAAATATTGGTCATATCACAATAGTTAAAATTTGTAGAACTAGTAACGTATTTCTTTCTCTATACATTTTTATCGTAGGATTTGCCGTTATCAAGAAAATCAAACAAGAATGTTTTAATTCGAGTTGAACTTTCTTGCATGGTTACTTCCTCATTGTTGCTAACATAAACAATCTCACAAAAATACATCGAATTTCCTTGCGTATGCATGCAATATTTTTAAATATACGTGACTTTCTTATTGTCTTCGATTGTAAGTCCTTAATATCAAATTCCATGAAAATCCGTTCGGTAGAAGGCGAGAAAGAACATGCGGACGGACGGACGGACGAACAGACGGACGGACGGACAGACCGACGCTAATAGGCGCTCACGCTGGAAGCGAAACGCTCCTAATAACGCAAGTAGAAAATCCACGTAGCGATTGATTATATTAAAATGGTCAACCAATCGAAATGCGTCTCGAAGAAAGTGAGTGAAAGAGTGAGGCAATCGAGAAAAATCCCATTTTTTCAATCAACTTGCGAGAAAATGCGTTGTTAGGAGGCTCCCTCGATTCATACAAAATATCCTCGGAGAAAGCTCCGTCTCATCCTGCCTCTACCCCCTCCTCCTGCCCACTTTCCCACGAGGAACGCACCCGCACGCGCTTACACGCATCGTTATCTTAAACGCCCTCTCCAGATAATCCTTCGAATGTTTTCTCCCTTAATTGGCACGCCTTGGCCGGGAATCTCCAGCCCCTTCACGATGGAGTGGGTAGCGGGGGGCGGAGGCTGGGAGGGGAGATCCCCCCCGCCCCTGCGCGGAAGACGAACGTCGGAAGGACGACTCGTCAGAAAGGTTGCTGGAAGGTAGTGGAGGGCAGGTGGCGTGGCGGAAGGTGTGGCGAGGGAAAGTGTCGCGTGGAGAGCGTTGGAATGATCGTGATCCAACAATGACTCATCGAGAGAGGGGCCGAAGTGTGCACGGAAGGGGGGATGTGGGGTGGAGGGCACTCTCTCTTCCTTCGGCCCCTTTCTCTCCTCTCTACGCTGTCCCAGATTCGAGAGAGCGAGCCTTCAGTAAGTACATACATTTGTCTTCGCCGCACCAACCGGCACCTATCGCCGAAGCCGCCTTCGACCGCTGCATCCGCTCCTCTGCCACTCGTCATGGATAAGGTGAGATATCTCGATCCATAGCTTAAGTTATATCGATCTTGACATATTCCGTTTTTTGGGAATAATTGGCATGAGACTCTGGGTTTGTAAGGACTCTTTTTAGTATCCGAAAGCCTCGATGTCGCACCGAAGTTTAGACGTTACGGATGTCCTGTGGTAATTTGTCGCTTTAATCGAAACAAATTCTGAATTCTAATTCGTGGTGTCAGACTTCGCTCTCTGTGATCATGATCCTCGCGCTGTTTTCTTTTTATGCGAGAAAATCTATCAAAATAATATTCCATGGAAAACCAATTGCGCTATCTTCCCGCCGCAGTGAAGATGCTTTATGCTTAAAAATGGTATTAACAAATTACGCTAAGCTAATATGTGTCTCTAAACTTCGATAGCAAAAGCTGATGCAAAATGAAAATGGTTTCCAAGTTAACATAAAGCGTTTCAATGCCGTCATTTTAATTTTCACCTAGAAGCGCTTTGCTTCATTTGAACCAATTAGATCTTTATTTTCAAGCGATAAAAACACATTTAAGTGAAAATGAAGGTCTCAGCAGAAAGCAGGGTTTTGGCCAGCTTTTTCCGAATTGGTCCCACTGTGCGCCGTTTCAGATGGCGGCTCATATTAAGTTTCGCGAGGTTCCTAGTATTTTTCGGTAAGACATTGCGGAAGGGGGGGGTGAGAAGGGGTTTGGGACGGAGAGGGGAAGAAGGAGGGGGAGGAGAGGTGAGAAGGGGTTTGGGACGGAGAGGGGAAGGAGGAGGGGGAGGGGGGGACTTTGTTGACGATGACAGGCAAATATCGGTGATCGTTTCCGAATTCTCCCTTTACGGAAGTATCACAGTAGTCTTCACGCTTCGGAAGCGACTGGACGCGTGTTGTCAGTCGACTTAATGTTTCGTCGTCGTCGTTGTTTATTGGGTGAGAGAAAAGGGAAAGAGAGAAAGAGGAAGGAGTGGCGAACTTTATTAGTGAGGAAACGGGATATTTGAAAGCTTCTTTCCGCTTGCAGAGCCGAAGTGGAGGACTTTGAGAGCCCAGTACAGGATCTACTCTTGCTTGCTCGGAAGACGACGTCGGAATGTTTTTATGCAAACATTTCTATCATTATAGTAGATAATGTACATACAATTTCAAACACTTTACTAAAATTACATAGCTTTATTCCTATGCTGTTTCTAAATATATAAAAATTGATTCAAAACATTACTGTGGCTTCTTATAGTATTTTAGATGGTGGGCCTCTGAGGCCTCCCCCACCCCCCTCTCCCCCTTGGCAGTCCATGGTAGTGAAAATCGCTTGGTAGTTCTAGGGTTAATGTAAAAGTATATACCTAAATACATATCAATTTTATTAATCATAAATGAAAACAGTACATATTTTTATTAAAACAAAAAATAGAAACTCAAATAATAACGCAGTTAATAAATAAATAAAATATCTGAAAAGTACTCCTTTCTACATTTACTTTTGGCAAATTCGTTGATAATTTCTGCACAATCAATATTTTTAAATAATTCTCATTCAGTTGATAATATGCTTAAATTGTTAAGTTGGCATTCTCCTAAAGATGAACGCAGATAGTTTTTTTTTGGCCTTCTTAGCGTCGAAAAAGATCTTTCACCATTACAATTTGTGGTAGCAGTAATTAAAAAATGCGCAAAGCAGTAGCAACATTAGGAAATGTAGATTCAGTACTTGAATCTATTATTGTCCTCAAACTAAGTTCTGCTTTAGATGTAATTTCATCGTCATCGTTAGGCGGCGCTGCAATAGCGCCGTCGCCGAATGACACGGATGTTTATGTCTGTACTATTGTTCGTACGAATATCTAATCTAACACAGTCAATGAAAAAATGTGACGAAGCAGAAGTTATATGTAAGGAAGTTAGTGTCTCATAGCCCATTTAGCCCAATGGTTAAGGCAGCGCTGCCTAAGCCTAACGAAGGTAAACCGCAAAACTAGATATTTCTGTACAAAAGGACAGGTTACCACGACTGTCGTGTTGAGTAATTAATTGATTTTGAAAAAAAATATAAGACTCAGTTATGTAGTTCTTAATCCATCTTCTCCAATTCGCCTATTCTTTTTCTTTCGATGCACTGGAATGGAACTTTCTTTCTACTCCACGATCCATTCTAAAGAAGGACAAAACTCCTAGTGTGTAGATTGCGGAGAATGTTGAAAATAACAACACGATTCAATCTGTGTAAGTACATGTACATCGCAATTGCATTCACGTAAATTTAATACAGTAATACTGCCGACTACCTTTCGTTGTAAAGACTTCCACAGGGCACGAGAAAGATTCCTGGGAACCGAGAAACAATTATCACAGCGTATGTAGGTCCAGATTGCCATCTCAAGTGGTATGGATATTTGTACAAACAGACGTAGCTTATACTCGTTTCGTCTCGTAGATGTGTGCATTCTATATGAATGAACCTTTATATCATCATGTTTTGGCATCGAGAAATGCTTATGGAAAGAAATCACATGGCCCGGGAATTCGCCAGACCTTCACTTCTCCTCAGAGTCTCTGAAGTATAGCTATTATGATTCTGTCCAGTATACAGTGTGCGACGAGTGAAATTTTCGAATGCTGCCGTCCTACGTAGTACGTACTTTCAGAAAACCCCTTGCATTTCCGATGGCCCAAAATATTTATGAATTACAGGGAAGTAGCCACATATTCACTACCTGAAGCATGTAATAGATGGTGAGCATCTTGAGAAATGAAAGGCTATGACAATTTATACTTTTTGAGTTTAAATTACAAAGATGCGAAGTTTAAAAATATATATATTTTATTTATGGAGCGGCGGCGCCGGGCGCCCTAGGGCTGCAGTCCATTTAGCCCATATAGTTAAGGTGCCCCTGATTATCCCTAGTGAAAATGAAGTGATTAAAAATTTTTTATAAATAGATAATTGATAAATTTGTTTACAGTGTACTTTCCGAAACATTCGAGACGACCGCGTGTGACCTTGTGACATGGAAAAAAAGGCCTCGCCACATATCAATAACACGTTTACTATTATTACATACATAAAAGGTAAAGTAAGAATATTACTGCAATCTTCAACAGTTCCGAGTGCCCTTCTACAATTTCTGAAAGTATCCCCAGAGATACGCGTTCCCCAAATTTAAAGCCCCTTTTTCTTTTTGGAGGCCTTCTAGACGTCCTGGAAAAACCGGACACGCGCTTTCCCCTTATGTCGTACGTCCGTCCGTCTTTTTTTAAATGTATAGTTATATTTTGACCGGCTTTTTACTCGGGATTGTCCGTTGGTGTCTCTCCCCCTCCACTAACTATGCTAATAGCTATCGCAAACACTTTGAGAGGTGAGATTTTTTTCATTTATGGATTACACATTATATCGCTTTTGTGATTCGTGACTTTCTAATTCTCGGTTTTTGTTCCCTCTTCCCTTTATGCGCACATTTTTTGTCTTCTTTGATAACCTTCAACTTTTTCCACAATTTTCAGTCATCTTTCTCATCTTGCCATTGAATTTCATTTGGCTAAGTTCACAGGTTCTTATCCCCTAACCGTATAATTCAAAATTTGACATGGCATTCTGAAGACAAATGACGAAAGTTGAGAGATCGAGGTATAAGCGGATTGGAAGGTCTGACGAAAATCTATATTCCAAGGGGTGCGAATTGACCCTTTCCCAAAGGGTAACGAAGAAGAAAAAACGTGTTAAAACAGAAACGTGCTTACATCTCTTGCTTTAGCAAAACTCAGCATTTTCACTTAATTACCTTCTCCATCGAACCATTCAGTCTTTTCATTCTCTCTGCCCATTCTTTTAAGATCTCAATGTTTTGAATATTACGTATTGTGATTTTCTATTTGTAGCAACACGGTTACAGAATAAAGAGACTGAATTATCCAGCATAGCACAGGTAACTGCAAATTAACTGTTCAATAGCTAATATTGAGGCCCACCACATCCATTTCTTCTCTTTCCCAACATTTTCTTGTTAGCAAGATTTCCACATCGAGTAAACAAGAATTTTAAACTTGAAAGAGTATCTGCCTCAATGTTGCATCAGGTCTAAACAAATAATATGAGAAGGAATTAAAAAATTCAATTGAAAGAACTTTCACTACGTGCATACAAACTTTTTAATGAGCAGCGGCCATAAAACAGCAAGTGATTACAGTGAAACCTCGACTTTACACAATTGAAGGCACCACCTAAAATAAACGTTATATCAAGGAAAGTGTAAAATCTGAGAAATGAAAACTATGTAACATAAAGTAAAATGTGGGTTACTTTATATCATAACTTTGGTAAGCCATCTAAAATATACATGTTTAAACACAATAACAATGAAATTGCAAATAAAGTAACCTACAAAACATTTTATTTCTTTACCCATTCAAAAAGTTTGATACGTGTTCCAACATGCGCATTAACTTGAGCTAAGATATTAATTTTATCACTTATCGTAAATACTTTCCGTTTTGCTTTATTATCCATATTTCAGGCCTAAAATTAATTAATGGATTGCTACGTTTATAAACAACGCCAAGCGTCATGTAGATGTCGTCGACTTCCTACTAAAACGACTGCGGTTGACGGACACATAAATGGATTACCGCGTTTAGTATATACAACGCCTAGCGTCGTGTTGATATCAACTTCCTACAAAAACAAATGGCTGCAACTACGAAAGCACGAAGTGTGTTCGTGTCTTCGATAAATGAATTGCCACGTGAGGTTGGAAACATTTATTATGTAAACAAATGTCTATATAAATATGAGTTTGACGAAGTTATGACTAAAACTATTGAATTAAGCCTATTTTAACCTTGAATATGAGCGGAACACCGCGGGTGATTCTTTGCATTTTCCGAACTAGAAAATTGAAAACGTAAAATCGGGTTTATTTTCCGTTGTCAGGACTCTAAAAATAAAGTGCAGATACGTGGTAAACGTAAATTCGACGAAACGTAAAATCGGATAAAATTTTACGTTGTTCTTACGAGCATTTGGCCGGGACCGTACAAAAAGTGCGTAAAATCGAAAAAAACGTAAAATCGGAGAGTGAAGAATCGAGGTTTCACTGTATTTCAATAAATAAGGCATAGTATGTGAAAAAAAGTCGATGCGTGATTGGAAAACACGGAAATCTCCGTGACTTGTTAAAAATAAAGTCTAACTAAAATTTTCACCTTCTCCGGTTACGGAGGATATATTTTTGCGTAGAATTTTTAACTGGTCCTTTCAATTGGCTGATTAAATGTTCACTCTTTTATTCTTCAATATTGAAGCATCAATGTTTTTAATATTAGTTTATGATTTACTATCAGAAATTCCCGGCGCTGCCCGGAGAAATTTGGTTCAAATCCGATCGGAATTCTAGATGATACATGGTATTTAAGAATTAACTCGGCCACCGTTTTGAATGAAACGGGCAGAGAGAAACAAAAACCACGTATGAATTATTTCTGGGAGCCCTCCACAATCGTACAAAATTTGATTCAAATCAATAGTAGGACTTGGGAAAATAAGCGTAGTTTAATCAGTCCCCGCTGTCCAATTGCGGATAAGGAAGTAGTCGTGTCCCTCCTTTCTCACTGTGTATAAGATGTAGAGTTACCTGTTCTTTGAGAACAGGAAGTTTATGGGAACAGTTATTTTATTGGAGAGAACAGTTCGGAGAGAACTGTCCCGTTCTTTCTGGCTCATCTCTAGATGGCAATGCATTAGCATACAAAGTTATTTTGCTTTTTGTACAATTAATATAAAACATTTGGGATTAAAGAGTAGCCTACGACCTTCCTATTTGTGAAGAAAGTATTTGTTGAAAGTTTGATTATTCTAGCTTTAACGGTGTGGAAATCACATCTTATAAATATTTTAGAGTGTGTGTGTATGTGTGTGTGTATGTTCTTTATACGTTTTTACACCGTTTAAGCTATCGAATTTAAAAGTTTCATGGGCCATCCCATGCACCAAAGGAAGAACTTGGTCTAGGTTTGCAGGCCGTAGAGTCTCTAATATCCCAGGGGGTCAACAGAATACTATTTCCATAAGAATGCATGGGAAATGGTGTGGAGAAACCCCAAAATGCCATCCAGCCCTTCACTGATGTGGGTATAAATATACCTGAATATTAACTTACGATCACGGGAAATGGCTTATTTTACGCATGAAGGACCAAATATTTCAATTCTGTTCATGTTTTGTCATATTACATGCTAAATCGCTCGAAATTTTTCTTTAAGCGCAAAATTTATCGGTTTAGATGACCATTTTCCAGGCGGCAACAAAGCTAGATTCCTTAATTGTTGTCCTCTTCAAAGATATGAATATCCACGCCGTGGCGCGCCGTATAGTAGGAATATCTAACTCCAAGATAAAGGGTATATGTAGTAGATGGCCTAAATGCGTAAATATGGTCGATGAATACTTTTAAAGTGAGTCAAATGATTTTTAAGGAATATTAGAACATTGTTATCTTTTACCATTAACATTGAAAGATTTATCGCAACACAAATCGATACATCTACTTACATTTGTTCGGTAACCAAGATGTTGTTTATTGTTTACGTTTTAGTATTGACATAATTCACATAATTTTATTGCTGCTTTAAAGGCTTCGGTGCATCTATCCATGTGAATATTATGTAAGACGTTAATGCGTAATTATATTAATGGTAAAACTTTACAATACATTACATAAAAAAGTAAATGTTAATGTAAGCATCGCTTGCGTAATTAAGGAATGGGGAACGTTTGCCCCGAGCAACAAAAATCGTTTGCTACTTAAAAGGGCTAAACTGCAGTATAATGGACCACTTACCTATCGCCGGTTCTAAATACATACGTATTAACGGGGACCCCAACTTAAAAATATAAATACGGAACAAATATTTTCATTGTTTTAATTTTTCAAAACAACAATAACAGAAACTGATTGGCAGGTGTCGACATTTACAAACCCAAACACCGGACAACGGGGAGGGGTACTTTGGTTCCCGGCGAGGTGAAGGGCGGCGCCCGGAGACGACTGCCCATTAAAACAAAGCGAGCCGAAGGCTCGTCAATATATTCTTTCAGTGTTATATCCTCTCCATTTGCGGCACAAGTTAGGTTAGGTATATTTTTCATGGTTTTGTTATTATTATTATAGATTACTTTGAATGCGTTTCTAAGGTAAATTAACAAATTGTAATTCTGTTATTGGCCAAGAGACGGCGATAGGTAAGTGGTCTACTATACTGCATTTTTCCCCTTAAAAGAAAACTCCTTCCCGAGCGAAGCCGGGCGTTTCAGCTAGTAGCCTATATTTTAAGCTGGACCAGTCTAAAGATATGCTGGAAGTTTCATAAAAATTCGACCAGCCGTTTTTGCGTGATGCGGTAGCAAACAAACAAACAAACAGACAGAGACTTTTTCATAAAATATTTACCCAGATGGTTTTCCTAAAATATTTCTTATTAGACTTCTTCGATGTAATCAACCGTTTGCTAGAAATCAGCGATTTCTCTTACGGCTGCCCCCCTCCCACAACCCCCCTCCCCTTTGGTCTGATTTTTCTTATGTACAAATCTGATCTTATACTTGTATTGAAAGTGACAAATATCAAATTTGAACTTCCTAAGTTAATTTACTCCAGAGTTATCGTCGAAAAACCAAATCGATGGCCTCACCCCAAACCCCCACTTCAATTTTTTTTAGATACACCACATAGCCTATATTTTAAGCTGGACCCGTCTAAAGATACGCTGCAAGTTTCATAAAAATTCGACAGGCCGTTTTTGCGTGATGCGTTAACAAACAAACAAACAGACAGACAACAATTCTGCAAACAGGTTCAAACATCTTCTTGTGATGCTAAACACACAAAAAAAGTAAAATCCCGACAAGAAAACAAATGTACAGGCAGAGGTTACAATTTTATTTATATAGATGAATCAAATCCCTTTTCTTTGCATTTCTTAATGTTGTGTGAGTTTTTTATTTATCGTCAGATGGGGTGTATCCCCTTCGTGGCCCAGTAAAATATAAGTATTCTCTACATCGCTTCCAACCACTCAAAGCCTTCCCTTTTATTTCTAGACTCGCCTCTTCCTCTTGCTCCTCTTCATCTCCTCTTGCTTCGCCGCACGCCCGCTCAACAGACACAAAAGACAGCTACCTTTCATCGACGCCATCTTAGCCAGACTGCGAGGGCGTCCGTCCCTTCCCATTGCCTCGCAGCAGCAATCAAGGTTCCCGCAGCAATCCAGGCCTCCACAGCTGGAGGGAGGTTTCACGCCTCTCGGCTCCTCGGATTCGCACCCGGAAGGCTTCTCTGGCGTGCCCGTGGCCCCTCCCGCGGACGGCGCCCGACGCCCACCCGCCAACTCCGTCGACTTCACGTTCCAGTCTCTAGCTCCTGGACAACGAGAGACCGACGGTCGCCCCCGCCCGCCACCCGCCAACCTCTTCCCCCACCGTGCACCGATCGAAAACTTTGGAAGCCCCGGGTCGTTTGCTCAGAGCGACGGCGGAAGGAGACCTCCGCCTTCTATCGAATTGGGTCCGCCGGCGCAGGGACCCGTGCACTTCGGGCGGGGTCCCTCGCCTCCTGCTCCGCCTCCCTCGTTCCAGCAGCAGCAAATCCCTATCCATCGAGTTCCCCAATTCGTGTTCCGTCGCCCTGACTCGGACCTCGCTAACGATTTGGAACACGTGAGGAATCGCGGGTCGCCTTCACCTCAAGACGGCCGGATTCCGCCCCCGGGCGGGTTTCAGCAGTTTACGCCTCCTCGCGGCGACCCCACGCCTTCTGCGTCGTCGGCCGCCGAGGTGAGGAAATCGACGCTGGAAGAAGTTCTGGCGCAAGACTGCGAGGGATTCGAAGAAAAAGGATTCTGCGAATCGCCTCAGAGATACCCCACGTGAGTGGATTTCCTTTTTATTTATTTCTGTCTCTCGTCACAAAACGACAGACGACCGCCGACCATATCTTAACTCCCAATTGTCCCTCGTGATGGCGGAGCGTGCAAAGCAAAAGCAAGCGGTCGAATATAAACTTGGCGTGAATATTGTACCATTCAATGAACGTAAGTCAAATTAAGGCTACTTCTACTGCAATTGTCTGAAGTTAAAACGAACGTTGGAGGCATGCAATGTTTATTTCTTAAAATTGATAAAATAGAAGTACAGGCAGTCCTCGCACTTATGACACGATTGGTTCTTGAAAGTCGCGTCGCAAATCGAAGCGTCGTTAGTCGAAGAACACTTCCCCACAAGTATGTACAAGTTTACAAAGGGGGTTACTTCCTGATTCATCGTCCCGGTAACATATATTCACAAAAATGGCCCTTTAATGTCGTACCCAAGTAAACATATACATATGCAAACATAAAGACCAATCATTTTATTCTAATTGGGTTCCAATTAGGACTTGCAAAAATACTGAAGTTTGGAGTATTTACTGAAGGAATGAAGTACACAAAAAATTACGGGTTAAAAAATTAGCGTTTTAGGCAGAGTGCATTCAGGAAAGTCAGCTTCACTGCTGCCAGAAGTTATGGCAGGAATATTCACAAGTGGCTTGGCTGCAGATTTTTCTGATCTCTCTCTCTCTCTCAAAGATAACTAAAGAAATGTGAAAACAGAGAAGGAGAAAAATTCTGAACTTGACTGGGAATACCACAATTCGAGAATGGAGAATTTGACTGGCTTAGTTTGTTAAATCAAGTTGGTTAAAGCACTCTACCCGGTCTAAGTGGAGAGACTCGGGTTCGATTCCCGGTCAAGCTCAGAATTTTTCTCCTTCACTATCTTCACATTTGTGATCAGTGTTATGCACTCACGCATGCAAGTTAAATTTCCATCATTTCACTCTCGTTATATCTAAAGTAGTTTAAACAGCTGATCTTTTCTTATGAATTTCCTTGTAGAAATCGCGCATGTTGGATAACCTTCGATTTACAGATGCATTTCGCTCATGGATTGAATAATTCTCCTCAAACAAGGCCATGGCACTTTCCCTCGCCGTTCGCGGCGTTGCTAATTCGTGGATTGTCAGCGATTTGATACGAGTTTTTCTTTTTCCGTAATTATTTTCTCTATTTTGCATTCAAATGTCGAATATGAGACCTTTGAAGAACTTCCAATGCTAAAACTATGACTGAAGTAAGACAGAAAGGTCAACGAAACTATATTCTGTTCTGTCCGGCCCTGTCCATGACTAATGCCCGATGTGTGTTAACGAACTCTCTGACGAAGATGTGGAAAGGACGAAAGCGGCTGTTGCTTCGAACATCCCAAACACTAGATTTTCGGGGAAACATTTTATTCAGTGATTACCGTACTATTTATCGAAGCAGCCCACCAAGGATTGTGGTTTTAAAAGCATAGAAAAACCTTACTTTTATTTTTTAAAACTTAAAATGCACTAAAGGTGTAATGATTTGGCAGTAGTCAGCGTACGTCACTTGATTCCGATTCATTCTTTCAAAGTATCACAGTCAACTACAGGTTGTTTGGAATTGGTTCGCTCTTTGCCTTCATTTGATATTTGGAACACCTTTTTTTGCGAGAGGCCCTATTTTAGCGGTTTTTAAAAAAAAGGCTTATATATTCGGTTCATCCGGCTGCCTGTCTGAGCCTTTACAAAATAACTCAACAAACACCAAATTTATATCTACATTCGAACTAGATATGGAAAAATTTGTCCGTCTGTCCGCTTGCCTTTTTACAGGATATTAGGAAACCTCTTGCGAACTACTAGCAGGAGTGCCCGTTGAATTTAAACGGATTTAGTGAATCTAAAACTTCGACCGTGTAACATGTAAGCATCGCAACAATAAGATAGTACACAGTTATACCCGTCGAATAAATCTAAAATGAGAAAACCGCTCCGCATTTTCCTATTTAGATGAATGAAGGAAGAAAATCTTAGGAAAATAACCTATAAACTCTCTCCCCTTCCCTTCCACCCTCTCCTTCCCCTCTTTCCCTCCCTCCCCTCTCTCCCTCCCTCTCCCTCCCTCTCTCCACCCCTTCCCTCTATTTCACTCTCTCCATCTCTCCCCTCCGTTACCCCTCTCTCCCTCCCTATCCCGTATTAAAAGCATTCAAAGCGAACAAACTTACAAACATTCTCCTTTATATGTTAGATTAGAAGATAATTCAATTAAAAACGACAAATATTTCAATGAAATAAACAACAATTCAACAATTTTTACGTAAGATATGGAATGTTAGTAAATGTTAGTATACTTCAATAATGCCATAAATGCGAAAATTATGTTTTACAGAAATAACTGATGAAAAATTTATATTTTTAAACCTATTTCAATTCGTTGCTGAGATATACTCAAAAAACTAAAATTTGAACCGGCCATTACATTAAGACCTTTCGACCCAGTGGACTGATTATGTCCATTTTCAGCTAGAAAATGTATATCATCAAAACATTGATATTGGTGTAGGATTCATCAAAATCGGTCCAATAGTTGCTGAGGAAACTGAAATTTTGACCGACCGACCCGTGACCTCCGGGGTCCCGACCCCGTAGGTCGATTTGAATTATATTTGGCACTGCAACTCCCATGAACAACCTGAAGCTGCTGTCAAAATTTCAAGCTCCTAAATTTATTCTCTGATGAGTTATAGCTGCCACAAACAGACAGACAAACAGATAGACATCCTCTTTTATTTATTAGATGTATATCATCAAAACATTGATATTGGTGTAAGATTCATCAAAATCGGTCCAATGGTTGATGAGATATCCTCAAGAAACTGAAATTTTAACCGACCGATCCGTGACCTCCGGGGTAACGACCCCGTGGGCCGATTTGAATTATATATGGCACTGCAACTCGCATGATCAACCTGAAGCTGCTATCAAAATTTCAAGCTCCTGACTTTATTCTCTGATGAGTTATGGCAGCCACAGACAGACAGATAGACAGACAGACATCCTCTTTTATTTATTTTTCACGTTGGAAACGGTGTCGAAAGCTTTTCTAAAATCCAATAATACTGCATCTACTGTTGCTCTGTCGCATGTTGCATTCACAATCCCGTGGGTGAGTAGAGCTAACCGAGTCTCGCAAGACGTTCCTTTCCGTAAATCAACCGATAATTTGCGATCAATACAATTCCTTACTTAGATAGATCGTAGATCTTTCAACATAGACTGGTAACTAGAATGTAGGGACGTCGGAATCTCATTTCTCCCGTAAAAATTACGCCCCTTGCTTCCCACCCTCTCTCTCTAAAGCGTCGTTTTCTCTCCCTCAGAGCCCAAGTGGTCGCCCTGATGAACAGATGCTCCAGAATCCTGGATGCCCTCTACGTCCCGGTTCCAGAGGCGAACGCAATCCCGCAATCCTCGCAGCTCTCCAAGAAAAAGGGATCGACCCTGGAACGCGCCAACCACGGAATCTGGTCGTGGGCCGAGTACTCCTCCGGCGGCAAGGGATCCGTTTGCAGTTCGGACGCCGGGCGAGCCTCACCCAGCTACGCGAGGGACGTGACCGGAAAGTGGGTGGTGGTGCTGCAGCACAGCGACATGAGACAGAGGGTGGCCGTGGAAGTGTGCGATGGCGTGCATCGACCGTGCCTCTCGGAGCCGGAAGGCCAGAGCCGCGCCGGCACGAGGTGCGTGCAGCGCCACGCGCACCATCACTTGGTGACGTGGGATCCGGAGAAACCAGACGAGTGCCCTTCTCTGAGGGTTTTCTCTTTCCCCACCGCGTGCCTCTGTCATTTCTCTACGTGAAGACCGAAAGAGTTCTGTTCGCTGTGATGTCCGCAAAATGAATGTATGTAGCGAGTGAGAACTCTTTGAAGTGGTGCATCCTTGGAAGCAATATAGGATTCTGAAAAGCCCGCGGATGATACTGATGACTGAATGCACTAGTGATCAGCATACAAACTGATTAACACGTATGTTCCTCTAACAACTTGGTTAAAATAACTTGGTTAACGACAAGACTATTGGAATTCGTACTGGGATTCTGTTGTTTTCGGAAATGGAAAATCGACCGTTAAAATATGAAAATAACGGTAATATGGATTTAACATGAGCTCATTTATCACAAAGAAATTTTGTAAATTACTATAGGAGCAATTATCAGACATGAATTTCTATCATGAGAATGAAAACAGTAGTTTAGTTATTGCGCCGATACTGGAAAGATATCAGCAATAATGTGATAACTTCGCTACTTTTGGTTGTTCTTTTTTTATATTTTCATTTTCAGACTGAATTTAATGAACTATTCTGATGTAAATTCAATTTAAAGCTAACAGTGATTTTAGTTTATCTTTTATAGTAACTTATGCTAATGTATTTATTATAAAATGCATTTATAATTAATTATGGAAATGAACAATTAATTCTGATTGGATACCGATATTTTTAATGACACTAGTTACCTAACAAAGTAAGCATTTGCTTAAAATTCAAAGTTTTAGAATTGACAATGAAGCATCCATGATTATAAATAAATCCAACACAGAGTAATGTTTTTGTGAATACAGTTAATTTCCCGCTGTGTCGGAATTGCGTTCCTGAAAACCACGAAATATAACGAAATGACATAAATACTATATCGAAACTTACTTTTACATAGACATAACAATAAAATTCGGGGTTACGTTTTTGGCAGATATTTTGTAACATATTTGTACCGTTTGCATCCCAAATACTACGCAATTATTTATTTATTTATTTCATATTTAACAGGCCGAGGCGTACTTACAGTATAATATAACATAGTAATTGATATAACATAACTACAATATAATATTAAATAGTGTCCGAGATATAATGATATCATTTGGTATAAATGATGAAATATACTATAATTATGCTATAACATGATCTATCACTGATATATGGGTTATACAAGATCATTATTAATTAATTGCAGATAGACATTATAGGAATGGAAGAAGAATAGATAATGTTACAAAATCACATAAAATAAAATAGGGCAGCTACAATATGGTGTAATTAGTGTAATATAATAGAACTGGTGGTGTAGTGGTTAGCATGTCGGCTTTCCGTTACAAAGTTCCGGGGTTCGAACCCCGCGAATGGAGGTTTTTCACAAAAAAAACTGTCATCGGTGCCTGACAGTAGGCCGCTGTACTGTCAGTATGGTATAGAGCTGAAAACAAATTATGTTGGCTGGGTCTATATCCAATAGAGCTGTAGGCGTGATCGGGACGATTTGAATGGCTACAGTACTGCGATGTGGAAAGCAAGAGGGAAACTACCACATTAAAATTCCCTAGTAATGATTATATGGTTGAACAATGGGGCGGAGCAAAAATATCGATTTTCGGAATTTGATATCGGCTGGGTGCTCAAAAGTTGCTATGTCTACGTAGAAATCCATCAGAAAAGTCTCGGGACGATCAAAGATTTTCTCGAGCTGCCGCAAAGCTGTCAAAGTTTTGAGGAGTAGGAGGGTAGGCAACCATGCAACACAACAGGCATACTTGTCCGTTTTACTGTACCAGGCTTCAGTTTGTGAGTCTTGTGTTGTGTTTATGCTCGAGGAACCATATACCCACTGAAACGTGGGGAAGGGGAGGGGGAAGGAGGGGAATGACGCAAACCGGTATTACTACTGTAGTGTGTCTCTCTGAAACAGCACTCACTGATGTGCACCTCTTCGCTTGTTCCAGCTTACTTTTGGCTGGAACAACCCAGAACTCACCACGAGGAGGTGGCTGCACGTCGAGTTCCGCCCGTGCCCTACCCAACTGCCCATCCACTGCAGGGCACAGGTCTATTCCTTCTCTACCTTGAATTCTTTCTTAGTTTCAAAACAGAGCATAACTGATTTAGATCTGAGTCTGGCTCTTATAAATCCGTCTCTTTCCTCATCTTTACACAGCGCTCCCACTGCCTCGGTCACAATCTTGACACACCTCTCGATGCTTTGCGTATGACAAGGGAAATTCTTCACTTCAAACTTGGAAGCATCTTGTATGTATCCATGCAGTTGCTCATCTGAAATCTCTATTGTAATCGGGGGCTCAGTTAACGTGTCCTTCAGGTTCTGCCAGTCAATCAGATCTACATAATCTGTTGCAGTTAAATTAATTCGTGGTAGAGTGAAATTCCTGAGTCCCTTCTTCTTTCTCTTTCTTGCTTGCAGTATCCTCCGGTACCAAGTCCACGAATGTGTTGTCGTTCATCAGATATCATTGCAAGTAGCTAATTCTCAGGGTGGCAGAAGTAAGCGTTCCGTTGTATTACTTCGTCTACTACCGTTTTGAAATTATCCGGCAACCATCGCGATTTCTGTATCATTTGCAAAACATTCAATGCTCCCTTCGTACATATGGAGTTCCTTTTGATGAGGACAAACTGCACCAAGATTTGCATACTTCTTGAGGAAGATTCAGTTAACACGTAAAGACGTAGGATGCGGTTCGCAGTAGTGACCCATCTGGAGTGTATGAGGTGTCCAGGACCACGGCGAGCTAAGTCCTCTGAACACGTGCCTGATTTGACAGCCTGAAGCATTTCTAAAAGGTATCGCTGATCAGTGCTGAGATCAGAGCAGTCAACATCTGCGAGGTCACTCGGAACAGGAGAGAAGTCAACGACGCACAGTGGGGCAAAAGTCCCGTCTAGCTGGACAAAACCCTATTTGCGAAATCCGTCAGACATTGGTGATATGCTTATTGCGTGATTGGTAAATGTCCAGACAATTGGGTTCCCAATGATTTTTACATTCCTCCCTCACGATTGTGGCCGAGTTCTCGTAGAATGAAGAGAATTGTGGCGGGAGAGTGCGGTAGCACTCTCCGGTACCTATAATGTTGCCACGTATGCAAGGTTTATAAATAGCGGGAGCGAAAACTCATGTCAAATAACATTTAGGGGGAAGTGCGACGACGAGGAAATCACATTGTCGGAGTTCCGAACACAAGGGAATACTCCCGTGGCATGGTGATTTCTATCGGAGATACATTTTCCAGACTTCCGCTTTCTATCATTAGTAAAGTGACCAGACGTACTGATTTAATCAGTACAGTACTGATTTTAGAGATTGTGTACTGATTTCAAATATGTACTGAATTATAAAGTTGTACTGATTGTAAAAGAAGAAAAAATGTATAATTATTTAGTTCATTTACTGTGGGATTGACGGTTGAGGTGGCTCGGGTGCGATGTTGCCAGGAGGTGTAAAGAGGACTTGAGGCAACGCTGTGTAGTTCCCCCTAGCAAACATTACCTCCCCTCCACCTATGATTGACTGTGAGGGAGGGGAGTTTTTCAGTCTTTCCTTCCAAACCCCCACCCATTCTCTACAACTATAAGTCTCAATTCCAAAGTAATGTCATCCAGACAATAATACTTATGGTTGTTTGTGTCATGTGAGTAGAATAATTTTTTAATGTTGTTTAGTAAAGTAACATTATTCTCAGAATAGATTATTAATATTATTATTTAATTAT
The DNA here is from genome assembly GCA_036926305.1 of Uropetala carovei. Lineage (NCBI taxonomy): Eukaryota > Metazoa > Arthropoda > Insecta > Odonata > Petaluridae > Uropetala > Uropetala carovei. Next base: position 3,960,609 of record JAXCHB010000098.1, on the reverse strand, counting down.
ATTTAAAGATCCTGCCATAAATAGAAGAAAAAACAAATTTTCTGATCAACTTCAGCAAGAGTATCCAATATATATAACAATAATGTTATATACCTATGTATACTGTATAAAATTTCAATATATATGAAGTATTATATTGAAATGTAGTTTTCTTTCATGAATATAAGAAATATTAAAAAATGTACTGATTTTCCACCTAGAAAATCTGGTAGTTTTCTTTCATGAATATAAAAAATAAAAAATGTACTGATTTGACATCTAGAAAATCTGGTCACTTTAATCATTAGGCATACAAAAAATGCCTAACGTGGCCGAGCACAGTTTAAGTACAGAAACTGGAGGTCGTACCACTCTTAAGACGATATCCAAAAATTACATGCTACTTTCTCCTACTTTCAAAGAAAATGTTCAAAACGTCTTATGTTGCGCCCGCCTGCCTAACCTCCGGGCGGGAGAGCTAGCGCGGCCGGGCGGGCCTAGCTGCGCGCACTGACTGTGCAAGTTGGAACATGCAACTACTTGGTGTGGCGCAAGTAAGAAAGCGATAGAAGTCGTCCGTTCATATCACTTGAGAGCGCGGTTCTGAGCAGTTGTCCAGTGAGTCACAAGTCATCATGTTTTCCATAACACGGACGGAACTTCACAGGTAGCTCATGTTAAGAAAGGAAGAATCTTGGGAGACACGTTATGACAATGTTTACCAAGATGTGTTGAGGGTCCTGGATTTGGATTCCGCCCCCACTGATACTAATGCGAAGGTGAAGAAGATATTTCGCAGGCACTGTGGCGAGATTCGTGCAAAATGGGAGAAATGCTGTCGCATAGAAGAAAAATTTCTGTGACACTCACTGTGTTATCGATTAGAGACTCAAGTTTGGCAGAAGAAAAAGGACACGAAGGACCTAGCAAAAGAGAGGGAGAATAAGATAAAGAGAAGGTTCAAGATAGAGATGGGACTGGTCATTGACACTGTGAAGCAAGGAAGAGGTACGAGCAATGACGGGAACACGGCTCGCCGATTTTTTGAAAATCCCGCGAAGACAGCATCGATCAGTGGACTCAATGAAGACCTTATTTCCCGGTGAGACACCATTTTGCGCACTCTGTCCTGTGGATTCGCAATGAATGTGGAGACTTTTCGTAGGTACGCAGATAATACCACTAGACTGTACGTCCACCATTACTCTTGGTACCTGATGCCGGCATCAGTCCACAAGAATCTCATTCAAGGCTGGGATGTGATGTCCGTGGCACTACTTCCAATCGGGATGTTGAGCGAAGAAGCCCAAGAGGCCCGCAATAAAGACTTTAGGAGGTACCGAGAGAAAAGGAGTAGGAAGAGCACAAGAGTAGCCACAAATGAAAATCTCTTGAACATAATGTTGACGTCTTCGGATCCCCTAATCTCTTCAATACGTACATTACCTCCAAAGAAGGCCGGAATTCTTAAAGCTGAAGTGATTGCTCTGCTTGCTGAACTGAATTATGATCCAGCTGCGAATGAACACGAAAGTGACGACGAGTGATACCAATGTCCGACAAACATACTATGCTGATCTGCTAATTCACAAATTTAAGAAATGTTAAAAGAGTTCAAATCCAATAAATTTCCTTTCCAACTAGCACTATATTCCTTTTATTAAATGTCTCATTTGAATATTGATGTTCACCTAGGGCAAGTAGCAGCTAAACTGCCATTGTAAGGCAGGCAACACCGCAAACGCATCTTCCTTAGGCTCTAAGGAGAGACTATACCCTTTCAGGAACGATAACACTCCGAAATGATGATTGTGTGCCATGCTATAGGTTTTGTCCAGCTAGACCGGGCTTTTGCCCCACTGTGCGACGGGTAGGCGTTGACAGTTCGCGAGGAGACTACCAATTGGGCCGGAAAACGCGTAGGGTCCCTTCGTGTGTCCGTCTATTTTCTGAAGCAAATGCCTCAACGGCAGCTCGTTCGCATGTAGCTGGCACACAAACCAATGACATTCCCTCCCTAACTTTTCTTTGATAATTCTTATCACTCCTCCTTTATAGCCGGTATTTGTCGCTGTACCATCGCAACCTACATATAGCCACTAGTTTGTCAGTATCTACCTGCCTCGCACTCATAAAGTTCCAAATTGATTTCGCGAGTTCATCTGATTTCCCATATTTAGGTGTTACGTATCTCAAGTATTCTGAATCTGGCTGTGCGATGAGGGACACGTGCTCTTCCTGAATTGTTCTACGATAAGTCTTATCTTTTTCCTTTTCTATAGTGAGCGTCTTTTCCTTCCTTCCCTCAAAATAAAGTCCATGTAGGTCTTAGTAGATTTGCTTTGCTTCCTCTGTAATTGTGTTTCGAACGTTAATCCTGGCCCGTCTTATTTTACTTCTGTCAATGACGTGAGCAGCATCCTCCTTCGAAATTACACCCGCGTCGACAAGTGCAGCAGATGCAACGGCTGCTGCTGCCCGATCAGAAATAAGATACCGGTCGCACGCCACCGCTAAATGTGACAGCTGAAGACGACTTTGAGAGCTTGAATGAGTAATGCCGGCCGAAGTCGACGGAGTCGGCCTTCTATCTCTTGAGGACTCGGACACGGAGTAACTCTCATCTTTTCCAGGCTCGGCAGCAGAAGTGTCTCCGCGGCTACCAGCAGGGGTAAGGCAGCAGGCGCTGGAGGCCTCCGCGGTCATTCTTGCTTTTCGCTCCTCTCTCTTCTGTAATATTTTCGTAGTGTGGAGATCAACATTGCCGATGTACATGATTCTTGCACGACGCTGGTCTAAAAGGAACTCGCGTTCTCTTTCAGGCACTTTACAACTCTTTGTGCAGATGCTGAAGCTTGAACAGCGGCATGCAGCAATATCAAAGATTTTCATTCCCTCCTCTTTTAATTTTTATAGTTGTTCCTTGTAGCTTGGGACGTCTTTCCTTTGACTATATGACTTCAGCGTAGATTGGTATTTTTCATTGTAGACTTTCAGCTTATTTTCTATTGATTTTCGTTGTATTACTGGAATGCCGGCTCTCTCCCATATATCTAACAACTTTTGGACAACAGTCGAGCTTATGTCGTGAAAGGGAGGCTTCTTATCCATTCCTTGTTCTTCCATCTTGCAGAAGCGAAGGTGCAGGCAGTACCTAATAACATTTGGATAAGTTGGTATGCAATTTCCGGGAAGCTCTGTCGGTGAACCAAATAAGAAACTTGAAACGACGTCTCTCGTCTTCTTTTCCCGTTTTGGTGGCATTCTGTGCTCAACAGTGCATAAAGCAATGCAGCTAGCGAGCGAATTACGGTGAGCGCCGCGTGCCGAGAGCGAGGGCAGCGTAAGACAAGTTCGAACGCGTCGGGACAGGCAGATGGAGCCGTGACCGATGTGCGCCGTCCAATGCGCTGCCTAGCATGCTGACACGCAGAATATGATAGCTCTCGTAGCATAGAGAAGAATATGCCGAAAGGCTTAACTGACATATCTATAGTAGAGAAGGGGAATCCCCTCCTTCCCCCTCCCCTTCCCGACGTTTGGACTAGGGATGTTCAGTGGGTATATGGTTCCTGGGGCATAAACACAACACAAGACTCACAAACTGAAGCTCATTTACTTACCTGGTACGGTAAAACGGTCAAGTAGCCTGTTATGTTGCGTGGTTGCCTACCCTCCTACTCCTCAAAACTTTGACAGCTTTGCGGCAGCTCGAGAAAATCTTTGATCGTCCCGAGACTTTTCTGATGGATTTCTACGTAGACATAGCAACTTTTGAGCACCCAGCCGATATCAAATTCCGAAAATCGATATTTTCGCTCCATCCTATTAGGCAATATGAGTTCTCTCGAGGTAAAATATTCCGGAGGTAAAATAATCCCCCAATTGAATCTCCGGGCGGGGACTGCCTTGAGGAAAGCATTTGTCGAAGGTAATTTACGCATAGGTACTTGGAATGTAAAAACCATGAGGAAGGCAGGAAAGCTAGAGAACCTGAAAGAAGAAATGAGAAGAAATAAGGTTGATATCATAGGGCTGAGCGAAGCTAGATGGGAAGGAGAAGGACAGTTCGACTGAGAAGAATTCACGGTAGTTTACTCTGGAGGAAATAGTGGGGCAAGGGGAGTAGCTCTGGTACTTAGGAAAGATATGATGAAGTGCGTTACAAAAATAACAGCAACGAACGATAGGTTGATGGCAATAAAGGTAAAAGCAGTCTCAGTGGGCATGTAGATAATCCTGGTATATATGCCAACTTCCACTCATGAAGAAGACGGAAATGGAAAAGTAAACTGCATAATAATGGGAGATTGGAACAGCATAGTTGGTGAAGGACAAGAAGAAAATGTTGTCAGTCAATAGGGACTTGGGAAAAGAAACTCAGTAGGAGAAAAACTGGTAGAATTCCATGTTAATAATAATAACCTAGTCGTGACTAATACATGGTTCAGAAACCATAAACGAATGCTGTATACATGCAAAAGACCAGGAGATAGAATGAGATGCCAAAAATATTACATCCTAGTAAAACAAAGATTCAGGGACAGCATAAAAAATGCTAAGACATTACCAGGAGCAGACATTGATTCAGATCACATCCTTCTAATAGTCGATGTAACTACAAAGCTTAAACAAATAAGGAAAACGAGAAGAGATAGACAGACTTGGGACATAGAAAAACTGAAAGAAAAGAAAGATGCATCGAGCATGAAGTTGGAAGAAATACACAACAATATCCCTACTGTCACACACTTCGAAGATCTTCATGAGGATTCTTAATAAAAGACTAGAGAAAAAGGCCGAAGAAATGCTAGGGGAAGATCAATTTGGCTTCAGAAAAGGATGAGGAACCAGAGATGCTATCGGTGTAGTGAGAATCATATCAGAAATGGCAGTAGAGTACAGCCAAGATTGCTGTGTATGTTTTGTCAACTGGCAGAAGGCCTTTGATAGAGTAAATGGAGTATTGCTGATGAGGATATTAAAGGATATAGGTGTAGACTGGAAAGACAGGAGACTGATCAGGAATCTATATGTGAATTTCAAGTTTAAAGGTCAGGTTGGAGAATGCGGATACCAGCGGAGTAGATATCGGTAGAAGAGTAAGACAGGGCTGTTGTCTATCGCCAATTCTATTCAATATATATGGAGAGAGGCTAATGCAGGGAGCATTAGAAGGCACAGGAGATTTCAAAATCGTAGGAAGGATTATAAGAACAGTGAAATACGTGGATGATCAAGTACTTCTAGCAAGAAAGGAAAAATAACTCCAGAAAATTTTAAATAGACTAGTGATAACAGGTAGAAAATATGGTATGGAAATTAATACAGAAAAATCCAAGGTTATGCGAATATCAGGTAAAGTAGAAGAAAATTTGAACATAAGTATTGGAGGAAAGCCATTAGAACAAGTTTCAGATTATAAATACCTTGGAAGCATCATAACGAGAGAAGCAAAATGTACAGATGAAATCAGGACTAGAATAACAAAAGCAAAAGCCGCTTTCAAAAGAAAGAAACTCCTACTAACGGGAAATATGAAGCAGGAAATCCACAAGAGGTTGATAAAATGCTATGTACAGTGAAACCTTGATTCTGCATTCTCCGATTTTATGTTTTTTCCTATTTTGCACACTTTTTCCCTGGTCCTGGCCAAATGCTCATAAGAACAATGTAAAATTTTATCCAATTTTACATTTCCTCGAATTTACATTTCCCCCGAATATGCATCTTATTTTTCGAGTCTTGACAACGGAAATTCACCCGATTGTATGTTTTCAATTTTCTATTTCGGAAAATGCGAAAAAACACCGGAGGTGTTCTGATTGTATTCAAGGTTAAAAATAGGCTGTATTCAATAGTTTTAGTCGTAAATTTGTGAAACTCATGTTTAGATAGGAATGTGTTTACGTAAGAAGTGTTTGTAACCCCGCGTGGCAATACATTTATCGGCCAATCGAATAAATGAACACACTTCATGCTCACCATTACTCTTGCATAGTTGCAGCCATTTGTTTTTGTAGGAAGTTTATATCAACACAACCCTAGGCTATGTATATACTGTATTTGCTCCTGTAACCCACGCACTCGTGTATCGTGCGCACTCCTATTTTTGGGCAGGTTCAAAGGAAAAAAAATTAATTTGAGACAATATTTTTTTTTAAATTCACCGATTCCCACTCCCTGAAACAAGTTCCGCTCAAGTTAAGCATCTTCTTCTTTCTATGTGAGCTTATTGGATCTCTTTATGACGACACTAGCAGAAATCTCCTCACCGATAGTCCCCTTTTGTTAACCTCTTTAACAGTTTTTGTTGTAATATTGCACAGCTCGTTTCCACTTAACTGTTTTTGACGTGATATTAGGCACCAATGCGGAACTTCATGAACTATTTGTTCATATATGAACGGGAACTTCCGTACGCAGAAAGGGAGTTTTTTCGCATATCATCTCGTGAATAAATATTGGAAGATTAGGAACAAACGAGTCCAAACACTTGAGCTGTGTGTCTTCCTTTCGAACGATGAAATCTTTCATTCGCAACAAAATTTCACCATTCCGAATTCCTTGAATTGGATGAGGGGAATGGACCAAACTTGAACCTACCTATTCTCAAGCTGGCAAACCCTCAGTAGTCATTGAACTATAATTATCAGTTAGTCGGCATATTCACTCTGCCTACTTTTGAGAGTTTTTGCCTGCAGCACGGGCATGACCATTTAGGTATTGGTCATTTTAGTAGGAAGTCGACGACATGTACACGATGCTTGGCATTGTTTATAAATGTGGCATTCCATTAATTAATTTTTGGCTTGAAATATGGATAATAAAGCAATACGGAAGGTGTTTACCATAAGTGATGAAATTAATATCTTAGTTCAACTTGATGAGCATGTTGGAACACATACCAAATTTTTTGACTGGATAAGGAAATAAAATGTTATGTAAGTTAATTTACTTGCAATTTAATTGTTACTGTATTCCAATAACAATCAAAGGTATGATATAAAGCAACCCACATTTTACTTTATGTTACATAATCTTCATTTCCCCGATTTCGCACTTTCCTCCATTTTACGTTTATTTTAGGCGGTCCCCTCAATGGTGTAAAATCGAGGTTTCACTGTATGTAGTATAGCTTTGTATGGGGCAGAAACATGGACGCTAAGGAAAAATGATATAAAATACTTGGAAAGCTTCGAAATGTCGACATGGAGAAGAATGCTGAAGATAAAATGGACAGAAAGGGTGAAAAATGAGGAAGTACTATGAAGAATAGGAGAGAAGCGAATGATTATACAGACTATCAGAAAGAGGAAGGCGAACTGGATTGGGCATTACCTGAGGAGAGAGTGCATGATTAAAGAAGTGCTAGAAGGAAAACTGGATGGAGAAAGAGATAGAGGTAGGAAAAGGTTTCAGCTGGTAGACGACTTGAAAGGGAAAGAGAGCTATCAAGTCATGAAGAAAACTGCGGAAAATAGGAGTATATGGAGAACCAAGTTTAACCATGAATAATCATGGACCTGTCATGATGAATAGAACACAATATTATAAAAACAGTTGCTATCAGAGAAATATAGCTTTAAAACACCATTGTACAAAGTCATTGCCAGAGGACATAAACAACTGTAAATATAGCAAGTAAAGGATAGACAATACTTTGATATAATATAATTTGCTTACAAGATTATCCTATTTAAATATTAAGACAAAATAATAATAGAGATTAAAGTAGTTTCATACTAAAACATACATAAAAGCAATGTTGATTGATCATAAAAATAAATACATTACAAGGAAACATACTTCCATTAATCGGGAGAAATCATAATTATTTAATGATTGTATGTACTAAATTAATGAAGTTGGATAAAGAAAAAGATAAATCTAGTACAGAGCCATAAGTGTTGGCACACTTTTGCATTCTGGTTAAGGATAAATATTTTGCATAATTGGTTCAATGAAATTCAATTTCAAATATTGGTGGATTTCTACTAAAGTAACTTGGAATATGGAAATTTAAACAGGCCAAAAGTACAGAACAGTCCAACAAGGAATTAACAATTTTATATAAAAAGACCATATCTGAAACTTCTCTTCTAACTTTTAGAGGTTTTAGATTGAGGAGAGAGCACAAATAGGAGTAATCTAAATCAGCTTTAGGGATTCCAAGTTTAAAATTTATAAATCTCAAAAACAATTTTGAACATTTTCGATTCTACATACATCAACATTGTAATATGGGGACCATAATATTGATAAATATTCTAGTTTGCTTTTAACAAGGGTAACAAAAATAGATTTCATCATATAAATATTTTTAAATTGCCTAGTTTCTTAAAACAAAGCCCAACATTTTAAGAGCATCCTGAGTTACTACATCAATGTGGGTTTTAAATGTTAGCTTATGGTCAAACCAAATTCCTAAGTCCTGGACTGCTTGAGGCCTGTCCAATATTACATTATTAATTTGTTAATCAAATATAATAGGGTTGTGAATGTGATAGAAACTCATAACATTACTCTTAGATGAATTAATGGCTAGCTTAGGCTGACCATACGTCCCGTTTTTGCCGGGACAGTCCTGTTTTTGGGCCTTCTCCAGACCGTCCCATCGTTTTCTGCAAAAAAGCCATTTTGTCCCGTTTTAAAGCCTTTCGCGATTAAAATTCAGATTTTTCATTTTTCTTAAAATATGGATCATATTAGATCTTAACTGAGCATTTCCTCAGTTTAGGAAAGTGAGAATAAGAGGAGGTTGACACATCATTGTGCAGGAAGCACAAATTTACTTGCCTGCCCATTTCTGTGAGCTCCGGATGTTTCAATGTTTATGCTGAATGAGCTCTCTTTACTTGCATCATTGTAGCAGTATTAATCGAGGTATTCAAACAAACCAAGTCCGAAACTTCAACTTTGTTACAAAATTAAAGTTACGTTCTAATTCGCCTAAAGAGAAAATATCTGTGCAAGGCTTTGATTCGGCTGTAATATTTTTCTTGGCTGTTACCCGAACGTATTACCTTCTAACAATAAGTTCAGTAGTCATGGAATACTGTTGCGCAGTATAGGACCCTTTTGAGGAGGGCCTAAATATGGAGCTGGAAATGGTCCAGCATAGAGCAGCTAGATTTGTAAAGGGAGAATATCAGTATGATGCGAGTGTATCAGAGATCTTGAGTGACCTTAAACGACAGACGTTGAAGAGTGGAAGAATTGAGTACAAAAGGAAACTATTTGAAAATTTAAAAACTCCTAATTCGTTGAAAACGTACGCAGCATAGTTGTACCTATCAGTGTTAGTGAGCGTAATCTTAGATTACAGTGTATGAGCAAATACATCGAAATAGTCGCTAGAACCGAGAAATACTACAGATCTTTTTTCCCATACACGATAAGACAGGCCAACAGAGACATTAGTTAGAGTTCATTTGGTGCCGTAACACCCCATGCCAAATGCTTCTGGCATTGTGATATTGAGAGAAAATTAAGCAAAATTCCTGTGAAATGAAAGACTACTAATTTGCTTATTTTAATGGCAATATATATATTCTTAACTTGTTTTTTGTGAAAATATACATACGTAATAAATGAGAATATTTCTAAAAACTTGAACCACTAAAAACAACAACTTTTTAAACAGAATTAATTAATTTTCTTACATTATAGGCTTAATTACCATTTTCTTTTGCTTGATATTGAGCAAATATTAGTTACTTTCATGCGGAGAATTAGATGTTATCTACTTTTTTAATACAATTGTTTTCCTTACTATTTGATGCTATATTGCTTCCGAAATGAGGTCAAAAGTTATTATCTAGTGGTAATATTTAATTACAAAACCCTATCTGCATTGTAAATCAAATAATTATTTTTAAATTGACTTTCTATAAATAGATTTGTAACGAATAAATAGCGTTTCTGTCTCTTTAATTGAAACTTATCACTCGACTTCTAAATGAAAGACAAAAATTTTAGATTACGATTATTTGTTATACATTTAAATACCTAGTAATGATATTACATTGTATAATATATTAAATATAAATATTAGGCAACAGTTATAACAGAAATCTCATCCCCAGTTCACTATTATATTAAAATTGATAGCTAAGAAGACGAGCAAACGTTTTCATATTAAACTTCATTCACGTTAGGATTACTCTTTTCATGAAAACCCTATGTTAACATAGCGGTGAATAATTTCTCTTGTCTAAAAAGGACATTTTGGCATTAAAAATGTTTTCAACTCTTTTTAATGTATATTGCCGATCTCATATGGACGCATGATGTATGGGCCCTTTCTCTATATTTGATATAGATAAATAGGTGTAGATAAATTTCTTATCTACAAAATAATTCAAGTTCTTTCAAATGACGTATTTATTGTAGTGATGAAAGCCACCCTGTTAAAAACATCGTGCGAAAAAACTGCCCTGTTTTCTTGATGGGAAATGTCCCGTTTTCATCTTGTTTGGATATGGTCAGCCTAGGCTAGCTTATTGTTATTTACCCAGTGCATAAGTCTATTAAGGCTTAGTTGGAGTACATTACAGTCTTGGATATTTTTTATTACCTTAAAAACTTTTAAATCATCAGCAAATAATAAGAAATCCACATCTGAAAAAACATCATTTATAAAAATGCTGAATAACAAAGGCCCTAAATGAGACCCTTGCGGTACACCTGAGCTGCAATGATAAGGCTCTGAGAGGGAGGAATTCACTTTCACTACTTGTGATCTTTTGTTTAGATAATTACCTATCCATTGCAGTAGCATACTATGTATGCCAGGGGCTTTCAGTTTAGATAGTAAAATGGAATGGTTAACTACATCAAATGCTTTAGTGAAATCCAAATACAGTAAACTCCAAGTTATCTGGAATTCCTGGGGAATTGGGTTTTCTGGTTAAGTGAATACTCCGGTTGCTTGAGAGTTTTATTGGATAGGCCTCAATAAAGCTTTTGGATACCAAAATAAGGAACAGATGCAGAATTGTACATTCACCTTGGAATTGCTAACCTGTAGACTAGGTACTCCACTCAATTGTTCTTAAATAATTCCTTGACGTTCAAGGAAGTTATGAAACTCAAATATACAAGTACCTATTCAACATGTTTAATTGCAATATTTTATTATTTAACAACTGCATTACATCCTATGAAACTTCTCGTATGCCTATTGCTATTAACTTCTCTTTTGTTCTAATAACAATGCGAGGTAAGTGTTAATTTTGTACAAAGTTTAGGATTTTATGACAAAAAAATTGTTTCCTTGCACAAGAAAATGAGAGAAATTATCCACACCCAACACAATGTATTAACAGAAATTCTTGAGACAAATTGATATCAAACAAAAGAGAAGCGAATAGTGACACGCAATCACGACACCATTACATACACTGTAGTTACTAAATATTGAAATAATTCAAATAAACGTGTTGGATAGTTATATATTCCTTAACTAATGTTTAAAAAGTCGTAAAATTTATCAGCAGCTTCTTGGTCGGCTGATTTTTTATCACCCGAAACATCTAAACGTCTGATCTTATAACGTGTTAGCCATCCATCTGAAAATGCACACGGTTCGCTAAACTCCATTTGTTCATAAAAAATCTTTGGCCTTTTCAATCAACATTGGTCCAGAAATAGGGGCTCCCTCGGAACGCTTTATAGAAAACCATTTATAAATACCAATATCCAATTGCTCAAGTTTCGGCTTATGAAGAGTGCGCCAATATTCAACTCTTCTAGTTGTCTCAGAGGACGTAACAATTTTCATTAACTGTGATTTTTGTGCCTTAATGTTCTAAGTAGTGGAAGAACCAACATTGAACCCTTTCATTAAAACATTGCGGTTCTCACTTTTCTCTAAACCTCTTATTATATCAAGTTTCTGGGTTAAGGTTAGCACAGCACGTGCAAAATATTTTATTTAACACAAACACCGAGTTCAAGAAACATACACAACTGTGTATCGCAACTGCTGAAAATGCAAATTTTAGCGGTAACATTACAAATTAGATGTAAAGAAAAAATTGCCCAAAATGCCAATTTTATTGGTAACATTCCGAACTTGATGTAATAAAAAATCGAGAGGCAAGAGATGCCGGTTGCTTGATAATTCCGGTTGCATGAGTGCCGGATAACTGGGAGTTTACTGTATATAGAATCCATTTGATAATTAGATTCAAAACATTTTAAAATAGCCTGTTGATAAACCAACAAGTTCGTAGCTTTTGAGCACCTTAAGAAGAATCCATGCTGATTTGGAATTATTATGTTTCTAAAATATGGAGACAACTTGGAAATCATGAGCTTTTCAAATATTTTTGGAATACAAGATATACTGTCCTTTCAAAAAGTCTAGATACATGAGTTTAAAGAGGTATATCTCGATAACGGTAAAAGCAATTTTGATGCGGTGAAAATTAGTGGGTAGAGAATTTATTTCTACATTAATTGATATACATTCCAAATTTTTATTTTGCATTAAATATTTTATACTGCGCATTATTTGAATAAAAACACGTTTTTTGGGCATGCAAACCCGATAATACTATTATGAATGCTTACAATTCCGAAACCCTAAAATGAATCAAATTGAAACTTTAACAGTACTTAGCTAGATCTATTGTAAATAAGTATGTGGAAGCGTTATTTTATAACATTATTATTGATATCCGATTTTGTTAAATTTCTGAAATCCGGCTATCTTCGCCATTTTTTGATTGTTTTCGAAGTATGAAGTACCGTTGTCAGTGGATAGATACATATAATACATATATGCAAAAAAGAACATAAGAAATTAAACACCGAAAAAGATATAGATTTTTATTTAATATTCATTTTGCGCGTGCCGGAGGGAATGAAGTCTCTGTGGCAAACGGAGGGAGAAAGGGTTTTCTCAATTTTTAAAATTTTATATGGAATATTTTTCCCAGATAATTGAGTCTACTGTAAATTCATATACGAGACCATTAGGGATCTACGTAATGCCTGTATATGTAACCTAATTACCTACATACATAACGTAATTTAACTATAAATGTAACCTGATGTTCACTATTATACTATACTAATCATTGCATATTTTCAAGCTGTATAGTCTTTTGTAGGAAAAGATTGATTACGGGAAAATTTCCTTATTTGTTTATAACTTGAATGAATTAAGTATTAATATAGGTAATATATACACTGGTGGTGTAGGCGGTTAGCGTGTCAGCTTCCCGTTACAAAGTTCCGGGGTTCGATCCCCATGAATGGAGGTTTCTTCACAAAGAAATAATAATATAATAATAATAAAAACTATCATCAGTGCCTGGCAGTAGGCAGCAGTACTGTCAGTATGGTATAGAGCCGAAAACAAATTACGTTGGCTGGGTCTATATCCAATAGAGCTGTAGGTTGCGATGTGGAAAGCAAGAGGGAAACTACCACATTAAAATACCCTAGTAATAATTATATGGTTGGACAATATGAGTTCTCTAAAGGTAAAACATTCCGGATGTAAATAATCCCCCAATCGGATCTCTGGGCAGGGATTGCCTTGAGGAAAGCATTTGTAGTAGTAGTAGTAATTAGGTTTTTAGGTGCATCAACAGCTAAGGTCATTTTGCACTGTCAAATTCTGTTACAGAAAATGAACATACATCACAACATCCATGCCCAAAGCGGGATTTGAACCCGTGACCTTTGGGTTAGAAGGCAGACGCACTTCCTACCAGTCTAACCCGACCAGCATAAAGCATTTGTCAAAGGTAACTTACACATAGGTATTGGAATGTAAAAACCATGAGGAAGGTAGGAAACAGGATTGACATGAGAGAGCTAAGCGAAGCTAGATGGGCAGTTTGACTCAGAAGAATTCATGGTAGTTTACTCTGGAGGAAATAGTGGGGCGAGTAGCTCTGGTACTTCGGAAAGATGATTTTTTCCTTTGGGGATACATTAAAGAAAAAATGTACATTACAAATCCCCATACTCTTGCCCAACTAACAGAAAGAATCAGAGGTCATTGAGAGCATCTGCAGTCTGTGTCAAACAATATGCTGTAGAGAGTACATATATGTATTCAGCAATGTGGAGCTAATTTTCAATGTATGTGATTTTTAAAAAATAATATCAAACTATGTTCTTAGAAATTTTAGCAATTTTCTCCAGCTTATATTCTGAGATATAGCAATTTTCCAGGGTTCTCAAATAAAAAAATCACCCTGTATTATAATTAGTTTTAATTTTTTTAGAAATGTCTTATTTTAAAAGAAGTTTAGTGAGCTGCAGGCTGGGCAGCCCTGATCCAACACACTGTAACATTTTCTTTGATCCACCTTACCCTCCCTGGGTTACAGAATTTGTTAATACTACTGTATTCTCCTATGATATTTGATTCTGCTAAAAATTGTTGGAGTCAGAAAATTTCTTTAACAACTAACAATTAACCTATAACTAACAGACTTCTCCATATTTGAACTTTATAAAAAGTATTATTTGTCACACAAAGGGGTTTTATTCATGGATGGAAGTGCTGTAATAACTAAATAAAAAATTTCCAAATTTATGCGTTAATTATATTATATCCAAAATTTTTTTAATAGGAAGTTAACTTTAATGCAGTGCTTCGCAACCTTTTTTGCTTCACGGTGCACCTCCGTGCATGCTTATACACATCAAGGCACACCAAATCACCCCTAATTAATTTCATTGCGTAAATACAATTTTTAAAGATAAAAAACTAGCATAAAACAAGTAAAAGTTGCAGTTATATTAGATTTTTATGATAGGTAAAGCAATATTAAAATAATTGTATAATTTTATTGTAAATTAAGTACATACACAATTCAATGTAAAACAAAAATTTTATGCCCTTAGACGGAAAATATAGGCTTGCCTTTTTGGTACAAAGACTTTTTATATTTGGCTCAATAATACAAAGAGCTACAAGAATTTCTTTAAACATGCACTTTTAATATTTTTAATAACTAAATTCGCATAAATACGATGTTGAATTTGGAACGTCATATCGATGGCATATTCAGATATTTAGCTTTTAGGCAAAATATATCTAAACGTCGCATACTAATTTTAAGTTATATGATAGCTGCTAAGTCTATTAATTCCTCTCGTAGTTTTGGGATAAATTCCTTGGGTGATAAAATTTATGCGAATTTGTGTTTCAAACGTTTTTGTGAAAATTAAATACCCTCGGAGTGTGCAGCACACTAGTGCCTTCCTTGCGGGACACTAATATGCCACGGCACACTGGTTGAAAAGCACTGGCTTAATGCAAAGATGCATCTGTTGCTCTACACATTTTTTCTGCTTTTCCTTGTATAATTTAAAAGTATTTTAATGCTAATAGTTATCTGAAGCCAATGAAAATAAATTCATGTCTAATCAAGTTAAAATAATGCCAAAAATAATTAATTCTTCAAAAGAAGAATGTTAATCATCAGTAGCTTAACAGACACAATTTATAACTTTGAAAAAGCTGTCTACTTGTTATACTGCTGAAAACAGAGTTGACAAGAGTAGAAAACTAAAAACAGTAAAAGAAAGGCAAATTGTATCAGAAATCATGCTGAAAGGTTGCACGATCAAAGATTTCATCAAATGGACACTTGACAGAGAAATAGCAAAAAGGGTTTCAGCTGACCAATGAAGAGGGTTGCCAAAATTTTAATTTATACACACACACAGACACCGTATGTTACAACCAATTAAACTCATTTACACTTTAAGACAACTTGATCCTGAAATGTAATTCACTGTAGAGGCCAGTATTTGGTGGGTCTCCATAATATGGTTTCATTTTTAGCTCAACTTAGACCCATTAACAGCAGTGGAACTAGGCCGGGGCAGTGCCCCGGGGCCCATTCAGCTACCCACTTAGTCTATAATTAGTAGCTATGGACAAAGCCAGGCCCCTTGAGACTTACCTTTCACAGTTTATCCAATTCATCTATATGTAGCAACAAAGCAACATTACTTCAAGGTTAAACATTAATTTTCACCCTTAGAGTACCAGCATCTATCAGAATGATTCTTGCCTCCAAGCCTGTTGATAACTTGTTCCACCACAGCCCCTTCCACAACTAGATCATAAACATTTTCAAATGTTACTTGCATTAACATTGTTTACAGTAATGAAAACAGACATCCCAAAGTAGAAGTTTAATTATTGTAGAATGACAATTTCTATCATGAAACAAACTACTGTATTAAATATGACACATCTGCTCATGTGATAATATACTGCATGTGGGAAATATCCAGAGGGAAAATACAGGTGCAATGTGAACGTTATTTATTCAACTGTGAATGTCTTTATTACATTGGTAAACTTGAAGATTATACAAAAATAACTTGATAAAAATAGTAATATCTTGGTCAAAAAGTACTTTTCCATGATTGCAGTTATTTTTAACCCTAACATGTTATTTTTAGGAAACCATTTTCATGCTAAATAAGTTTTCTTATCCTCGTATTCATGGAAGTATTTGCTTATTCTCTATATTGTATCATTTTTATGCTATTTACAATATGCAATTCAATCATCTGCATCAATAAATAATTTCGTGTAGTGCAATTTATCAAGAGCAAAGACTTCTCTCACAAAGACACACTCGTTATGCTTAACCTGTTCTTACAGACTCTGGGACATGGATACCTGAAACATTCCGCTGATAAGATGCAGGTCAACGCCTGATGACATTTTTTCAAAAAACTGGTGCATCTTACAGGTGGTAAGTGTATGTATGCATGCACCTGTCCACCTATGCACAAACTTTAGTAAGTGGTCAACAAAGTTCCTCAAGAAAAATTACCAAGAAATGATATGTGGTATCAAACAATCTATAACAGAGGTCCTCAACCTGGTGTTTGTGAGCACCACAGTGCTCTTTAGCTGTCTTACCATGCACTTTTACAATGTTAAATATCTTCTTTCCTAGCACCAGTAATTTAATTTGTTTCCCTGTTTTCTTTCTAAACGCACAAAAAGGAAGTTTTGATCACTTTGATGTTGATTTTATTTATGATCATTCCTACTTTCACAAAAATATAGTTGCTCGCTGGATCCTCTAGAACAGTTGTGCCCAACCTTTTCCACATGGCAGGCCACATCAGCAGTTGTGAATCCTTTGGCGGGCCACATTGGAAGTTGCCATTTATTAGCAGGCCAGATTAGAGTTATAATCGGAAGTCATCTATATATTCTGAGATGTAATTTTAGTGAAAATCGAATCTGAGGTTTTTAAGGTAAACATTCCAATGTTAAAAGTTTTATTAAAATTTTCATAAAAATGTATTAATTTGTGTGTTAAATTTTTCAAATTGCTTTTTCATCAAGGTTTAGTGGCCCATAGGTTATGCACCATTGCTCTAAGTAACTTGGTGCTCACCACATAGAAAAGGTTAGGTACACCTAATTTACATTGACAGAAATAGCTATGGGCATAATACTAAGATTGACAGTTACTGTATTGGGTTGAATAATACCATGGTTTTTGATTCTTAATTCAACTTTTACACAAATTCTAAAATTTACTAAAAATATTTAAAAACACAATTTCCCATTCAGATTTGCTCTTTGCCCACTTCATAATCAAAATATCACCACAAGCATAAAATCTTTCCATTTCAAGAATTATCTTCAACCTTTCACTATGAACATTTAAAAATTTATAGCAATATTTTATTGCAGACTTCATAGGTTTTTACTTCAAAAAGACTCAGCGAACTTGAGAAATTATGTTTGTCAAATTGTACTCCAACAACCAATTGAAGCAGGTTAAATGATGTACAGTAAAACTTCACTAATTGGGACTCTTTTGTAGGTGAAGTGAAGAAGAAAGTAAAGAAGAAAAAGTGAAATTACACAAAGCCAGAAGCTGCCTCTTGATACTCTTATTAAATCTGCTAATTCTGACAAGGAATTTGAACAATATTTTCAATCTAAAAAATAACATGGTGCTAGTCAAACCCAAAACCTTGGGTATCCCTGTTCTAGTGCAAAATAAATATTTAACTGTAAATAGGGAAAATAAATCCTGGCAGAAAAGAGGAAATTTGAAAGCAATAAAAGTGCAGGGAATAATTCTAAATTAGCAATATTGGGGAAAAGATTCAGTGTTTAGAAACTTCAGAACAATATTGCACTTCAATTAACTTCACAACTTCTATGATTCAGTTAAATTAAAGACAGCATAAAAAGTTCTTTTGTTATCAGCCACTGTAGTAACTGTGAAGAAACAATCACGTAGTAATTTGCTATTAAAAAATTGGAGAAACTACTAGTGTTGTAGATTGATTAATATTAAGCAAATATTGATCTCTGAACAAAAAATAGGTGTCACTCTGCTAATCCCGGTCTCATTTAATGAAGAGCTTGCCATTTGCAATGTTTCTGAGAAATGTAACACTCGCAAACAGCAATGGGTTTACTGTACATACTTGTATGATTGAATGCATTCCCGCAGGCAGCATTCCAAAGTTGAGTTGATAGTTAGTTGTGTCTCATAGCAGAGGGGAAGTCTACTTTAAGACATATTCAGAATAAAATTAATTCTAAAATATTAACTTTTCACCAGTATCTTCATCGGTCTCCAACAGAGTTTTAAAATTAGCATTTGAAAGTTTATTAAGCAAAAAACTCAATATTTACACCATACTAAAAATGACGGATCCATTACATTAAATTATTGCTAACTCAATACAAACTGAATAATTCAACTCCAGTATCTATTTGTAACGCAAATAATAACTCGTTAATAAAACAAAAAATTTTCAAATTGCAAATGCCATTAAACCAATACAGAAAGTGAGTAATATTAACATAACAAACAGAGAATCTCTTAGAAAGTATATCATTTTAAATAAATTTAATACAAAAAACTTCATCACCATGCACACTTCACTCTAAGACAAGGGCAATGCTGCAATGAAAAGCTGCACTCCCTCAGGCATGACAGGCAGGAGAGTAATAAAGCTGGGACAAAACAAAACTTTCTTTGCCAGTAAATCACTGGGTCCATTCAACCACATCCCGCCAACATTTTAAATAACGTAAACTTCCAGTCTGAGGGCTATAAGCCCTCTCAAATTTTTAAATCATTTACTACAGGATCATCTTGTAGCTAGCAATAACCATAATAATTAGCATGTATAAGTATTTTTTGCAATAGAACCCGATTTATTTTGAGTGTCTTTATGAATTTGGTATCCAATAGTTACTTTTGGATTAATTCTCAATCTCTCCTTGAATTTGCGCCTGAAAAGACAAGAGAAATTATAAGTACATCATCATAAGGTAACACTTTGTCACTAACAACTACTACATAAGAATAAGACTCCTAAAATAAACAGAAATGAGTGATATCCTTCTAAAAACCAAATTTACTTTCAATGCTTATAAAGCTCACAAGTGATTACACTTGCCATAATCAGAAACCTGAGGATTTCAACTGCAGATCACAAATATGTCTACTTAAGTTTTGACAGAATAGATCAAAGAATTTTCCTGAAATACCTGTTCCAGCATTAGATCCTCTGTAGACCCTTGTCACCATAGATTATAAACCCTCCCTCACAAGTTTATGCTATATACCTATACGGCTAATATTTACAGCAAGTTCTATGTACATCCTTATTACAAAGAATACACTGAGGTGTCTCATTGTGCGAGGGCTGTGTTCCAAACTTGCAAAAAGCAAATTTGCCTAAATGGAATCCTTTATTAGATATACAGTGAAACCTTGATCGATCGTTTTTGAAGGGGCCATGAAAACAAAATGATGGATGCAGGAAAATGATGAATGTGAGAAAATTTTAATAAAAACAATAACATACTACTGTCTATGTAAATATATTTCTATATTTAGGCCCACGTAGAAATTTTCAAGTATAAAGGTAAAAGAATTATGTACAAACATTAAAATTACAGAATTTTATTTTGTTAATTACAAAATTTCATAATTTTTTTATATGCAAAGAAACTTCTACAATCATATATTATTCAACGTATCATTTTAAGTCAAAAAGTATTTTAATTTATCACTTTCATTAATGAGATGTGTGTAGAAAAACATTTTAAGTGTCTCAAAAGCAACATGTGCTTTGAAAATGTAGTACACAATAGGCACTTGCTCTCTCCTTCACCTCCTTTTACTGCTTTCTCTCTTGCGTCGTCACACTATAGTCGTAGTATAGTCTCAACGTCTCACGTGGAAATGTCTTTGTCAACGCTGACATAAGAATCAAAATCAACACTGGGTTCCAGCCATCTTCAAAAGTATCTGTATCATCTTCCAGAATGTTTTCTGTAGTTCAGTTAACGCAAGTGGACCACCAAATCCACATTTTTTAAAGCAATTTGAAATCGTCAATTGTTTTGCCTGCTGCCAAGCTACTAGAACGTAATGAAGGATGTCTATCTTCAAATCTCCTTTGTCTATTAGCTGTTTGACACCCTGAAATTGTCAATGCCAATTCTCTCAGCTATCTGCTTAGCTTTTCCCCTTATAATGTTGCCATCGATAGGGATGTTCACAGCCTGCGATTGTTGGAACCAAGTGAAGAGAACATCCTGATCTCGCTGCATTTTCATTCCTTTCCATTCTTCCTATTCTTACTTTATTCTTTTTTATATATAAAAGGGAAAAACTGCTCATGCAGTCATCACGTAAGAGATGCATGCGCAGTTAATACCGCCCTCTAGGCTGGTCACCTGCCTCCCACATCTATAGTAGAGATGGGAGGCGACATTTCATGCTCTGATATTTGAGTCTATGTTTTAAATTCAATATAAAAATGATAAATCCAAAAAACTGCTGGGCCGATACTCCAGAAATTCTGAATAATCAATACAGGAAAACACCAACCCAATTACTTACCATTCACGAGGTTTTTCAGGAATGGCAAGGGACTACTGTAAATAAAAATCCCTATTTATGGGCAACAAACAAAACAGTTGTAACAATAATTACAGTCTGTACTTGAATTCATCAATACAAAAAATATAAACAATACAAATTTCTTTTTACTTCTTGCCTCAAATTCGTTATTTTTTACATTTAGTAGACAAAAAACTGATTTTAATGTTGGGAAGAAGTACTTGCTGATGGTGTCTTATCAACTTTCTTGAAAAATTTGTCAAGAGAAAGTTGAACACTAGCCTTCTTTTTCTTTTGATAAAGGAGTCTGTAACAAGCTGTATCCCTATCAATAGCTCTACGTACTTGGGAACTTCTCTCTGCATTTGGATCATATTCTTCCATGATGCTTAAGAACTGTTCAAGGTGTGTGAAGGCTTCATTTATTTTCTTCACTGTCAAAGTGTTAGTGGGAGGAAGTTGATAATCATCATCTTCGGCTTCAGGTGCTGTCTTATTTGCCTCTTGTAGGTCAATTAGATCTTTATTGGACATAGGCTCTGAATGAGATGCACACAATTCATCCACATCTTCAATGCTGACACCCAAGTCCAGTTCATTCATAAGCTGAACAACTTCCTTTGTGGCAGCTTCAGGAGTCTCTTCAACACCTTTAAAATCTTGCACTAAATCTGGGTACAACCTCTTCCAGCAACCAATCATTATTGATTCCTTTCTCTCAGCCCAAGAGTCCCCAATATTGTTCACTGCATTCCAGATGTTATAATCTTTCCAGAATTCCTTCAGGGTAGGTCCACCTTCCTTGTCAGTTGCCCTGATAGCATGGTTGATTGTTCTCCTCATGTAGTACTGCTTGAAAGTGGCTATGACCGTCTGATCCATAGGTTGAATTTCGATGTGGTATTTGGAGGCAGAAACACAATTTCAATTTCTGGATAAAGTTCCTGTAACGATTGTGGGTGTCCAGGAGCATTGTACAGAAGTAATATTGCCTTAAATACTAAATAATTTCTCCTGCAATACTGTCTAACTGTTGGAACAAAATGAAGATTAAACCAATCCTGAAAAATTGTTCTAGTAACCCAGGCAATTGAATTAGGTTTCCAGATGACTGGCAGCATTTCATTAGCCTTCCCCTCGAAAGCTCTTGAATTTTCCGAATGGCAGACTAGCACCGGTTTTATTTTAAAATCAACTGCTGCATTGCCACCAAGAAGCAATGTGAGTCTATCCTTAGCTGCCTTATGCCCAGGTGCAACTGCCTCTTCCTTTGCTAAACAGGTTCGTGCAGGCATCCTTTTCCAAAATAATCCTGTCTCGTCAACATTAAAAATTTGACGAGCAGAATAACCCCCTTCTTCAATTGTTTCGAAAAACTCTTTTACAAATTCTTGTGTAGCTTTTTTATCTGCACTAGCATATTCTCCAGTCAATTTCATGTTATGTAAACAAGCCCTGCTCTTGAACTTATCAAAACCAGCCTTGGCTTGGCCGAAATTCTGGAGTATCAGCGGCCCTTGAATTATTGAAAGACTCATTGGAATGTTTTTTGATGCTGATCCTCAATCCATAATGTTAAAGATCGCTCCATTTCCTCCATCACTACACCTCGCCTTTTAGACACAATCTTTGACGAAATATTTCCAGCATTTCGTACATATTCTTTAATTTTGTCCTTCTCCTTCACAATTGATCCCACAGTCGACCGGCTTAAGTCCAATGAGCGTCCGATGAAGCTAAAGATTCACCGCTTTCGGCATGCCAAATTATTTCCATCTTTGTCTCAATCGTGTTCAGTTTATGAGTCCTACATTTCTTTCCACTTGTATTAGCACTTTCAGTTTTCCGTTTATCACTCATGTTTATAAAATAATACGTGTAAAATGCACAAACAAAGAAACACTGCTGTACGTACAAACAAAGATGGTAACATTGCCGAGACTGGATAATAATAATAATTTACTGATTATTAACCAACTTTACAGTGGTATTAATCTTGTCAAATTTCAGTACAACATTAAAAAACATTACACACAAATCTTACATTACATACAATACGTATATTATTACATAGCATACTTTAATTTATTAAAAGTGTTGCCATTATGCAATAGCTCGCAATGTTTGATCGTCAGCTGACGAACGAAAGTCCGAATTCAGCGTTGTTCGGCGTACAAAAGGCTGTTTAGGGGCAAGAATTTACAATGTACAAAAGAGCGAATTGTATGAAAGTTGAATGTATGAAAGTCGAGGACTGCCTGTAATGACGAAAATAAATCTCCAAAAAAGTCCTGGGTTCGACTCCATGGAAGACATTTCTATTTTCCGTAAGGTAACATGTAAAAATCAATTTTTTGATGTGCAGGCTTTTATTGTTTTGGAAATTAAAATTAGAAGAAATTAACCTACTATCTTCGGATCTGAACCATTTTTAAGAAAACATTACAAAGTTTCTTATTCTGTTCATCTTTTTCCGCATACAATTCGAAATCGCTCATGTTATACATTTAATTCACAAATTTTGTGGAAATATTGCCATTTTAACGGAATGTTGCCTTGGTTACCAATTACATTGTTAGACCTCTATATCATATTGTTAATTCAATCCTTATGGGAGGGAGAGAGAGGGATGGTAATGGAGGGGGAGAGAGGGAGGGAGGGGAGAGAAGGGGGGGAAGGGTGGAGGGAGGGGGAATGAGGGAGAGGGAGTGAGGGAAAGGGAGGGAGTGAGGGAAAGGGAGGGAGTGAGGGAAAGGGAGGGAGAGAGGGGGAGAAGGGAAGGAGAGGGAAAGGGAGTGGGAGGGAGGAAGGAGGGAGGGGGAGGTGGGAGCCAACTATTTTAAGGTTAACTAAAGATATCCCGTCATACTGACGGGCATTTATACTAGTAGATAGATATTCTACATGATTTAATGTTTGGGAAACATGGTTATTCATAAAATTTCTTTATTGTTAAAGATATGACAAATAAATAATAGCCACTGAGAATCCAACATAAATGTAAACAATGCACATACACAGACAACTCAATGAATTATGGGGACTAAGGGTTTTATCCCTATAACTGTTAACACCTTTGTTTCAACTTAGCTCTAACAAGGAAAGGCACCCAAGTGTAAGTGGCGGATCACGACCAAACTTCACAGGATGAAAGAAAACGAAAAATAATTAGACGTATTTTCGGAAAGGCGTCTAACGAGCCCGCGTTTTCGAGATATTTGCAATTGAAAATTGAAAAACAAGTGGCTTCTCCTCCAATACCATGACGAGCCACACCCTGACAACAGGTGGCGGTAGCCTAGTGATAAAGTGTCGGGCTGCGGAAATTGTGTCGCGGGTTCGATCGTCGACATCGCCGAATTTTTTTTCTTCTCCAATCAATGTTTTATGACTTTAGTTTTATGTAAGTTGTCCAAATTACATCATTAATAATTTTCTTTCTTTTTTCAGGCCAGTATTTTAATTTTAAATCCATTCCAATGCACTTTTTACGACATACTCGGATTATATAGATACTTGATAAATATATACAACATTTTCTACTGTGGCCTCCTCCAGGCTCAGCATTTCTTCTTCTTCTTCAAAGTCCATTTCAAATAACATCGTCGCTATTTTTTTAAAGATTTTCTTTCCAATTGCTTTGCAGCGGAAAGAGACATTTTCACTGACGTGCGTCGTCATTAGGCCGTTCTCTCGTAAGAGTTTACTGCAATAATGCATTGCATCCGTCAACTCCTGTTTCTCGCTGTTTTTCTTCAAAATTGGGATGTTCAATATACTGCCATCCTCGCTGAGAAGAATGTCCGGTAAAAACCTGGAGTGTTCGCCAGATAGTGGAGGCGAGGTAGCGGCCTCCGTCTCATACGGCGTCTGTATTGTCGGTCAGAGAACCCGCAAAGCGCTCAAAAAAACCAATGTTCCCCACTTCACGGCGTGCAGCCAACAACAGGCGACCACATGTGACTAAAGGCAGATGCACAATTGCCCGGGAACAAGACCGGCAACGCGAAGAAATTAAATTAAATAAATTTTAAACGTATACATGCGCGCCGCCATTGTTTTCGTTAAAATGTATTATTTGCTATCGTTACTTTGTTATCTTGTTATACTGTTATCGTTGCTGTTCATTAATTAATTAATTAACTGCGGATAATTAACGGCAGTAGCAATCGAATCCCCACACATTGTTTCTGTAGGCGAAATGACAATTTGAGGCGTACACGTGAACGTGTCGCGTTCTATTGTGCACCGATAGGGTCGCTACCGTTACCGTTTGCTGCCATTCACCTTCCCGTTCTTGTTCTCCTTCCCGGCCAATTGTAACTAATGAGGCAATGGCGACCGACTAATGGCGGTATAACCATTACATATGAATAAATTACAGTTCCCTAATCCATCCCTAGGAGAGCGAGCGAAAAGCGACCCCACCCGGTAGGGCCCACCGCCAGGACGCACCGAAAGGACTCGAGAAACCGTCGGAACGTGGCATAAAGTGCTCCTTATTCGGCACGTAAACTATGCAACTCTACAGTGGAAATATCGAGGAGGATGTGCGTAGAAAATGTATATATTTATCAAGTATCTATATAATCCGAGTATGTCGTAAAAAGTGCATTGGAATGGATTTAAAATTAAAATACTGGCCTGAAAAAAGAAAGAAAATTATTAATGATGTAATTTGGACAACTTACATAAAACTAAAGTCATAAAACATTGATTGGAGAAGAAAAAAATTCGGCGATGTCGAGGATCGAACCTGCGACACAATTTCCGTATCCCGACACTTTATCACTAGGCTACCGCCACCTGTTGTCAGGGGGTCGCTCGTCATGGTATTAGAGGACAAGCCACTTGTTTTTCAATTTTCAATTGCAAATATCTCGAAAACGCGGGCTCGTTAGACGCCTTTCCGAAAATACGTCTAATTATTTTTCGTTTTCTTTCATCCTGTGAAGTTTGGTCGTGATCCGCCACTTACACTTGGGTGCCTTTCCTTGTAAGACGAAGGTAATCATCAATGGAGTATAGCAGTAACATTTGGAAACAAAGTGGTCATTCATGGCACAAAGCCAAGAAACTAAAATAAATGGAAAAAATTATCAAATAATCCCACTTCTCTTGTCAAAGTGTTAAACAAAATGAAAGAATAAACATCGCATAAAAACATACCAAGTTCAGTAAAAAACAAGCAAATGCTTACCCTATTTCTTTGACACTGGTGCCATTTGAATAATCGGCCGTCCATAGACCTATCTTATCAACTTTAGCTCTTACATTTAAAACAGCTCCACATACTTCATCACTGCATTCATCAAATGCCTCCCCAATCATACAAAGCAACTGAAAATAAAAATTAAGCAGTAACCTTAAGTTAATTTAATTACTAAAAAGGTGAGAAGATGAATAGTTAAATAACCTATTCAAGCATAAAATTAGAAATCCTAGCTAATTTATTAACTTTATAAACATCACATTTAACAATAAAATTATAATAATCACAAGATTAACTTATTTACAGTAAAACTCATTTATAATGATCACACCTAAAACGAAATCTTGGCTATAATGAAGAAATGTCTCGGTCCCTTGAACTTCTCCATAAGGGCATTGGTTAAATTTCTCGGATGTAACGAACACACATTTTACGAATTCTCGGCTGTAACGAACAAATGTTTGGTCCTGTGGCAAAAAATGCCCCATATATAACGAATTTTGGTGAGCAGAGCGATAAGTAGTGAATAGTTTCCGCAGGTTTACCACGCACTTGTTCGTAGAGGTCCTCCATCTCCCTTTCCATACGAATTTCCATGCTCCCTTTGTTTTGAAATTGATATTAAAAATGTGAAATGTTTATGTAAATTAATGACCATAATAATAATATTAATTGATCATTTAAAAAATCGTATGTAATAGCAGTCAAACATTTTACATGCTGTGAAGTTGATAAGCATCTCCTTGCATATGTAAGTATGGCATTGAAGTCGACTCACTGCAAATACAGTAAAAGCTGTGTTATCCGGCTATCTTGGGGATTGTGGAAAGCCGATTAGGAGAAATATCCGGTTAGGGGAGCGATTTTCGATTTTGACATCACAAATTTAGCAATAACTAAACAAAATTGAGCTTAGGTTCACTATCGTACTCCCCAAACATAACTATGCATGGGGTTTGCATTTTCCATTTTAATTCTTCCACACGTAGTTAGATACAGACACTATTTACTTATTCTTATTTAATACATTGCTACGCTTACATGCAAAACAAAAAGACTATTGAAAAGTTTAGGGCGTCCGGGAAGTTTGGGGATTATGGCAGTTAACCTGTTCCCAAAATTGAATTTATTGGATAATATCTTTCTTATTTATCTTTATTTACTCTATTAGAAAAGGACGAAAGTATTTAATTCTTCAGAACATTTCTGTGAAAACCAGTCATATAATATTTTATCCAGTTCCTCAATTTTTGGCTTATGAAATGTATGATGTTTATTAATTGATTTACTCGTCTCAGAAGATGACACAAATTTCATTAATTTAGCCTTATGAGCCTTGATATCATAGAGTGTGGAAGATCCGATGTTGAATTCTTTTGCTATGGCTGCTGTATTTTTTCCTTTTTCAATTCGTTTGATCAGCTCCAGCTTTTGTGTTAGCGTTAAACCAACCTTTTCTCTCCTGTTTCTTGCTTTTAAGTATTTATTTTGATGCCATATTCAATGGATGGGTAATTTTTTAAATAATAAAAAGTGATAAAACTGGAAATTTTATAAGTACACCAAAACATCTAGACAATGCAAATGGCTTACGTAACCAAAAACGCCATGCTTACTCGGCAACCACAGAAGTATACAGAGTAAATACGTACGGCCGAATTCAGAGATTTTCTGTTTTACGCATGACTAAGGGCTACTTCCTAGTCACCTACTAAGAGAGTAACAAAGAGCTACTAAAAGTTTGTATTCAGAGCCCCAATCGAGCGATTAACGAGAGTTGACTAAGGTCCACTAACGCAGAGCTCCACCTAGCATCACTAAGCTGGACAAGAGGAAATGGAACGCTTGGCAACATTGTGAAGCACCTACTGCGCATGCGCAGTAATCGATACCTCGAGGTCGACAAGCCGCGGCCATCTTCACTCCTCCTGTGGTTGGGCTTTTGTGCGGTTGAGTTGTGTAAATTCTTGAATCTTATTTCCTTTAGTGTATTTAAATTTGTGTTAGCGTAGTTCTGTAGGTTAATTGGTTAGGTGTAGTGATATTATCTGTTCTATTATGTAAGTTACTTTTCAGTTAGGTTAGTTTTCATCATTAATATTTACTTTAGCTAGTTTTGTAGGTAATTGGTTAGGTGTAGTGATATTATTTGTTCTATTACGTAAGTTACTTTTCAGTTAGGTTAGTTTTCATCATTAATATTTACTTTAGCTAGTTTTGTAGGTAATTGGTTAGGTGTAGTGATATTAGTGTTACGTTATTTCGATTTGTTGGGTTAGTTGTAGACACGGATATGGAAGCAAAACGGGTAAGGGCGGTGAATTGGTCGCAGGAGGAGAAGGAGACGTTACTATCGTTGATACAGGAACGTATTGACGTGATAGAGTGCAAAAGTTGCAATGGACGGAAGATACGCGAAAAGCAGAAACAGTGGTTGGAGGTGACGAAGTCGTCTAATTCCATCACCTCCAGCGCTTCTTCATAGTACTCAAAATCTGACCCGGCCATCTACAATATTATTAAATGCAATTTGTATAATACGCCCATCAATATAGCAAGAACTAGAAATATACTAACAACTACTGTTTCGTGAGAAATCGTAATAATAAAAAAAAACACATTAGTATGTAAAAAGTGGACTGTATTAATACCAAAGAAATAAATAACTATTAACTGGTCGCTGGATCTCTAATGGTCTATGGCAGCACAACCCAATACACAATTAACCAATTGAGGGAATAGAAGCCCCAAACACTCGGAGTAGCACAACACACCACCGTCTCACATGTCCCCTGACCAGCTACTCCCGCGTCGGTATCCTCCGATCTCACGCTACGCTTGGGAGATGCGCAAACTACAAAAGGGGAAGAAGCACTTTCCGTACTTTGTAGCACAAAGTAACACAAAGTCTGAACAACTACTGAAGTAACATGCACTACGTGATTATAACAAAAAACGACTACGCAATAACTCTAAGCAATACCTAAAAATTTCGTTGGCTATTACAATGAAAACAAAGTAGAAAAGTGAATAATGAATACAACTGAATAACTAAATTGATAAACCTCGGAATAAATAAACTACGAATACAATAACTAACCTTTACAAGAAGGAATGAAACAATAAAAATTACGTACCCTACTCTACTATCAAACGAAATTAAACTATTTTGACGAAATAATGAACTACACATAAATATAAAACACTCCTATAGAAACATACTAACAACTATTGAAGCACCATGATCTACGTGATTATACCAAATAACGACTACACAAAAACTCTACGCAATACGTACAAACTTCGTTGGCCATTAAAATGAAAACAAAGTAGAAACATAAATAATGAAAATAGCTAAAATGATAAAACGCGGAATAATTAAAATAAGAATACAATAACTGACTTTTAAAAGAAAGAATGTAACAATAAATTACGTACCCTACTCTACTATAAAACGAAATTAAACTAATTTGACGAAATAATGAACTACAGAGAAATATAAAACTCTCATATAGGAATTACTTAATAACAAACTAAATAAAGTAACAATATTATACCTAAAAAAGACTCATTTTCAACTACCGCTTTCACTACACTTCGCAAGCTGGAGCAGAAGACACACTAGTCACGCCCTTAAACACCGTGGGAGCTTGTTTAGCGTGGCATGTGACTAAGGCTGACTACCATACTCAATGACTAAGCAAATCACCCCTAGTAGGACGCTCTGAATAGGGCATATGTAGTGGTGCGCTACTAAGGGGACTTAGTGGGTCTTAATAACTGACTAAGAAAACTCTGAATTCGGCCGGTAATATATACATCTTATATTTTAAGAAATTTTAAAGTGGAAGTTGTGGTATTACACAAATACAATTCACACAAAAATTCATAAAAAAAGAAAAAGAAATACAAAATGAACTGTATTTGTGTAATTGCCGGTATCTAAGGGTGGCCGGTTCTAAATAGCCAGATAGCACAGCTTTTACTGTATGTGTATACGTGTTATATGGATGTATAGGCTAAAAACCATGTTTCTCGTATATAACGTAGTCACGCTTATAACGAAGCAAAGAGTTGGTCCCCTCAAATACGTATCAAACAAGTTTTACTGTAATTTGGATCGAGCCTTGGCTTCAAAGGAAAATGACTGCGGTCAATATTTACAAGACAACTTGTTTGCAAAATATGATGCAAGATAGTTTTGGGATAATTCTGATCACAATTAAAATTAGCAGTGCTAACATCACTATCAACAATTTGATAATTTTATCATAGCAATGAAAGAAAGCTAACAGTTAGCAACATTCAGTGAACTGAACATTAATTCAGTTGGGCATTTGTTCCATAAAAAATGTTTCAAACATAAGTTATAAAATCATATTGTCCAAAACTTTGATAATGACAAATATTTGCTCTAATGAAGTCCTATAGGAGATATTTGGCAAAAGCTGAAATATGAACTTCCATTTGACCAATTTTAGCCAAAATCTTGAATTTCTAAGAAACATCTTAAATACAAAACGATGAGCTGATTTGTAGTCTTTGAGTTAGAACACCCACAAAATTCCTATCACACAAATACATTATTGAAAAAATAATGAAAGCATATTCAGGGGATCTTTCCGTATTTACCCGAAAGGAAGACGAGGTTTTTTCCAAAAAATGTCCGCAAAGAAATTAGGGATCGTCTTAACATCGAGTACGAAGTTTTAGGTGGGAAAAATACATGCATTTTAAACACCACACAGAACACCCAGATTTCGAGTATATGTCCATGGAAACACATTTATTTATCCATACAACAATACATTACATTCAATTAATTATATAATACATTAAAAATTCATAATCATAGTTCTTAAAGCTGCACATAGTATGAAAGAGTACCTCCGGGTAATGATGGAAGGGGTGTGTTTACGGCTGGGTAGGATATCTGATATGTACAACAATGTAAACGGTTAAGCAAGGATTGGCGGCCATATTTTAGGCATCTTGTTACATTTTAAACATGTCTATGTATTACAATATAAAAATCTGGTACCTTTTCAACTGGTGCACCAGCGGCAGACAAAAGTACACCTGAATTTTAAAGAGTATAACGTTTATGAAAGCACTCCATTAGTACTCGCTTCATCAAGTTTTAATGTGAAGGGAAGACTAGTCATTATTTTTAAGTTTAAATAAGTTTCTTCCAGTTTTCCTTCTAGCACTTCTTTAATCATGCACTCTCTCCTCAGGTAATGCCCAATCCAGTTCGCCTTCCTCTTTCTGATAGTCTGTATAATCGTTCGCTTCTCTCCTATTCTTCGTAGTACTTCCTCATTTTTCACCCTATCTGTCCATTTTATCTTCGACATTCTTCTCCATGTCCACATTTCGAAGCTTTCCAAGTATTTAATATCATTTTTCCTTAGTGTCCATGTTTCTGCTCTGTACAAAGCTATACTCCATACATAGCATTTTATCAACCTCTTGCGGATTTCCTGCTTTATATTTCCCGTTAGCAGGAGTTTCTTTCTTCTGAAAGCGGCTTTTGCTTTTGTCATGTACTTTATAAGTACAGTAATCCCTCGCCAACCGTGGTTTTTCCAACCACGGTTTTGAGTATACGCGTTTTGTGAAATGTATACAGTTTTACCAAACGCGGTATGAGGTCTCGAGTATACGCGGTTTGAGGTGCATATTTTTATTTTTTCCGAAATTGTTTTTCTTAAGTCTGACTTATGTAATCTTGACGTATTTTAACTAACAATAAGAACACAAGTAATTTAGTAGTTTTGCAATCTTACTACATGTATGTACATAGTTTTTCACGTCATCAGACATGGCAGAGCCAGAGAAGTATTGGTGCTTAGTTTTCATTTTCAGTTCGTCTCTGCATACTGACCTCACATTTGATCCCTACTCTGAATTTCTGGTTGATTAAGCTTATTCAGAGACTTTTTATATACAAACGCTATCAATAATGATGGCATCTTCCATTTCAGTATGCCATTATGTATAAAGGTGCCTGGTCGAGGTGATGCTCAAGCTAACCAAGATATCGTCGTACTAAATGAAGACGCGAACTAGAATGATAGTCTACTTTTTTGGGGATAAGTAAATCTTGTTCTATCACCTTGTTCTTAAATTTTTTTCATATTGTTTTGTCAACCTTACAATCGGTTTTAGTAATTTTATCGCGGATTAAACAGAAAATAAAGTTTACTTTGTTTTTATACACGTATTTAATGCCATTTTTATTGTCATTCCCCTAACCCCGATTTTCTATGGAACTTTGGTCTTGCCAACCGCGGTTTTGCCAACCGCGGCACTTTTCAGGAACGTAACCCCCGCGGTTGGCGAGGGATTACTGTATGATAAATATTTCTTAGAGAGCGAGGTCACACTGTCCTCAATTCTGATAATTATAACATAGTATATTATATTCATTATCAATAGCAAAAAATAAACAAAATAGGTCAGAAAATAAAATAAAAACAGTTTAATGAGGCAGACACTGTTGAACAAGTAGCTTGCGTGTTGACTTCTTAATTCGCCACGGCAATTAGTCCGAGTGATGAATAAGCAAAGCAAAAAACCACGGATACTAAAACAAAATTCCATAATTCATGAGTGATGAATAAGTGAAACGATGAATACTGAAAGTGTGAATACTGGGGACCCACTGTACTGCATATGAAAATAGTAAACAGAGACCATCACAATGTTGTAACTCAGAAAGACTTGTTGATGATCGAGATAAAGTCACAAATTGGATATGAAAAACAGATGAAAGTAACTACCGATGGTGTCTTTTACACAAACTAATAGAAATTGGAGTTTTTAAACTTCATGCCGGTGTAGAGCTTGTTACATTTCACTAACAGGCAGTGAGAGAGCAGTGTGAAGCCATTATCAATATAACATTGTCAGTTTGAAATAGTGATGCATTTGGAAAATGGTCAAAGGAGGAAGTGCGTGCCATGATTTGATTTCTGTGTGCAAAAGGCATTGCGACCGCAGAAATTCACCGGCAATTGGAAGAAGTATACGGTCCAGATGCTATGAGTGTTCATGGTGTGTCAGAATGGTGCTTAAAGTTCGCTACAGGCCAGCCCTCCCTGACAGATGAGCAGCAAAGTGGCAGACCGTCAATATCACAAACAGACAATAATGAGGCATGTGTTGAAGGCCTGATCCAAGAATACAGGCATTTGACCATCCAAGAGGTTGCGAACATTGTGAAGTGTCCATTGGAAGTGCCAATCACATTCTCCACAATGTGCTGCAGTATCACAAAGAGCGTCACAATGGATGCCCAATCAACTGACGGCCGTACATGAAGCACTGCAAATGGGACTCGGTTTGGTTCATCTGCAGCGATACTTGCAGGAAGGTCCGGCATATCTCAGTCGCATCGTCACAGGCGATGAAACCTGGGTGCATTGCCACATCCCAGAATCCAAAGCGGCATTCATGGAAACACACAACCTCACCTGTCAGGAAAAAATTCAAGAGCCAGAAGTCTGCAGGGAAGGTGCTACCAGGGCCACCAAGAGGGCGGGGATCCCGGGACAAAATCCCCGGGGTCCAGTAGTAGGAACGGCCGTAAGGTTTTCCTACCGCAATACACAAGTGCAAGGCATGCCGGCATCCAATACCAATGGCCGGTGTTTTACCCATTTCCATTTCTCAAATTTGGGTTTGGGTTTTCTCAACCCAACCCACTGCTTTTCTGTCACCCCTTAGCACCCTTAAACTCCTCTCCACTACTCTCATTTTTCTCCCCTTCGGGAAATTACGTCTTTGGGCCTGAGGTCTTGACCTACAAGCACTCAGTGTTGTCGTTCGGTCAGTTCTAAAAAACAATATTGTTTACTCCCAATTTTTTTAGAGATACGGTAGCCTTTCTTTCTTTATTGACCATATTTTATAATGTTGAACTTGGAATATTTAAGTACACTTAATATCGCATATAAGACTGACACGATGATAATCTCCATCGAATAAAACTTTACTATAAGCGCATAAATAAATGACTTACTTCGTTGAATCGTACAATCATGAAATCGCGACCTTTCAATAACAAACTTAATGTTACACTATTATAATATACAACCAAATTTATACGTAAATATTATGCAGGAAAAAGTTGCGATGCTGGTAAAAAATCAGGAGGAATCTAGAAAAATGCCTAGAATGCAAACACGGAACGATTATGATGGGAAACTCTCCTTCGGAGGATGGATTATCGGCATGGCCTCTATAAATGTAAATTTTGAGAATTTATTAGTTAAAGTACTATAGTGACATCTGGCAATCTGTATTCAGTCATACTAATTGTAAGATCTACTCTCATGTAATTCATACTTTTGGACTCTGTTGCAGTGCAAGATACACAGTTACTTAAGAATGTCATGGGGGACCTCACAATGCAAAGTGTAGGCAATTTCGATTTAAACGTGGTCGTCTGTTATGACAAGTACCGATTTTTTATATGTTGCTTTTTTGGTACTAAAATACATTTTAGGTGTTAATTTGGAAAACAAAATTTAAAAACCACATGTAATTTTTCAAAAAATTTAGTGATAAATTACCTACCCTTAGTCGATGGCAATTAAATTCGTTGAATATTTGATTTTTACAAATTAGCTGTTTATCGACATTAACCGAATCATACGTTCTAATTACGATGTTATACATATAGTATCAACATATATTTTATACGTAATTTTGATAAAAAATTTTAATTGGATTGAATTTGACAATTTCTGCTTATAATACTGCGAGCCAATACCATAGAGAAGGGGGGAGGGGGAGTCGGCTGTCCTAGGCCAGCCGAGTGGCCCCGTTCCCTTTTTGAACATAAAACAAAGAAAAGGGACCCTGCGATGGTATTTGCCCCAGGGCCCGCACTGGCTCTCTGCGGCCCTAGGTGCTACTGACAGCATTTTGGGATGAACAGGGCATGCTTCACATGGAGTTCCTCGAGCGAGGACTTATTGTGAATTCCAAACATTACTGTGCCACCTTGCAGCGTCTGAAAGAGGCCATTTGACGGAAAAGACCAGGTTTGCTGCAGCAGGGCCCACTTCTCCTTCACGACAATTCAGCGAACATTACCAGAAACCTGTTGCAACAATTTGGCTGGGAATGCCTTTAGCACCCTCCCCCCCTATAGTCCAGACCTCGCACCAAGCAACTTCCACAGTGGCGCGTTATACCGTAGGCAAAAAAGACATCTGCCTAGGGCCCCCGATTCCAAGGGGCCCCAAATTAATTTTTTTTCAGTTTTTAAAGGGACTAAAATATAATTATTAAAACAGTAAAATCTGTGAGAGGCGGAATCTTTATAAGGCGGAAACCTTACTAAGCCGGAAATATCGAAGTCGTACTGCATAATAACGTTTTTCTCAAGAAAGTCCCTCCGTAAGGCGAAATCCGTGAGACGAGGACGGAAAGCTTATGTCTTGTACTTCTTTTATCAAGAAGTAGAATTTTAATCTGTGAAAGGCGGAAATTAAATTTCTCACAGAAATGTTTTCAGGTAGTTTGATTCAGGTTTCGAGTTGTTCACCAATCACACATCACATGCGGCCCGACACTTCTTTTGTTTGAAAGAGCTTTCCGACCTTTCCTCCCAACTGGTAAGTTTGGGATAACCGGGGATGTTATGTTGATTGAACCTCACAGATAGTTACGATATATAAAGCGAAGCGTCTGTTAATGAACTCTTAGAAAAGTATTCAAAGTTAATATAAAATTGAATAAATCGTGTTAGTACTAGGTATACTATTAGTACTACTAGTTTTATTTTTTTGTGAAAAACTTCCTATGTTTGTTTATTAAGTAAGTTAATGCAGTTGCAGAATCTTGTTCCAAGGCTATTCATTTTTTGATTTCATTCAAAATTTATTCGTCTTCTTTTCGTCGTCAACAAAGAGGTGGGATCTTCTAATTAAGACAAACACAAAATCAAATTTTACATTAAAACAATCAGTGATATCAGATGGTCCGCAAGGGCAGATGAAATATTAGCTGCTAAGGTAAATTCTGTAGCCATAAAAGAAGCATTATTTGAACTTTCTAATGAACCAAATGAAAAACCAATAACGAAATTTTTTTTTAATGATGCCTTCCCCGCAAAGCCAATTTTTTTAGGCTTGTCTTCAGGTAGGGGAAAAACCCCAAGACGAATCACAACATCCATGCTCGAAGCGGGATTCGAACCCGCGACCTTTGGATTCGAAGGCAGGCACACTACCTACCAGTCTAACCCGGCTGGGTTTTGAAGATTATGAAACAGCACTTTTGTTGATTTTATGGAATACACTTCTACAACGAATAAATGCCACTAATAAAAATCTGCAAAGTAAAGATTTCAATCTACAAGAAGGTGTAAAACTTCTTAAATCATTGTCCTCATTTATTTTAGAAGTCCGAAACTAACTCGTTTGAAAGTATGGAAACAGAATCACAATCATTGACAGCTAATAAAGAATACAAATCTGATAAAGGAAGAACCCAAAAAATGAAACTACAGTTCAGCAAAAACAGGGATAACTAAGCAATATTAACTGGCAAAAAATTATTTATTGTGAGCTGCCTTAATGTAATATGCGATAGTCTACTAACAGAAATTAAAAGACGCATTCAGGTGTAAGAAGACGTCTTACAGCAATTCGCAATATTTATAAATTTAAATTTACGCGACACATCACCGAACGATTATGACAATTGTATTGCAAACTTAATTCATAATTATAAAGATGACATTGATGGAATTTTCTTTAGAGATGAAGTAGCCCAATTTCTTCATTTTGCAATGATTGAGAAATTAAATACACCGATGGAAATGTATATAGCAATTCAGGGAGGGCTAATTTCAACCTTCCTTAAAAATATTTTTGTCAATGCCGATCGCGAATGCATCTGCAGAAAGGTCATTTTCCGTGTTAAAAAGAGTAAAGAATTATATGAGAAATTCACTTGGGAAAGAAAAATTAAATAATTTAGCAATATTGTGTATTTAAAATGTAATAACAGAACAAATTAATTATGATAGTATAATAGATAGCTTTTCAGCTCAGAAGCTAAGGAAAGTAAATAAATATAATATTGTACCTATGTAAATGTTCATATTTTAAATGTAATTTTTAATTTTTTAGTATCTTTTTTGTTAGCATGAATAGACCTATAGTTGACTGAATCGAAATAAAATTAAAATCTGATACTAATTGTGACTTTTTTAATTATAAGTATGTCTGAATATTACCGAAACAAAATTTGTTTTAGGAAAAAAATCATTCCTGAGTTTTTAAAACATTATTTAGGTAGGGAGTAGGGCCCCAAATTTATTTTGCCTAGGGCCCCCGAGAGCCATAATGCGCCACTGAACTTCCACCTCTTTGGGCCCCTAAAGAAACATCGGGAGGGAAAACGCTTCCGGTGTGGCAAGGACATGATAACGGCAGTGCACACGTGGTTCAGGTCTTTAAGCCCGGATTTCTTCAGCAATGGAATACCAACACTTGTGTACAGATGGGACAAGTGCCTCAACCAATACGGCAATTATGTCGAAAAATAAATGTGTCACAATAGTTTCAATTTGTACATGCAGGATATTGTTTGACATAAGAAATGCTTTAAAAAAATTCATCGGAAGTTACTTTCTGAACATCTCCAGTACATCTCTCTAATACTTCACAAAATGCAACAAGTAACCATATGAACCATCTCATTCAATAAAATGAATGTCTCTGTTCTACATAACATCAGAACAGGAATTTATGGTAATGCTGCTGTACTCATAAAAAACTTTCTATTCAACTGCAGAACAAAACAAATTGATCACCACCAGAAAAAGGCCAGCCAAATTCTTTTTTGATAAAAGCAACAAGTTAGGAAAGTGTACAATGTATCACAAATTTCGTGCAATGTAAGAAATTATACACATGTACCTAAGGGAAATAGAGCTTTCAAGTTCTTTTCTTCTTCATAAATAATCCATTTTCTTCCTATTTCAAAATATTGCATGCTCACAAGGAAATTAAACGTATTTTTGTGAAATTGTTTATGTTAGCAACAATGATGAAGTAACCATGCAAGAAATATCAACTAGAATTAAGGCACTCTTGTATGATTTTTTTTTATAACAGCTACTCGGATGATAAAAATTTATAGGAATAACGGAAGATTAATTGTAAAGACCATGTCCTACATACTGCTTTGGAAAGAATTTACTCTTACCCCTAATAAAGAGCATGGCTAAAACCAATTCTTTGCTAATATAATCTACTCCAATGGATTTAATTTTTTAAAATATCCTATATTACATACACTTTGAGAAAATATTCGCCATGATAAAATGTTGTACAAACCACTTCTAGCCAGAAGCTTGTAAGCTCATTTCGTTTCTTCTCAAGGCTGACTAGCCACCGGCCACCTCTTTTGTTTGCATCATCTTCCCACATTGGTCTTATTCCTTTCTTAAATAAAGAATAATCACATCCAACGCGAAGGTCACTCGCAGCTTTAATGTTGTTATACAATCTATTCATAGAAAATAAAAATTTATGTTAATGGAAAAACCTACAACACATCAGCAACATATTCTTATACATGTATACGAAGTGTCAATATGGTATAATTAAAAGATTAGAGACGTTTAAATGTTACAGAATAATGAGTATTCAAATGCAAAATCAGGTCAGCTCACCTTCCAGCACATAAAAAAAGAATAGTAACCGGCATATAAACCATTCTACAATGTATAAACGGCAATAAAAAACATTTAAAAGTAAATTAAAATTTCTACGAATGTCTCATTCACTAACCCCCAAAAATCTTCAACAGTATCAAAAGATGTGATTTCTCGTTGATTTTCTTCCCATGACTTGCTCCGGTCGTTCTCGTAAAACCACAATGTCCATGTGTTTTGCAAAGGATGCTTAATAAGATGTTCTGGAGATATAGATTCTACTTCCTCTTCCTCCTTTTTAGGTACTATCTCCTAAAATATATAAATAAAGACAAATATTTTTACTTTCTGTATTTATTCTTATTTATTAAAAGTTTCGGTGACGTATGACCTATAGTACATAAGCCGATAAAAACGTGTCAAGGTGATTTTAATTTTAGACAAAAATATTAAAAACAGCTATGAATTTTCTTTCGACAAATACAGAGCACGTAACAACGGCTAAAAGTTAAAACTTAGTCCACGTTCCCAGATTGAATTGTCCCAAGTCGGTCGTCCTCTAATGAGATATTTTAAAAGCAGAAACTACTTATAATTATGTGTACATCATCCAACATAGATGCTGATGAATTCTAGAGCTATCATTTCTAATAACAAATAAATTTACGTACTTGTGATTCACTAAGCTTGCCCGAAGCCATTCCAACAGACAGTTTTCCTCTTTTCTATCTCGTTTCCTAACCTCGTTTCTTCGATGCTACCGAAAGTCGAACACGTTTACAATCGCGCCATCTGTTATTCGATTTAGTGTTGTGTGTTTTGTTCACACTACTCAAAGACTCAAATAGTTGCGATTGCGTGATTTTTAAAGCATTTTATTATGTTATAGTTCTGCAAATTAAGTTTTAACGGTTTTTGACAGTGGTGAATTGTGATATATTTACACAAGTTTATTTCATGAGCAATAGTAATTTTTTGACATGTTTACGTGAAGAATTATTCACGTTAATTTCTTTCAAACGGTGAAAAACAAAAACATCATCACGGAGAACTTTTATAGCATGAAGAGAAAGGTTGTTTAATATCTTTTCTAGCATTAACTGTTTTACAGCATGCAAACTATCATTATAGGAATAATTTTAATGTTTTACGATTGTACTTTTCAGTAACTTGAATGTATGCGTGAAAGAATCTATGCATACATTTAGATAGTTTTCCAATGCCTGTATTTTAATGCTTGTAAATTTTTCGTATTTCTTGCAGCCGGACGAAGATGGAGATGGGGATCAGCTTATGCCAAAAAGACATTACATGCCCCAGGAGATGCATTTTAACGCGATGGTTCCTCCGGTTCAAAACCTTCCGACTGCTGGTTGGCATCCTAATGCCATGAATAACATTCGTGGTGTTGGTGGTGGTTACCGGGGTAATATGTGGAAAAACTGCGCTCGGGGAGGGGCTGCCACCCGTGGAAACTACAGATATTTTAGGGGCAACAAAATACCAACACAAGGAAGATACGACACTAGTGGAAGTTTACCTACATATAATAACGGCCCGTATCAGGTGATGTTCCATTTTATTCATTGATATATATTTTACAAGTCAGCATTAAAGTCGTTTCTGCTGAGGTGAAGATGTGTGCAAGTGTATACCTACTATGTCTTACACAGTCCCTTATATATCAGGTCTTTCTCCCATACTATAACAAGGGTATAGGTCTCTTTAGTGTACATGTTTCATTCAAATTCATCGCACTTCCTAGTTCATTTTTGAGTTGCTTTGTAGTTTTTAGTGCCAAGAGAACTCTTAAATTAATGAATGCAGGAGTAAATAAATAGAGCGTGAATGAATAAAATGTATGAATCGTTTTAAAGTTATTGAAAACTCAGCTTTGCAAAACATTACCGAAAAGAAGTGCATATGTTGTTATTATAAATAAATGCAACAATCTAACATTTGGCATGCATGAAATTGGTCTTTCAGTTAAAATGCCCCGTGCATTAAATGTGGAATTTGTTAATTGCTTTATTAAATCTCCCTGACATTAAGAGTTTGAAATACTTAAAACAAGTTCACAAAAAACAGTACAATAGTGAGAGTTAATTTGTTCTGATTAGCCAAAGAAAATTAAGTTATGGAGCAGTGGTAGGCAACCTATGATCCTTGGGTCAATGAGTGGCCTGCTATCACAATATGGGTGACCCACAAAGGTAAACACGTTTAGAAGGGTTTACGTTTTGAAAATAAAGGAGTAATTCAATTAGTGATATAGTTTATATAACCACCCAGGTTAGATATTTCTTTTCACTCAAATCAACCCATAACATTTTCCAAAAACCACTAATTGGCATACCATCATTAAAGATTACCAACCACTGCTATAGAGAAAAAACATTTACATGATTCTTCCTTCATTTTTATTAGAATATTCGGAGGAAGTGCAATATACCCTACCCATCAAAACGGCACCACCGTTAGACATATATTTCTTGTAATTACCATGACAACCATAAACAAACAAGCATTGGAAACAAAACGGGTACAGCTTGCATATTAGACCAGCTACTGCAGTCTATGAAATGTTCTTCTGCTTGCTTTCTTTAGTCGGGTGTAGACCACTCAGGGTGCTACCCAGAGCAAAAGTAACCTTAACCATGTGGGCAGTGATTGGGTGAGTAAATGTCGAAAAAGGAAACAGTAAATATTGTTGATATTTAAATCCCAAATACATAAAGAATAGCATAGTAATCGTTGATAAAATTGTTG
Organism: Uropetala carovei; assembly: GCA_036926305.1. Taxonomy (NCBI): domain Eukaryota; kingdom Metazoa; phylum Arthropoda; class Insecta; order Odonata; family Petaluridae; genus Uropetala; species Uropetala carovei. Next base: position 3,919,073 of record JAXCHB010000098.1, on the reverse strand, counting down.
CTAAAAGAACTTCTTTGGAGGGGGGATATATTGCACTTTGACCAAGTACTCTAATATTGTTTGCACATCTTTGTTTTTTCTGTGTTATTTACAGTTCTAGCATATGTTGTCATAATGGATAACAAATATCTTTTATATATCTGTCGAAGTTCAATCTGAAGGATTTACAAAACTACATTGCATCTTAACATCTTGCTTATTGCATTATTCTAACAATAACAGCTGTGTGACTCAAGATTTATCTTTTCCACTTGCATCGTGGTTAAGCATTTGTTTAGAATGATTTTTCTCTGAAGGTTTTCTTCATAATGGTAAATCAATGGATCTCTTTCTACAAATTTTGTTCCTTCTCTTGTTTGTGTAGAGAATAACCTCATTCCTCTCAACTAGCAATGAATACTTTATTAATAACACTCTATCTTAGTTGAATTGCGTGAAACAAACTTACCAGTGTTCACTTGTAAGAATTCCTGTGCAACAAAGTTAGGTTTTATTGTAATGTGATGTGATATTTTATGAGTTTTCTAAATTTTAATTCTTGCAAAAATACCATAATGCAGCTCCAAATTATGTGTTGATTTTTGGACATTTCTGTTTGCCTCTCGTATGTCACACACAATAAGATTGTCATTTCCATTCATTTTCTTGTTTCTAATTTTTTATTTCTGTTATAATTGATGGAATAATTTCTTATGTCAGAGATTATGCATCTCAACACTAGAGAGTTCTCAAGTTGCATTGAAATTTTGAAGTGATAACCCTGTATCTATATACTTCTTAACAGAATTATCATAAATTATATAGTTTGGCCAAGGCACTGGATGCATTTTCAACAACTTTTGTTTAAAACCTGTTTTAAATTTTTTCTGGCAGCTATAGATTGATTTTTATCCAATTGTGCAATGTTCAGCATTTATTATTATGCTAGGGTTATTTTAAAAGTATATCCTGCTTTTCAAAAATTTGGTCTCTTAGGCACTAAAAATTACAGCAAGTTTTACTCTGGAATATCCACAATTTTCTTTTGATGCATGTTGAAAATTCTAATGGTCTTTTAGAAGTAAAATCTACTTGCTTTTCACACAGTCAAAAGTAACATTCTTTTTGCATAAAACACAGTAGTAATAATAATGATAGTGACAGGATTTGTAAAATAAGAAAAGGTATCAATTTTCAGTAGAAAAATACGAGGGGTGATTGAAAACTTCTCAGACTTACAATTAGTAGAAAGGCAGTAATTTAGGGAAGTGTTGCTTATATACATTGTAGCTCATAGTTTCATTATAATATTCACAGCTTTTTAGGCTTTTTCTATATAGTCTCCCATGATACTGATACATTTTAATGTTTTCCTCTGTTGTGGCTAAGACAGGACATCCTCCATTGTGGGGCTCCTCCTCCAAGCTTTCTTTTCCCCTTTCAAAATTTCCTACCCACTTCTTCACTTCTGAATAATTGTACGCAACATTTGATGTATATCTACATGGATGTCTTTAGCAACTTAATACTAAAACTTTCAGAATAACGTTACAAATCACAGCTTAGTGCTTGGGGTTGCAGTGGTGGAGTGGCTAGAGCGTTAGCCTTCCACGCAGTGGCCCTGGGTTGAAATCTGGTGGTGGTCAGATTTTTCAACATTGGATCATCCTGTAGCCTACTGGTATGGTTTGAAGAGACCGTGCAAGGCAGCGTTCTTGTCCTTCAGAAAGGATGTTAAGCTGTTGGTCCCATTGGTTCTCTTCATAAAGAGTAGACTAATGTCGGCACTGGGTTTCCTTCCTCCCTCCAGGCTGTCTCTCCAATGAAGGAGGAGTTATGGCTATAATATTACAAGAGGCTGATTAGCCAGAAAAATATACAAACATTACAGTACAAACAGCTTGGTGCTCGAATTTTACCATGTCAATTGAGGGTTTACATGACTACACACAATTATTTGCTGAGAATGAACTCTAGAAAGCATTATCATTAAACTGTGTATACATTGTTGAAAGATGTCAAGCTACAATGCATATAAAAGATACTTTCCTCCCGTATTCTCCTCCTACTTAGGCCGAGAAGTTTTCAACCACCCCTCATGTTTTTACCTATATAAATATTAAATGCAACCATTGCTTGTTTCAAAGACAATACCTTTCAACAAGAAAAACTCAGTGCTAACTTATTTATTAGGTCAATGTGTCCTTTGTCACTTTGCAATAATGTGAACTCAAAAAACAGCACCTTACAAGACATAATACTCTTCTAATCACCAATTTTATAATGGCTGCTAAATTTTCATTAGAAGTTGTTTTTCCTTTGTTGTACATTCTGTTGCAGATAATGATGTGCTCCTAACATTCTTTCATTAAAATGCATATTTAGCCCAAATTCATAGGCTAAAAAATTATATTAGACAAGGGAAATTTGCAGTGTTGCAACACAGACAATGTTTCTGTTTTTTGGAAGAGCTGTAAATAATATTTGTGTGGCTGAAGTATGGACTCTTGCATGATTTAAGGGAGCATTTATAGTGATTCTGTGATAGAAACATTAGAAAAGGAAGCTTTTATGAAGTGCCCATTTTTTTAGCTTTATTTACTGTTATTAATTTCAAGGGCTCATTCACAGACATAACAGCAAAATACTGGTTTTCTGAGCATGGAACAGCAAGTTAAACATAGTTATGTAAACAATGGATGGCATGTGAAAGTTTTTAGAGAGATATATACCTTTTTTTATTCATGATGGTGAAAGCACCGAGGAGTCCCTAAAGTAGACTATTTTTACAAATATGCTGTGAGTGTGAAAGCAATTTCAGCTGGTTCTTTAGTTCTCTGTCTATGAGATTTCCTAAGATGCTGAAATAGGTGATATTCTCGTGCCTATTATGTGAAATAAAGAGAAATGAAATATTTGGTAGCCGCAACTTTAATGATATAGAGAAGTGAGAGAGAGCGAATGAAATTCCACCAGAGAAGAGGAGAAGTGAAATGTAGTTGGTCATTGAGGAGAAATCTGAGTGAAGTTAGAGGAGATGGCTGAAATTATTCTCAGAGATAATTTTGAGGAAGGGCGTGCGGAAAGAGAAGGGTGTGTGTTACGAAAAAGAGAAGAACGAAGGCAGATGTGACTATTTGAAAGTGAAGACGTAGCGGAGATTGATTATAAGAACGATGGGAAAACTGTTTTGTTTCAAAGGCCTTTGATAGTGTGCTATGGAGAATGCGATCTATTATTCATGTGTCCAATCCAAATTATTATGTTGAAAGTGTCACACGTTATTTTATTTTTAATTCTATATTTGATCTTTACTTTCTGTTGACTCATTTATGGAAGACAGAAGTTCAATTTTGCATCCAGTTTTATTTATAATCATGTGTTTTACACAGCTGAAAGCATGGTATTGTATGCTGTTTTGTAAAAGTCACTTCCTTTTAAAGAAGTCTTTCTACTGCTGAATAAAATAGAAACACCACATGGGAGCCTCATTTTCTTTTATTTGAAGTATAATTTTATTTCATTGATTTCTTTTTGGGAATTCCTTTTAAAATTCCTTAGGTTCTGTCTTAAACTTTAGGCTTTATTGTTGCAACAGCATCAATATATTGTTTTTAACAGCAGATCATTTGGGAAATTTATTTTTAGTATTGGTAAAGTCTCGCAGACTTGCAGCTCGTAGATAATTACAAAATAATATAGTATTGGTGAATTGAGTGCATTTATGGTTTTCATTCATTGCATAAAACGTCTTTAAACTTTAATTGTTAAAACTACAAAAGAGGAAAATAATTGCTGTGTGTTATTCTCAAAGTCAGATTTTTCCAAGTTTTTCACTCGAGTGCATCTGTCGTTCCCATTGGTATGCTATCCATTGGAGCTCAAAAGTGTTCTACAAGATTCTTTTCAAGTAGTAAAACAAACAGTGAAAAATTGTTGATTTTGAGTTTTGAAAGTCATTTATATGTTTTTTTGTTTTACATTGCTCCCATAAGCCAGCAAGAATATAACACCTGTTGATTTTATAGTTAACTCATGTTTGCCATTATGCCATAAATGTTTATTGTTTTCGACTTTATTTCATTTTTTAGATTTTTTAAAAATACTTTACTGTATTAATATTACCTCATCAGAAAAATAGGACAAATTCATAGGCATGTGTTATCATCCATAAGACTTTTTAAAATATCTAAAGAATTATGACCCTGCAATGGAATTAGAAGAAGGGTGAAAAGTCTTATCTAGTAAAGTATGTTTCCAGTCATTAGTTGGATTAACTATGAGATGTGATACTGTGAGAAAGTTTATAAAAGCTAATGTCGACAAAATGACTGCGAATCTTATTTTTCATCGTGTGAACAGCAACTTGTCTTATCAAAATCAAAACAGACTTTGATATTTGTTACAGTCTTCTTCATCTGAGTCAATGCTACCATTTTCTTGACATTTCAAACAGAAAATCATGTAACTTCAGCTTAATCTGCTTATTAAACTGGTGCTGGATACATTTTTTACATAATGTCATCAAACATTGGTCTAACTGAAAGCCATTTTGCTGGAATGGGGTATTTGTAGTAAAAGTTATGTTACAATTCACTTTTTTAAATGACAAAATGATATGATATGATGACACCAGAAATATAAGCAGTGTCAGCAATTTAATGTAATTGCCTTTTGGTACAAGAGAGAGCACTAGTGTGTCATGAATTCCCTGATTGGTAGTCAAGATCAGGGTTTATCTGACAGTTCAGTTCCATCGGTTTTGATCAATCCTCAGTAAACTTGTGATATTATAACTTGCTGGAAATATTAAGTGGTGTGCTTTGGACCTTAGTCAAGGGTTGGTGTGTCATAAAATACTATAGAAGAAATAGAGTGATATTGATGCTGTTGGTGACAAATTCCAGAGAAGATGGAAAACAAAGTGATGCAGTGTTAAATTTTGAGGAAAAATTTAAGAGTTTATGGGCCGTTAGGATTGAAAAACATCTCGATTTTTCATTTCAGTAGTTGATTTAAATGTCACTGGCTGCATAATATTTCTGTTGCTATTTTTAATAGTAATAATTCTGAAGTATTGCCATAAGTGCTGCATTTCAGTTAATTATTGATAATTGCCTAAAGAGAATGCTTCCCATCTTTTGAGTTGATCGTGAAGTGCTAGAAGAATTTGTGATACTGTGATTTCTGAAGAATGTCGCCTCTGAATATTTAGGAATCACATTTGAAGAATATTCTATCTAAGATCATTTGAGTTCTTGGTCTTAGCTGCCAAACTGCTGCCAAGAAAGCATGTAGCACAAAGTGAAATAATTTTGGATAAAATATTTTCAGCATCATTTATAATCGCTAACTCAGTAAAATTACAAAGGATATGAAGAACATTCCTTAGCTTTCTGATACATATAACAATTTCAGTTATTGTTCTACACATCAAGGCACTTTGGACCATTACTTCCTTTCATGTTTTTAGAACAATCTTATCAATATAAGTGGAGTCATTAAAATCTGATAATTGAAGCTAGTGGAACTTAAGCAAATGTTCAGAAATTGTTTCAGCAAACAGAATGATCAATTGTTTTCTTTTCATGGATAAGCAAAGGTGACCTTCCAGAAACATTTACTTTCTGAAACTATATTTATGAGAATGATTAGTGAAGAAAATTAGAAAAATAGTGATGGTTTTTCATAAGAGAATGAAATGATAAAGCAGCTATGTGTACAGAAGAATGTCGGCCCAATAAGAAACTTCTTAAACATTGAATTTAATTCATTAGCAGACATTTCTCCGTTCACTGAGCAAAGAGGCATGATTTATTGAGTCCAGAATTTACTACACTAAAAATCCAAATTATCTAGTGAACATCCCATCAAGGTGTTGCTGATATTTTTTCTCTGCTAAGAAAATGTTTGAGCTTATATTATCATGTTTCTGAGAAGAATGTGTTTCCCACCTGGTGTTTTTTGTGCCATCAAACATACATTGCAGATATATCCAACAAATACAGGGAATTCGTCTCTTAAAAATAGCAAAGTTATTCCAGGTGCACCTAAACCCATTTCTTAAGGGCACAAGGTCTGGACTGATATAACAGAAATAAGTTCTCAGTGTTGAAAATTTTCAATCGAGTGCTGCATTTTATTTGAAATCCTATGTAGTTTATTTTGTGTCATATATCCCTTGCTTTGAAAATAAAATATAGTGATGGCAGAATGTTAAAATGATGAAAGTGAGTCTAATATTTGCGGAAAACTTCATGACAAATTATTTGGAGATATCCTGGCACATTTCTGCTGCTGACAATGAATTTGTGTTAGTTGCTCACTTTTCAGCCAATCTGTGATCTGATTATCAAGAGTTAACTGTAGCCATTTGATTCTGCTTCATTAAGCAAAGACACATTTATGGCATTGGGTGTCATTAAAATGTAGTTTTGGAATATAATGGAACCTGAATCATATACTGGTCATGAGCCCTCTAGATGCCTGGATTATAAACATCTGAAAAGCAGGCTCAAGCATCATGATGAAGCAGCAGTTCCAATTGTAAGTAAAAACAAATATGAATACATTTGTATGTTAAGTAATCGTTTATTATACTTTGTATAGTATCTATTCATAGTAATGTAAAAAAAAAGATGTTTGGGTTCGAAAAACTATAGATTTGTAGGTTTAGATTTAGGGTATTTTATATTAATGATTTAAACCTCTATTATCTTACTGGGTGAACCAAGAATTTTATCATATGGCAAAACATGAGTATTAAATTTGAAGTGTCTATCTAAAATTATGATTTCAAATCTAAATTGGCTCATAAGAATTATTAATTTACGCATTAATCTGAGATTTTTGACTTGTTGTAATAGAAAGGTATGTTTGTGGTATACAATTCCAGAAACGTGAATATTTCCCAAAAACTAGCCCACAATTTTGAAGAGAGAAAAATATCTTTGCAATTCAAGCTCATAAAATTTTCCATTAAAAATAATTTTTCTTTATTATTTTTATCTAAATATATTTTTGTCTGAAACATATTCTTTAGCAATTCTACACAAACATTCTGTGCACCTGATAATGAACAGGTAAAGCATTTCAATTCACATATATGGGTTACTCAATATTTGCTTATGTTGTATTTATTAATATTGCAACAAGCATGCACTGCTTTGAGGCAATCAGCTGGAGGAAAAAAGATGAGTTTTTAAATTTTCTAATAATAATTTTAAAGTAGTCTTTTTCCTGATAAATATTTGGCTTCTAATTGGAAGATTAATACCCTTAATTCCATTTCAGTATTCCAATAGCTTTCACTTCCATTATACAGGCAACCCTCGGGTTACGTAACCCCCGACTTGCGTAAATCTGCACTTATGTAAATTACATACGGAAAAAATTTCGCACTGCTTACTCTAGCGATTTCTGTGAGCAAGCGCGAACTAAATTTTGATCCATGTGCATAAAGAAAGAAGGTAAGACGTGGGCTGTAATGTGCCATTTTAGCGATTTTTTCACTTTATCTCAAGACTTTGGTGTCAAATTGCACCCGAAAAAAATGCCACTGCAACTACCGCCTTATGTAGTGAATCGATCTAACAATGTACCTAATTCTAGCGACTAGATATAATTGCAGCATAATCTGCACTCAAATGAATACATTGATAATAGATAACATTGTTCTTGCATTCTGTATGTTACCGTGGTTTCTCTCCCAATCCCCTCAGTCTTTTTCCGATTGTTGACGCGTGTGGTCTTCGTATGAGTTTACGCTTTCCATTTCGGATTTACGTTCGTTTACCTTTGTAAAACAAAACACACTCAAAATACAACTATCTCATTACAACAGCCATTATTTCCCCCATCTCCTGTACTTTCCATAGTAATTTCCGACTTACACAAATTTCGAGTTATGTAATGAGTTCCGGAACGCATTACTTACGTAACCGGAGGGTTGCCTGTAAATAACTTACTTCCTTGTTGCAAGTTCTCTTTGTCCTTTGGATTACAGTGGAATGCTTGTTGGAGTTTAATTCATCTCTCTAATTCAGTGTTCCTCAGCCTTTTTTGCTAATGTATTATTTTGATGACTTAGGTGCTTTCTTCTTTTTTTAAAGAATGAAGCCCATGTTGTGTTTGGTGTCCCCATCTGTACAAGTATGTCAGAAGCTATACCACTTCACTGATTTTGATCAGATGTGGGTTTTAGGATGTATATCAAAGTAGAGGAAGAAAATTACAGTATCCGGTCAAATCAGCCTATCAGAGCTGCCAATTTACAGGGTACTTAAAGTGAACTTTTTACTTTTACTTGTCAAGTATTAATTCAAGAAAATAACTACTCTTCAGAAGTTGTAGGACAGGAAAAAAATTCTTCCTGCATACATCTTGTTTGAATTCCTAGTTTTAGAGAAAGTTGCCATAAAATATTTTCCATTGCATATCTGAATCATTATTATAATATCCATTTTAATCTTCTATATCTGGCCATTTTGTTCAAACAAGAAATGGCATAATTGGATCGTATCGTTAAGGTCTGTCAATTTTCTGTTAATTTAACTAAGGCTACTATGTTTCTGCAAATAAAATTTGAAATTTCGTGTCTTTAACCCTATGATAGCACTTCCTTAGATTTGGCATTTATTAAAAGTTTAAAATACAGTGAGTTAGTATTTGCTGAATTTGAATCATATCAATCTATCATCACGAACACCTTAATGGTGGGAAAAAATCGAAATTTCCAATCCAGGATCTTCTGAGATTATGATTTGCTTTACTCCTTTTTTATAGTGCGTTTCCCGAAGTCGTACGGGTCAGATTCACAGTATTCCGTCCGCATTCGGGTTATTTCGCATAGGCTACGACCCAATGTTGCCACATTTCGAATTTCGCTCATTTCAACAGCAGCTGTGGACGAGTGAAGTTCTGAGAGCAATCATGTCAACAGCGCTCTTCAAGAATTTTTGAATGGCGTGGGAAATTTAAGACCTCTTTCTCCCCCTCACCCTACAAGTCTAACCGTAGACACGCCTCACCCGTACGATCTCTGGAAACGCAGTATAGCACATTTTCTTAAAAGAAAAAAACGTGCTTATGTGATCACTCTTGTCTGTCCATCCGTGGACAATGAACTATTTGTTTTAAGAGACATTTGGGAAACTTTTTTGAATCAGATTGTAACTCTTGTAAATCCATAAATTTTCCACTGATTGAATTTTCCAAGTAGTTAATAGATTTTATGCTCAGTGTCTCCAAAATCGGAAAAATCAAAATTTCAACATGGTATTGTCACCAAACTACGGAATTATTTGAAAAATTCTTTTTGAATTAGATAACACATAACGATCTATGAATTTTCCAATGAGTGCATTTCATAAATTTTCCACTAGGTGGCTTCAAATTCGGAAAAATCAAAACTTTGAAATGGTATGGTAGACAAATTACTGATGCTGAAGGAATGAAGTTTTTACATATGAGAAAGTATAGTGAGGATCTAGATTCCAATTGTAGGGGGAGGCAAACCTGAATCCTGAAAATTTTTAATAAAACGTGCTTCTATTACTCTCACTTTAGGAAGGGTATCTTACTTGTCATAATTCCATACACCATTTAGTATTTTGAAAATGCTAATAAAATGAATAATACATTCAAATAGATGAATCATAAGGCTAAGAACTGGGATATTTTTATTTTAAAATATACCTGTTCCTAACCATATTATGGAGTTCATTTGGCCTGTAGAGAGAATGTTTATAAGCGTCTGTAAATTAATGGTAAATTTGTGTTTTCCACAAAAATCATGTGACCGCCTCAAGATAAAATGTACATGCCATTTAGCACTTTTCTGTGTAGAAAAAAATATTACAGTAAAATTCATTATATCTGGCATGTTCAGGATGAAAGACGTGCCAGAGTAGATGATGCCTGATAAATGGACTTCTACTGTATATGATTCCTCTGTTCAAACATTGTTGATAAAACATGTTTAAAACATTTTATAACAATATTCATAAATGTAACTTCACATCTTTCGATTCTGAAGGGAGGAAAAAAATCATTACCCTTAACATCTTTGCATATTCCTTAAAATGCATCATGTGGCTCCTGTAGTACACATTCTGACTGATAAGTTGTAACGTACATCCATATCCGAATACAGAGATGAGAAAAATGCAGTAAGTCCTCACATTTTATGAATAAGTTGTGTTCCAAAAGTTAATTCATAAGTCTTATGTTTGGAACTCAACTTTCTATAGACAAAGTCTTATAAATGGTGGTTAGGTTGCCAAGTCAGTGCACAAAAGCCTATTTAACCCAAAATTAACCTGAAATATTGTACGCTAGCAGAAATACCCAGCATTGCCTGGGGAAATTTGGTTCAAATCCGATCGGAATTCTAGATGATACATGGTATTTAAGAATTCAATCAGCCACCATTTTGAATAAAACGGGCAGAGAGAAATAAAAAAACCACATATAAATTATTCTTGGGAGCCCTCCACAATTGTACCAAATTTGATTCAAATCAGTACTAGGACTTGGGAAAATATGCATAGTTTAATCTTTAAATCAGCCACCATTTTGAATCAAGTGGACCGTTTGACGCTAAAACTCCATGTTGACCCTCCCCTTGTTAGTGTCTCCTACAATCATGCCAAATTTGGTCAGAATCGGTTGAGAAATGTGGGCGTGCATAAAGGAAGAGACAGACAAGTGGCCACCATTTTGAATCAAGCAGACAGACATACACTAAAACCACGCTAACCTTCTCCTTAGTGCCCCCTACTATTAGTGTCAAATTTGGTTGGAATCGGTTGATTGTGGGTGTACATAAAGGAGCAGCCGCCATTTTAAAACGAACGGACAGATGGACACTAAAACCATGCATTAACCTTCCCCTCGGTACCCCCTACAATCGTGCCAGATTTGGTCAGAATCAGTTGAGAAATGTGGGCATGCATAAAGGAACAGACAGACAGATAGACAGACTTACTAAAATATAGTGGTGGAGATTTGCAATGAATAACAATTGAAAACAATACTGTTGTAAATTGTTGTTTTGTCTTTTGTTATCATCCCATTCATTGAACAAACAAATAACTGAGAGAGGGTATAATGGACCACCGGGTCGTAGAACATCCTGTGGAGGGTGGACACTATGCTCCACCGCTGCAAGTAGTTCACGAGAATGGCAACTGGTTCATAATTACGGGTTGGTGTTCATATCCCTATTCATTGAAGTATTAATACCTTATGGAGCTATGTTCCAAAGTATGGGCATTCATAAGACAAGGACCACCTCTATACAGGCAGTCCCCTACTTTCGTACATAATGCGTTCTTGAAAACATGTACGAAAGTCGAATGTACGGAAGTCGAGCAATAGACTTACATGTTATAATAGGGATACCGTTCCCAGAGAGCCAAAAAATATTATAAAATCTCTAATCTCCTATAATATATTTTGAAGGGTGTGTTTGTTGGTTTGTTCATGGAACTCCTCCTAAACGATAAAAGCTAGAATATCCTAATTTGGTAAGATTCTTCCTTACATCCTAACTTAGTGAATGGTCAAGGTTTTGTTTCTGTCCATCACTTTGATTCGAAATGGCGAATGATTTAATTATCGAACGTCACGTATTTTGCCGTGTCCTGCAACTGAAATACAGGGATGAATGTAGACTACTTTGAATTTGCACTTTAAAATTACTTAAAATCATACTTCTTTGCTGGAAAGAATAAGGTTTATTTTTATTGAAGACAGATTCCGAAGTCTGGTCGAATTTGCGTAGAAATGCGGTTAGAATCAATAAAATACGTGATTGTATCAGTTTTGTTACAATACGAATAATAAGCTACCATGACAACTCCCATTGTCACTGAAATTGAGAGTTCAATGCATTTATATGGGAGAGAAGGGGAGGGAGAGAGGGGGAGAAGGAAAGGAGAGGGTGGGGAAGGGAGTTTATACATTATTTTTGATTTTTCACAGTGCAAGATTTTCTTCCTTCATTCATCTAAATAGGAAAATGCAGGGAGCGGTTTTCTTCATTTTTGCTTTATTCGACAGTTATAACTGTGTACTATCTTATTCTTGCAATGCTTACATGTTACACGGTCGAAGTTTTAGATTCACTAAATCCGTTGAAATTCAACGGGCATTCCAGCTAGTTATGGTATAAATGTTTAGTTTTTTGAGCAGGGGACTTTTAGACACAATCGTCAATTTTATAATAAAGAGAGATAGAGCAAAATGCAATAAAATATTTAAATAATTGCACAAATAAACACTGCTGTACAGACAAAGATGGCGACGCGGCGGAAACTGTTCGCCTGGTGGCAGGCAGGCAGCACCACCATGCGGTAACTCGAAATGTTCGTTCGTCATTTCGCTGACGCATGAAAGTCCAAATTCGGCGTACAAAAGGCGGTTCAGGAGTGTCAATGTATGCTATTTTGGGTTCTTGTTCCTTTGTATTATCCTAAGGTGTAATTGATTATTATCTTTTTTATTATAATTTATCATTATTTGTTTTTTATTATTCTTTTTTCTCAAGAAATTTTTATTACTGTAAGAGTTACATTTATTCGTACTGTTTGTAACACAGTGTTTCCATCCTTACCATGATCTAGTCATTGACTATAGTTATTATATTTCGGTATTAAGTTCCCTTTTTCTTGTTTATGTTTATGTACTAGCTGATCCTGTGCAAAAATTGATTTATAAAAAATGATGATGTATGAAAATAAGTTGATCTCAATAATTCACATTTAACTCTAAAAATGTATTTCCTTACACAGTAATTGATCGCGAACTTTTATGTTTTTCTTTTTATTCAAATATATGTCCTTTCTTTTTATATAACAATCAATGCAACCGTTTATGTAGATTATCAATGAAGAGAATATAACCATGTAATGTGTTTAAAAAAATAACGTGTCCCTATTCTCATTTAATTTAAAATTTATGCGTGAGCCTATTTCCGTTAATAAACATTATGGATGTATAATATAAAGGTTCTTCTTACAAAGAGATAAGATTCCTGCATTCAAACGATGATAGGAAGATTCAACTGCTTTGATTGAATCGTTAGAAACCCTTCCCATATGCAAAAGTCACTTCTTCCTCAGGAACACAAAACTTGCTGTCCATTCATGCTGAATGTCCTCTTTTCTCATTCATCTATTGAAAAATTCGGTTGTAATGAACCTTTTTGGAAACAAAGAAAAAGCAAATTTAGAGCCCTATGGTTAATTACAAAAAAGAAACCTTATAAGCATAAAAAATCAGTACAATATATATTGTATGAACTTTCTCATATACTAATGCATCATTTAGTTATCTTTTGAAAAATATAGACTATGTAGAATCATTATAAACATGAACTTAATTTTTTAGAAAATCCAATTGTTATGAAAGCTGCCCAAGAATAAACTAGCCTTATATTAATATTTTGAGAAATATGAACTATGTAGTATTATTGCAGGCATAAACTCAAGTAACTGTACGAAATTTGATCAAAATCGGAGCTGTTTTTGAGAAAATCAAATGCATACTAAAATTGCCTAGGAGAAATTGCCCATCATTATTGTGCAATGTCATCCATTTCTTCATAGCTTTTATTCTGTATGACGAAATGCCTAAGTACGAGATTTCATTTATTTTCACTGTACTGTTTAGGCTCTAGAGCCACAAACAGACAGCATGTCAAAAACCACTTTTTCGGACTCAAATAAAACTAAAACGTACATTTCCATCAAAATTTTGAGATCGAATTTTTTCATGATTACAGTACTTTCTCAGTGTACTTCATATGTGAGAAGGTAATAATAAAAATGGTAGTACTCACTCTGGTGTAGCAGAAATTACTCCACGCCAGGGGCTATTTGGTCACACATGCACAAAAACACAAGCAAAACCACACGTACTTCCTTTGCATATCTAGGTAATTTTAAAAAAAGGAATTGCATGCGTGTGGTTTTTGCTTGTATGTTTTTGTGCATGTGTGAACAAAGCATTTCATCCTACTTTGAGGGTACACCGTACATATTTATGACTTCTGCAAAGTGAAATTTGAGACTCAGTAAATATATAAAACAACTTCAAATAAACGAGAATACTGTCACACCATCTCAATTCCAATTGTTTTGTTTGTTAGGTTTATGACATCATCAAAAGTTTACGTTGCATTTTAATATTAATTACAGTATAATATAGCCCTCTGATTCCCATTAAAAGCTTATCCATATAAAAGCACTGAGCTCATTGCCATGGTAGTCGATTGTGGAGACCCAGAAAAACGCCCACTTTTTACTGATAAAAACTAAAAATATATGCTAAACTGACACGATTTTGAATTTTGTCTTCAAGAATAATATACTACAATCTTTTAGCTTTCCTATAGTTCAAGTCCTGAGTTCAAATCTTGACAAAATAATTTTAAAAAGCAAATATATAAACCTCTTCACCGATTTACGTGCTTTTCTTATTGGAAAATAATGGGGTAGAAGCAACTAAAAATTAAATGTAAGAAGCAGGTGTATATTATAGACGGATCTAGGTATTTTGGCACCCGGGGCAGAGAACATGCCCCTAACCCCAACCCTGTATTTTATGACATGCAAAAAGGAATAATTCTAATTACTCTCTGTCATTCGCTGCCAATTTCACTTTATCACATCATTTCAATAAATTTTATTGTTGTAAATATATGTTTATATAAAATAAATATGTATACATATACAGGCAGTCCTTGACTTACAACATTTACTAATTAAGGAACATGCTCTGGACTTAATGTGCTGCTGCACAGTTATGACGCTCAGCAGGCCACCTGGGCTGAAATGACGTTTGACATCTTAAGGTCGATTCAGGTTACAATATATACGACAAGTAATGATACACCGCGTAAAACGTGCTACAATATAATTTTAAGCGACTTCACATGAAAACCTGTCAAGTCGTCTTCTTAAATCCATTCTACGAGTTATTAGATTTCAGACGAAGAAGGGCATTCAGAGTGATTCTGTATGTGATTAAAACTTACAGAGGTAGAAGGGAAGGAAGTAGCATCGGTGAAATGTTTTTTCAAGCACGTGGGGCAAATTAGATTTTCGCAGCTGAATGATCAAATCCCTGGAAAACAAAATACAAAAGGTCATTTTTAGAGTGGCGGTCCTCGACTTATGAGTCATTTAGTCTACGTATGTTACGATGCTACTGTGGTTGTGGAAAGTTCTTATATTATTGTGTTTAACTTTATTTGCCCTTAAAAATATCTTATAAGAGAAATTCAAGTGCTGGAGATGTTTCTGGTTCTAAGAAATGTAGAACCACAACAATGGAAACAAAGATTGACGTAATTAAGAGCTCTGAAAAAGGTGAGACGCCTGCCAACATCAGTCGGGCCTTGGATATTCCTCGTATGTCTGTGGTGACAATCACCTAAAACAGCAACATTGTAACCTCCAATTTTTATAAGTACACACTTTATTCCTTCAGTAATTTTTTCTACTTTCTACTTCTCGATGATGTTTTTATAAGTCATTATTGTATCTCAATTAGAATAAAAAGATGTCTAGTTTTTAATGAGTTATATTTATCTCTGCCTGAGTACAATATTACTGGTCATCATCTGGCCATTGGGATAGGAACGTAACCCAAATTTTTAACATTGCTCTTATAGAAAAATGTGGTTCGACTTACGACTTTCAGGAACCAATTGTGTCGTAAGAATGAGGACTGCCAGTAATCACAATTTTGTCAACCTCTAGAATGATGCATCTGGGGGAAGAGCCCTGCTCACCCCACCCTCGTCTTGGCCGTGATTATAGATACATACTGAATTTAATCTATTGTAATCTGACCTTTTTTTTTACTTTTTTACCTCCTTAAAAATTGCCACTCGGCTTAGAATCAGGCCTTAAAAAAATGAATGAAAAAATAAGGTAATCAATGCATTAGCACCTGTAGTTACATTAAAACTCTAGATATAAATGTATTAATATATAAGAAAACAATCTACTTTAAATGTATGTAAAAAGAATCAATAATTGAATAGGAAAAAATAAATGTTTCGATAAATTCACTTCCGAGCCATCTCTATTATGCACAAGCGTGTAATCCTAGAATTCCTTTAGTCAACCGTCATTTCCTTGTGCTTTTGCAAGCGTAAATTTTTATCATTTTCTTTGGCGAGTTTTTCAGTTTTTTTTTATAATCCCGTAACGGGATGAACACATTATTCTGCAGACTTTAAGAGAAAAGTGATAGCACATGCGGAAGAAACATCAAATCATGCTGCACGATAGCGCTACAGGATTTATGAGTCGAATGTGAGACGATGGAGAAGACAAAGAGAGAAACCAGGATATTTTTGTTGTGAGATTAAAAATCCAGGACATAACCGGAACAAATTACATTTTAGTAAAAATTATATTTAATGCTTGAATATAACGTAATTTGTGTTGTGTTAATTTTAGTTGATACCTTTTTTTATTTAATTATGAATTGAAAAACCAGGGCTTTCATACTTTTCAGTATTTTTTTTGACAAATCCCTGAATTTTCCTCCTGTGTGAAAAGTGGGGGTTGACTTACAATCGATTAAATACGGTATGTGGCAACTAGGGGTTGTGGGAAACAAGTCCGGTGGACAGTTACCAGAATCTTTCATCTTTCTGAATCATGCATAACACTCCTCTTTGCCTGTAAACCTTTAGTATGAATATTTTTTCTTAATGCATGCCTTAAAATCCAAAATTTACTCTTGGCTTATAATTGAATCACAGTGATTTGATCAAATCATCATTCTGTTAACAGAGGGAGTAATGCAACTTTTTATATTTCTGCTGTGAAAATACACTAACAAGGAGAGTAGGGAGGCTAGTACCCTCGCATTTTGTTCAAATTTCACATGGTGATAGCTGATGTGTTCCGATTTAACGTGTAACTTGCCGTTTGTGTGAGTAGGCCTTGGTTGTCGAGATATCGCAGTTTGAAATTTTTGGAATTTCGGCCGATTTCCACATGCGCGTTAAGATTCGTGAAAGTCACTCCACTATGACGAGCCGGCCGTAGCTGAAGTGGTAAGGCATTGGGCTAGTAAGCCAGACGTGCAGGATATAATTGAGAAAAATAGTACAATTAAAATTTTTACAGTCGTAAGAAATTAATAATGGGAATTGTACATTTTTCAGCATTAAAAAAGATAAAAATCAGCAAAGAAAAATTCCACAACTGGGACTCGAACCCCGCACGTCTGGCTTACTAGCCCAATGCCTTACCACTTCAGCTACGGCCGGCTCGTCTTAGCGGAGTGACTTTCACGAATCTTAACGCGCACGCAAAAATTCCAAAAATTTCAAACTGCGATATCTCACACAAACAGTAAGTTACATGTTAAATCGGAACACATCAGGTATCACCATGTGAAGTTTGAACAAAATCCGAGGGTACTAGCCTCCCTACTCTCCTTGTAAGTTTCATTCTTTTATCTTTTAATATGATATAGATCCTCAAAGACCTTCAGTAGTAACTTAAATCATCATTCTCCAGTATTATTTCAATAGCTGCATCGGCTGAGTATTTTTGGACGTATTTCTTTTTGTTTAGCCAGTTTCAAAGGAATAGGAGGATATCTTAGAACAGTTGGGAAGGGGGAAGAAACATCAATGTGGCATTGTGCCCCAATTTATATGTATTTTAAAAAAGGTAAATTAGTAGGTCAAAGGCCAATCAAATTGGTTTTAAAACCCTGCCACCATGAAGAACTCTTTATTGCAGTTAAGGTGAGATCTTTCTTTTGTTTTTATGTTCTGTAATTGTTGAGTTATAAAATCATATATATCTAAACAAGAGGATAGAAACAACCATTTATAGCATAAAACAGCCTCCTGTGACCTTGGATGACCTAAGAGCCTACGTCTCCTTTCTGATGGAAATGAAATGAACCCACACACAAAAGCTTTGTGCTGGTTTCTTAAGCTATTTAAAGAGAAAGCAAATCAGAAAATGTATGCCCAAAGTTTTGAGTCTTTTTTAGTCTTCAGTTTTTTTAATTTTCCTAAGTTGTATTTTCTGGTTTGGTAAGGAAGGTGATTTACTTTGAATTTGCAAGTTCAGCTTCCTATTCATGTTGTTTAGAAATACTCGTTTGTTTGCCAATATTCATTTGTTTGTTTGCCAGTATCATTGTTTAGTTTGTTCAGTTTTATGCCTTCTTGTCGAGATTTTCCATTTTTGTGATATTGTATTGGACCTTTATTGTATTTCATTCATCAACTTATATAAAGAACCATTTCTTTTTTGTTATTTTATTGTGTATTATCTTTTTCTATGGTTTTGTTGTGGATTAGGTTTTAGGATGGTTTCTGCCTCTAATTAAATTATTAGAATGTTTGTCCAACAGTTTGGAGGGGTCAGCATCAAGCATAAATGTGACATCTGCAGAAAATACATTTATCTTTGACCAAGAAATAAAATTTCACCCTAGAAATTATATGGAAGGGTAGGTTCATGCTGTCTTCTTTTGGCACTGAAGCTGTAGATACTTAATGACTTTTGCCTGTCATGAAATATTTCATTTCAGGATGACATTTCTCATAGAATTTAATTTTTTTACCATGGAATTTGTTCCTTAGAATACTTGTTTCAAGTTTGAGTACTGAGACTTTGCTGCCAAATATATTTTTCTAATAAGAGATCTTTTGGACCTTTCATGAATTTATGAGGGATGCTTAAGTTTTTTTCTCCAATGTTTTTGTATTCATGAATTTGGGTAAATTGTATTTCTTTCGTATCTGAGAAATTGAACATATGCTTTAATATCATTAGTACATTTGGCGAAATTTGTGAAAATATTGGACTAAATATTTGAGCCCAAGTTACAACCTTTGCTGAGTATATCATGCTTGAGCTATTGTATGATTTATTGGGTATAATTCATCGACTGAGCTAACTAGTTTAACCTTAATTTAACAAAAAATGGATGGCTATTTTAACATCACTGCCACAATGGGATTATTCTACAAGTGATTGCATCAAAATACAGTAAAAGCCCATTTATCTGGTACCTCAGTAGTACTGGTTAAATGAAATTTCCAGTTAAGTGAAGGGTTGACTAACTTGGCGAGACAAGACAAGCAAATTGAATTAATCCATGCTATCCAAATATCATAAATTAGGTGCATTTCATGATATTTTCTTACCTATATTTGCTGATGAGAATCCTAGGCCTTTTCAATAAATATTGGGCTCTTAATTGGGAAACCTTCATACCTCTTTATCTTGAACCACTCAAACCATATGACATCTGATTGCTCTAACATTGGCTTCTAAAGTGTTTTCCATTAGTTAATATTTTACTTGACACTGAGTAGGTGAAAATTTTTAGGCATTGTTTTTGTGCTTTTATGTCTTAAATCATGGATTGCTTTATTCATTCATTATTATATTTTACTGATACCATTGTCTAGACATTGGCCAATGTTTTGTCATAAGGTAAGCATCAACTGTTTTCCTCCATTGCTAGAATTTGCTTTATTTTTTTATATTTTAAAGTGGAATTTTATGTAATGCATCAACATATTTGTGATTGACAAATGCACATTTCTCTCTATATCATAATGTCAATTGTAACTAAATTGACATCTATTGATAGACTATGGAATATCACAGTTGACAATCACAGTAAACTCCCAGTTATCAGGCACTCATGCAACCAGAATGCTCAAGCAACCGGCATCTCTTGCCTCTCAATTTTTACTTTCTCCATAAACATAGTATGTGAAAAAAATCGAATTAGAGATTTCAACAGAAATACATGTTTTGAGGTCCCCTAAACACATTTTGACTGTTTTCTCGGTTATGTCTGTTTGTGTATGCTTGCGTGCCTGCTGCATGTGTCCGTATGTGTGTGACAGAAATTTTGCGTGCACTCTAACTCAAAAACTATTCATCAGATCAGCATGAAATTCTATATTTGTGTTTTTATATATATTATTAAGATTTGAAAAGATTTTGATAACAGTCGGTCAGCCGGAAGTAGTGGTTTACTCCTGTCAAATTTTCGTTTTTCTTAAATATTTTGCTTAAAACTGAATTTTTGTTAGACTAGTAGGTAGTGTGCCTGCCTTCTAAGCCAGAGGTCGCGGGTGTATATATATATATATATATATTAAATGATGCCTTCCCCGCAAAGCCAATTTAAGGCTTGTCTGCAGGGGTGGATTGGGAGCAAAAATCAGTTCCTGGCAGAGGCATCAACCTCAAAGGCAGCCCCAGCCCAGGAGCAGCATCGGCCCACCGGGACTTTGCCCGGTGTCCCGGCGGCCCAATCCGCCCCTGTGTATATATCATCATCATCATAGGTAGTCTATCCGTTGACAGGTCCGTGATTATTCTAGGTTAAACTTGGTTCTCCATATACACCTATTTTCCGCAGTTTTCTTCATGTCTTGATAGCTCTCTTTCCCTTTCAAGTCGTCTACTAGCTGAAACCTTTTCCTGCCTATATATATATAGGCCTATATATATATAGGCAGGAAAAGGTTTCAGCTAGTAGACGACTTGAAAGGGAAAGATAGCTATCAAGACATGAAGAAAACTGCATGTATATATATATATATATACACACACACACACACACCCCCCCTCGAAGGGGGATGCCAAATTTAACAAAAATGAAAGTCTATCAGAATAAATTCACAAGGCCAGCGAGCGCCATATTATATCTCGCCTCAGGCGGCAAAATGTCTGGGCACGGCACGACCCTGTGTGTGTGTGTATATATATATATATATTTTGCCGCCTGAGGCGAGATATAATATAGCGCTCACTGGCCTTGTGAATTTATTCTGATAGGTTTTCATTTTTGTTAAATTTGGCACCCCCCTTCGAGAGGTGCCTGAGGCGGTTGCCTCGCCACCTTACCCATCGGCACGGCCCTGTATATATATATATATATACACACACACACACACACACGCGCGCGCACAGGGGTGGTATGGGAGCAAATATATATATATATATATATATATATAAGTTGTAGATATTATTTTTTTCTACAACTCTTGTTTGAACTAAATTTTCATATGAGGAATATTTCAAGAGATATTCAATTTTCTTCAAAATTGACAGTTAGTGGGTAGCTCGCGCGCGTGGTAGTGACAACAATTGAATCACTAGCGCTGAAGCATGTAAGTTGAACTGTTCCTATCGCTGTATTTATTTGATTTTAGTTGACAACTTACGTATGGAGAAAGTCATGTGTTGGACATACCAATTTATTTATTACATCTAGTTGGGAATGTTACAGATAAAACTGGTGTTTTCACCAATTTTTTTACATCTAATTCGGAATGTTACCGTTAAAAGTGGCACTTTCGACAATTTTTTGTTTCCATCTAATTCGGAATGTTACTGCTAAAATTTGCGTTTTCAGCATTCACAATACACAATTGTTGACGTTTCTTGAGCTTGGTGTTTCTGTTAAATAAAATATTTCGCACACCCTTTTTAAATGTCTCCTAAAACCCCAATATGTGCTAAAGTTAATAAAAGGAAACGGGTTATGCTAACCTTAACCCAAAAACTTGATATAATAAAACCTTTAGAGAAAAGTGAGAACTGCAATGTTTTAATGAAAGAGTTCAATGTCAGTTCTTTCACTATTTATGACATTAAAACACAGAAATCACAGTTAATGAAATTCGTTAATCTTCTGAGACAACTAGAAGAGTTGAATATTGGCGCACTCTTCATAAGCCGAAACTTGAGCAATTGGATATTGGTATTTATAAATGGTTTTCTATAAAGCGTTCCGAGGGAGCCCCTATTTCTGGACCAATTTTTATGAACAAATGGAGATTAGTGAACCATGTGCGTTTTCAGATGGATGGCTAACACGTTTTAAGATCAGACGTCTAGATATTTTGGGTGTTAAAAAAATCGGCCGACCAAGAAGCTGCCGATAAATTTTGCGACTTTTTTGAAATATTAGTTAAGGGATATAAATTATCCAACGTGTTTAATTGCATTATTTTCATATTTACTAACTGCACTGTATGTAATGATGTCATGATTGCATGTCACTATTCGCTTCTCTTTTGTTTAATATCATTTTGCCTCAAGAATTTCTGCTAATACATTGTGTTGGGTGTGGATCATTTCTCTCATTTTCTTGTGCAAGGAAACAATTTTTTTGTCATAAAATCCTAAACTTTGTACAAAATTAACCCTTACCTCGCATTGTTATTAGAACAAAAGAGAAGTTAATAGCAATAGGCATACGAGAAGTTTCATAGGATGTAATGCAGTTATTAAATATTAAAATATTGCAATTAAACACGTTGAATAGGTACTTGTATATTTGAGTTTCATTACTTCCTTGAATGTCAAGGAATTATTTAAGAACAATTGAGTGGAGTACCTAGTCTACAGGTTAGCAATTCCAAGGTGAATGTACAATTCTGCATCTGTTCCTTATTTTGGTATCCAAAAGCTTTATTGAGGCCTACCCAATAAAACTCTCAAGCAACCGGAGTATTCACTTAACCAGAAAACCCAATTCCCCAGGAATTCCAGATAACTTGGAGTTTACTGTATATAAGTTTTAAGGTGAATAATGTTGGACTCTACACCCAGCATTAGAGGTGTGAGTGAAAAATGTTTCCAGATTAAATTAATGCCAGATCAACAGGCTCTTACTGTAGTAAATGGGCACAAACAAATAGAATTCTTGGTTGAATTAACTGTAAAAATTTGTAAATATTATATTAAAATCAAGAAGGAAGTTTTGATATTTAAATATTGTTTTGTTTTGAAACCATTTAATTGAAAAGATAAGATATATTTGTCTCTATGGAGCATTGCCTGTGTTTTTCTAGTGTACCTAATTATCTCTTTTTAGAAGGTGTGTGCCTGCCTCACTTTTCCGTTAGTAACACTTCCAACATCCACATATAGAATGGCACAACTGCCAAAAGGATATATGTACATATTTCCCTCTTTTCTATTTTTTAAATGAAAAGTTTTGCAATCGGTAGTTGAGAAAGTTTTTCAAAACATAGAGAAGAAAAAACATAAGCATGCATTCAAAAGGCATAAATGATTGTGTGAACTCTACTTTTCCAAAATGTTCATTTAAAAGCTCTTAAAGTTGCTAAAATTTCTTTTTTCAATTTTTCTATTTGAAGATAAATTTTAAAAGTCACATAAATCCACATTTGAAATCTTTGACAGTTGTTGCAGGTAGTGTGAGATCCACAAGATAGATGTGTGTGCAAAACTTTAATTTTTTTATTGAGTGAAAGTCTTTTACTTCTTATTTGAAGTTGAATTTACATTTGACAGTTTTTAAAATCAGCAATGAAATTTTAAGTTCAAATTTCTAAAAATTAGATTAGAAATGTATATAAATCTATTTATGTGGATTTCATTTTAAATCACTTAGAGAATTTGATGGTTTTTAAGTATACATCAGTGCTTACATTTAGTTTTTCTGTTTTAAATTTTGAAAGATTTTTCTCAGCTCATATTTAAAATGTAATTTAATATCATATTTCAGAATACTGGTTATTATCATCATCAGCCATGGTCTCAGGGAGCTTATGGAGAATCTGTTGAAGCAGACTTGGTTGTAAGTGTTAACTGCCAGATTAATTTATCAATAAATTTAACGAAATTGGTAATACTTTGAGTGGTAAGGTTCTGTTCTTGAATAATTGTCTACAAATTATAAAGTGAAGAATACATGGAAAGGTTGAAAAATATTTAATATTTGATGAAAGAGGAACATTCTTTATGCCAAACTTAGATGGGCCACATGTCATGTCCAGCTGCATGATGATGGATGATAAATGATGTATTTGGGAAATATGGTCTCCTCACATGAAAGAAGAGCAATACAAAAAAAGAACTAAAACTTCCATTGCATTCTCTTCAAGAAGCTTTATGTATAAATAGGAATTTAATGACAACTTACTGGCATATTATTGTTGCAACTGTAAATAAAAGGGGTACAAAAATACAAGATAATGGAATTGAATTACATTCAGAAAGGAAGTTTATTTAAGGTGTAGGAATTGTAAGTAGTAATGAGAACAGGATTAAATATTGCTTTCCAAGTCATAAGTAATAGATAATTGGTGATGTAGTGTCAGTATATCATAAGAAATATAAAAATAAAACCAAAAATTCTTATAACTTAGATTAACATACTAGCAGTATATAGTGAGAGAAAGGAAAGAAAATGTTCAACTACAGTTAGATATGACTGTGTCAAAAAAACTACAACCGGGCTTTTTATAATTGCATTCTGGCCATTCAACTTTTGTTGATCGATTAAACTTAAGTGCAAAGTCAGAGATGGAATGGATACTGAAATATTTAACTTGTAAAGCTTTCATTGAACAAGTCAGTCAAAATTTTATCATTGAATGCCGAAACACTGTTAGTTTATATGAGACATGGTGATATTTTACCCTTTAACATAATAAAAACCTTATGGGAAACTCAAATGTGTTGAAAAACAGGATGTGTCTGAAAAAGAGTAGGTAAAATGGAGGGTGTAAAGAATCATTGGTACTTAGGGAGTAAGCGGCTCACACTACCTAGTTCTACGTTTAGCCGCTAGATGGCACTTCTTATGCATGCCATTCTGCCTCCCAAGAACTTCCTATTTTGACCATTACATGGCACTGTGTGCATTATTTCTGTGTTCTCATTCCCGGTGGAACACAGTCACAGTGAATAATGCACACATTGCCACGTAATGATCAAAATAGGAAGTTCTTGGGAGGCCGAACAGCATGCATAGGAAGTGACATCTAACAGCTAAACATTGAACTAGGTGGTGCAAGACACCTACTCCCTATGTACCGAATCATTTAGTTTCAAATACTCCATCAGATGAAATGTACCTTTTGTGATACATTGTACGCTTTACCTTTTGACTGTTGGGTCACCTAGACCAAGGAGTGTCAATATGGTACCTTGCTCTTTCTCACTGATGAATGTCATGACAGCAGCTCTACCTCTGGCCATTTCATAATGTCCCAGCAACCTCCAGTCACTTACCAAATAATCTTTTTCATTTTTGGCCAAGGTGATATCCATCATCTTGACAGAAGTTCGGTGGTAGTTTGGAGATTTATATTGCCTTGAGGATTATATGATGAAAATAGTATTCCCTTCTCACAAACACCTGCCTCCTCAAATCCAATTTTGTGTTCTTGTCCTGATATTTAGTGCTCCATTATGGCTAACTCTTTCCATTGTTATCTTTGGCTCTCTTTTGCTCTTTCAGCCTGCACTTTATGGATCCATCCATTTGTATTATGTAGCTTCTTCCGCAACTGCACGACACCTTATACATTCCTTCCTCATTTGGTTTTTGGATGGTGATGCCACTTTTATCTTGTTGACCTTGTCAAAGGAAACAAAATGTTCACTTTGCATAGCATGTCAATGCATTCAATTGTCCCACTGCGGCATGGCAACTTGGCATAAAGCTGTTGGTTTTGGTTGCATTTCTTTTAGGTTTGTTTTTTTTTCATTGCCCATTTAATGAAATGTTCGTCAGGTCCTTTAACAGGTGTTGCTTCTCCTCTCTGAGAGATTCGGCATCCAATGCAGTTTTTGCTCCATGGATAAACATCTTAATCAGTAAATGGTATGATGCCACTCTGCTAAGGATGCTGGTATGATGTGTCTGATATGCCATATGTCTCCTGGACTATAAAACATGTCAGGATGCTACACAAAGCATGTAGGCGAATTTGCAGCAATAAATTTATTTTATTTGAGAGATAAAAATTTAGCAATATGGTCAGAGTAATGATGAAACAAAAAATAAAATGACAGTGAGCATAGCAGCATTGTCAATTTAAATGGCCAAATTCAGGAAGAAGATATGGATATGAATGAGGCAGTCAGAGTTATATTTGCAAACTTCCAGAGATTTAATGGGAGATGTATTACAAATAAAAATACTGTGAAACTTTTGTTAAGTGACGTCATACTGTTCTGAAGAAAAATGGTTCTTTGGAAAAGTCATTGAAAGGAGAAAAAATTACATTTCCCTAATGGATTATGTTCTGAGAAAAATTTGTCATTAAGCAGAGTGGTCATTGAATGGAATGGCTAATAAAGGAAGCTTCACTGCATAATATCTTGATTGCAAATGTGAATTCTATAAAGTATTTAATGATTCAAGAAGAAAGATGGTGCTTATTTGTGAAGGTCATTGATAATACACTCATCAAATCATACTATAATTTAGTATTATGTCCACACACTGTATTTTTCAATTAGAAAATAGGAATGCCAAAAAAGTGGTCATGTTTTAAGCTTGAAATATCTTGTAAATGTTGATCTCAGCATTAA
This sequence comes from Uropetala carovei, assembly GCA_036926305.1. Taxonomy (NCBI): domain Eukaryota; kingdom Metazoa; phylum Arthropoda; class Insecta; order Odonata; family Petaluridae; genus Uropetala; species Uropetala carovei. The sequence continues at coordinate 3,892,716 of JAXCHB010000098.1, read as the reverse complement.
TTTCTTTGTTTGAGGAATACATCACTCTATCTATGAGAATCGAGTAATATTCCAATCTCCTTTGTGCAACCCCCTTAGCAAATCACTCCTTGGCACATCTGCAGGATTGCAGTGCTGATAAAGCATCTTCACACCAATGGGCAATCAAAGTAGCCAGAAGTTATTTGAAGTCTACTGTCAAGAGAGAGATAAAAAGATTAACTGTTCCAGCTGTATGAAAAACACTCCATTGCTTTTTTCATTTCAATAATATTTTAGTTATTGTTTATAAGATGTAATAATTGTATTAAAAGTATTCATAGGTCTAAGCCATGTAAATTGTATTGAATTTTATTATTGAGAGTTTCTTGTGCATTTTTATTGCCTGTTGTCTTCCAATCACAGAATCACAATTAAAAGGAGTAGTCTCTGGCCTCTGTGCCCCCACCTCCCCCAGGTACACCCTTAACCTCTGTCCAGCAGCAGATGTCTCAACCACCTCAGCAGCCTCAGCTTCCTCAGCTGCCTCAGCTGCCTCCACAGCCGCCACAACAGCAACAACAGCAGCAATCTCAACAGCAATCACAAAATCACCAACAGCAGCAGGGACAACAACAGCAATCATTACAGATGGATGATTCAGGGGTTGAGGAGTTCACCAAGACGAAGAGTAGCAAGAGGAGACCTATGTCACAAAGCTATCCCTCACGACCATGGAACAAAGAAGCAGCCGAAAAGGCACTGTCTGTAGAGAATGAATACCTTAAAGGACTCAGGAGCCAAAGTCTTATAATAAGATTTCCAGATCCAGAACTTTCGAAAGAGGTGGTGAAGAAATTTCATCCTGGAATAGAAAATGTTCACTTTCAAGTACCAAGTGGACCAAGGTGAGAAGCATTTTTATGCTCAGTTTTATTCTTTGCCTTAAATTTCCAATTTATGTACCTTGCTTTGCTTGCCTATTATTTTCAAACTACAGTAGAACCTCATAAACCCGGCATTCAAAAACCCAACATTCTCAAAAACTTGGCACTTATTTGAAAGTTATATGTAAAAATCCTAATACTCTAGAACAGGGGTTCTTAACCAGGGGTATCCATATCCCTTGGGGGTATGAGAACCAAATAATGGGGGTATGGGACTCGATCTCTGAACAATTTTTTAAAAAAGTTGTTGTTAGATTAGAATAAACCGTCACCGTTATCAACGCGGGTTGAGGCGGCGAGACCGCTAACTAAGCTATTGACATCTTTTGAAGTGAAACTTTTACCTAATAGGGCTGGTGATGATGATGATGATTTCGACAGTCTGGCGAAGAGGGTATGGGGACATATTGGGCAATCCATTGGGGGTCTGTAATCGTAAAAAGGTTAAGAACCCCTGCTCTAGAACTTACTTTAAATGATGTACGCTTATCTATTTTCATTGTTTTGTTTACCTCATTAGAACCACATGTTTAGATTCGTGATGATAGCAATTGTTTTTCATTAATGCAATTAGTACTTTTGTTAAATTTTATTTTGACATGACTTCAAAAAAAGAAGACAACCCATAAGTGGTGTTATGAAACGTAAACAGAAAAACCTCACAATTGAAAAAAAAAGTGGAATTACTAAGAAAACTTGAAAAAGGTACTTCAGTGAAGAGGCTTTGCGAAGAATATAGCATTGGTAGTTCCACTGCATATGACTTAAAGAAGAAAAAACGGAAATATTGTAATTTTATGCAGAGAGTGTTACACCTATAGCTATGTGTAGCCATAAAACACTACACGTCCCGGGTAAATATTGTTGATAAGGTATTGTTTGAGTGATTTCGTCAGCAAAGAAGTGAAGGTGTACCTATTTCAAGCCTAATGCTGATACAAAAAGCGAAAATTTTTCACAATAGCAAAAAGAGTGGTAGAAGATGACATTGAAAACTGGGTTGATACTGGCAATGATGCGCCTGTTGTACTTCAGCTAACTGATGTGAAATGTGTGAAATAGTCGAAATAGTGGACATGGTTTTGAAATCTGAGCATGAAAAAGATGAAGAAAATGAAAGTGACAATGATCAAGGACAAACCTTCAATAGATTGCTATATACAATTGGTCACAGATACAATATCTGTTTTAGAACATTGCTCCTGCATTGATTTTCAAGAGATTACATGTTTGTATCGAATACAAGATAAACTTATGAAGGAAAAATCAAAATGCATGAAGCAAACTAGTTTGCCTGATCTGTTTAAAAAGAATTCTCAGAATAATGTGATGAAAATAATGTTGTAAATGTGTATTAGATATACGCATTATTTCACGTTTGTTATTTACTTTTTAATGATTCTTTTATAATTCCTCGTTTTAGTGCATGTATAAGCAATAGTCTTTATTGATAATGGGTTCCTTTTTAATTGTTATTCATCATTTGAATTATATAATCAGTTACCAAAAATGTACATTACTTAAGGATTTTTTTATAAATTTTCAAAAACCCAGCATTTTCAAAATGCTTGAAAGGTCTTGAGGTTGCCTGGTTTATGAGGTTCTACTGTAATTTAAAATGAATTTAATAAATATTAGTAATATAAAATATATGTAATGCATAAAGAAGAGTGTCTGTCTGTCAGTTCTCTATCCATTCCGACACCACAGGATCCAGTGCCACCAAATTGTACATTGAATTTACTTGCATCCAAGGGAAAGTCGAGGGCTCTGTTTACATCCATTTTCAAGTTCCCAAGTTTATTTCGTGAAGCTTCTCTTTTTCCCCATTAGAATAGAATGGTAATGAACGCATCACACCTTTGCCTTGCATTTAAAAATTATTTATAATCATCATATAAACTCGGGGCTCAGACCTAAGAATGCATAAAAGGTTATTTTTCTTACCACCAAATGCTTGTCAAATTAGTCCACAAATTTGTTTTTAACACCAAGATTTAATGTTTTTAAGGAAAAATCATTTGTCATCATGGCAATCCATGTTGGATTTTCATAGAATTATGTAATCCTAATGGAACTGGCATTTGGTGTGGATCCTAAACGACTGTGTAGATGCAGAGAAAGAGAGGAGATAGGGCAGAAGGGAGGGATAGAAAAGGAGGGAAAGAAAGGTTGGGAGAGGAGAGAGTGGAAGGAGGTTGGGGAAGGAAAGAGAGGAATGGAGGGGTTAGAAGGAGAAAGAGATTAGATTAATTGCCCGTTAAACCTGACAGGTATGAATTAATAAAATATTAAATTTAAATTAACACACTTCCCATGCTTCCACCAATATTACAGGTTAAAAAAATTTGCGCATGAAGAAATTCAGCAGGAAAGTTGATAGAATCTTGCAGATCATCAGACACTATTGAGTCAGCACTAATAAATCTTTTTTCTCCAGGAATCAAGTTAAGAATTAAGTTATTTATAGTTAAGACTGCTTTATTTTTGGTAGTAAGAATTACTCTTAATGCAAGTTGTTCCACATTGTTAGTGTTAATTTGTCACCCATACACTGCTTTGATTCAGTAACAATCATATGTCCAGGAATCCAGCAGTATTAGGATGAGGTAGATATCCTCATCGACCAGTGGTCACAGATGTAGTGGTGGAGACAATGACAATGATGCAAAAGCTGTAAAACACTGCTGATGAGGATGAAAGTCCAACAACAATGATGAAGAAGAAACAACGGTGTCGGTGAAAAAAGCCATGCGTCACTGACAAAAATTCTTGATATCGAAGAAAAACCCTGATATTGATGAGAAACCAAGTCGATGATCTGGCCTATATGTATTTCGGTCGCAATGCGACCATCTTCAGGACCAAGTGATTGACTTGTATTGAGTGACGATGCATGGTCACTTGGTCTTTTATGCCTGGCAGTTCAAAGGGGGGGGGGGGGTGGGAGGAGAGCTCCGACGAGGTAAAACAGGAACTAATTTAAACAAAGGACTGTCTATACTTCCAAGATCAAAATTCATATTTGTGAGTCGATGTTTATGAATTTCAATACTTTCTGTTATATCTAACTTGGAATTTGGGCAGCCTTACAGTAAAGTTATGTTATCTTTACTTATGGTATGGTTTCTGTACAGAATGTGTTTTGCGACGACTGATTTTTCTGGCCTGATGTATTTTGCATATGTCAAATGTTTTTTTAAATTAATTGTAGGATTACATTTTGTCTGGCCAATGTAAGTGTTGTCGCAGTCCTGGCATTATATTTTGTATATTCCAGATTTTTTCAGAGGTGGTATTTTGTCTTTTGGGTTCCCTAATAAATTTTTCACACTGTTTCACACTGTTTTTGAAGGTTATTTTGCATCTGACATTATTAAAGATTTTTGTTGATTTTTGGTGAGGTTAGGATACTAGGGGAGAGCAAAGTATTTTTTGGTGTTTTCGTTGTTTTTTTCACTGATTAAGGTCTTATCTTTCTTTTTTGTTTTTTTTCCCGTGCTTTTTGGTTAGATTGTCAACTAGCTGCTCCATACACCCATTTTCTATGGCAGCATTTTTATCTAATGAACTTCCTTATTAAAATGTTATTTGTTTAGGGGTATTGTGAGTAGATGGTAAACCATTGTATTGAAGGCAGTGATTTTTTGTGTTTCTGGGTGACTTGAGTCTGCTCTAGTATAATAGTTTTTCTGTGTAGGCTTCCTGAATATATCGAATTTGAGTTTTTTGTTGGTCCTGATAATTTTGATGTCTAAGAAAAGAATTTCATTATTTTCGTCTATTTCATAGGTGAAATTATTTTTTGTTTGAGAGTAAGGTAAATAGATGACTCTGACATTAATGTTTAAGGAGAGAGAAATCCATACGTTTACGTATACCTGCTGCTGAGGCAGGATGGCAAGATCTGTACACATTCTCATTGAACAGGCCTCAAAGGTTAATAGGATTTTGTTAGAGTGTTTGGTTATGATATAGAAATGTTGATTCAGACATAAGGTGACTTACAGGATGACACTTTCCAAAAGAAAACATTTCTAAAAAAACTGCTCAAGGCATACCACACTTTATCCAAAAACTCACATGGGATTTAATTTGCATACAAAGGGTTAAAATGAAATGTTTTATTTTACTGAACTATAAAAATTTTAACCCAAACATTTTCCACTTTGTGTTTCGTATTTCAGATCATTTTTGTTCTCTGCTTCACATCAAAATTTTTCCAAATTTCTTCTTTAGATTTATCTTAACCTGTGTTTTATTTCATCGCTAGGTTCTGTTTTGTACAGTTAGCGGATGATATCAGTCCAGATGAGGTAATTAAGGAACTCCAGGATATAAAATTTGGTGCTGGAACCTTGAAAGTGGAGAAGAAGATCACCAAGGAAGAGGACAACCTTTCTCCTGAAGCCATAGACCCATATACGTATGTACTTACATTTGATAGATACAGCAAACATGGGTAGCTTAGTCACTTGAGGAAGAGTATGGTTTTTGAAGAACTTTGCAATAGTTGTAAAATAAAACAAGGCTATAAAAATTGCATATTAGAGGGCTTTCATTAAAACTTAATAATTAATATTAGTTGCTCTTTACCCTTGGTTTTATCACCATGTATTGCTGATGTGGGTGTTATCTTTCTCTTGCATGTGATATAATTGTATAGATATTTTCTTTTAAGAAGAGAGAACTATCTTTGAATGCACGCAAACTTTTTGTACTCTGAGTTTTATGTAATTCTCTTTATGACTAATCATTATTATTTCAAAATTATTTCTGTGACTTAAATTTCTGTCTTTGAATGCTTTCTATAAAATACTGGTACTTGTGTATTAAAGGGTGAACGACAGAAAATTCAAATTTTGGCTGCAAGATGGTACTATGTATGCATCTGCCACAGAAGTTGTCCTTAAATTGTTAGGGTCACTCGTTAACACATTCGCTGCCTTTAAGATATTTTTGATCTTTCCCTAGGAGTCAAATTTACATTTTAGGAATTCTTATTAGAAATTCTATCCAAACAACAAAAATATAGTTGTTTTATCAAAATTAAGAATGTAACATAAAAATATTATGATATTAATTGTTGACGCATGTGTATGTCAGCGGCACCTGGGGTATGACCACAATGTTTTCGGTTGCAGAAATAACTCACAGTTTGCTGCCACTTGTTATTTTTTTCATACATAATATTGGAGAAAATATTGTATTCGGGAAAAATATCAAATTAGACATTTCAAAGGAAATACTCGTTTTGAGGTCCCCTGTGTGATAGAATTTTGTTGGCGCTCTAACTCATAAACTAATAATAAGATAAGAACAAAACTTTACAATTAAGATTTTTATTAGCACGTGATGATCTGAAAACGTTTTGGCTGATACTGCTCAACCGGAAGTGAAGGTTTATTCTTGTAGTTTTTCTTTTTTTTTCAAATATCTCCTTTAAAACTCAATATACGTAAATATTTGATTTTATAAAAGTTGTAGAACATGTAATTTTCTACAGGTTTTGTTTGTAACATAGTATCATAAAACCAATATTTTAGGAGTTATTTTGATTTTTCTTCTAATATTATGCTAAATACGTTGTCAATTGATACCATTGTTTCCATTGATATCATCAAGTTTTCTAATTGTTGATAGAGTTGCATACGCTGCCAAGGGTAATTTTAATTGCGCACCGATATTTTGTTATTCGTAGAAATAGCTTTCAGTGTTCATTACTTATTGATTTTTTAATATAATGACTGTTGAAAATATTTTATTATTATTCACGAGTGTAATTGCCGATTACTATTCTTGAGGATGCTGATTTTGAGAGCAATCACATTCATTGCTCTGTATGGAGAGAGAAAGTCATGTTCTATACACAACACATTTTTTTTACCAAGTCTTATTGAACACCACCTTCGTATAACCTTCTCATTTATTTGGAATGATTTCAGAAAATGATCAGCATATTTCCCTGGCCGGCTTTTTTGTGTTTGCTCAAACCTTGTCACCTTTATCAAATCACTGCCTCCCAGAAGCTAAACATATTGTACAAATGAAATGCATTCAGCAACATCATTTGAAAGACATGGATACCTAGCCTTTTGTACCATCTTAGGGTTTTCCTTTCACAGGGATAGTAGGCCATTATCTGGTCATGCTTATCGATTCTGCTCATAAATTTATTGTATTTTTCAATTGGTCACTTCAGTCATTTTCCCATAAAATTCTGTAGAGATCATAAGTACGCCCCTTTTATCCTTCCAATTCAGCACACACATTTTTTAATTAATTCTCAATAATTTGCCCTTTCTTCAACTTTGCTGTCATAACTTCAGGTGGGTTATTTCTCCTATTTCCCTTCAGCATGCCTGTGCAGTAGGTTTTTCTCTCTAGAACTCTTCCACCAGATCTACACTATTATAGATTGTCCATAAACAATGAATGTCCTAAGTCGGGATGCTCTTGAAGCAGGGCATGGACAACTTTATTTACATGGCCTTTACCTCCCAGATCATGATCATCTTTACTGGAATAAACAATAAATTTTTGCACAAGTCCTCTAGGTTCCATTATCATATACAATTTTACCCATACTTATGCTTTTTCCCTTTCAGATATTGCTGAAAATGTAATCGTCCATGCCATAAAACCATTAACTTGTCAATGGAATGTTCTCTCGAAGGTTTGTCAAAATAAATGTCGAAATTCGTGAATTACAGGCAGCCCTCGACTTTTCGACTTTCGTACAACTCGCACTTTTGTACATTATACATTCACACCCCTAAACCACCTTTCGTACGCCGAATTCAGACTTTCGTACGTCAGCTGACGAACAAACATTTCGAGTTATCGCATAGTGGCGCTGTCTGTCAGCCAAGCCAACACTTTTAATAAATGACCAAATGAAGCAAAATGCATAAATATAATAAAATTCAAAAGAGTAATGGCTTCTTGGCTGAAATCTAAATCATTCTACTCAATTGATGAGTTTCTAGAAAGTGACCTAGCAGATTTAAATTTTTTTAAAGAGTAAGGAACCGATCTACACACACTTCGATGATGTTGGCGATATCCCGTTAGTAGACCGCAAAACAATTTGAGAATAATGATGGTGCAGTTGCTTGGCTTTCTCGCGAATGATAAGTGAACTCAGCGAGACTTTCTTGCGAGTTTGGGTCTCGATTCACAAGTTTAAAGCCTTCTCTCTTCTCTACAGACAGATTCCTAGGTACAAAAGACACTTGTACTCGTTGAAGTACCACTTGCAACACTAGCTCTAATCACTTCTTCACTTTCCTTATTGATCTTATTGTGGACTCGTTCACACCAAGTAATTTACCAACTGATGAAGCAGATTCATTATGTGCAAGCCCATCTAAAACTTCAATTTTCTTCTCCAAACTCATAACTTTTTTCGCCCTTTTTACCGACTTTTCTTTCATTTCAATCATCACTCTCTTTGGGGCCATGATTAGGCAATATTACAGAAAAACTATGAAAATAGCAAAATGCTTTAATGAAAAAACTCACACTTTCGTATATTATACATTGACACCCCTGAACCGCCTTTCATGCACCGATTTGGACTTTGTACATCAGCGAAATGACGAATGAACATTTCGAGTGGTGCTGGCTGCCAGCCACCAGTTTCTGCCATGTCACCATCTTTGTCTGTACAGCAGTGTTTATTTGTGCAATTATTTCAATATTTTATTGCATTTTGCCCTATCTCTCTATATTATAAAATCGATGATTGTGTCTAAAAGGCCCCTGCTCAAAAAACTAAACATTTATACCATAATTAGAGATTTGATAATATTTTTTGGCTCTCTGGGAATGGAACCCCCATTATAACATGTAAGTCTGTTGTTCGACTTTAATACATTCGACTTTCGTACACGTTTTTAGGAACGCTTTATGTACAAAAGTAGGGGACTGCCTGTACTTCTGTGGCAGATACATACATAGTGCCATCTTGCAGTCAAAATTTGAATTTTTTGTCGTTCACCCATTAGTACACAAGTATCAAAATACTTTCATCCTTAAGTTATTGCTTCAAGTTAATTCTCCTTTTATCTCTGCTATTTTTAATAAATTTGATATAACATTTGTGTTCAATTAAAATTCCTTGGGTTTTCCATGTTATCAGTTGTCTAGCATGATTGCCCTTCAAAAACTATGGGAGATATGAGTTTCTTTATCTTTTTTAAATTTGGATTATTTTGATTATTTGATTTGAAGTAGTATACAAATTTAAGACTAAAAATGTCCATTAAAACAAAAAATTAAATTCAGGGGTTCCCGCTTAACATCGTCCCACTTAACATCGTTTCACTTTAACGTCCAAAATTTATTGAGGAACATTTTTGCTTAACGTCTAAATGGTTCACCTTAACATCCGTCCTTTTGTGTCTTTGTAACATTTGTCCTCTGACTAGGCACAAAACATGTCATTAAAACATTTAAAAGTTAGTCTATGTAATTATTAAAAGATGTTTTTAAAGTTAAAATTATGGTAAGGCAAGATGAAAATGTGTTTTATAAAGTGTTTCTTTTACAGTGTGTTTGTGTTGAAATGTTTCAAAAAAGGACGCACAAAACCTAATTCTCCCCTTTATCCTTATGATATAAAATTCTTCATTTAGCATCTTTTCGCTTAACGTCTAACTTTTCTGAAGCATAACTAGGGCATTAAGTTGGGACCCCCTGTAATTCAAAAGTTAACCTTTATGTTTTCATAGATTACAGTATTGATGCAATTCTCTCATTCTTTCAGGTTATATATAGGTAACCTGCCGTCAAATGTCAACATTCAAACTGTTAAAGATAAATTTCCAACTGCTTCCAGAATTGACATTGGTTTTGCACAAAGAATGAAGTTTACAAGGTAAATAACTAGTCTCTAACATGATTGAGATAAATTTTTAAAATACAGCATTTATGGATTTATATTTTTATAAACATTATGGGCTATGCATGTCAACCCAGTTCCCTGCTAGCAGACTTAATGGCATGAAGCTCCTTAGAAAATTCTGCTTGCAACTTTTTCTGCAAATGCAGCTCCCTTGATAAAAATGTTCCTGGTCCCTGACTTCCTTCCAATCAGGAAAAAGTGTACTGATACCTGACATACATATATCTGAGAAAGTTAGCGCAATATGTATTGTACCAATTTTTTTTCTTTCTTTTCAGTCTCAGGTTTTAGCTTATGAGTACCATCAGAGTTAGCTTGAAGGAGAGCACATGCTGTATTTGCTCATGTAATACCCACATACATGTAGTGCCTGCACCACCTATTTCAAACTAAGTACAGCAATACCTCAATTTACATTGCTCATATTTATGTTGATTCGAAGTTACTTCATCGATCATTTAGTACCTGTGTACCGATTTACATTAGTTTGCTTTGAAATTATGTCGTTGTCATATTTTTTGGAAAATGGGAAAAATCATAAAATCATCAGATTTTTCCATTTCCATCTTCTTGAACCTTTTAGTGAATTACAATACTCAATTAATATAGATTTTTAAAATATTAAGACAAAAAACAATTATATTCACTCGTGATGTGGAGCTTCACATACTATTTGTTCATCTGTGAACGGGAACTTCCCTACGAGGATGGGTTTTTTTTGCATACTGTACAGTAATACCCCGAGTTACATCGAGGATGTGTTCCTGAAAATCATGACTTAAATCAAATCAACATAAATCAAAACTGTTTTTCCCAAATGAATGGAATGTTAGATCATTGCTAGCATGCAGACGTTTGGAGAATTTGAAACTGGAGATGCACAGGATGAGCTTGGATATTCTAGGGATAAGCGAGATGAGATATCACCAATAAGGAGACTTTTGGAGCGGAGATTACAGGATTACTCACACTGGAGCAGTTAATGGAAATGCAGGAGTAGGAATAATACTGAGAGGAGATATTGGAAGAAGCATGAAAGGATACATACAGCATAGCGAGAGGATTATAATGGTGAAAATAGGATCTGAGATAACGACATAACTTCGAAGCAAACCAACGTAAAACGCTACACAGGTACTAAATGATCGATGACGTAACTTTGAATCAACGTAAACAGGGGCAACATAAATCAGGGAATTACTGTACCTGGAAAAAATTAATATCTGTATAATACTCACATTGTGCCATTCTTTAACATTTCACCAACGTCAGACTTTCTTACAACAATCCTTTTTCGATGTTACAGTGCCTATTTCTCAGTATTTAACTTTAAAGCTGCTCTTTTATTGTTGTTCTTGACCATATTTTTATTTTTTAGGCAACATTGACATACAAAAACACTTGTACAATGCGATATTAAATTGAGATAATAATGACAACCAGAAAACTGTATGTTAGAAAATCAAAGATCATACATTACTGAAAAAATGAACTTCAAACTTTGAAGTTGAGACCTGACACCAAATTACATTTTTACCCACCAAGATCAGGACCTGTCTCAAAATGTTTCCACAATTGCACTACAAAATGTTGTTTGTAAATTTCAGATAGCACTAATGGGTGACTCTGGTAAGTACTTCATGCCACATTGACATTACAAGGTTATGTTTCTATAAAACTCCCTCCTATTTACAGAGAACATTTTGTTGATTTAGACCACCTTGAAAGTTGGCAGGGAAAAAAATAAAAATTCCAAGGAACCAAGTATTTCACATATATAAATGGCAGGACATTGAAATGTTAACACTTAAGTTTTTTCAGATGTTGCTTTCTTATTTCTTTTACTGGGTGCAGGTTGATATTGTTAACGCCTTCATACCAGGGCAACCTACCAGCATGAAAGAAGCACTGAATTTCATTCCCTCACTACTGTCTCTCACCTCCATTCCTTAACTATTTTCCTTTTCATAAAAATCAGCCATCCCACCATGTGGGAAGGAAACTGCAATCCAGCAGCTTATTTGATATATAGTTATATTAAGGTCATAATCCCTGACTCATGCTTCTTTGGATCCTAGGGAACAAACTAAAATTCATATGTAAGTGCAAATTGCAGTCATTAACTCTTGTTATTACTGTATATAATTCTCTTATAAGACTGCATAACAAGCCATAAATTTAATTTATTCTTTCAATTTAAATATATAATTATGAAATTTAATGAAATGTTTTCCAAATACAGTGGAACCCGTTTAAGATGTTCTCGCTTAAGATGTTTTCCTGTCTAAGATGTTCAAATCTTTCGGTCCCAAAAATTTCCTCATAAGAACGTAATTTTTTCCCGTTTAATATGTTTCTGTTTAAAATGTTTTCCCGCCTAAGATGGTCATAACGAACCTTAAAAAATGGAAATGTACCTGTTTTATATGTTTTTGACTACATTTTACACGACTCGTCCACCAAAATGTTTCAAGTATACATATGCCAGAAACTTTAATTTCATTTCTTACATGAAAAATGAATGCGATTTTCACATTCCCGTGTGCATTTTCCATATTAGTCGAAATGTAATTTTTCTCTAAATATTTTTTAAACTTTTCTATAAAAAGAAATCTAATATCCCAGTCATTCATTCATTTTGGAATGAAACACCTTGCCACCTAATACTGTTTCTATGAAATAACATTACAACGACCACTATGCCAAGTGACGTCGCAGAACAGACGAAACAGCTGACAAACTCGAAGCGACAAGCGCAAGAGGCTAACTTACGAAGCGGTAAAATTTTAAAGAGAGAAATCACTGGACGCGACGTTTCAAATAATTACAAAAAAACCATCATCTTATATTCCGGTCAGTATTGTAATTCCCTATGTTATTGTAGTTTTCGGCTCTGACCATTCAGTTACGATAGCGTGTTCGAAGTATTCATAGTGTTTGTGGCTGTGTCGTAGATTTCCTTTTTTAAATTCAGTTTATTAACCCAAGTATATTATTTTTGAATAGGGATGTCATCTAAAAAGGGAATTAAAAGAAAACCACTTTCACTAACAATAAATGAAAAACTGGAGATTATAAGTAAAGTAGATGCCAATCGAAACTGTACGCGTGTGAAGATGGCAACATGACTTAATATTCCCGTATCTACGCTCAATAACATCATGGCTAATCGGAAAAAAATCCTGAACGATTCCCTTGTTCAGCAACCAAGTTCAAGAAGATGAAATCTGCAAAAAACGAGAAACTGTGTTGTTGGAATGGTTTAAACAAACGCGTGCGTTAAACCTTCCTATTGGTGGAACTGTTATACGAGAAAAAGCGGAAGAGATAGCTCTTAAAATGAATTTGGAATTCACTGCATCGAATGGATGGATTGACGGGTTCAAAAAACGTGCAGGACTCGTTTATAAGACAATTAGTGGTGAGTCAAAAAGTGTAAATACTGAAAAAGTTGAAGCATGGAAGGCTGCTGTACTTCCTAGACTAATGGAGAAGTACAACGAGAAAGATACATTTAATGCAGATGAATTTGGGTTATTTTTTAATTTGCTCCCAGAGAAAACGTTTGCTTTTAAAAGAGAAAATTGCCATGGGGGAAAACGAAGCAAAGAAAGAGTGAGTTCTAGTGTGTACCAATATGGATGGATCTGAAAAGCTGCCACTAGTAGTCATTGGAAAGTCTGAAAATCCAAGATGTTTAAAAAATGTGAAGTCCCTCCCATGCACCTATCGGCATAATAAATCTGCATGGATGACATGTAAAATCTTTGAAGAATTTATGACATGTTTAGATAGAAAAATGGCATCAAGGAACCGAAAAATTGTTTTATTTATAGATCAATGTGCAGTTCATCTGAAAAATGTGCATTTAGAATTTCTTCCAGCCAACTCCACATCTGTACTTCAGCCCTTGGACCAAGGCATTATAAAAGTCTTAAAAGAAAGATTTCGAAAGCGCCTTGTGTATAAGCTATTCCGCAATTTAAGCGGCAATATAAAAAAAACAAATTGTCCTCGCTGGAAGCAGTATCTTTCCTGGAGGCATCTTGGGAGACAGTACCTCCTGAGGTTATAAGAAATTGCTTTTGGAAAGCAGGATTTGGAGATACATGCTCAGAAAGTGAAGAGGTGGAGGAGGAAAGAGTGGATGATGACGTATGGAACGTTCTTCAGGAAAAGCTTGATTTCAATGCCACATTTGAGGATTACATCAATGCAGATGCCAATCTTGTACCTTGTGGGGTTAAAAGTGTTGAGGAACTTTGTCATGAAGATGATTCAGGAACATAAGAAGATGAAAATGAAGATTTACACAAACCAGTGCCAACTTGTGCTGAAGCTATACAAAATTTAGAAGAGTACAAGAGATTTCTTGTTAGCATCCCTGATGTACCTAGCTCAATAATGCAAAAATTAAGAGACTTAGAAAATTTTACTTTAAAAGCATTTGAGAAAAATATTAAGCAGAGTACACTGGACAGTTTTTTCAAAAAATGAAGTTATTTTTCTACTTTCGTTTGGAAATTTAATAAAATCTTTGTAAGTGCAATTACTATATGGTTCCTACTTAGAAAATATTTCATTATTTGTTTATTTAAAATAAAGTTAATAAATGTTAACAGCTATGTATGATTTTTGGACAGTATCAAAATATTAAATTCTATCCCCTCCCTTCAAAAATTTCAATTAGAAGTAAATTTGGTTCTACCCTTTTAAGATGTGCTTAATATGTTCAAATCACTTGGTCCCTTGAAAAACATCTTAAGAGGGTTCCACTGTAAATTTAAAATGGCTCAGGTACTGAAACACTCAAAAATCACAATCAAGTTATTTATCAAATTTTAATTTGCAGATGGAAAAAGTTAATTCTAATAATAAAAATGCCATCTGTCATACCAATTAAATTTCAGATATGCCTTTGTGAGGTATAATGCAGTGGAGACTGCCATCGAGGCCTTCCGCTCAACTCATAATCTAGTGTTAGACTCTCGGAGTATAATAGTGAGGTTCCGACGGCAAAGGGGGCCAGCAGCAGCTCCTTCTCCTACCGGCGGAAGCTCCCAATCTCCTGGAACTCCGAACCCTCAACCTTCTCAGCCAGAGGGCTCCCCTGCTCCGACTGTGACTACCACCTCCAGTACGCCCTCACCTGCATCCACCCCCACACTCACCATTCCGTGCAATCCTGCTGCCACGACAGCATCTGCTACCTCAACTATCTCTGCTGGATCGGGTATGGTAGCAGGCAGCTTGGCCAAGCCACATCATCCCACGCCACCTCCTGAACCAGCAAAATCACCCCCATTGCCATCCTCTAGTCCTACCAGCAAAATCCAAGCAGCTTCTGCTATGGCTAAACCTCTAAAGGTAAACACATACTGTTTCTTTATTGTTTAATTTATAAAATATGTATTGAATTATTAATTCATGTGTTTATAAAACATAAGAGTAATGTAATGCAAATTTGAGCAAAATCTATATTTTAATTATGTTGTGATAATGTTTTCTTGCTGAAAAAACCTAGTTTAAAGTGACCAAAATTTCTCACATGCATTCGTGCAGATTTAAGTACATTCATATGTGCATAAAGGTTAATGGGGCATACTTTTGATCTGCTGGATGTTAGGGGTGGGCAACCTTTTCTGCATGGTAGGCCACATTGGTGGCTGTGAATCCTTTGGTGGGTCACATTGGAAATTGCCATTGCTTTGATGAACTGGTTTAAAGTTAATCGGAAGTTTCCTAGACATTCTTAGATACCATATGAGTAAAAATTAAATTAAAATTACGCTTTTAGGGTTAAGATTTCCATATTAAAAATCATGATTTTTAGAAATACCTTTGAGATAAGATTAAAAAGAGCTTACTTCAATTGAGAAATATTTACCGTATTTACTCACGTAAGCTGCGCCCCTGTGTATCCCGCACACCCCGGTTTTTGGGCCTGCTATAGGGGAAAAAATTTATTTGAGCCGAAAAAGGGTTTTTTAAATCACCAATTCCTGTTTCTCAAAAATGCTACGCTCAAGTTAAGCATCTTCACACTCCTACGTGATGAATTTATTGGGTGATCTCTTTATATCGGTATTAGTAGAAATCTCCTCTTTTGTTAAACACTTAACTGTTTCTGTCGTCATATTGGTCATGTTCGGCAGAAATCGCTCCGGTAGCGATCATTCTGCTGTACGTAATTTTCCAGCCATATGGTCACTGATCGCTACCGTAGCAGTCGTCATTTTTTTGGTGAACTAAAATTATGATCGGTGATCATTCAATGATCACCACAGTGGCCATGACTTTCATAGACGTATCAGTGAATAAAGGAAGCATGCCGTATATGAACATGGTAGGCGTCATCTGCCATGAGCACAAAACCCCCACCAACCCAAACTTGTCGTGCATGCGCCGTGGCCTCCGTGACGATTGCAACAGAAGACTTCGTCAAGTTTGGGGGGCACCCGTTAATAAACTTAAAACTCATTTAAAATTTTTATGCAATGAATGAAAATGACTAAATACACCGAAATTTGGAAATAGAATAATAGATGCGGCATGGGTGCTAGCTTAACGTATATTTGTTTACCGACACAACATTTTAGGAAAAAAGGTGCGCAGCAAATAAAAGAATTTGTGTAAGACGTGCACCCCCTTTTTTCACTGGCATTTTGGGAAAAAAGATGCGCGACTTACACGAGTAAATACGGTACTATGGGGTCCTAATTTAACCATTTCGTCTGATTTTTTTTTTAAATGGAGCCTTGAACCCAGGAATGGATAAGAGAGTGAAATTTTCTTTTCAAGTTTCCAAAACGAGTGGTATTACTCCAACATTTTGTTTTGAACACTAAAATTTAACTATTTTTGAAGGAAAAATTGTTACTTCACGAAATAGTTGTCACGTTCAGTGAACCAGACTCTGTACCAACATAATAGTCTTGGACTATCATATATGATCTTATTTTACATAGTATAACATCGATGCTATCTAATTGATCGCATACAATACTTCATACTCAACTGTGAAAATATATATTTGGCTACTTATAATTTATTAATTACCCATAGTACTAATTTTTCAGACAATGACAAACATAAGGAAAGAATTAGAAATTTATTGACAAGTCATAAAAATGTCCCTAACCCTCTATAAAAGTTATTAAATGATTTTCATTGCATTACATAAATTAAATTAAAAAGGCAACTGGGTCTATATCCTGCAAACAGGAATACAGCCGTTTTTGGTGAACTTTGAAACATCATGAGCAAGGATTGTATGACAGGCATAATATGTTGATTTTTTCATATTAAAAGAAAATAATTAATATTATTATTTTGTCTTATTATTTGATTCTAACAATACCGTATCTGCCCGAATACAAGCTGATGTTTTTTGTCGAAATCTATCATGAAAAAATCACCCCTCGGCTTAAATGCGAGTCCAAGGAAAATTTGGGTTATGGTTAAATCTCAAAGTCTCTCATTGCCTTCGCGTTCAAATGATAGTACTATATTTTTCGTAAAGTAAATATTTGACCTACGATGAATATATAAAAAAATATCTTGGCGAGATCACTTGCGTAAATTGACAATTACGCAAAATGCGTTGATGGCTGTGAACTCTCAACTGTTTGAATTTTGGTAAAACATTACATGGAACGTGTATAATTATAAAAATGGATTTTCTTAAGGCAATGTAAATGACAATTTCATTGGAAATAGACTTGGATGAAAAAATATCTTGGCGAGATCACTGTTACTATATTTGACCTTTTGTGAAAATGAAGATGAATGAAATTGTTGTCACTGAATATGGAACATTGTTCAGCAACGCAAAATTATTAATTGGAGTAATATTTCAAAATGTCAACAACTAAACCATTTCCCACACATATCTTCGATCTTGAATAATGTATTCTAAGATGTGCATGAATGCCCAGCACACTTCAGCATAAAATCTACGAAATTTATGTTTTTGCCAAAAAATGGTGGAAATTTTTGGGGGGTCAGCTTAAATCCGGAGTCGGCTTATATTCGGGCAGATATGGTAATTGTTCTTTTTTCAATCATTACCTGCATTGTAATTGCATTGATAAAAATGTCTAGCTGGTTTTTAACTTATAGATATTATAAGCATTAACTTTTTTTGCTAACATTCATGGTTGAAGAGCTTTTTTGTTGGTTTTTTGAAATACTCTGTTTATTTCAGTTGGAATCTGATGCCACTCCTCACAAAGTAAAGGTCAAGAAGGAAAAGGTTAAACTTGAAGTCATGAAGGTAATACTATTTTTACTGCTGAGCAGTTAAATGTTTCACATGAAAATAGCAAAAGCATATGGTTAATAATGTTTACATAAAAATTCATCTCAAATGTTAAATTGTGTTGAATCTCATTGTTCTGCTAGCTGTATGGAGATTCAGTAGGTTTGAGAGTGTCGTGTCTAACAATTTTTATTTGAAATCAAAGGTGTTAAGTGCTACGTCTCATTGCCTCTAATTCTTTCATGCTCAACTCCTAGTCAACCTTTCATTATTATTGAAAATTCTAGCTTCATTTGCTAATGCTGTATGAAAAAGCACATTTTATTTATTGAGGTTTATTTAGAAATTCTTTAAAAGTTTAGCAATATAATTGTATGACAAATTGAGTTATTCAATAATTAATTAAGAAATTTTATATTTCAATCTAAAGCCATTTGCTTAAGAATCTTAATTTTAAAACTTTGAAGGCGCCCACCAATTTTTGAAAAAACTTTCTTCTGTAGTGTTATAGATGTCATTGAAGATCACACAGACAATGAAAATTTTAACTGTTTATCTGTAACCATTTTCTCAGAATCGTAATTTGAAAACGTTAGGGTCACCTCCTATCACCCACCAATTTCTTCAAAAATATTCTTTGTCAGCATAATAAATGGCACCATAAAATCTTGAAAATTTCAGTCTTCTATCTCTTATCATTTATTTGCTATTTTAATTTGCACGGATGGACAGACAAGCAAAAACATATGCTTGTTCATAAAGTAAAATCCACTAAAAATTGGGCTCTAGGTTTGGTGGAAAGGTCAACTTACTTCTATGCAGTTAGACTCAAAAGTTGCTCATTAACTACGTTACAGTTTACTCGAATGCTATTGTCATCCTGATCGGTTACAGTATAGAACCTTTTATCCGGAAATCCTGTGAACCGGCTATTTTTAAAAAATAATGCATTTTTCCAATATTTGGTAGGAGAAAGAAATTTATATTTAATGCCTCGCTAGTAATTACTTGGCTCAGCACCCTGCGTCGGGTGCACTCCGGTGAACAGGTGAACTCGTAATTTGGAAGAGAACAAGGAATTTACATTGGAAAGTACCCAGTTATTATATATTATAATAGTGCTTGAAATGGAAAATATTATGGAATGAAAAGCATGTTCTGGTAGTGGAACTGAAAGCAGTGGATGCAAAATAGCTGTTAGAACATTTACAGTCGAGTTAAATTTTTATTTATTCCTTATGTACTGTGATGAAGAAAAGTAAAGAAAAATTTTTTATATTATTTTTATTAAATGAAGTTAACAAAACGGTATTACTAAATGTTTGACAAGGCAGAACAATATTATCGACACATGCGACAGACCAGAACACTGTTCAGGTGAGTTATAGCTCCTTCTGAGTGTTGTTTATGAATATATTCCAAATAACTGGAAATTCCAGATAACCAGCTATCCCCATATCCCAAGCTTTTCAGATAAAAGGTTCTATACTGTACTTGGTAACTGAAATAATTGTCTATTTTTCAATTTCCAGTTTATGCTTAATCTGTTTCCAATATCTTTTTATCACTTACAGCTGTTTATATCTCTTCTTTCTCTGCTATTACCTCAAGTGCCATTTCCATGTTATATGATCTCCACATGACAACTCTGAAACCAAACCTCTTTTGGGTTTAAAATTAATTTTAAATTATTCTATATTATTAATTAATCCACAATAAAGACATGGTTTAATATGTAACAAAATATTATAGTAACTCTCTAGCTATGCCTTCTGCAATTTTCACATCAGTCTCTTTTGTCTGTATTATCCTTTGTATCCAGTAAGATGAATACAGTAAACACCCTTTATTTCGATCCCAGATAATTCAAAGTATGGTGTAATTCGAAGCTAAGTCCCTGGCCAATACCATAGGATTTTGCATACTTTTTGGTATGGATTATTCAAAATACGCCTACAATGAAATTTGAAGTCATGATCTGGTCTGGTGGCTCACGAAAAGTTCATTTAATTCAAAACCTCAGTCCTGTGTAAGCAGAAGGTTTGAGCACACACCATAAAATCATGTTTTTATTCCCCATTTATCACGCACAAAATACATATAGCACCCCAAACAGGTGACTCCCTTTTACTTATTTAATAGTAGGGTGACCATACTTCCTGTTATTACTGGGACAATCCCATTTCTTAGCCATTTCCCGACCGTCCCGTCGTTTTGGTCAAAAAAGCCATTTTGAAGCAAATAAAATTTTGATTATATTATAGTATAGGGTTCTTGGAAATATGGAGCTTATCAAATGAACAAAAAATCTGTACAATATACATTCTACAAACTTTCTCATATACTCATGTATTGTTTAGTTATCTTTTGAAACATATGAACTACGTAGAATCATTATAAACATCAACTTAATGTAGATAAACACTGGCTCCAGAGCTTTTTCCCGTTTTTTCTACATTAATTATAGCCAGTAGAAGTTCAGAAATTTTCCTATCAACATCAACTTAAATAACTATACGAAATTTGATGAAAATTGTATGAGCCATTTTCTTTAGAAAATCCAATTGTTGTTAAAGTTGCCCAAGAATAAACTACCCTTATACTCATTTATTGAAAAATGTGAACTATGTAGTATTATTGCTGACATAAACTCAAGTAACTGTACGAAATTTGATCAAAATCGTTGGAGCTGTTTTTGAAAAAATCAAATTGATGTTAAAATTGCCTAGAAGAAACTCCCCTTCATTATTGTGCAATGTCAACCATTTCTTCATAGCTTCTATTCTGTATGATAAAATGCCTAAGTACGAGATTTCATTCATTTTTGCTCTACCGTTTAGGCTCTCGAGATGCAAACAGACAGACACACAGACAGCATGGCGAAAACCACTTTTTCAGACTCAGATACACCTAAAACATATACCGTATATACTCGTGTATAACACGGTTTGAAAACCAAATTTTCAGGTCATAAAGTAGGGGTGTGCATTATACACGGGTAACACTTTTGGGTACTTATAATCAGGAATTAAAGTGAACCTACCTCGCACCAGATTCTCTCTTTTGGGGTGAATTAAGGGGATAACCACAATAATTATCGATAATCCAGGTTATACATATATTAATTATATGTATAGAACACCTAATTACTTGTATACAGTTATAATTCCATTCTCTCCAAATATTCTGCATTTCACTAGCTCATCAGCTGATAGCTGTAGTCTTTGCAAAATTGCCAGATAGACTTCCCGCAAAACATGCATCAAAAACAAATGACAGAATAAGCAAATTGAAAAAATTTTATTTAGTTAATGATTCTAGTATGTATAGGCATCCCTCGATATTTGTCCTTAATTGGTTCCGTGGAAACTGGACGCTAAGCAAAAATACAAATATCGCGGGCTGTTTCCCCTTAGATGCAGTGTTATAACTGTATAATTCATTCCTGAAAACCCAAAAAGCAGACCAAAATACTAATGTTACCTTATTTTATGGAGTTATTGGTACTATAAACACAATCTATAGGAATCTATGGCCTGTGAAGGTGCAATGTAAACACAACTACAAATGCGGCCGCCACATGATTGATTTAATCATAAACACAGTGCTCAAATTCATACTCAACAATATAAAATTGCACCGAAATGCAAACTAAGGAAGAACGAACAACAGCACATAGCGAGGCCGAGTAGCTGAGACCAGTGGAGTCAGTGGTTGAACGAATACTAAAACATAACCCTAAACTCTTCCTAAACTCAACGTGATGATGAAATCATCTCAGTGGTGTGCTTTAATTTGCTGTTAGCCACAGTCACAAGGGGAAGACAGATATCCTACGTGATATTTTCATTTCTTGATCGTAAGTTATAAGTTTATACTGCTAAGAACGATAGCATCTCGTCGTTTGATGAGTAATCGTCTGAGAGTCCCTCTTCGTAGGTCCCAGCTATTTCGATGGACGAATAAGCAAGGGAATGGACAAATGAATGGGGGTTTGGTAATAATTGGTTATGGAGGAATAAGCGAAAAGACAAAAATCGGGGGGACGAATAGGGAGGGACACCTGTATAACTAACAATGTAAGAAATTTAAAACCCGTAGAATGACGTGTATGAATTTAATCTTAACTGTCGCATTTCCTATATCCAGATTTGTTTGTGAAATTTTCATGTTATTCCTTCTATTAAACAATTTTAGAATGAGATAGGAATAAGAACCGAAATCTGCTATAGGTCAAAACTCTTATCTATTTTATAGAACCCTTTTTGTCTGATTTACAAGGATTGGCAGCAGTGGCACTGTAGTTCTACAATAAATAACTTAAGAGTTTGATCTCATGGAGGAAGTAAGTTCGCGCTTCGATAGATGCGTGGAAGTCTTTTGGCACACAGTTGGATGTCTTTTCTTCTGAAATGCACCATAAAAGAGTAATTTAAAATGTACTGGGAAATTCAGGATAATCACTCAAGCTTATTTTTCACACATGATGATGTTTATGAATTACAAAACAAGTGTTCACTTGAGCTCTGTTTGAATTCGCCATGTATAGTAACTTGTAAGACCAATTCATTGTAGAATGAATAGATAAGATTCTATATTGTGATTTTGCTGCCCGAGTAGCATATCGTAAGAAAGTTCGATTTTTACGAAAGCTCGTATATTTTGAACCTGGATACTTCGAAGTCGTATTTTTTTGGTTCCTTGAACTTTGAACTTTTACTGTATATTGCTGATGTCTCACATAATTTGCCAAAATACAGTATTATTGTAAGTAATAATAATATAAATATTTATGTATATAGTCAGTGGTATTTGTTCATGATTTTTAGATTGCCAGAATGTTTTAGGCCTAATCATAATGTTTTTCTTTTATTTGTATTCCTTATTACTCTATATTTTTGACCATTTAAACTGGTCATTTGTATGCTAGAATTTCATCAAATCACTTCAAACAAAATGACCATTACCACCATGTTATTCCATTTTCACTTTGGAGACCCATGAGACTCCAACGGCACCCAATGTTTTGAAAATCATATTAGCTCCAAAATATATATTATTCATTTTCACCAAAATATATGAAATATCAAAAGACTAAAAGTAAAAAAATTCAACTCTGTAGCAATATTTTTTTAAAGTTTGAAATGCCAAATGGTACTATTGTAGTCAATTCATTTAAACCTTTGTTACTTCCACTAAAATATTGATCAGTTTACTTTTTTCTTAATTTATGATGATATTCTTACTCTGAAAAATAAACTTATTAAAAGGAATTAATAATGAATGTGTAAGTAAAAATAGGTTGAATCGTTTATTGCTTTTATAAAACTTGCCTCTTCATTTACACAATTATAGGATCGAAAGTTGCCAGTCGTACTTAATTTCATTCTTTTTCTATATAACACTCTTCATTCCTGCTCACCTTTCCACCTCATTATCAGTCCATCTCGTTTAAACATAGTATTTGTTTTTTATGACACGCAAGTAGATAGGCTCAGTTTGTGTTTTTGCGCTTTATAGGAAGAGGAGGAGGAGGCAGCGGATGAGGAAGGCGATGAAGATGATGAAGACGAGGATGAAGAAGATGACGACGACGATGATGATGAGGAAGAGGAGGATGACGATGATGACGATGACGACGACGACGATGATGATGAAGAAGAGGAAGATGATGATGACGACGATGATGATGAAGAGGAAGAGGAGGATGACGGAGAGGATGACGATGACGACGAGGTGGAAGATGACGACGACGATGACGACGACGACGACGATGTTAGTATGGCTTACTTTACATTTTTATTGCATTGTAACTCCAGTGGGTTGTTTAAATGTTTTTCTTCATTTATCTAAATGCCACTTTTGGACGTGTAATTTAAAACCCTTTCATTATGTGTACAAAGATTTCTTTTGGAATTAATGTTTAGGAAGTTCTGCATTACCGTAATTAATCGATTGTAATCCGACCATTTTGTACTTTTTCACCTCCTTAAAGATTGCCACTCGACTTACAAGGAGAGTAGGGAGGCTAGTACCCTCGGATTTTGTTCAAATTTCACATGGTGATAGCTGATGTGTTCCGATTTAACGTGTAACTTGCCGTTTGTGTGAATAGGCCTTGGTTGTCGAGATATCGCAGTTTGAATTTCGGCCGATTTCCACGTGCGCGTTAAGACTCGTGAAAGTCGTTGCTAGGATAAGTACGCCGTAGCCGAGTTGGTAAGGCGTTGGGCTAGTAACCCAGACGTCCGGGGTTGGAGTCCCGGTTGTGGAATTTTTCGTTTTTGATTTTTATCTTTTTTAATCCTGAAAAAATGTACAATTCCCATTATTAATTTATTACGACTGTAAAAATTTAAATTGTACTATTTTTCTCGATTATAAGAATATATTTTTTATCTTATAGTTGCGATTCAGCAATCTTTTTAAGTAAATTCTTACACTTTTTATTGCTACAAAATAATTTGCATCATTATTTTGTATTATACATCAATTCCTTATAAATTAATTATTCAGATTCTTCTTTTGAAAAAGCAGGACGCACACGCTGGGAGAAATTTTTCCTGTAGTTTTGGAAGTCGATCCAAGTACTTCAAAAATTGAAGATCCAGTAAAGATAATTCCGCTGGGTTGTATGCCTTTCTGCCAACCGCGCGACGTCTATTTTTACAGGCAAATCAAAAATTTCATAAAGCGCCTGCAAAACAGTACGTATTTATTGCGAGAGAATAGTCCGATTAATACAAGAGACGACGCATTGAAAATTCACTCCATCATTCATCACCAGTTGCGTGCACCCATTTTCGAAGACATAATTAAATATGCGTGGTTTGCGTCAAAATTAACGACGAGAAGGAGTGTTTTTATGAACGTAAATGAAGTTTGTTTCCACGATAGCCTGCGTAAGAGGAAATGTGAATGCGAAAATGTTGCGTTTGTTGTGTGTTCCTGGTGCCAGGAACATTTGTGCTTTGTTTTTATGACAGTTTTCATCCCCCACTTTGCCGGCACGCATGACAGATTTTTTTCAAAAGAAGAATCTGAATAATTAATTTATAAGGAATTGATGTATAATACAAAATAATGATGCAAATTATTTTGTAGCAATAAAAAGTGTAAGAATTTACTTAAAAAGATTGCTGAATCGCAACTATAAGATAAAAAATATATTCTTATAATCGAGAAAAATAGTACAATTTAAATTTTTACAGTCGTAATAAATTAATAATGGGAATTGTACATTTTTTCAGGATTAAAAAAGATAAAAATCAAAAACGAAAAATTCCACAACCGGGACTCGAACCCCGGACGTCTGGGTTACTAGCCCAACGCCTTACCAACTCAGCTACGGCGTACTTATCCTAGCAACGACTTTCACGAGTCTTAACGCGCACACGGAAATCGGCCGAAATTCAAACTGCGATATCTCGACAACCAAGGCCTATTCACACAAACGGCAAGTTACACGTTAAATCGGAACACATCAGCTATCACCATGTGAAATTTGAACAAAATCCGAGGGTACTAGCCTCCCTACTCTCCTTGTTAGAATCAGGTCTTAAAAAATCAGTCAAAGAAAAAGGAAAGTAATCAATGCATTAGTGCCTGTGGTTATATTATAACTCTAGATATAAGTGTATTAATATACAAGTAAACAATCTACTTTAAATGTATGTAAAAAGAATCACAATTATTGATTAGGAAGAAATAAATGTTTCGATAAATTCACTTCCGAGCCATCTAGTATGCGCAAAATCCTAGGTTTCCTCAAGCCAACCGTCATTTCCTCGTGCCTTTGCAAGCATAAATTTTTATCATTTACTTTGGTGTTTTTTTTCAGTTTTTTTTATAATTCCATAATGGGACGAACACATTATTCTGAGGACTTTAAGAGAAAAGTGATTGCATATGCGGAAGAAACATCAAATCTCTCTGCACAATGGTGCTATGGGATTGATGAGTCGAATGTGAGACGTTAGAGAAGACAAAGAGAGAAACCAGAATATTTTTGTTGCGAGATTAAAAATCTGGGACAAATTACATTTTTAGTAAAAATTGTATTGAATGCTTGAATATAACGTAATTTGTATTGTCGTAATTTTAGTTGATACCTTTTTATTTAATTACGAATTGAAAGAAACTGGGGCAATCATTCTTTTCTGTATTTTTTTCGTGACAAATCCCAACATGGAATTTTCTTCACGTGCCCTTGTGAAAAGTGGAGGTCAGCTTACAATCGATTAAATACGGTATTTAATGTAGTTAAAGTTAAAAAGTTTTCTATATTTATGTATGGCAACTTGCAAGTGATAAGCTTGATAGTGTATTTCCTCAAGACCATTCAATTAAGGTTTTATCCATATTTTCTCTCTTTCATCCAGATATTTTAGTTTGGAATTCACGCTGTGTGGAATTTGACCACTCTTCCTTAAAAAAAATGTTTTTGCATGCTACCAGAAGATACCTATATGTTAATTATGATTTTAGGCATCTTATGATTAATGTATAGTTCGTGTCACATTATGGCATTCTTTACTTCAATGCAAATTTAAGCATTTGCATAGGAAAGCAGAAAAAGGAGAAAATAAATACCATCTGTCATTTATCTCATCCACCAGAAAGAGATAAGAAACGATGAGAAAGGTCAAGTGAGAGCAACAATCTCTAATCACCTTTTTTTAATCACAAATTCTTAAACAACATAACTCTATTCATCAGAGAATTACCAAGATCACCTTATGGCTAGAAATAAATTCTGGAATATGCAGTTAACCCTGTGGTACTCGCATGAATTTTTCAAACGTCAGTACTTGCGCGGGGTGTTCCTAGCACCCCACGTCTTTTTGTTAAAAAAGTAATTTATCGTTAGCATATATTAGATAAATTTTTATTAGGTGTTTTTTTAGTTTGTGGTTATTTGTAAGTTGACTTTAGAAAAATACAAGATGATTTAGGATTATAAATATATTTCTGTAAGAAAAAGACTTTTTTGTTGCAAATGTTGTCCTCTATCCCAGCGGTATTCAACCTGTGATGCACGAACCCCTGGGGAAGGGTGTTGAGCTCTTTCTGGGGAGTTCACAAAGAGTCGCGGACACAATTTAAAATTACTGATTTTCAATTAAAGTCTTCTACACGTCCTGAGGCAAAAGGCTCTAAAATGAAAATGAAATTCGATCACTCGAGCTAAATGTGTTACATCCTACTCAGAAATTGGTAACTGGAAATATTTAAATTTATCAGGGGGTGTGCCAAAATTCTAAATTTGTACTTAGGGGTTCACCAACCGATACAGGTTGAATAACACTGCTCTATCCGACTAAATTTATTAATCGATACCTTATAGGTCATATAAGAGCAAGGGAGAGTAAAATATGGATTTCTCATTGTTGGCTTGACGGAAATGGCATCTCTTGACTGTGGTACTGCAAATGGCAATGGCCACCTACCGAACTACATTCTACTATCAACCGTTAAAAATGATTCCGACTCTTGAAGAATTTCTGTGAATGTTTGGAGACGAAAAGACCATAAAGTTTTTAATTGACAGCAAAATCATTGAATCAAATCGTTGGGTTGGTTTCATCTTTACTCTATACACTTCCTAAAAGTTGTTAATTTAAAAAGTTTTTTATATATACAGTGACTCCCAATTATCCGTGTGTGGATTATCCGGTTTGCAGATTATCATTGCTGTCTCTCTCCTTATGCCTCAAAATTTTATTAATACTCTGATTGCAATGCTTTAAAAGAAATTCATGACTGCGGGGTCACAATATTTTCGTATTCTCATTACATCAATGTCTAAATAATTATATTTTATGCAGAAATGGCAAGTTTGTAGATGTGTATAGTTTTTTTTTTAATGATCAGGAGTTTCACAAAAATCACACAGGGAGACAGCATGCGACCTTGGTTGATTAGCAGTGTTTTTCCGCCATCTTGATTTTTTTCAATTCATTTTATCACGATTCGATTTTAAGTAGAGTTATTTGCAAACTTCAGCTATGTGCTAGCTCACTGAGCTACGTGGTTTTTACAATGATAAACATTTATCTTATCTCTTCTTAAAATTACAGAAAAACAGAAGAAAATTGTTCTTACTATTAGAAAAAAACTCGCTCATTAAAATGCGCTAATTTGCCTGTCAATTACTGCAGCCAGAAGGGTGCATGGATGGACAGAAATATATTCACCGATTGGTTTCACAGCAAGTTTGTGCCTGATGTTCATATTATCCGTGCTTTTCGATTATTCATGCTTCCTCTTACATCCATTAGGCTGGATAATCGGGAGTTCTCTCTACTTGTTACTTGCCTTAATAGATTCTAGTATTGGCCTAACTAGGGATTTGTAGGTTACCTCCTTAGAAAATGGCATACTTTTCCATAACACCCATTATAAAATTCAAATCTTTATATTGCTTTGTTACCACATTGTCCATTTGAGGCTCCTAATTGAAATCTTTAGTAAAAACTACTCCCAGGTATGTACCTGAACTGACTATACTCCATTGCACCTTGGTCATCTCATATATAATAATGTAAGTACCTAATTCTGTTATACCTTCCCTGACAAAAATGTAGTACTTTTCTCGTTTATATTTATTTGAATCCTATTCATAATGGTTCACTTTACAAGCTCGTTTAAATCTACTTTCAGCATGAAACAGTCAACTTCTTTCTCAAATATTGTGTATATAAGACAATCATCTGCTGCAAATAGCTTATCCTGTGATTTGAGGGATCTCTTTATGTCATTTATGAATATCAACAACAATAGTGGTCAAGGTACACTTATATTGCTCAGAAAACATCTTGAGAGGTTGCATCAGAAGGGATTTAGGGTGAAACTTTGATTTTACACTATTGATGGGACCACCTAAATTAAATGTAAAATCGAGGAAAGTGTAAAATCAGGGAAATAAAAAATGATGTAACATAAAGAACAAGTACAGGCGACTCCCAAGATTCAACAGTTCGAGATTTGACAAATTCAAGATTTCGAACCAGCCAGTCAAATTGGAAACTAGTTTATGTGAAGTAATTTTCATCCCGACCAACCACGCGAGGTTTAATTTCATTGTAGATATTGTTATTTCTGCTCTAATTGTTTGAATTTGTGCTGATTTCACTCTTTTTTCTGTTAATCTTTTATTTAAATTTATTTATTTTATCGATTTACAGGTGACTCCCAAGATTCGACAGGGATGCGGTCCTGAAAACGTGGTCGAATCTCGAACCGTCGAATGTCGAATCAGCACAAATTCAAACAATTAGGGCAGAAATAACGATGTCTAGACTGAAACTAAACCTCTCATGGTCAGGCAGACCGACAATTACTTCGCATAAACTAGTTTCTAGTTCGACCGATCGATCGGCTGGGTCGATTCAACCGGTCGAATTCTCGAGAGGATATGTAATAGTGATAATGCAAGTGAATCAAATAAAACTATTAGCACTTATATGAAACAGAAGGAGAGAATTCTAGAACGTGATAAATTCATGTAATTTGATGGCTGGTTTGACGGATTTAAGAGAAGGGCAGGTTTGCATAACCTTAAATTAACTGGCGAGGCTGCAAGTTATTTTGTGCTTTTTAATAACTTTTATATTAATTTCACTGCAATATATAGTTGTATGTATAGATGGATGTATGCAGGGATGTGCTGCAGATGCCCCGGTCCAGCTCGCCCGAGTCATTTGTAACAAACGACTCGCATGAGCCAAGATGCGGGAACATATCCCTCGATTATAACATTAAGTCTATGGAAAAACAGCGTTCGACATTCGACAATTCGAGATTCGACCACATTTTCAGGGGCGTATTCCTGTCGAATCTCGGGAGTAGCCTGTATATATAAAAAAGAACTTTTTAAATTAACAACTTTAATGAAGTGTATAGAGTAAAGATGAAACACCAACCCAATCCAACGGTTTGATTCAATGATTTCACATTATATTAACGGAAAACACTTAAATTTTTTTACGATTGTACTTTCAATTAAAAATTTTACGACCTTTTCTTTGTCTCCAAACATTTGCAAAATTTTTTTTAAATTTATTTTTTAAATTTATTTTTCACAAGCTCATAAAAAACCTTTGTAATGAGCGTAATAACAACAACAAAGATGAATCATGCCCTTGACAGGATTCGAACCCGCGACCATAGTTGCCAATTCAGCGACTTTTTACTTCCTTTAGCGACATTTTTGAGTGTTTAGCGACATGTTACTAATTTTGTGATTTTCTGCTAATCTAGCAACAAATTTAAATATTGCTTTATGTAAGCAGAAATACATGCAATACACAACATAAACCAAACAAATTATTTTTAAGATAGCTTTATTAAAATCTATACTAGTTTTAATAAACCTTCAAATAATTCTACAGTTACTTCCCCAGTTATGATATTTGAAAGACATTTTAAACAAATATTGAAAGATCTCTATAATTTACGTTGAAGAATACATCATAAAACGCAGTTAAATTACAGAAAAAATTATCTATATTAAAAATTAAAGAAAGTATTCTTCTCAATGCAGAAATTAGACCGTTTTTTATTAACACCTTAAATAGTAAGTCGATGGGGATTTTGATGATTATCGGACATCTGCCTTTTGAGTTTTTGGTCAGTAAATGTTATTACAGTGTAAAGGAGTACTTGATGCTCGACACTGAATGTATTGACTAATATAATGTGATACTTGGATGAATAATGGATTGCTATGTACTGGTTTCATGATGTACTCTATATACAGTAAACTTCCAGTTATTCGGCACTCAGGCAACCGGAATTCTCAAGCAACTGGCGTCTCCTGTCTCTCAATTTTTTTACATCTATTTCAGAATGTTGCCGCTAATTTAAATAAATTTGGAGTTCGCGTTGGGTCGCAATACACAATTGTGTATGTTTCTTGGACTCAGTGTTTGTGTTAAATGAAATATTTTGCCCACCCTTTTTAAACGCCTCCTAAAACTCCAATATGCGCTAAAGGTAATAAAAGGAAACGGGTTGTGCTAACCTTAACCCAGAAACTTGCTACCATTAAATGTTTAGAGAAAGGTGAGAATTGCAATGCTTTAATGAAAGAGTTCAATGTCGGTTCTTCCGCTATTTATGACATTAAGGCACAGAAATCACAGCTATTGAAATTCGTTACCTCTTCTGAGACAACTAGAAGGATCGGCGCACTCTTCATAAGCCGAAACTTGAGAAATTGGATATTGCTATTTATTAATGGCTTTCTATAAAGTGTTCCGAGGGAGCCCCTATTTCTGGATCAATGGTGATTGAAAAGGCCAAAGATTTTTATGAACAAATGGAGATTAGTGAACCGTGTTCATTTTCAGATAGATGGCTTAACACGTTTTAAGATCAGATGTCTAGGTATTTCGGGTGATAAAAAATTGGCCAACCAAGAAGCTGCTGATAAATTTTGCGACTTTTTTGAAAAATTAGTTAAGGCATATATAACTATACATGTTTAATTGCATTATTTTCATATTTACTAACTGCACTGTATGTAATGGTGTCATGATTGCATGTCACTATTCACTTCTCTTTTGTTTAATATCAATTTGCCACAAGAATTTCTGCTAATACATTGCGTTGTGTGTGGATAATTTCTTTCCTTTTCTCGAACAAGGAAACAATATTTTTGTCGGAAAATTCTAATGGTTGGACTAAGTTAATGTTTACCTCCAGTTGTTATTAAAACAATAGAGAAGCTAATAGCAATAAGCATACAAGAAACATCTATAGGATGTAATGTAGTTTGTAAATATTAAAATATTGCAATTAAACGTGTTGAATACCTGTATATTTGAGTTTCATTACTTCCTTGAATGTCAAGGAATTATTTAAGAATAATTGTGAGTAGAATACCTAGTCTACAGGTTAGAAATTCCAAGGTGTATGTATAATTCTGCATCTGTTCCTTATTTTGGTATCCAAATCCTTTATTGAGGAAGTTTACTGTATCATGTGATTATGTTACTGTCAATTATTTATGTTATGATTATGTACATTTTCTTTTTCATGGCAAATCCTATACCTGCGATTTAATCGTCGAGTCTTCATGAATAATAAACATTATTATTATTATAAATGAAGCTTACTTTGTTCCAAAATCCAAAAGTTTTATTCCCCTTATTAAAAATGAGGATTAATGTAAGTTTTTATAGATTGATTTATCATATCGCAATGATATTGATAAGGTAACGCAACATTTTTGCCATTAAACAATAAATGACTGATATATTCTAGGAATGAATGCTTGCCATTCGCGTGCAGGGCCGGCCCAAGGCACCAGCGAACCGGGCGCCAAAATCTTGGAGACACTATTTATAACATCTATATATGCATTATGTACTTGCAAGTGAATAAATATTGGATACCGATTTATATCACCGAACAGGCTGCAATCTTTATGACATTCATTCTTTTTTCCTTTATCGTATAATCTTTACAGAGCGATGAATAAATTAACATTTACTTCGTAATTATCCCAGCAAACATTTACGGAGGGGGACGCTCGAGTGCCAAAATTATTCGGGCAGCCCGTGTGCAGGTATATAAAAAATCATTAAATATGAGGAGGAAAACCTGTCAGCATCTTATACATGGGTATTTACGGTATTTTATTTTTCTACTTATAAAATAAGCTTGACCTATAAATGTTAATATCTATTCTTATTAATAAAAAGCTTGCAAAAATTCTCCGTTACTTAATACTAATAATTAAATAATATATTAATTGATATTCATTTATAAAATAGAAAATAAGCATACTAATTAGATTAATAAGAATTATTTGAAGTATTTATGCAGTTTTATTTTTAATGATTTTTTAACAACATTTTCTTTAGCAACTTTTTAGGTTGGATTTAGCGATTTTTCAAATTTATTTTGGCAACTATGCCTGCGACCCTAGCATTAGGAACTAGACACGTTAACCATCCCTCTATCAAGGCTGGCAAATTCTTCAAGAGTTGTAATCGTTTTTAAGGGTTGATAGTAGGATGTAGTTCAGTGTGTGGCCATTGCCATTTGCGGCGCCACAGTCAAGAGACGTCATTTTCGTTAAGGCTACAATAAAAAATCCATATTTTACTCTTGATAGCTCTTATATGATCTGTAAGATATCGATTAATAAATTTAGTTGGATAGAGGACAACGTTTACAACAAAGAAGTCTGCAAGAGCATATAATTACGACTTAAAGTTTAGGAGATAAAAATTTGAGAAGGTCCCGCCCATGTTATACTATTGGTGTAATAAAACGTCCCTGGAATCGAACTCGGGTCGTTATTTTGCACGGTGATTACACATAAGAGGCTTTATGTGAGACACTATTTAAAATTGAAAGAATGGCTTAAATACATGCAGCCATTCTGAAGTTATTAGACATTATTTGTCCTGTCTTAAAACTTGCATATAGTAATTGTACATATATCGCGGTAAGTTAGTATAAAAGTTGTTAAAAATGTGGGTTGCTTTATATCATAACTTTGGCAAGCCATCTAAAATATTCATGTTTGAACACAATAACAATGTAAATAAACTAACCTACATACCATTTTATTTCTTTAATCATGCAAACAGTCAGTTCGATACGTGTTCCAACATGCGCATCAACTTGAGCTAAAATACATATTTTATCACTTATCATAAATACTTTCCGTTTTGCTTTATTATACATATTTCAGGCCAGAAAAATAATTAATGGATTGTTGCATTTGTAAATGCCAAGTGTTGTGTATATGACAACTTTCTACTAAAATGACTGTGGCTACCCAAGTATAATGGTAAGCATGCAAGTGCGTTTGTGTCTGTGAATGACCATTACGTAAATGGATTACCACATTTATATACAACATAGTGTTGTCATCAACTTCCTACTAAAAAATGACTACTAACCAAGCGTAATGGTGATCATGCAAGTGCATTCGTGCCTTTGATTGGCCCGTAAATGGATTGCCATGTGAGGTTGAAAAACTTTCATCTGCAAAGATATGCCTATTTTAACATATTTAAATAAATAAAATAAACTAACTTTTGATGTATTTTTAAAAAAACTTTCATATGGGCCACAAGTACATTAAAAATTCAAGTCATTCAGTAGGCCACACAAAATCATGAAAGTGGCCGCATTTTGGATCTAAGAAATTATTAAAAATGAGCACTTTGAAAATATCTGCAGTTTATTGCTAGTCCCAGGTTTATCAGCAACTAACAAGCTTGTGCATTTTTTTAGCACTTTGTAATATCCCTAAATTAAATTTTTGCTTGATTGTAGTTTTTCTTGTCCTCCACGCCCATTGAAAAATATTTCACTATGTACCTACTGGGTACGCAAATTGCTTCACATGCTTGATGTTTTTATTAACAGAAATTCAGTTTTTAAACTTTCCACGTGCATTTTTTTCCTGTAGGTAACTATTTAATTACTACTGAATTTATTCTTTGTGTGTACTGCACATGATGATGATGTACTGTTATCCTCTTTGGACTGCACTAAATGATTATGCAATTCACAAATGCAGTCTATTTGGTTAAGTTCATCTGATTGTGAGATACAGCACATAACACCTCCATCTTCCTATATTAAATTTAATAATTAAAAGATAATTATTCTGCCTCACATTTCATTCTTTTTCCAGGATGACTAAAAATGACTGAAGGTGATGTGTGCGTAAATGAAGCTGCAGCATTTTTAGATGTGATAAACTCAATCATCGTGACTCTTAATCTCATAAGTGAATGTGGACAGTCACCAAAACAAATTTGAAAACTAACAACAAAGTGAGTGAAAAGTGGTTTCTGCGGACTGGACATGATAAATCATTTTTCTCTATTTCTAACTTTATGTAAATGAATAAAATTACGTCTTCTAAGGTAATATTTATTAGTGATCAATATTTTTTTTGGTACGATTTTCCTTGTACAACTCCCGTTCCACCTTGGTACGTAGATCAACCCTCCTAGTCTTGCTCAAAGCATCCAGCAATTTAGATTGTATGCGTTTGTTGTCAACTTCTTTACAAAATGTGAGAAGAGCCTAAAAATTAAAAAATTCATACCTAGTTACTAACATACTTTCATTGTCAAATTAGTCAAGTGAAAAACAAAGAGTACCTGATAAGCTTGTTGTTTCAAACTAAACTGGTACTTGGCTTCAATTTCACTAATAGTGCCCTCGGATACATCCAAATGTCTCGCCATATCGAGCCATCTTCTACCGATTTCTTCAGCTATCATATCCAGCACTGAAATATAGGACAGAATATGACTATAAGCTAATCGTTAGGAAATTACTCTCCATTATTTTCTTTTAGTTACCATGAAAAGGTAGCTGATTCCCTGTGCGACTTTCGCAAGCTTTGCTGGATTTGATGCATTCGAGAATTAACTTCAATGATTCTTCTTTCTCTGGCTCCGCGAGAGCTCTTGTTTTCATCGTATCTATTAGTTCTTCATAGTTACGTATATAATACAAAGCCCTTGTGGAATTTATAGCGAAAGACAATTTATTTTTCAATAAATCAAACTTGTGTTGATCGAAAACTAATGAATTGTGTTTAACTTCACTTGCAACATCGTAATAATCTATCGTAGTCGATTTCGTCATATTTGAAACTTGCGACGAACATATACCAATTGAACTACAGAGTTTTGATGCACAATGAAACGGAGAAAACAACACTTAACATCTTCCAACAACACCACTACGTCGTAACCGATGCGTTCAGTGGAGTTCGGGACTTACCAGAATTTTTTCTGAGTAGTATCAAATTATTCCGTATCGCGCGCTGTCTCTAAATGCGACAAAAGGAATTGCTAAAGGGGTAGTTTCATTTGTGCATTTTGCACAAGAGAATTGTTCACAATGCCGGAAATATATATTTCCAGGCAAGACAAACTTATCGAGCCCATGAACATCTCATAAAAAATTACATTTATGAAAAATCACAAAATATACCATTTTTTAGGTCTAGCCAAACTTTATAAATATGTATTGACAAAACTGTTGTTCGTGACTGAAATTAATCCATATAATAATAGCAATGATTAACGGAAGAAGAAACCCGGGTCCCATAGACATCTGTCTTCGGAAGGGTTACGACGCTGATTTGCCTAACCTGATATTTATTGAGACATCGTTTTTCCCAGGATAATTTTGTCTGCCAAAAAATATTAAGTACTTTCTCTTTAACCGTATTTTTCCAATGGGTATTAAATGTAGAATTTCCATATCTCTAGGCACAACTGAATATCTAATAGCATTTGATAATCTAAATTATGTAGATTTATTCATTCTTTTTATCAAGCAGGAATAATTTTGACTTTTATAACTCCATTTCACTTCCATAAAACTGATTACTATTAGTGATAAAAGTAGATCACTGGATTAAAATTCCCTTTTAATTTTTATTTAGAATTAAAAGTAAATGCTACTCCCCATCCCTTTCTTGTGTTTAATTCATATTTCTCATACTAGTAAAATATGAATGCATTCAACGTCACTTTCTTTTGCAGCGTTAATGAAAAGAACGAAAATAACCGAAAAACTCTAAGAATTTTTATGCGTACAATGTATTTAGTTTAAAATTAGCAGAGATATTTACTGTTACTCTGTATTTTATGAATGTTTACATAGTTTAGTGTGTTGAAAACGTAACGAACTTATTCCATTACAAGGAAAGAATGCGAAGAATGCTATGACATGTTAACATTAGCGCTTCTGTGGAATTCTGTCGTACTATTAGCGTGTGCCTCACTTTGTGTTTTGTCGGTTAATTTCATTTTGAAAGGTGTGATTGTCCGTGGCGCTAGCTACCGGGACTTTTGGGAACTTCTGTGTTAAATAAGAAAAGAAGAAAGCGGGGTGTCTCACAGTCAGTCAATTGACAAATGTCAGGGAGGTAGGGCAGGTAGTTAAATTAATATCATCGTTAAGTTTGAAATTTTAGTAACAGAATCGTGCAGTGTTGAGTTCATTTCTGAATGCTAAGTGCCTCCTTTGAAATTTTTCTGTAATAATTTTTCGATTAAATTGCTTACATTTGGATGTGGCATTTCGGGTGTTTGCCGGCTCCTTTGTTGTAGCCTGCACATATTTGTGATTGCACCCACGGTGACGTTATTCTTAGCCTGTATTTAGGCCTAATCGCTAACTCAACTTTACAACTATGAATTATATGGAAGTCACAATGCCCAATTACTCCTATGTTTTCAACTTTGAGGAAGAATTTGTTCATCAAGACACGAGAGTATGGATGACTAAAAATTGGAAGTACGGATTTTACTACGTTGGAATATACATGATATTTATATTTGGTGGACAGCATTACATGCAAAGTAGGCCTCGGTTCCAATTACGTGGTGTTTTAGCTGTTTGGAACATTGCTTTAGCAGCATTTAGCCTCATGGGCGCATGCCGAACTGTTCCGGAATTCATTCATGTGCTTAGGAATTATGGATTTTATCACTCGGTGTGCATTCCAAGGTAAGAATATACATAAAAACAAACGAACTTGATTTTACATTTTCACTAATGATGAAATATTAGGTTACTATAATTCAGACGAAGTAATAAATTGTCATTGTTGTAACTTTTCGTTCATAATTAAAATTTCACGATTTATTAATATTGTCTTTGTAGATATTTTACATAAATCTTATTTTCGCCTTTCACCACAAATCTGAAGAATATAATAATTTTGTAAAATTATGAGATGTTTCCAGTATACATGTTTTGTTATTTTTAGGTAGTATTGACATGTAAATAATTTCGTGATCTCCCAATACCAAGCTAGCTAATAAGGTTTTTGTTGAATAAAATGAATATCCCGAAGTGTTGTTCTCTATAGCTGTATACGTCTGGCTTTACCGGTCGAAGTATTGTGTTGTTCTTGAAGAATGGGTCAGTTTAATTGCCTGTATTGTATACGGACCTGATAAAAGTGGAAATTTATCCCATTGTTGAATGTTTTGAATGTTCTGTAGAAATTAAATATGATAGTCAAATGAAGTGTCCTTTTATATTGAAAATTTTCATTAAATAATTTTATATTTTATTTTTTGTTTTTAAACAAAGTAAAAGAAATTCGTGTATTATAAAGCAATATCTTTCGCACTGAATTATTGTCTCGATGTGTGACTCCTCGTTTGAGATGCTTATATTAAACAATCTCACAAATTTCTTTAATTGTAGTTAAGTTTAATGTTTTCATTGTAAAGCCTTTCACCTTTAAGGTATCATTTGATCTTCCTCCATCATTTAGACTATTACTTATGTATATTATAAGTTTGAATGAAGCCATCACATAAAAGTCTACATTCATTCTTAACATTAATTAATCCCTAATTTATTGTGTGTTTAGCATTCACCTTTTGTAGTTCCTTGTGCTATTTTCATTCTTGAACTTTTTTATATGATACTGTGAGACACTTGAATATATATTTTTCACTCATAATTGTTTGTTGCAATGATAGTAAATGCATTGGTAACATCCTTGCATATTTGTCTTGTTTCGTTTAATGAAGTCAATGTATTTGCTTTATAGTTTCAACCATAAAAGTCATCACTATCAATCCATGAAACAAAATTCATTTTATTTAGGGTATTTATTTTTCTTATTTGTAGTTTAATTTATAATGTCTATTTTTATCATTTTCACAGTTTCATAGAACAGGATAAGGTCTCAGGATTCTGGACCTGGATGTTTGTCCTATCTAAACTACCAGAACTTGGCGATACAGTATTCATCGTGCTGCGCAAACAACCGCTTATCTTCTTGCACTGGTACCATCATGTGACAGTTCTGCTTTATTCGTGGTATTCATACACGGAATACACAGCCTCTGCACGTTGGTTCATTGTAATGAATTACATAGTGCATAGTGCCATGTATACATACTATGCCGTACGTTCTTCCGGAGGAGGCGTTCCACCTCCACGTTGGGTGGCAATGGTCATCACGTGCGCCCAACTCGCCCAAATGGTCACTGGCTGCGCCATCAATATCTGGGCCTATCATTTGCTTAAGGCCGGAGATAGGGACTGCCACATCTCAGATTTCAACATAAAGCTGTCCCTTTCCATGTACTTCAGCTACTTTGTCCTATTTGCACGCTTCTTCCGGAAAGCATACATGGGCCGCAAGTCCGGTGCCGGAGGTTTGAAGAAATGCTCCAGTTCATCGGTGGATATGTCGGCATCTGCAGCAAGGCCCCCGTCCCCCGGCCTGGCCTCCTCTACCGGGAAAGTGAAGGGTGGAGAGTGAGGAGGAGGAGGCTGAGCATCTCTCTCTCTGCCCCAGCAGTGTGGCCCACCTCTTCAGTCAAGATGACCCTACCACCTCTCCCTCCCTCTCTGTCTCTCACTCCTCTTGCCAAGGTCATCACTACCTCACCCTTGCATCAATTTCCTCGCCATTTGATCCCCTCCTCTCCCTGCCTGTGATGTAATTTGTACGTGGACATGATTATAATCAAGCTGGAAGAAATAGAAGTTGAGTTTGCTTACTGGTGGTGAGGCATGCCTACGTGTTTGACGGCGGGACCCCCGAGTTACCCCCAGGGCAGAGGATTGTACGGAGGAAAGCCGACAGATGTTATTACTCGTTGTTCGACGTTTGTCCTCCAGAGGTCGGACAAAGAAAGTGAGAGAGGGGTGGTGAAACGTGTGGAAATGTTTTTCGTCATTTGATGCTGTTGATTGTTGTTGTTATTTAATGCTGAAGTTGCTCATTTGAGTGGCCACCGTCAGCATTCCTCCCTGTATATTTGTTTTCATTTTTCTCACTTGCTTCTGGAAAATCTTTGTGATTCCACATATAGACTGCAGTATTTCTCCTACATTTCAAGGACAAACTCGTGAAAAGGTGTGAGGCCACATAGATCGTGTTAACCCGTAATTAATTTTTTCTGGAAGTTGCTTCTAAGTAGAGGATGTGGCATCTATCACCGATCTAAAATTTATTACCATCCAAAAATATAATCAGAGAGGCAGACGTGGTGGATAGAATGTTTTGTTATTTTTGTGTGACGGGTGTAAACAGAGGGTGCTCTGGCCACCCTTATTAAGAGTCATAATAATCTCTCTGAAATCATATTTCCTCATTCTGTTTCTAGAACAGCTGGTTACAATCGCCTAGAGGTGAAGTAGATATTGGGAATTTAATGGAAGAAAGAGACCACCCTTCAATACATTTGGATTTAGCAAACATTTTCTTGCTCATATAGTTTGTTGATCAGGAATGCTAATGATCCCAAAGAATGTGCATTATTTACCACTTGCTATAAATCTCAAAAAATGGGCGTTTTCA
Source organism: Uropetala carovei (assembly GCA_036926305.1). Lineage (NCBI taxonomy): Eukaryota > Metazoa > Arthropoda > Insecta > Odonata > Petaluridae > Uropetala > Uropetala carovei. The sequence continues at coordinate 3,852,310 of JAXCHB010000098.1, read as the reverse complement.
CTGTCTTGACCTTTTAACATTATTTTGTATTTAAACGAGTCGTTTAGATCTGTTAAGGTGGTGAGCTAACTTTTCTGCATTGGAGTGCACCTTAGCAAAGCTCAGGTCACCTCAACCTGATCCAAGATGTGATTTTGAGACTTATTTTACCCTTTTGTTCCAGTATTATGATTCTTGGTCATTAATTTTTAAGAACTTCTTCAATATTGTGTTCCATCAAAGCTTAAATTTTTGTCTTCCATTTTCATTTAGATGTATAGGTTGTTTTCATTCTTTTGTATTCATTTCTTTGATTCAAAATCGATATTTATAGGAATTTGTTGACTATTTATTGGTATTATAATTAACCAAAGCTTAGTTATGATATCGAAATTAATTTTGTTAGCCTCTCAATCGAACTTTATGGTCAGTATGCATGACTCCTACCCCTTGACAAAGTAATTTGCATTTCTTTCATCGTTTGACGTATTTCCAGCCATCGGGACAGCAATTAAAAAAATCTCAACTTGTGTACTCTTTTGACCACGGACACATCCAGAGCATTGTTAAACGTAACAATCGCCACGTGAAATTTGGATGCTATTATTATATTATTATTTCTAACAGGATTTTTATGGTATCGGAGACCCCATTACTGAGATAACGAAGCAGAGAAACCTACATGGGATGGGGACGTACACAAAACAACAGAATTCAGCTTCACATTCCACTAAGCTTTTAGCCAAAATGTGTTCAAGTGATGTGATTGCGATGGATGGAGTCCGAAGGCGTCTAATATAGTGCGTGTGCATCTGTGTGTGTGTGTGTATCTCTATATCTCGACATTTTCCTCTGGTGCTGCCCCCCCCCCCCCCTCTCCTTCGGGCGTAGAAGTCCCCTCGACCTTGACCCGCATTTGAAGGAAAGGCTCCTTCCGCCCCCAGGGAGGCGGCGGGGGCGATTTCGGATTCGTTAACCTTTCCAAGATTCGAGGCTTCAACTAATCGCTATATTCGTGAGCAGTTAGCTCTTAAGTCGGTGCACGTGTATTACAGAAAATTTCCCTCTTTGTTTAATCAGCTTGTGTCTAAGTACCGTTATTATTGCTTTGTTTGTGGAAATATATATATATATATATATAATATATATATTATGATTATGTGTTTGATTACCCTATTCCTTTTTTACGTTCGTTCCCTTCTAATGGCTTCGAAGACTTCTTTCTTCTAAGAATAAACGTTTTAAGTGAAAACTTCGTTTGCATTTCTTGAAAAATTGAAATTTGCGGATAAAGTAATGCTAGCAAATGTTATCAGAAGATGCCTGGAATTCGTCAAAAAATCTAAACGGGTAAATGAAGGCAACCGTCTATGATTATTTATTTCTATTTTTTATTACTTTCGCAATTATTGCTATCTTGTTCCAAGAGAAATAGAATTTCCTATTGTGTTTTGTGAATATTTTCCTCCTGAATCTTATTGGCTACAATAAGGAATTATTCAGTTGCGTATCTTAAGCGTATGCAGTGCATACGGTGAGCAATTATAGAGCCAGGGGCGGCCCGAGGAATTTTGGCGCCCAGGGCGAGATAGCACTCTAGTGCCCCCTCCGTAAGTGTTAGTTGAGTTAGTTACGAAGTGCATGTTAATTTATTCATCGCTCTGCAGAGGCGGCCGCAGAAATTTTTTCAGGGAGGGGCAAAATGCTCACCCATTAGCATTGGTTGCTCACCTCGCAGGGGCTACTTAAATATAGCAAAAAAAACATTTTTAAATTGATTTTTTTAAAGCAGGTCTGCTTTTCGTTTTAGGGGAGTAGTATTGCACATCGCAGATAAAATGTCGGTTTCTAAAATTCTCCATAAAGTATTACATCTAATCTTATTAGCAACGCGAGTTAGTTGCCGTGATAGATATCGAAAGATTCCAAATTACTCAGCTATGTAGGTTTTTCGTTATAGATAAAAGTAGATTGCGTACATTGGATCAGAACTATTCGTGTTCGTTTATATTCGTAATCAGGGCCGGCGCGTAAGAAATTGCCGCCTATAACATCTTCGAAATTTAAATTAATTGAAATGTCATGTTCGGTGGACAGTATTGCTATTTCTGCCAACCTTTCTTGTGCCATTGTAGAACGTAAATAGTTTTTAATTAATTTCAATTTCAAAAAAGATTGTTCTCTGCTGGCAACGATCACAGGAAGAGTTAGCAGAATTCTGAGTGATATAAAGACATTTGGAAAATTTTCTACAAAATTATTTTTATCAAATTTAAAACATTTAATGGTGTCATCTCACTATTTAAAACACTTCTAATAATTAAAAGTTCATTGTACAAATTTAAAGGTTCTATATCATCTGTCAATGCTATATGCAAATCTTGACATTAAAAAAAATAACATCAATCTGTATGGATAAACAATGTAATGTTGTACAAAAATTCAAATAATTGGTTATGTGTTTCTAATTGGGAAAATCTTTCCTTGATATAATTGATGCAAACATCAACTACATAATTAAAAACTTGATTCCATTTTTTTAAAAGGATCTACGATTGGTGTATCTCTTCCCTCGTACTCAAATTATCTGTTTTTACGTCGAATTCTAATCGGAGGTGCAAGTTTAAATTATGGTGTTATTTCCATTGTCAGCAATTTCTTTGGCAATTTGTTGGAAACCATTAATACGGTATTCTTCCAAAAATGAGCTAATGCTTTCTGATATTACCATGTTTGGTCTTTGTAATAATTTTGATGCAACATTAACTTTTGATAAAATGTACCAAACAACAACACTGCAAACAAATTTAACGCTATAAAATTTATCCGCCAACAATTTGTTTTTGGTATCGCTGTCTCTCTGCTCATCCAAAGAAATTTCCACCAGTGCATCATATATTTCTCCCAATTGGTACGTTATTGGCGTAACAGCATCCACACAACTTTCCCACTGTGTAGTACTAACACTTTTTAAAGTCAAGGATGTTATATACTTTTTTAGTACAGTCCATCTTTTTTGTCGAACTTGAGAAAAATACAAATATCTCTTGAACTAAAAAAAGTTAACAATTTCTCCAGAGTTTGCTGCTGCATCATTAACCAAAGGTTAAGTGAATGACACGAGCAAGGTACAAAAAAGGCCTTAGGATTTTGATTTAAAATTCGTCTTTGGACGCCGGAATGGGTACCTTTCATATTTTCCCCATTGTCGTAACCCTGCCCGCTCATGTTCTCAATTTTGATGCCCAATGTATCCAGATCTTGCAATATCAATTCGGTTAATCCAGCTCCAGAGGTTAATTCAATAGGCAGAAATTTAATAAAATATTCTTTACGAGAATATTCTGACTGCTATTTTCTGGTCACAATGCGAACTACAAACGACATTTGCTCAATCCTGCTAATGTCCGGAGTGCAATATAATATTATGCTGTAATATTTTGCTTCCTTATTTCTAGCAACAATAGTATTACGCACTTTTTGTCCTAGCAGATAAATAAGATTATTTTGAATGTCTTTGCTCATATAATGGATTTTTTGAGGCTCGTCTTAAATGCTCACTTGTTACAGGATCGATCAATGGTCTTGCCAGTCTTCAACCTGGTATCTAACTCTATCCATTTTTAATATTTTGGAGTTATATTGATGCTAATAATAAATGATATAAAGAAGAAAATGAAATAAATAGAATAGAAACTTTTTTTGCACGAAATTTACACTAGTTACACAGATTAATTATTTATTACTAGCAGAATTTCCCGTTGAATTTCAATGGATTTAGCAAAGCTACTACAGCACAACATACGAACTCTTTAAAATATATAGTAGATACTTCTTAAATTACAATTAGCTTTTCTTACAATTAATCATATTTGCTTGTAACAATCAGTTTCAGGGCCTATTGCATTCAGATATAACGATAATTTTATTTCCTATCATATTACTTTCACCAAATCCAGCTTCATTTCTTGTGTAATTATGCCACGCTGAAATGTTTACATTTATGTCTTGTAAGCAAGAAACCCGTGAAAAAGCAACGTACAGTTGTCCATGATTGAACACTGACTCCGGTAAATGTACACCAGATACGTGAGCTTATTTACGTTAATAAACATTATAATGTAGAATATAATGATTTTACTTACAAAAAATTTAAGACTCCAGTATTCAATAGACGAAAGAAGGTTCAATTACTTTCATCAATAAACGCTTCCTGAATAATATTCAGTATCTATTTACATTGCTATCCATAAACATCGATCGTGTCTTTGCTTAAACAAAAGTGCGAATCGAATAAAGCTAAACTTTCGTCTATTTGTAAGCTTCATTGAAGCTAATTGAATCGGAGGTAACAATGACGGCCGCCTTGGCAACGCCCGGAAAGAGTACGAAAAATCCACAAAATTTCGAAATAAATAACGTATTTCTAAAAACTTCGACCGTGTAACATGTAAACTTCTCAGGAATAAGTTAGTATAGAGTTTTATTCGTCGAATAAAGCAAAAACGAAAAAAATCGGTCCATATTTACGTATTTTAATGCTTGAAAGAAGAATACCTTGCAAGTCAAGAAATGGATTCATACGTGTTATCTTATGGAAAAATGTTAATCCCCTTTATTGGCAGCACTGATTAATCCCGGTTGACCAAACCTTGACAATTCAGTAACAATAAGTTAGGATGTAAGGAAGAATCGTACCAAATTTGGTTATTCTAGCTTTAACCGTTTAGGAGTTCCATGAACAAACACGCCCTTCAAAATATATTATAGTAGACTATATTGATTATACAGAATCCAAATTGCAAAAAAATCTCGGGAAAATTACATCCAGTCATCAGCATTCCTTATATTTCTTACAATCAACATTCGGAAATACAGTTTCAACAGGAGTATGGGAGTGTTATTGAAAATAAAACAAATACTTTAAGATAGCGCAGGGCCCGGTGCAGTCACAGTGTGCACCGCGATCTATCAGCTCTGCTTGCGCCAGCGTAAACTTTAAAATGCCATATGTAATATGTTTGGGAAACGAAGGAGGGGGGGCAAGTACCCCCTCTTGCCCCTTACTGCGGGCGCCCATGTCACTCTGTAAATATTAAAGATAAAAACAATGAATGCCATAAATATTTAGGCCTGTTCGGAAAATCAGTATCCAATATTTTTTCATTTGACAGTAATGCATAGATGAAAGGTCAGAATAGGGTCTCAAGATTTTGGTGCCCCTGGCAGCCGTCCGGTTCGCCGGTACCTCGGGCCGGCTCTGGGCAGAGCCTAATGAGAATCACTAAAATTGTTTATTTTTATTCGTGTACAGAACATTTTCCATATGCCTTTGGAATCAAATAAACTATAGATATCTATAGTGTTTGTATGTATGTATGTTTTTTATAACTCGGCAACTACAGCACGTATAAACAAGAGGAAGGTGTCATTGCAATTGGAATAAAGAGTTAAGTGGGGTAGTCAGATTTTCTTACCGATTTGATTGGCCTTTTAATTTTAAAATTATTTTCTTTTTTCATTTTCTCCATTTGAATAAAATAGGGACGAATGCAGCTCATTTTTCATTCGATTTTTTAAATTACTTAGAAACATGGTACGAACTTAAGACTTGGATGGTTCTATGGAGCAAAGACCAAAGATTATTTTTATTGAAGACAACATCCGAATCCTGATCGAATTAGCGTAAAAATGCGTTTAGAATCAGACAATACTCGATTTTATCAGTTTTGTGAAAATATCAATTTTAAGCTACCATGACAAATCCCATTATCGCCGAAGTTGAGAGTCCAATGCATTTCCCTTACGTACAGGTATATCATTTCTTTCTAATACTCTATTGCACGAAACGCGCTCATTTGTGATACGTTGTACACTTTCCTAACTTGTTTAGGCGCGTTTCGCTTCCAGCGTGAGCGCCTATTATCGTCGCACAGTGGTCCAGAATCGAAAAAACGTGATCGAAAATCGATTTTTCAACTTTTTGGTAGGAACTTGAAACTACCACATAATAAAGTACTAGAGTTGGGTCAGATTTAACACTCACTGTTTCTCTCCCAACTTTCGTGTGAAGTTTGCTACATCGTCTCAAAGTTAGGGAAAATCTGTTGTTTTCGAGGTTTCTCTTTTTCGGCTAAAAATACATGTATTTGCCGAAAGATGGAGCCGTTCAAATGAAGTAATAGTAAAAGTGAAGTATATTTTGTTATAGAATGTTGCTTTAGCTATAAGAATATGCAATGCACAATTATTTATTAATTATTTTAGTTGCTGAAAAATGACTTCCTAAAATAGCTTACATTTTGGTTAATTTCTTACTAAAAGCAGCGCAACAAAAAATCGGAATCAAGCGGAACTCATGAACCTGGTCTCATATTAAAGGGCCAGGTGTAGGCTAACTAATAAATAAGGATCCAGGTGCCCCCCTGGGAGATAAGAGGCCTTTTTGTTTACTTTTAACACGTTCGTGCGAGCTTCCGGGCGCCGCTGCATGGCATGGAGGCTGCGTCATAAAATGTTTTGAGGCGTTTGTTTTCCGTGTCCTTTCGCCTCGTCTCTACTTTTCCGTGATTTCGTTTTGCCGGCTGCGTCTGGTCGGCTTCTTTGTGTCATTGGTCACTGGTACATGTCATAAAATGTTTTATTGTTCTTGGCCTCTGAGCAGTTTGTCTCTCTAGCAAGAGGAACTCAACAAATTTCTTTAGGAGAGGGAGTGTGAAATTCTATGCAAAAATGCACCACCACGTAAGGACAAGAGGCCAGTTGTGTATTTACGCTGGCAGCTAGCGGTTGTGTCTGAAATTCAGTAAAAAAAACTTGTGTCGCAAAAGATTTGCAAGTGACATCGGCGCTCTATAGTGCAGTGATTTTAAATAGTGCAGTGAAACCAATAAAGAGTGCATGAAGTGCTGCAATTGTTTATTTAGTAGATTAACGCCTTCAGGAAATTCATCGCTGAAGTTTGCTGGTAAGTTTCACGTTCTGTTAATTATTTTTTCTTTATTTTTAAGGAAAGCAGTTTCCCTGAAAATTTCTTTTTTTAAATAAATATTTCATTTTTTATATTCCTCTCGAAGTAAATGGTGTGCATGTTTGCATCAAAATGATTTCCTTTTAATATATATTATAGATATATATGGTATTCTTCTCGTAATTGCTTCAGTCGTTTAAATCCAAATATAATCCGTAACTCTAAGTTATTAACAAGTTGTTTTTATTCGTGTTACTTAGAAATGTCATCAATAAGAATTACGAGGTTAATGCTCCATGACAAAATGATGGAATGTTTTGATGATCCGGATGAGGTTAGGAAAAGTCGTGTCCTAAACTACTTACGGAAGGTGTAGATGATAAAGCAAACGAAACTTTAACAGAATTTATAAGACTAAATTTGAGAAATATTGTTTAGAGACCGCGGAAAAATACATTTCCCTTTACAATTGGTATTTCATGCCCACTTCCGTCCAAAAAATACTCGTACATGGCGCATCGGTTATTAAGGAGGCTTTGCTTCCTATAGGAGAGTTAATTAACGGAGGAAGCTCAGGAAGCAAAAAATAAGGATGTTCGCCGCTATAGAAAACACCACATCCGAAAAATTTCAAGACTGAGTGCAAACGAAGATTTATTTCGTCGGCTAATATTGAGCTCGGAGCCAAAGATAAGTTCATCTGGAAACAAAGAAGACAGGGAAAGCTCGACGAAGATGTTCTATCTTTGTTGAGCATACCTGAAGAGGAAGTGGACGAGTACGATGAAGAGGATTCGGAGGAAGACACCTTATAAACAATCGTAAGGTCGGTTGGTTATTTAGATAAATATTTAGTATTATGAGTTGTTTTAATTGCGGTCAGTACTTAAAAATTTCAGTTATTAAAAATATCAAAATTTATAAGAGTATATGTTTTTATAATTATTACTTTTTTGAACATTAATTTTTTTCATTGATTAGAATTTGTTTACATATTAAAATTAGTTAAATTACGAAAATTTATTAAATTATTGATATTTTCAAATATATTAAAGTATGCAATATGATTAAAATACGTGAAAATATAACTTTTAAAATCATGAAAATTTTCAAAATTATAGTAATTGATTAAATTGTTAACATTTATGCAATTATTAAAACTTTAAAAAATTAAAAACTTTCAATGTTATTAAAATTGTTTAAATAATTAACATTTGAAAACTATTACCTAAGTTTTTGGAATATATTCGGGGCTAAGAATGGCCGTGGGGCTAAAACTTTTGGGTTAGGAGTCAAATGGACCTCAAAATCCAATTCAGCAACCTCAAAAACATATAGAAACGTCATTTTATAAACTTGAACAGATTAGTTAAAGAGAAATTATTTTCGATCACTTTTTTTCGATTCTGGACCACTGTGCATCGGTAGGTCTGTCCGCCCGTATGTTCGTTCTCGGCTTCTACTGAACGGATTTTCATGAAATTTGATATAAAGGACTTACTATCAAATATAATAAGAAAATCGCACAAATGAATCACGTACTCCAATCAGGGGTACCACTTTACTGGTGACAAAAAAGTAAATTTTCGTCGTATCTCGTAAAGTATTAGTCATATCAAAATATCTTTCAAATAAAAGTTGTAGAACTAGTAAACTACATTTTTATCATAGGAAAAGCAGTTATCGAGAAAATCAAACAAGAATGTCTTAAATCGAGTTGAACTTAGAAAATTTCTTGCATGGTTACTTCTTCAATCTTGCTAACGTAAACATTCTCACAAACAAACGTTTAATTTCCTTACGTGTGCATGCACTGTTTTTAAATAGGAAGAAAATGGATTATTTATGATGAAGAAAAGAACTTTAAAACGCTATTTCTATTATTTATGATGAAGAAAAGAATTTTAAAACGCTATTTCCCTCACGCACAGGTATAAAATTTCTTTCTAATACTCCACTGCACGAAACGCGCCCATTTGTGATACGTTGTACACTTTCCTAACTTGTTAATTTCTGTGTGCGATTTTGCTTTGTTTACATGGTAACAAAATATTTGTTGATTTTAATTGAAATATTAATACTAAAAAGTTTTTGATGATATTTTCGTCTGGCTTAGAGTCAGGGCCGGCATGATATCTTTGGGGGGCCCTACGCAAACACGATTTCGGGGGCCTCTCTTCTTTTTCTGCAATGTTCCAACAATGGCAATTACTTGACCTGGGATAATGAGGTAGCGGCGATACGCGGTACTTTAGCTAGAATCGGTACTCTATAATTTGAACATATATGACACATTCTACCTTTCTTCACAGCAGAGAATTTAGTTTGTGGTCATCGGATAGTGATTTTCGTATTGGCTCATTTATCTGTATCGATACTTATAAATATACTATGCCAGTTATTGACGACGATGAATAATGGTACATAGAAGCAAAATCTGGGCCCACATCCTCCGAGGGCCCATATGCGTAGCATACCCTGCATACCCCGGCCCTGCTTAGAGTTCTCCTAATCAAGCAGTTTTTAAAGTAACTTAAATAATTAGACGAAAATTTTCCACAAATTGTGATTTCCACACCTTTGAAGATATAATCACGAAACTTCGCATTGGTATATAATTTTATCCTGCGGATAACATCTACTATAATATATTTTGAAGGGTGTGTTTGTTGGTTTGTGTGTTTGTTCATGGAACTCCTCCTAAACGATAAAAGCTAGAATAACCAAATTTGGTACGATTCTTCTTTACATCCTAACCTAGTGAATGGTCAAGGTTTCGTTTCTGTCCGTCACTTTGATTCGAAAGGGCGAACGATTTAATTATCGAATGTCACGTATTTTGCCGCGTCCTGCAACTGAAATACAGGGATGAGTGTAGACTACTTTTAATTTGCACTTTACAATTACTTAAAATAACGGACACTTGGACACTTTTTTGCGGGAAAGAACAAAGTTTATTTTATCAGTTTTACTAAAATACCAATTATAAACTACCATGACAACTCCCATTGTAGCCGAAATCGACAGTTCAATGCATTTATATGGGAAAAATTTTAACGTAGTATCATTTATCAATTTCTGTGTACGATTTAAATTTGTTTACATGGAATCCAAATATTTGTTTTTAATTGAATTATCTTTAATATCTACTATAAATATTTTGAAGAGTGTTTGTGCATTTATAGCGCAAAAACTACAAAACTTGGAAGCAAGAAGAAGGTGCCATTTTAACCGCAATATAAAGCTAAGGAAAATGGGAGGGTTTTTAAAGTGATTTGAACTACATTTTTTATATTAAGAATGTTTTTCTCTTTTAATTTTTCCCATTTAAATAACACGGGAATGAGCGTATTTTTGGATTAACAATCTACGTGACAACCGTTATAAACAATACGTAATATTAACTAAAAGAAATAATATATATCTAATATAAACTAAAATAAATAATATATACCTAATATAAACTAAAGTAGCGAAGAAAGAAACACAAAGTGTGGCATAGAGTTCTCTAAAGCAAACTGTTTTTAAAACTACGTACATAAGTAACTTAAATAATTAGACGTAGATTTTCCACAAATTGTGATTTTCAAACCTTTGAAGATATCGTCCCAAAGCTTTGCATAGGTAAATAATTTTATCCTGCGGATAACATAGGCTATATGGTGATAAAAAATTTGGGGGGGGAGAGGGGGTGCTTAATTGAATAATTATTTTCCCATAAGTTTACACATAATTTTCGATTTTTCAGAGTGCAAGATTTTCTTCTTTCGCTCATCTAAATAGGTAATTCCGAACAGATTTTCTTCATTTTTGCTTTATTCAACGGTTAAAACTGTGTACAATCTTATCCTTATGATGTTTACATGTTACACGGTCGAAGTTTTAGATTCACTAAATCCGTTGAAATTCAACGGGAAGTTCTGCTAGTAGGCTATAAGCAGTGGCGCGTTATACCGTAGGCAAAAAAGACATTTGCCTAGGGCCCCCTATTCCAAGGGGCCCCAAAATTAATTTTTTTTCAGTTTTTAAAGGGACTAAAATATAATTATTAAAACAGTAAAATCTGTGAGAGGCGGAATCTTTATAAGGCGGAAACCTGACTAAGCCGGAAATATCGAAGTCGTACTGCATAATAATAACGTTTTTCTCAAGAAAGTCCGGCGAAATCCGTGAGACTCGGACGGAAAGCTTATGTCTTGTACTTCTTTTATCAAGAAGTAGAATTTTAATCTGTGAAAGGCAGAAATTAAATTTCTCACAGAAATGTTTTCAGGTAGTTTGATTCAGGTTTCGAGTTGTTCACCAATCACACATCACATGCGGCCCGACACTTCTTTTGTTTGAAAGAGCTTTCCGACCTTTCCTCCCAACTGGTAAGTTTGGGATAACCGGGGATGTTATGTTGATTGAACCTCACAGATAGTTACGATATATAAAGCGAAGCGTCTGTTAGTGAACTCTTAGAAAAGTATTCAAAGTTAATATAAAATTGAATAAATCGTGTTAGTACTAGGTATACTACTAGTACTACTAAAGTTTTATTTTTTTGTGAAAAACTTCCTACGTTTGTTTATTAAGTAAGTTAATGCAGCTGCAGAATCTTGTTCCAAGGCTATTCATTTTTTGATTTCATTCAAAATTTATTCGTCTTCTTTTCGTCGTCAACAAAGAGGTGGGATCTTCTAATTAAGACAAACACAAAATCAAATTTTACATTAAAACGAATCAGTGATATCAGATGGTCCGCAAGGGCGGATGTAATATTAGCTGCTAAAGTAATTTCTGTAGCCATAAAAAACGCATTATTTGAACTTTCTAATGAACCAAATGAAAAAACAAAAACGAAATTAGAAGCAAAAAAACTATACAACTGTTTTGAAGATTATGAAACAGCACTTTTGTTGATTTTATGGAATACACTTCTACAACGAATAAATGTCACTAATAAAAATCTGCAAAGTAAAGATTTCAATCTACAAGAAGGTGTAAATCTTCTTATTTTAGAAGTCCGAAACAGTAACGCGTTTGAAAGCATGGAAACAGAATCACAATCATTGACAGCTAATAAAGAATACAAATCTGATAAATGAAGAGCCCAAAAAATGAAACTACAGTTCGGCGAAAACAGGGATAACGAAACAATATTTACTGGCAAAAAATTATTTATTGTGAGGCCGAGGAGACCATTTTATATGCTTTTAACGATTATAATGATGTACATTTTTACAAACATTTAAATAAAATTAATTAATATGTGATAGTCTACTATCAGAAATTAAAAGACGCATTCAGGTGTACGAAGACGTCTTACAGCAATTCACAATATATTTAAATTTACGCGACACATCACCGAACGATTATGACAATTGTATTGCAAACTTAATTCATAATTATAAAGATGACATTGATGGAATTTTCTTTAGAGATGAAGTAGCCCAATTTCTTCATTTTGCAATGATTGAGAAATTAAATACACCGATGGAAATGTATATAGCAATTCAGGGAGGGCTAATTTCAACCTTCCTTAAAAATATTTTTGTCAATGCCGATCGCAAATGCATCTGCGGAAAGGTCATTTTCCATGTTAAAAAGAGTAAAGAATTATATGAGAAATTCACTTGGGAAAGAAAAATTAAATAATTTAGCAATATTGTGTATTTAAAATGTAATAACAGAACAAATTAATTATGATAGTATAATAGATAGCTTTTCAGCTCAGAAGCCAAGGAAAGTTAATATATAATATATTGTATGTACCTATGTAAATGTTCATGTTTTAAATGTAATTTTTAATTTTTTAGTATCTTTTTTGTAAGCATGAATAGACCTATAGTTGACTGAATCAAAATAAAATTAAAATCTGATACTAATTGTGACTTTTTTAATTATAAGTATGTCTGAATATTACCGGAACAAAATTTGTTTTAGGAAAAAAATCATTCCTGAGTTTTTTAAACATTATTTAGGTAGGGAGTAGGGCCCCAAATTTATTTTGCCTAGGGCCCCCGAGAGCCATAACGCGCCAATGGCTATAAGGCGATAAAAATTTGGGGGGAGGGAGAGCTTAATTCAATAATTATTTTCCCATACGTTTACATGTAATTTTTTACCTTCATTCAGCAAAATACCTTAATATGGACAGGTGTTCCTCGTTTTTGCTTTTATGACTGTTAAAACTGTACTATATTATTCTTCATTGTTTATGTGTTATATGGTCGAAGTTTTAGATTCACTAAATCCGTTGAAATTCAACGGGAACTTCTGCTGGTAACTAATAAAACTGTGTGTTCCCTTATAGTAATAAAATGTAACATTTGCATCATTTCTGCGGTGTCCACGCTAAGGTATAACTGTCGAGGTTTTTCTTTCGTTGGATAGTATGTACATATTTGCGGAAGTCTGAGAATGCTTGCGTTTTCTGATTTCCTATTGATAAAATAAAAAAGGACCACGCGATAAACGCTACCGCAAGTGAGGCGGCGTCTGTGGCATTAGCTCTTTAACCGTCGCTGAGTGCAGCTTTTCTCTTTGGAACGAAATTTATTTGAATAACACGTTTTTAAATTTTTAGCAAACGCGTTTCGATGTTCAGTCAGCTAACAACGAAATCAACCAAGTGTAGCTGGCTTGTGTTGTTACTCTCTCAATGGACGCAAACGGTTTTATAAATCCGGAGGAAAAATGAGAACTATTTGTCATTTTTCAGAGAAAATCAATTTTCAAAGCTTTGAAAAAGAGATTCTGAAACCAGATTAAGTTTAACGTGTCAAATTGCTGTGGAAAAAATAAAATTACGAATCAGCTTTTCATTTTGAATCAATAAAAAAATTTACACGTTAATATCGTAAACTAACTGACATATTATGTGTTTCAACAGAGAATAATCGAGCTCGCCTTATGGCTGGAAAAAATCAGGAACAATCACTTAAAAATCGAAAGATTAAAAAAAACCTTATCTAATGTGTCTTCAATTGTCACAAAAAGGTTATGAAAAATGGTTTTTCATAACCTTGTCGTGGCTATTGGAGATACATTAGATAATGTACGTGTTTCTACTGTGAATCTATTCCGGAAATAGTTGGTTTGACTCATTATCAGCGGTGTAATTTCTCGTCTTTGTTTGTTACTCTCTTCCGGCTATGCTCCATAGTTGTTCACTTGTTAATTACAGGCGGAATAATCGCGGTTATTCTGTTAGTGTTCCACTTCAAATTGGATCACATTGTCTCTTGTTATAAGACTGAAGTTATTTGAAAAGTCAGCTTTTTCGGCAGTCCCATCAGCCTCCTTCGGCTCCGTCCGGACTCCATCAAAAATTGTTGAAGAAACGGATACATATTTCTTTAAATTCCTTTGAAAGTGATGTTTGTCTTCCAAGGCAATTGTTTAAGTTCTCTCCTTTCGCTTTATTTACGACCTTTTTTTCTGCCGAAGATTCAAAATACAACCAAGAGAAAGTACATTACGGGATTAACTGGCGCGACAAATGCGTTCGATATACTGTCTCTATTATGTGTCACGGCCGGCTTCGATCCCCAGTTATAGATGAGAAAACCAATACCTCTCCGTATAATAATAATAATAGGGCGCGTTTGCGAACGAATATGCCATTTAGTGTCGTTATTTGCGAGTACAACATGCATCCTCGTTTGGTGTTCGCGGCGAGGTTGTCTCGGCCGGGCTCGCTGCAACCTCCTCCACATCCCTCTTGACCCCTTTCTCTCTCTCACACACCCTCGGCGTGACGTCACATCGGACGACTCCTCTCTTTCCCTGCAGACCCCCGTGGGGGAGAGATGTGTGTTACCGCCACGGGCACTCGCCTCTCCACACATCCACTTTCCCCGGAGACGACGAGGCGTCGCATACCTATCCTCTCTCTCTCAATCTCTAGCCGCACGTAACATTTCCCGCCTTTCCATTACTTTCTCTCCTCGTGCCTTCTTCGGTGGCCTAAGATGACGAAGCCGAACCCTTTGACAAACTTAAGCGGACGCCTTAATGCCACCCCCCTCTGATCAAAATTGGAGGCGATAGTTTTCAGCCATTCTGAGGCGACTCCGTTTAGCGCCAACCTCCTCCTCACCCCCACCTCCGATCGATGGAGGCCGACGAATCCGTCCCAATCCGACCTCTCTCCTAATCCCCGCTACCATTGAATGACTCTTCTTGATCTTCCATTCGGGATGAGGGTAATTTCGTCGGGAAGACAGGCGAGACGATCGTTACATCCTCTTCAAGATATGCCGGGATCGTGTTTCCTTAAACCTTTGCATTCGGACTCGGGCGATTTCTTTCCGACGGTGATTTTTTTTCGCCCCTGCATACGAATTCCGAATCGCTTTGTCTGCATCCTTGGTAGACCTCGGAGGTTCCCTCGCCCAAGGCACGCGCTAGACAAAATGTCTCCTCTAATTGTAAGTCGCTTGCCCTTTACACCCGTTCTGCGATTCTCTCTCATTAGACTTCCTCTCTCTGCCGTCGCATCTCGACTTTCTCTTTACGACTCGACCCCGCTATAATCGTGCTCGCTTGATGGATCTGCGTCCGTATGGTTTGGCGATCCTCTCCTCTCGTTTTCGCGGCCAGGGACCTAACTAGCACGGTTAAGACTTCGAACTGCTCGGTCCTATTTCCTCTGGGGGCCCGTTTGCACTGATCAGCCAAAGATAATTCGAATTTTCATTTACGAAATTTTAATTTACATAATTAATTTAATCTAACATAAAATGCCGAATGTGTAAATGTGTCGTGATTATGAAGGATGATGGGATAGGAGATATATGTATGTTATTCAAGGATTTGAAGGTACCTACGCTACTGTGATGAAGAGTGTTTTACGTCAGATGGGTGGCCATTCCGTAATATTAAACATCTGTTCATTGTTGTAGGACCAGGGTTTAATAGAATCCTTTGAATTGCATTTATGATTTTTTTAAGGGCGATAAATTTCGAAATGCTTATGTTGAAGATTTGATATAATAACCAATGGAGATGTAAATTTCTACACGATTCAATGTTTAACAAAGACAATTTATAGAAAAGTTCCGAAATATGGCCAGACGTTTAAGATTAAAAATTAATCTTACACAGGTATCATCAGAGTCCACGCACACTCTGAGGAGGCAATGGGAAATCCCACAAAATATACTGAGGTGTTGGAGGGTGTTTACTCCTGCCTCTTTCTCTAGCGTTGAGTGTCGCGAGCGTAGGTATCGTGAGTGCTATAGGACTTTGATATGTTTTATAGGTCTAAATTTACAACGTCACAAAAGTGTAAGCGTGGAACAATTTTAAAAAATGGGAGCCTTGTTTGCTCACGCATTATGAGAAAGCGCGTTTTATTTGTTGAGGTTTACTTAGAATTGTAAATTTAAAATTATTATTAATATAATTATATGACAAAAGGTAATTTGTTCAATAATTAATAATGAAATTGTAAATTTCTATCTATAACTATTTGCTCAGAAACTTAACTTGAACATTTTGAAGGCATCCCCTTACGTAACGCATATTTTTCAAAAAACTATCTTCTGTTATAAATGGCATTAAAATCCGCACAAACAGCGAAAAATTTTCTCTTTTAACGTTTTCTCTCAAAATTTTAAATTGATAAATTTGAAGGCGCTCCCTGCCGAACACCGCCATATTTTTCAAGGAAAAATTCGTTGGCTGCGTAATAAATGACATAATAGATCCGTCCACCTATCCTTCTTTGCAGTCGATAAAATTAATTAAAATAGCAAGTAAACGGTAAAAGGAGATTGAAATTTGCAGTGTTCATGTGATGCCATTTGTATCACCGGATGAAGGCAACTTTGTGGATCTCCATCGTAAAGAATCACTTGGAAAATTTCCATTATACATACATACGTATGTATGTATGCATAATTCCATTATACATATATTTATATATGTATAATTCCATTATACACATATACATACATATACATGTATGTGTGTGTGTGTATATATATATATATATATACATATATATGTATGATGGAATTTTACCAAGTGATTCTTTACGATGGAGATCCACAAAGTTGTCTTCATCTGTTGATACACACACACATACATATATATACACACACACACACACCCAACTGCCTCAAAGTCGGCGTAGGGTGTAAACGGAGGCAAAAGGACGAAGTACAGTGGTGTCCTCGGACACCGGTAGGTTCAACCATGCTGTGAAGTCTTTCTGCAATATCTCCGGTCAAAGAGAAAGAGGTAGGTACTCACCAACCCGCTCTGGGCCAGCGTGATGTTTTAAGGCCCACAAAGCCCCCATGACATGTATGTACATCCATAAAAAACGGCTCTCGTTCTCCGGAGACCTCTGACCATGGCAGTGGTCAGGAAAAAGGCATGAAGGCAGAGAGTGTTAAGAATCCCCGGAGGTTAAACGCCCACTGCCACTCTTTCTCATCCTTGCCCAATTCCTTTAACCTCAACCTAACTACCTTTAACTGCCGGACTTTGTCCAGTGAAGATAAACTTCAAGAGCTCCAAGAACAACTGGAGAAGATCAAGTGGGACATTTTAGGGCTTAGTGAGGTGAGAAGAAAAGGTGAAGGCCTATTGGAGTTGAAGAGTGGACATATTTTTTATTACAGGGGAACTGACACAGGAAGAACAGGAGGAGTTGGATTCATCGTCAACAAAAAATTGAAGAATAATATCGTGGAAATGGAAAGTTCATCCGAGCGGGCGGCTAGACTAGTGCTTCAAATAAATAAAAGATATCAACCTCAAATAGTCCAAGTTTATGCGCCAACGTCATCATACTCCGATGAGGAAGTGGAAGATTTCTACCAAGAAGTTGGAGAACTGCACGACAAAGGAAGCTGCCATCTAAAAGTGGTCATGGGTGATTTCAATGCCAAGGTTTGAGATCAAAAGGAAGACTACAGCGCAGTTGGAAAATGGGACTATGGAGACAGAAATGAACGAGGGGACCGACTGGTAGACTTTGCTGAATGTACTAGTCTATATATAATGAACACTTTCTTCAAAAAGTGTCCCAATAGAAAATGGACCTGGAAAGGACCCAATGGTACCAAAAACGAAATTGAGTACATACTATTCAATAAAAAGCAATTGGCCGAAGACTGTTCCGTCCTTAACCAGTTTAAAACTCGAAGCGACCATCGCTTAGTAAGATGCAGAATAAAGTTCAATTCAAAGCTGGAAAGACAGAATCTTATAAAGAAGAGGCCTAAATATATTATCAACGCGCAAGTGCTAAAAGAACGAAAAGAAGAATTTCAGCTCCACCTGAAAAATCGATTCAGTGCGCTGGAAGACCAAGAAGTTGAGTCGCAATTAATAGAGATACTCAAGGAAACCGCTCAAGAAATATGCAGAACATTTAAACAAAGCCAGAGAAAACGTTTACCAAAAAAACAAGACTGCTGATGGAAAAAAGAAGGAAAATGAAAATTACTAATGATCCTAAAGAAATGATCCATTTTGCATAACTAAACAAAACTATAAGGAAGTGCATCAAGGAAGATGTGAAGAAATATAATTATGAGCTAATCGAGAAAACGATAGAAAACAATAGAAGTTACAAGAAAATGAAGCAACATCTTTCGATCGGAAAGAGACAACTGGTGGCCTTGATGGTAGAAGACGGCTCCATAACCCATAGTAGGAAATTAATCCTAAAACGAGTACAAGAATTTTCACCAAGTTGTATGAGGATCCTCTAGCAAATGATGAAGTAAATGATGATGGAAACATGCCCACCGAAGAGGTCCCAGATATCCTTCCGGAAGAGGTGAGACACGCAATCAGAAGTATGAAGAATGGAAAAGCATCTGGAGTGGATAGTAACACAGCGGAAGTAATCATATGGAAACGATTCTCGCTAAGACTTTCACATCGTGTCTGAGGAAGAAAAATATACCAGAAACATGGAACCACGCATGTATTATCCTTCTGCACAAGAAAGGTTCCAAAGAAGACCTGAATAACTACAGACCGATCAGCCTACTCCCAACAGTCTACAAAATATTCACCAAAATACTCGCTATGCGCCTTCAAAACCACCTTGATTCTGCATAACCCTGAGAGCAAGCTGGATTTCGCAGTGGCTCTAGAGCACTGTTTCTCAACCGGTGCTCCGTAAGCATTAGATGGGTGCTCCACAAGCTTTTCATCCTTCACCATTTTGCATGGATTTATTTTTTAAAATTAAATAACCAATGTATAATATGTTTGAGATCGTCTTCAATTTCATATCCAATTTTTTAGTCCATTCATTTATTTATTTCATATATCGTTTTTGTAATGACAAGTGTACTATGATGGACATTACACCTGGTAGGTAACAAATGTTTTCCTGAGAAGTTTGTTCTAGTGTTCCTCCTAAATTAATGAATACCTCTAGGTTCTCCCCGGTCTACTAAAGGTTGAGGAACACTGCTCTAGAGCCAATAACAGACAGACAGACGGCATTGCGAAAACCCCTTTTTCCGACTCAGGTACACCTAAAACGTATATTTCAGTCAAGATCTCGAGATCGAATTTTTTCGCGATAACAATACTTTCTCAATATATATACTTCGTATATGAGAAAGAAAAATACGGAAGAAACAGGAAATCGAGGCGCCATATCAGTCCAAATTCTTCGATCGGCAATCGAGAAGCGTTGCGTCTTTATCAACCGTGTTTTCCGACTCGAATTCACTCTCCCTCCATACCTTCCCTCCCTCTTACAATTACTTCCCCCTTCTGCGCTCTTCCTCTCTCTCTATCTCCATTTCTCTCTCTCTCTCCTCTCCGCCTTCCTCCCTGTCTCTCTCTCTCTTACTTCCTCTCCTCTCTCTCTCTTTCTCTTTACCTCCCATTCTCTCTCCTCCCCCACCTCACCCCTCTCTCCCTCCGTCTTCCCCTTCCATCTAATTTCTCTCCCCCTCCCTCCCCCTACCCCTTATCCCATCCATCTTCCCCTCACTCCCTCCCACTTCACCTTTCTCCTTCCCGCCCCTTCTCTCCCTCTCCAATGGGTTGCTATAAAGATCCCTTTCCCCTCTTAAATATCTAATGTCCATT
Organism: Uropetala carovei; assembly: GCA_036926305.1. Classification (NCBI taxonomy): domain Eukaryota; kingdom Metazoa; phylum Arthropoda; class Insecta; order Odonata; family Petaluridae; genus Uropetala; species Uropetala carovei. The sequence continues at coordinate 3,832,299 of JAXCHB010000098.1, read as the reverse complement.
AATAACTGGAGAGGTTTTGAAGAAAACCTCTTAAAACGTGCCTTTTTCCTCCACCTAAGCATTTTCGGAATTCATTGCATAAGATTTTGGTCTCGTCGCTCGTCTCAACCGAGATATTCCGAGGATACTTCCGGAGGACTCTAATAGAGGAAAGATACTTGTCATTCGCCCACTCTATTCCGCCCCCTCTCCTCCACCTCCTCCCGCTCCTCCACCCCTCCTCCGCCCCCCTCTCCTCCTCCACCCTCTCTCACCTCCTCGTGTCCTTCTTCCTCGGCTGACCGAATAATCTCCCGTTAGAGCAAAAGCGGGGAACCTCCGGCCCACGGGCCGCATGCGGCCACAAAGAGCGTTTTTTGTGGCCCGCGAAGCAGTTATGTAAAAGAGATCCGTAACATTTAACACATAAACTCATATTTTTTTAAATCCAAATAATGATAATAAAGCATTTAATACTGAAATGTTAATCCTAAATACTCTAATTTAAAATTGATTTCCACTTTCATATGATACCTTATAATCTCTCGGTAACTTCGATTTAATCTGTAATCAGACCCACCAAAGCATTGGCAACTTCTAATGCGGCCCCCCGAAGGATTCGCAAGCACTTATGCGGCCCGCCATGTGAAAAAGGTCCCCACCCTCGCGTTCGAGAATTCTCCTTGCGCCAATACGAATATCTTCGAAACGCGCACACAAACATGGTGGCGGAAGAGGCGCTGTAGGGTGGCGGACTGGTTGGTTGGTTGAACTTGGGAATCAGTGCTTACGGACTGGAAAAGACACTACGAGCGCGTCGCGTTCGAGGATCTTTGTAAACGAGGGAATGAGGATCGCGAAAAGTCGATCGAATCGACTCTGTCGCGAGAGATTGCAACGCCAATGCGTCTGCGGAGAACTCAACATGCGCCCGTGTGCATAGTACCACGGAAGTTGGCAATTGTGTCGGTGATATTAGAGGGAAATGCTCGCGGTAATCAAGTGCGCCCTTTAATTTCAAAATAATCGCAGAGCTTTATTGATAAAAACGCTTTCTTCTACGCATTCAGAAAGAACTGTCAAGCTGTCGCAACGCTACGTTCTGGAAATGGAGACGTAATAACGAAACCTATCTCGCTGACAACTATATCGTGTAAGGTTTTAGAACGTATTATATTTAGCTCACTGATACGATATCTAGAAAGACATAGTTTATTAGATAACCATCAACATGGTTTTAGAAAAGGGAAGTCGTGTGAGTCACAATTAGCGCTCTTCGCACAAGATATTTTAAATTCCGGTGAAATTCCGTATTTTTAGATTTTAGAAAAACTTTTGACAAAGTTCCTCATCATAAGCTTATTCGAAAGTTGAAACGGTACGGGATTAACGAGACAGTTGTAAGATGGATAGAAGCGTTTCTCCGCGATAGAGAACAGAAGGTAGTAATCGTTGGACCACGTGAATGTCACCTCCGGTGTTCCCCAGGGAAGTGTCTTGGACCTGCTACTTTTTCTCATATATAGAAAGTAGAGCCTCTGGGGTGTTGGAGAGACACATTTGTAGAGGTTAGAGCTTTCGGGATGATCCCTTCGTCAGCACAAGAGAGACACAACTGGTATGGCAGTGACACTGGGGTGAAGGTGTGGGGGTGGAAGGGAAGGGAGCGTGGAAAGGTCGGGGATTGGAGGATGCAGAAGGGGGAGGGGGGAGAGGGGAAAGAGAGGGTGGAAAGAAGGAAATATTAACGGATGTTGAGGCCGGGAGGAGAGAAAGAGTTTAAGAATTGGATATGGGCCAGTTCCCATTGACGGAGTTGAGGGGCGGAAGCGTCGTCCGGGAGGGCGCGGATGGCCCTCACCCTGAAACAAACATTGAAACTAAGATTGTGGTTATTCGCATGCACGGCCACGGGTAGCTGTCGTTTAAGACTAACGCTGCTGCGATGGCCGTTCATGCGAATTTTGAGGGGAATTGCTGGTGAGTCCGACGTAAAAGGCGGGGCATTGGGTACACTGTACCTACTAACCTGTACCCGGTACAGGTTAGTAGGTAGATGACGTTGCGGGTGGTACAGTTGGTAGGGGATGTTATGGGGTAGGTGATGTTGGTGGTGGGGTTTGAGAATGAGTTGGAGGGTGGGTTTATAGGGCATGTTAGGCATCGTGATCTGCGGCAGGGGTGGGACCCTGCAGGGTGCAGAGGAGTGGGTGATGGGGGTTCTTTTCTCCACAAGATGTTAGCTAGGTTGGGAGGTCTGCGGAAGGAGAGGATTTGGGGTGTGGGGAAGGAGACCTGGTTGGGGGAGGAAGTGAGGATTGGGTGGGCTGCCTTTAGGATGCTTTTTAGGGTATCGTGGATGCCGGGATAGAAGGTGGTGATTAGGGTGAGTTGGGGGGTAGAGTCGGGGGTTGCGGGCGGTTGCAGTGTAGGTTGGGGTGCTCTTCCGTATTATTTATATTTATATATATATATACACACACACAGGGGGGCCGTGCCTAGACATTTTGCCGCCTGAGGCGAGACACAATATGGCGCCCCCTGGCCTCGCTGGCCTTACGAATTTATTTTGATAGGTTTTCATTTCTGTCAAATTTTGGCGCCTGGGGAGGTTGCCTCGTATAAACGATCTCAGCAAAATTGTAAACAGTACTTGTAGATTATTCGCGGACGACACAGTGGTTTATTGTAAATTTCGTAACGTAGAAGATGTTCAGATCCTCCAACGTGATCTACATTCCATTTCGGAATGGAGTAAAAAGAGGCAGTTAGAATTAAACAATGATAAATGTTCTTTAGTAAGTAGCAACAGGTTATTAATAGTGAGTATTTTCTCGACACGGGCCTCATAAAGACCGTGAAAGCACAGAAATATCTTGGTATCGTATTAGCGAGCGATTTATCTAGGAAAGAACGTATTCGAGGGATAATAGGAGCAGTTCGTAAAATGCTAGGATTTGTCTGTAGAATATTAAGTAGTTGTATGTGATGAAAAGACCAGCGAGGTTTGCTATTTTTCACTAGTTAGACCGTTAATTGAGTATGCGTGTAGCATATGGGATCCTTACGAGATAGACCTTATGTAGGAGATAGAGAAAATTCAAAGAAAGGGAGCGCGTTTCGTGAAACGTAGATATAGTAGGCGAGTAAGTGTCACTAGCCTAATAGAAGAGCTTGGAGCTCTGGAGAAACGGCGAGAAAGGTCTAGGCATCGGTTATTGCAGAGATTTAAATCGGAAGATTTTAATGATGAATTATCAGGCGTAATTAAGAGCCCAACTTAACGTAGGATGGCACGACCACACTGAAATGATTCGAGAAAATGATTGTAGGACCGATAGATACAAGGGATCTTTCTTCCGTAAAACGATGAGAGAGCACAATAGAAAAATAATATGATAGGTCGGAGATAATCACTCCCTGCCACACACCAATTGTGGTGGCTTGCAGAGTATTCATACAGATTCAGATCCCCTTTTCTTAAACGTAGATGTAGTAATTAGGTTAGTGTAAGAAATGAGGTGGTTCGCAAAGCCTGGAAGGGTAGCTGAAGTGGTCCGCAGAGTTAAAAGGTTGGGAAACGCTGCAATATGGTATCTATCACTTGATCCGTAGGAAAAAAACATTGGATTGCGCATGAATCGAAACATTGCTGTCTTACGCCGGCTCCACACATGCGTTCACGAATATTCGCAGATATTCACGAATATTTGTGGTCGCATGTTTGTCCACGATTGTTTGTCGAACACAGCCTCCACATATTCATCCTTTGATACCGATTATTCGTTATTTGTGACAAGTTGCGGGAAAGTAACCAGTGTTCGTACGAATATGAGCTCTGACGACGACACTATTGTTGCGACTGCAGCTTATTTTCTAATGCCTTATTACTTTCTAAAAATGAAAAGAAGAAAAGAAAAGAATGCATCTGCAACTTCGTTTCTGTTTTTATGAAGATCTTGAACTGGATTCCAGATGCAGGGTTCCATTTCGAAGGCTTCTAAAATCTGGAATACAGCTTCATTTGTCCACTCCATTTATACTTTTCTAACTTCACCGAAATGGTAAAACAACTTCTTTTCAAACAAGACACTAGCACAAGATACAAGAAAACAGCACTTAATCAACAAAGGTTACACGCCAAAGAAGGTTACATCAGGTTATTTCACACAGAAATTAATACAATGTTCGTAAACGAAGTGTGGAGGGGCAAAGAGTGTGAGTCACAGCGAATGTTCGTGGGCTTTGATGTGTGCTCATTTACCGTCTCGAGACGGAAACATGTTCGCTATTCGGCACAAACACCGAATATTCGTACACGAACACGAACATTCTATCCACACTTGCGTACATTCCCGCGAACATCAAATATTCGTGTACGAACAACGCATGTGTGGAGCCGGCGTTAGGAATCGAATCCAAGAGTAATAAGTGTAGAGAGCCTTCACCAAGGGCATCACTTGTCTTCAGAGATGCGTAGAGTGATGCCACATGGGCGCTTTCTTTTGGAAGGGAACCGCACACGGTCACTAAAGAGATCTTTCCTCTCTGCTATCCCTTTCTCTCCTCTTCTCCTCTCTCGCTTTCTCTTTCCTCTCTCTTTCTCCTTTCCTCTTCCTATCTCCCCCCCCTCTCTCCTCCTTTCTCCCCCCCCTCTCTCCTCCTTTCTCCCCCCCTCTCTCCTCCACATGCCAACTCTCATCAACTCGAATCGCCGCACCGCAATGTTAAACATTAACTGTCGACATTAGGTGCTTTTCATCATGTGTTCCTAATTCACGTACTTTGCGAAATTGTTTACTGTTGGAGTGGTGTGATTGTGACGAGGCGCATTCACCGTTCTTCCTTCGGCTGTGGCTCCCAAAGCTTTCCTATCTCTCAGGTTTTTCTCTACCGCGTCACGGACGGCATCATAGATAGCGTCTTGTCTCGGCGATGCTTTTCAACATTCCTGACATAAATTTCAATTACCGTAGCGTTGCGCATTTCTTCCTACATGCTTACCGTGGTGATAGCACTTTTTACCCTACCACGCATTTAAGTGTTTTATACAAATAAAGTTAGTTATTTCACACTCTGACTGGGTTTCGTCTCGCGACTGTGAATTAAGAATTCTGAGTTTTATTTAACGGGTCGCGACTTATATCACACGCTTCGAGAGAAAAACTGCGAACTTAAGCGCTTCGACACGACTTTGATGATCGGCACAGTTTCACTTCTGCGTGGGAGAAGTCGCGAGCAGGAAAATTATGAACTTGAAAAATTTTTGCGCCCGTTTTTAATAAAGCCAAGGAAAAATCTCAATTTAAAAATAAAATTTAACAGCGAAATCGTAACAGCTGATTTTCGATGCCTAGATTCATTCGACTATAGTAAGGTTTTTATTATTCAAATGCGATTTTCTACTTCGGGAAAACATTAATTTGAATGCGTGCTAAATAACCAAGGGCCCCGGAAATGCGACGAAGTCAGCAAACTCGTGCCGCGACCTCCGAAAAGAGCGAAAGAAAGCATCTTAATGTTAGACACCGAACCAACGATGGTCATCCTTCTCCCGCAAGTCTTTTGGAAGTCGCGTCCATTAGATCGAAAAAACCGATTAACCATAGTCAAGTTGGCCCGGGGATGGCTCTCAGAAACAGTAGAATGCGGCATGGGCGCAAATTGCAAATATAGAGGGGGAAAGGAACGTGTGGCGGGGGGGGGGGGGATCGATCACAGAAGACCTCCCCTCACTCCTCTTAAGCGAGGGGCTTTCTTTCCGCGTCACATAAGGCGTTTCGGAATTCGACACTTTCTCCGTGCATTCGCGTGTGACAGGGAAACTGGAATGAGGGAGGTAGGGAGAGGGATTGGGAGAGGAAGGTTGGGGGAATGAGGTGCGCGGGTGGTCGAGTCTGCAAAAAAAAAGTTGGCATACCGTTGGCGGGTGGTTGCTAGGGCTGCCACCTCTCCGGTTTTCGTCCGAAGATTCCGGTTTCGCAGTTATTTTCCGGTTTTTATAACCGGTCTCCGGTTACGGGACGTTTTTCGGCCAATTTTCCTCAAATGTCCCTTATCCTGTGTGAAATCAATACGGGACGGACTTTGTGACAAAATTATATTACTAGTACATATAAGTGCCCGTCAAAAATGACGGGGATGATTGATTATTCTGAAATAAAATTGAGGCAGTCTTCTTTGACCTGAAATCATACCTCCTGCTGAGAGGGTTGCCTTCGATCCGAGCGAAGGTTCGAAACCCTCGCTGCATCTATTGTGCTTCAAAAGCTGACTTTAGTCCCCTCTTGCCAGGTATATTTCTGTTTCAGAGCGCGACAGAGGGAGTGACAAAAGGACAAAGGGACAGAATAAGACTTTTATATATTACCGATACATTAAAACGTTTTGTTATTATATCATAATGCTATCCTGAAAATTTCATAAAATTCGGTTCAGTCGTTTGCGAGATATTAAGCTTCTAAAAGCATTACATGACAAAGGGACAAAGTGACACTGTCTTTTATGTGTTTTATGATGACTTCTAAATTTCGCTCATCTATAAGTCGTTCCAATGAATCTTTTTGTATGCGTGTTTTGAAGACGATTTGATCAACTCGGACTCCGCGTTGGATTTCACAAGCCACCGAGAACATATACGCGATGCAATGTTATACATTGTTGTAACATCATTGAAGAAGCATACATTGTCGCATGAGCATCTTTTTCATGTAAATACTTAATGTAATTTTCTGCTGGTTTTGGAATCCTCAAAAGGTGGCAGCCATTAGAGCAGTCTTTCCCAACCTGGGTGCCGTGAAGTGTTCTGAAGGGTGCCGCAAAAAATATTGTTTTCCCATTTTTAACCTCATTTTGCATCGTCGGCTTTCGAAAATGCAAACCAGAGTTAAGTGGACCTTCATTTCGTCGCAAAGGCACTTCCAAATGAAAGGAGATACGAAGAAGGGGTTATTATTACGATTATTACTGGTGGCGGTTAGGGGAAAGGGGTGCCGCCAAATTCTGAAAAGCCACTTAAGGGTGCCGCGACTCTAAAAAGGTTGGGAAACTCTGCATTAGAGATTGCAGGTGAAACGGACAGAAGGGGCCAGACACCTAGTGGGCCCTCCGGAGCACGGAAGAAAGGAGGAGCTTTCCCTTCTCCTCACGCTCGCTTTTTTTTTTTTTTTAGCGCCAGCGTAATCGAACGCCTTCCTTTCCGCTCCCTCGTCGTGCACACTCAGCGGGATGCAAATTGCATCCGACCGTGGATTCCACCGACGGCTTCTCTTATGACATAATGTTATGAAATGACCCTCTCCTGGACTCACCTTGAGCGACTCAATTCTTCGGCCTTTATGCTTCTACCGCCATAATATTCCGCTCGCTACTATGTAGTATGTACAGCCGAACGAATGTTATGGTAACTCCACGAGTTGTTTTTCTCGCGAAACATTAAAGTAGCTATAAAGTCGTTAACATCTCTTGCTATCTTTAAGACTTCGTAAACCGAGAAGAAACGTTATACTGGTCGCAGTATTCGTGAGTTCTCTCTTTGCTCCCTCCTCATCTCTCTTTTGTCTCATTCTTTTATCGTTTCCGAGCAATCGACTCCTTAAAGCGAAGCATCGCCTTCCAATAAATTTCAAAGCACCCCAAGATGACCGCCACCCTAAACGAAGCGAACCGATATCCGGAGGCCGAGGATATTATATATATATATACACACACGTCGCATCTACATACATATAGTGTAGACCGCGAGTCTTCCGCCCTCCCCTCACGCGTGTCTCCCGCTACTTTTTTCGGTTGCTCCCATTGCCCAGAGCCACGACGACGGAAAGTAAACATTCGCTGGGAATGGCGGCTATATAACGGCCCGACTCATTTGCGCTCGTATCGTTTTTAGGAATTCTCAACGTGAAGCGACCAAGTGGCACGCCAGAGGCTCTCGTGTCGTCTGTCGCGTCGTTGCGCCGAAAATCTCACGACCGACTCCCCCCATGAAAGCGTTTAGAAAACATTTCCCGTCTGACGGCTAAAATGAACCGGAAGAAGATTTTGACACAAAGACTCCCAAATCCTCGGATATTTTCGCGAGCATAAAACTCATCAAAATAACTTATTCTTAGTCGAGATTCCAGAAATTATTTTTTCCAATAACTTCTCCAATGCTACAATAAAACAAGCGTCGTTTACAGTAGTTTACGCTGCATAATACATAGTATTATGATACAACAGATAACCAAGACAATTTCAACGTACATTGATTATGGGAGAAATAGGGATATATTTTCGCCAAAACGGAAGCGCCATCAGTAAACGATAGTAATTTCAAAACAAGTGACGTAATAATTGCACAGCAAATTACATAAGCTGTTTATTTTCTTGTTTAAGGATTATGACGTTACCATATGATTACATCTTCGGTACACGGCTTCATGATATAGTCTATAAATTCCCTTTTAAAACAATACATCGATGCTATTTAATAAAATCTTGTGTGTCCAGCACACGACTTTCTGCATATGGAATAAAGAATATGATTACAATAATACTTCAAAGTTGTTCTCAACATCAGCGTCCTCAAGAATAATTATCGGCAGTTACACTTGGTTTATGTAGCAGATCCCGGGCCATGTTTCGGAAGACTACCTGCTCTTCGCGTTCGACCCTCATTAGTGAGTATTAGCGTCCCTCACTCGGACTCGGTCACGAGCTCGGTGTTGTCTACCCTCACAGCGGGTGGTGAAATTACCGATCTATCATTGCAAAATTACAATACTTTTTGCAAATAAGACGATTGAAAGTTACATCATTGCATTGCGGTAAAAATGCTTATTATTGACGTTTTTTAAAACGAAATTCTACAATACATATCAACGGAGTTAGGAAACGAGCGAGGGGAGGCAGGAAATTGAAGGGAGGGTGAGAGGTACCAACAAAGCGCTTCGACTTGACTTAAGCTTCTTAGGAGGGAAATTTGAAAAGGACAATGCCTTTCCGAATTACAACACGTACAGCGACTCTGTCCTTTCAGCTATCCCTTTCAAATAGTCTACATGGCCCAGAAAATATTAAACATAAGGCAACGACGATGAAAATATGATTGTTTTCATTGTCATCGGTCTATGTTTCATGATTTTCTCGGGATTTCAAATTTTCTTCTTTGGAAGAAATAGGAGCAGGGTCTGCTAAACGCTTCTGTTGCGCTTTTCTAAGATGATAAAGAAGACCTTCAGGAGATGTGAAATGAAAAAAGTCTCATATGCGCAAAATATGAGAGTTTTGTACCAGACGTAATTCAAGTGATTCAGTAAAGGCACATAGCTATATACGCTGAAAATATCAATGCAGTTTTCTGTGGATCACCATATCGCTTTGAAATGAGGAAATTCGAGTGCTTCTATAAGTTCACTTTTTTACAACATACATTTTTAGAAAAATGGTAGCGGTAATGTTATATGTCTCGGTTCCTCGCCTGTTCACTCATTCCAGTCTGTCCTCGCCTTCCGTTTCTCCCCCCTCCCAAGGGGAGACTTTCCGAGAAGTAATGAGCAACTGGTTTCGTTGGTTGTTGGTTTATGTTTCATGATTTTCTCCGAATTTTTCACATACAGCGAATGAGATTTCTCCTTTTCAAGAATCTATTTTAAATAGTCCTACAAAATTTATATTTTACACGCTAAAAAATTTATTTTCCGTACAGTACGTTATTTTTACAGAGATGCATTTCAATTACACATACTTAAGTGCGGGAAATGACATATAATAACATGCAAGTCATTTCCTTGTTCCTCCATTCCTCATTTCGTTGGCTATCTTGCAGTACTCCCTGATGTGTAAATTCTCGGAATCAGCCATCGTTGTACAGCAGTGCAGTAGCGCAGTGAGCGATCCCACCTCAGTTCGATCTAGACGCTGAGAGGCAGATCACTCTTTAGCCAGGAAAATGGAATAGCTCCAAAGTATTGCATAAGTGATTTCGATTTTGGAGATTATCTCAGGTAACGGGCTGAAAAATGAGAGAGCACCTTTCCAATTCTCCGAAAACAACAACATCGAAGTTTTATTAAGTTTATCAGATCGCGTAAAAGGTTTCATTGAATGGTTTTCTCTTAAATTCAACAAATGCAGGCTAGAGGCAAGAAGGGGTTTCCAGCAAAGGAGCTAGAAATGAATGCGCCATTGCTTTAGTGAATTCTTAAACTTTGCCAAATACCAAATTGAATTAATTCCTAAAACGCGATTATGGAGTTTACTTCAAGTAGATGAGGAAAATCATTTGCAGTAATTAGTTTCGGGGCGTGCATCTGCGTACACGTATCTGTGTGCGCCTGCATGTTGACTTGTCTCTCTTTTGCTGAGGAAGAGATCATCATAAAGCTCCCACGTGTATCCATGTGTCTGTCCGACACCGCTGCGGCTCTCTCCTGCTGGTGTCCGCTGGGCTTCCTTCTATCAACAGCTAGTTGTCGTTCACATGGCTATTTACCTTTCCTATTAAAAAAGCATTTAAATATATGTAGAGAGAGAGAGAGAGGGAGTGAAGGACGAATGGGGACTTCAAAGTATTTTTAATTGTGAAATTTATTTACGAGTGTAATCGCTTATACTTGTTCTTGAGAGATCTGTTTTCGAGACCATTTGTAAACAATACTGTAATCATATTATTACTCTGTCTGGAGAAAGTCTTGTGCTGAACGCAACAGATTTTAAAAATTTATTTTCTTTCTTAGAAAATAAACTTTCAAATCATTCTCCGTCACTAAAATCAGAGGAAAAGCCATCCCTTTGTAATAAGGTAAGCACGTGATAGGATAGATTATTGCAATTGAGGATCGAGGTCTTTTTTTGCAGACATACATTAATTACTCTTGAATTCGAGGCATTTATAATACACTAGCTACAGTACCCGGCGTTGCCCGGGGAAAAACACAAAAAAATGTTCTAACAAAAATTAATGTTTTATTTCAGTGCTTCGTTGTAAACATTGTTTTTGGTTTTTTGATTGTTTATAAGCATATATAAGTTTTTTTCCGGATCCAACTCCTGATGCTGCAACATACATCTGGCATTACCTTTGTAATGCTTAATCTTGTGCCATTAGCATACAAAGTTATTTTGCTTTTTGTACAATTAATATAAAACATTTGGGATTCAAAAGTAGCCTACGGCCTTCCTATTTGTGAAGAAAGTATCTGTTGAAAGTTTGATTACTCTAGCTTTAACGGTGTGGAAATGTATAGATGCACAAATAAACAAACAAACTTTCATAAATATGTAGGAGATATGATATCATTCAGCTTACAAATTCACCCTGCCTCCTCTCTCCTACCTCTTACTCTCCTCCATCTTCCTCTCCTTGTCCCTCTTCCTCCCTCTCTCCTCCCCCTTCTCATCCTTCCTCCCTCCTCCCTTCCTCTTCCTCCCTCTCTCATCTCCCTTCTCATGCTTTCCCCCTCTCTCCCTCTTCTCCTTCCCCCTTCTCCTCCCTTTCATCCTTCCCCCTCCCCTCCCTCTTCTGCTCCTTCCCCCCCCTCCCCTCCTCATCTTCTTGGTTGAGAACCAATCAAGGTGTTCCGCAGGGTTCAATTTTAGGACCTCTCCTTTTCTCCATATTCATTAATGACTGCTCCCAAAGGTTAATTCACTGCATACATAATTTGTATGCGGACGACCTCCAAATCTACTTAGAAACCAAACCACATAATTTGTCCATGCACTAGCGAATATAAATAGCGCCCTCGATCACCTTCAAGAGCGGAGTGATGATAACTTTCTCAGCATAAACCCATCGAAATCTCAAGCCATGTTATTCGGTTATCCAAAGCTACTTGCCTCGATAAATCCTGTGGAATTAGCTCCACTTTCTCTGAATGGCATAGCCTTACCCTACTGCAAATTCGTAAAAAATCTCGGTATTCTAATAAATGAAACGCTCACCTGGAATAATCACATTATAAAAGTCTGCAAGACGGTAAACTCTTCCTTGTACACTTTAAGGCCTCTCACAAACATGATTCCCTCTTCAATAAAAAGACAGCTTGTTACATAATTCATTCTTCCTCACTTTGACTATTACGATATAGTCTACCAGGACTTATCAAAGGATCTCGCCATTAAACTACAGCGCTCTCATAATGCCTGCGTCAGATTTATCTTTAATCTGATCATGTTAGAGAATACTTCCGTAGACTCTCATGGCTCAAACTTGAATCCCGAAAAACCTTCACCTCCTCTCCCTATTCTATCAAATCCTTAAAAATAAAATCCCTCGTTATCTATCTACTGAGTTTGTTACCATTAATACAGTTCATCAATGCAACACCAGAGGATGTGATAAACTTCTGATCCCACTCCATAGAACAGAAACATACAACAAATCCTTTACCGTCACTGCATGCAAACTCTGGAATGGCCTTCCATTGGGAATAAAAAACTCTTTATCTCTATACACATTCAAACGACTCTACTACAAATATCTCCTATCCCACTCCACACCGTGAACCACTCTTCCTTTCCAGGTCGTCGAAATCTTGCAATTTTTTAAATTAGTTGTACTTACGCGACAATCTTCACTGCCATATCAACACGTTATGTCACATTAATTTAAATTTTTATTTTTGTATACAATACTGTTTGTATGTACCCCTCTCCGACTCTCTCCCTCCCCTTCCCCTCCTCTCTCTCCCTCCCTCCCTTCTCTCTCTCTCCCTCCCTCTCACTGCCTTTCATCCACCACTTCTGCTAAATATGTACATATGTCTTCATCTTTTTTTTAAATTTTATTTATTTTTTAAAATTATCTTGTTCATTACTCATAAAATTAAAATATTTTTTGCAGATCTTATCTTGTTAAACTTGTATGTATTATTGTAATTCAACTATTGTTCTTTCATGTATCTAGGGCAGTGATGGCGAACCTTCTATCGTCCGCGTGCCAATATTACTGAAATTGTCGAATCTTTTCCGCCTCGTGTGTCACAAAAATGTCCTTAATATTTTTGCATGCCAACTAAATTAAATTCGTGATCAAGACATAAGAGATTGAAATTTGTAACCATAAATCTAAGGTTTACAATAGTTAACTAAATAACACAAATGTTTATGCGGCACTAAATCAGTACGATAAGTGCTTTGATTGATTTTCGCCTTTCGTTGGCGTGCCAACCAAACTCGTTTGCGTGCCACTTATGGCATGCGTGCCATAGGTTCGCCATCACTGATCTAGGGTTTTCGCAGGTTTTTTTTCCGCCCTCCTTCCCTTCGTGGGTGTTTTCCTGCGTTGTCTTCTACTAGGATGGCCAACTCAGGTCTTTCCTAGGTTTTTACCACAATTACTCTGTCTTTTTACAGGAATTTTTCGAATTTGTAATTTGGTGTTTTGCTTGTATGTTTTTCTATTTATTTTTTTCTGGTTCTTTTCTGTGAAATTATTATTACTTTTTAATTCTCATTTGTAATTGTTGAGGCAGGGTTAAATGTAAGGAGGAACTATATATGTAGTCTCAATTTCGCCCTAATAAAGTCGTCTGTCTGTCTGTCTGTCTCCTCCTTCCCCCCTCTCTCCCTCCCTCCTCTCCTTCCACCTATCTTCTACCTTCTCTCTTCTTCTCCATTTTCGATGCATTCTATTCAACGGTAATTAGACCTGATGATGCTAGTTATCTAGCGAAACCGGTCGTGAAATAATGAAAATTGTGTAAGTTAACGAAGTTATTCTTTTCCTCTGAAATACTTCCTTCATATCTTCATATACTACTCTTTTCGAGAGTCACTCTGCAATATTTCCAGGCCATTTGTTGCTAGTTCTCTTATCTGCCTACGCTATGGAAGTCAATCCCGAAACAAAAATCTTCGATTCATGCATTTCCAATCGCGTCAAAGTTATTCGAAGCATTTTAGTAATCGGGAAAGTGAAAGCGTACGCGTGGAGTCAGTATATAGGGAAATGGAGGCATTCGTTGCACGGGGGGAGCTTAGTCTCTTCCCATCGAACGGACTTGTTATTCGTCGATCGATCGCCTAGTTACGCATAACAAACACAATTTATAATTGTCGGACAGATTCGTCCTTCGAACGGTTATTTTCTGCCAAGTCTCTCTCGTTCGCAAACAAGGTAACGATCGAACAAACTATGTACTTCCGCACTCTCTTACGCAAGGCCGCGCCTAGGGTGTTTCGCGCATGGGTGCAAGATATCTCTGTGGCGCCCCCCTACTAGCGAAATTTCGTGGTATCATCAATTACGAATTTTTTACTTTCTCCATACGTAGTATAGGGAAAGTATTGTGATCACGAAAAAAAATCGACTTCAAGATTTCAACGGAAATACACATTTTGAGGTCCCTAGAACACGTTTAGACTATTTTCGGAATGATGTCTGTGTGTGTGTATGTGTTTGTGGGCGCTCTAACTCAAAAAGTACTTTTCATATTAATACCAAATTTCATATATAACACTTTAGCATGAGCACAAAGAACCGATTAGTTTTTGGACTGTTGTATGCAAAGATTATAGAGAATGTAATTTCCTACATCTTTTATTTCAAACAATTTTCCATAGCAGTTATTGTTTAGGAATTATTTATAAATAATCGGTTTTTTCGGTTTCCGTCAAATATCTCCTTAAAAACATCGTGATTGGTAATTTTCGCAAGAACTATAGTTGTAGAGAATAATATTTCTTCCAAGTTTTGTTTGAAACAAATTTTCGTAGGACCATCCATTTCGGAGATATTTAACTCATTCTCAATTTCCAGTATACAGCGCCACCATCATGTAGCGGTGAATTCTGTAATCATATTCAAAATATACTTAATTTACGGCAATAAGGACGACTGTATTGTTTTAAGATAGGAAATAATAATTTTGCCTTATAATGCTATTCATAATAATTTAAATATCTATACCCAAATATGGAGAAAGTCATGTGTTGGCCACATCAGATTTTTCATCGATAGAGAGTTGAGACAAGCTGATGTATTTCTGTCGATGTATCCCATAACAAATTGTTAGAAAAAAATAGTTGCATAATTATTAATATAAACATATTATTTTATATCTGCTTGAAGGAAAATTACAAAACTCGCCGCACATATGATTATAATTCAATACTCTGTCCCGTTACCTTAATGATCAATCAAAAATTCTTATATTTTTCTCCATTTACAAGCCAAGTTAGATTCGATATTTATTCTGACAATAAGAAAACAAAACTTCAATTATTTATGCATTCCTACATCAAAGTCCTGACTTCGCATTTTCATTTTAAGATACTTTAACGTCCAGTGAAGTAGAAGATGTCAATAATTCTCTCATTATTTGGAGAAATTGTTTCGGTATTTGAATTTGGTACTATTTAGAAAATAATATTAACGATAACGTAGGTGGGAGATCGTGAAGGAGTAAGGAAAGCTAGTTTTCGGAAATGCTATACCAAACCGATTTAATCCTACACCAGCACACTTAAAAACGTGTTTCTCAAGCGGCACACTGTGGTCCAGCAGACCCCAAGCTCTTCTTTCACTGTATCTCCCTTTCTGTTAGGTCTTTTTAACAATTTGGTAGTGATTTCTTTTGACTGGAACCTCAGGAAGACGTGCAGGTGAGATTAAGCTTTGAACAATTTTGTGAACGCAATAGCAACTTAAAATAGCAAAGAAACGGAAAATGCAATTTTCACCAAGCGCCCAAAAAATTCTGGGGTCTGGCTGACCCGACTCGGATTTCACGTTTGTATTACATACTCAGTGTCTGAGTCACTACTGACGGTGTCACTTGCCTGGCAGTATCTACAGCGTCTCAAACTTTATTTACAGGGAGATCCCGGCGTCAAATTCGGAAAAGTCCAAACGGCTCGGGCCAATCAGACCCCAGTGTGCTGTTTTAGGGTTAAAACAGATTTGGGATTTCCAAGACTCGGTAAGTGGGAGAAAAGGATTTGTGGTAAAGGTCGATGGTACTTTACGGAAGGATTGCCGCCTCAGCTGGAGATACTCTGGATAGCAATTAGCGGAGTAGCGCCCCCACCTCTTGGCAACTCCTAAGGTGAACCCGTTTTCGGTCGCCACTGATGCGTGTTCTAGCGACCCTGAGTCATGCGACCGCGTATCGCAAGGGATCGGTAAAATTTTGCCTGGAAGATTTCGTGTCATTTTATTATCTCCAACTTTTCCTTTTCACTCGGACAAAGGAGGAAACATTTCCAAGTCGAATTCAATAATATATAGATACAAATACCTTGATCGGAAGGCAAGTTGGCGCCCGGGTGCATTGCACCCACTGCATCCCGTGTATATAGGCGCGCCCCTGCTCTTACGCGTCTATTTATCGACAAAGGAAAGAGCGGAATACTTATAATGAAAGGGAGGGAAATATAACCCTTTCACCTCATAGCGACTCTCTCTTTTCCCTCTCTCTCTTCCCTCCTCTCTCTCTCCCCCTCCCTCCCTCCCTCCCTCTCCCTCCCCTCTCTCCTTTTCCCTCTCTCCTTCCCTCTCCCTCCCTCCCCTCTCTCCTTTTCCCTCTCTCTCTCTCCCTTCCACTCTCCATCTCTCACTCCCTTTCTTCCGCCACTTCTTCTACTAAATATGTATGTTTTCATCTTATTTTATTAACTATCTTGTTCGTTACTCATAACATTAAAATATATTTTATATATCTTATCTTGTTAAACTTGTATGTTATTATTGTAATTCAACTTTTGTTCTTTTATGTATCTAGGGTTTTCGCAGGTTTTTTTCCACTCCCCTTCCCTTCGTGGGTGTTTTCCTGCGTGGTCTTTTACTAGGACGGCCAACTCAGGTCTTTCCTAGTTTTTACCGCAATTACTCTGTCTTTTTATAGGAATTTTCCGAATTTGTAATTTTTCTTGTTTTTCTATTTATTTTTTTCTGGTTCTTTTCTGTGAAATTATTATTACTATTTTATTCTCATTTGTAATTGTTGAGGCAGGGTTAAATGTAAGGAGGAACTATATATGTAGTCTCAATTTCGCCCTAATAAAGTCGTTTGTCTGTCTGTCAGTCTGTCTCTCTCCCTCTCTCTTTCTTCCCCTCTCTATCTCGGTTTAATGCAACAAGAGACTGTCTCAATTTCGCCCAAAGAGAACTTTTAACTATCTTTCCTTGCCTCTCCCTCCCCCTCTCCTCCCCCTCTCCTCCCCTCTCCTCCCCCTCCCTCTCTTCCCTTTCTTGCACCGCGTGCATCAAGTGAACGGCAATAGTACTCCACATTACACTGCAGAATATTATCCAAAAAATCTGGAAAAATTCATCCTTTGGATGTTATTGGTTCATTATCGGTTTCCAGCTAGGCGTCTGCATATTTTCGGATAATGGGACTTTAGGAGAGGAAAATGAGTGGTCCTGAAACATGGCTCTATTTAAATGAATTATTCCATATTTTTGGATGTGGACGACGGATACGACTCGTATGTCTTTTATCCCGTGGATTGAAAATCAACCAACTACATACTTAATATGTGCTTTCGTAGAGGACGCGAGAGAATTTCACTCTTCGTTCCTCTTTTTTTCCTTCCCAAGCACCCTTGCGCCAGTCGTCCCTTTTCCCGTTTCCCGCAAAAGAGAAAAACTTAGAAAACTGTCTCTTGATTTCGGACATGTATCGTTTCATTGGTAAATCGGTTACTTCCTTGCTGCCATTATTTCGCACTTAACATTTTGCAAAGTTATTTCAATCTTAGCGTCGTTCACGGTTTTTTTCGAAAATAATTAATCCAAGTTTTAATTTCGACGAAAAAGCAGAGCTGAAGATATTTAGTATAATTTCCGTGTTTGCGTTTAAGCATTAAAGCCAAGCGCACCGCCGTTTTAGACGCTCTCTTCCACTTTTGCAAAATCAGTTTTGCGCGTTATCGACCGAAGCCTGCGAATATGCACGTTAAAGATTAAATTTACACCTTTTCTGAAAACGCCGTATGTACAGTGGGATTCAAAAGTCTTCGGAAAGATTGAGCGGCGCCACTTTCGCGAAGAGTGGTAGTCTTCATTCCTATCTGACGTCTGGGCATTTCCTTGAACAGCGGCTATTTTAAAATCGCGATATTATGGACACGAGTCATACGACGAAGCTTTGGTTCGACAAATGAAATAATTACACTATTTTTTCGTGAAATTCGCTTGGAATAAATTTCTTGTATTGTGATTGCTATTGTATCTGTTTCTTGGAACGTAAATAATATCGATAGCACAATTTTGACCTTAAAGTTAACTAATACACATCAGTGAACGAGAATATTAGGGGGAATTACAAGATTTTATCTCGACATTGGTAGCAAAGTTTTTCATGAGAGAGTATGTAGCAAATTGTGCTTCGATTCCCCCGTGTTTGTTGAAAAATAGATCGGCAACTAGAGTAGTTCCCCGGTTTGCAGGAAATTGCGCCGTGATCGTATATCGAAACCATATAAATAGAACATAGATTTTCGTGACTAAATTAGTTCAAGTATAACAATAAGGCGATGAGTTCTAAGTAAGTATTTTTCGACATTATCCGATATAAATATGAAGCCTTTCTTTGAATGAGCTAATAGGACGTGATGAAGATAACAGTTATTTGGCTTGAATTCGCTAATATATTTCGTTATTTTCCGCATTATATATTTTATTTCAGTCACACACACACGTATTCCTCGTCTCCTTTCACTTTTTTCGCAGTTCTTCTCCTTCGCCTCTCGCCTTTCTCAGTCTCAGGCCTTCTTCCTTCCCAAACGCTGGGGAGGAGTCTGTCGAGGGAGAAGGTCTAATGCCCCACGACTAAGTGCGGATACCTCCTTTCAGCAAGCGTTTCGTGGTCATTTTCAGTAAGGAATTTCTCAATACTCACCCGAACTTTCATCGTTCCATCGTTAACATTGGTCATTTTTCGGAAGGGAAGGGTCTACTTTCTAAAAAGGGGGGACAAGGATAGTTGCTGTGTGCCATTCTCTTCTTACTTAAATTGCAATAAATGTTGATATCACTTAAATTATTCGATATATGCAAAAAGTATTCCTACGAGGACCTAAAACGAAAAACAATTAAAGATTGAAATTAATTTGATTTTGGTATCTCCAAAAGCCATAAAAGGTTAATTAACCTTTTATGGCTTAAGAGCGAGAGCGATCTCAGCACGCGTCCCGCGACAGGTTAGTCAACGACACGAAGCGAAGATTCGATAGCGTGTTGCTGCCGCTACCTACTGTTTTACATAGAGTAGGATCTCAATGGGGCACCATACAACACAGTCGTGAATTTCGGACACTTAAAAATTTTTTGCATAGCATTTCCCAAGACTTTCTTCTACGCACCCGTGCGCTCTGTTGAACGAGGAAAAGGACAACTCATGCTGTTTTGTCTACAAAATAACGTCCGCGACTAACATTTCCAGAAAGCATATTTGCGGTATAAATTCCAGTTTTAAGAGTTCAGTTTTCCTTTTTTACTTCCTTCCTCTGTTAACGATGGAACGATGAAAGTTCGGGTGAGTATTGAGAAATTCCTTACTGAAAATGACCACGAAACGCTTGCTGAAAGGAGGTATCCGCACTTAGTCGTGGGGCATTAGACCTTCTCCCTCGACAGACTCCTCCCCAGCGTTTGGGAAGGAAGAAGGCCTGAGACTGAGAAAGGCGAGAGGCGAAGGAGAAGAACTGCGAAAAAAGTGAAAGGAGACGAGGAATACGTGTGTGTGTGACTGAAATAAAATATATAATGCGGAAAATAACGAAATATATTAGCGAATTCAAGCCAAATAACTGTTATCTTCATCACGTCCTATTAGCTCATTCAAAGAAAGGCTTCATATTTATATCGGATAATGTCGAAAAATACTTACTTAGAACTCATCGCCTTATTGTTATACTTGAACTAATTTAGTCACGAAAATCTATGTTCTATTTATATGGTTTCGATATACGATCACGGCGCAATTTCCTGCAAACCGGGGAACTACTCTAGTTGCCGATCTATTTTTCAACAAACACGGGGGAATCGAAGCACAATTTGCTACATACTCTCTCATGAAAAACTTTGCTACCAATGTCGAGATAAAATCTTGTAATTCCCCCTAATATTCTCGTTCACTGATGTGTATTAGTTAACTTTAAGGTCAAAATTGTGCTATCGATATTATTTACGTTCCAAGAAACAGATACAATAGCAATCACAATACAAGAAATTTATTCCAAGCGAATTTCACGAAAAAATAGTGTAATTATTTCATTTGTCGAACCAAAGCTTCGTCGTATGACTCGTGTCCATAATATCGCGATTTTAAAATAGCCGCTGTTCAAGGAAATGCCCAGACGTCAGATAGGAATGAAGACTACCACTCTTCGCGAAAGTGGCGCCGCTCAATCTTTCCGAAGACTTTTGAATCCCACTGTACATACTACTTATGGCGTAATTTCTTAGAAATTCGAAGTGAGAAAAGGTAATGCGCAGGAAATTCCCGTAATAAATATTGCGATAATTTTTTCGGACGCAAACGAGACGATAGAGAATATATTTCCACATCTTACCCTGGACTCACCGACAAGGCCGACGAGATACGAACCCGCGCATTCGGCAGAAGGGGCTCTTTCTTCGTCCAAGGCCGCCATGTGTAGGAAACTGAAAATTTAATTTATTCGAGAGGTCGAATTCATATTTTTCTAGAAAACGGGATGGAAATGTAACTGTTTTACCTCGATAGTTTATTCCGATCGCCTTGAATAGAATCCAACTGGAAATATTTATGTAAAGTTTTCTTTTTCTCCTTTTGTGCAATGGTAACTTGCTGTGGCCGCGCCGGAAGGCTGTTTCTTATGTGTAATGAAAACATGAGCCAAAGTCTGAAGATCTGTAGTGAAATGAAATTACGTCCGTTTACAAATTATATTCCACCATCTGCGGGCGCGTAGTAACTATCGAGATTATCGAATAGTTACGAACGAATTTCGTCCACGTTCCAGATAACCTCGTAATCGCTCAAAGAGACGTCCGAAGCGTCAAAATAGCGACAAAGTCTCATGCTATCAAGCGACGCAGTTCGACATTTAGAACAGTAGATATTAGCGGGTTCCAAAGAGGTTCGTATCTATTGTAAAATGTGCTCGGCGATCAGAGTTGACTTTGTACGTACAGAGGCCACACGGATAACCAATGGCCTGTAAATGACAGGCTCCTTAGAAATTTACGATTTGTTCGGGACCGTGATTCGATTTTTCCTCATGTTGGATACAATTATTTAACGTTTCATTTGTCGTTTTCCTGAGGCAACAACACCTATCCTATTATGAAATAACGATTCTGTTATGATCAATCGGTGCCTCGGGACAAAGGGACAAGGCTATTGCATCCTTTGTAATCCGTTGTCAGTCGATGAAACTGATACAGAAATTGCGAGGAATAGGGTTCCTTTGAACGTCCTGCCGACTAGAGAACGAATGCAAAACTTCAGTAAGCCACAGACCAAATATATTGTCGAACTGTTATTCCGGAGATCGTTACACGTTGTAACTTTTAATGATATTAACATAACTAGGCGACTTGAATTTCATGTGTGTCCAGCATAATTGATTTCCGGTAATGAAAGAAGAAGAAGAAAATTTCTGAACGCCGTGGCGAGTCGCGCCTTTGGAATCATCAAGTAAACACACCTATATAACGTAGCGGCCGTTGGCGGATCGATGCCGTCACCGTATATTATCTTATGGCGATGCGTTTATCAAACTTTGCTTAATCGAAATGAAGGTAAAAACCCGCTGAAAATTTTGAAGGCGCGTTTCGATATCTAATATCTAGCTAGAGTTAGAATTCAGCTATAAGGAAGGATATCGATAAATTCGACTGAAAAACCTCTTTTAATTGGTCAAATATGAGTTGTCAACATAAAAGTATGGTTATTACAACTAACATTACATAAAAGGACGTGTTGACGCTAGCTAGGATGGAAGAGTTGCGCAAAGCGATTCTGCTGACATTAAGGTTTTTTATGGAAGACGTATTCTTCGAACTATTCACATATTATTTCATGCCAAAGTGGCACTCTGGAAACGATAGTTTCCTTAACGAACGGCACGTCGACTGTACATGTGTGTCGCGAAGTAAAACCCATCAAAAGGAAATGATAAGGCGTGCGATAAGAAAGTTGTGCGTTCGTTATGATTACTAAATGCATTGGAACACGCGCACATGCAGAATACAATAAGCCATTTATTTTTTCCCGTTCTACGTATTGATTTCCTTTTATTTGACTCGAACGCTTCGTTCGTGCCCATCCCTAACATAATTACAACGGCATTAGCTAAAAACTAGATACAAAGCATCATATATGGATAAAAGCTATTGAAGAAAATCCAGTATTTAGAAAAAACAATAAGGGCATCCGATATACGCTTTTAGAAGCGTTTCTTTCATTGAAAGAGAAAAACGCCTATTGCAGTCAGCCTCAACATTCGTAATTGTCATGGGGAACAAGGGGACTATTCTCAGGAACAGTTTTCAAGGAAATTTGGCATTTAGGATCAAAGTATAACGCGAAAGTGACATATTCGGGTCAAATCACCCAAACAGAGCTATCGCTTTACCAGAAAATGAACTTTCTTCGACTCGTAAACTAATCATCCAAGAAAACAATTCCTTTTAAGAAATTTTGAAAGAAAATAAAGAAATGTTTCAACTAAATACATACATTTGAAATGGTACATAATTTTGAATAAGACCGCGACGCAAATTTACTACCGAATTTCTTTATAATATGAACGGATTCATTATATGTACTGGGTCTCCCTAAAAATATATACAAATTTTATTCACCTTTGTATTTTCTTATAAAGCATGTGAATGATTAAGCATTGTTCCCGCACTTAATGTAAGGATGGAAGCGCTCGAAATGCCCACCGTCAGCACAATTGCATCATTGACATTGGCACACCACAGGGTGACGCGCACGTGTTGCTGGTAAAAGAGTTAAACAAACGTATTACTTTCAAACTTATCAGGAAACCTTAAAACGATTAAAAGTTGGCGACTCTGCTTCGAATTCGTGTTTCCAATGTCTTTGATCCACTTCTCGATCCTGCGATCAAAATTGTATAAATTCATTATTTAATTTTAATAAAGCCAGATGTTAAATAAACGGAATCAGGTCCACTTTATTTGAAATTAAAATCGAAATTTCTGAAGTAATACCTCCGAAATTCGCTATAATAGTTGTCTAGATCTGTTTTCTGTTTGTTTGACTGGATCGCTCCCCTGTCTATGAAGGATTTGGCGGGATCTTTAGCGGAATAACTCGAGAACAGTTAGTACGATTTCCGCGGTTTTTTTTCGCGTTATTGCATCTTTTAGACAAGCCGTCGTCTATCGTAAGATCTTGATCTTACGATAGACGATGGTTCGATTCCAGGAGCGTTTATTTCCTCCTTTTAGTTAACTTGAGTGCGAGTGTAGCATGCTAGTTATTTGCACATTAAAATTACTTATAATCATTACAGGAATTCGGGACTTGAAATAAAAAACACCGCCATCATTTGTCTCTTTTTCACGTGTGCTTACTAAGGGATCATCCCGAATGCTCCCATCTACGTGGATAAATGTGTCTCTCCGAAAAAGTGTTCACTAGGTTTCCTTCAACACCTAGTTGCCCTATATATATATATTCAGCAAGTGTTTAATCTGGACGAGACCGGATTGTTTTGGAAGCGGGTGCCGAGTGGTTCTAGGACAATTCGTCGGAGCCAATTCGTCGCAAGATAACTCGTGGCACGTCAATTCGTCGCACGACTGACGGTATACTGTCGGGTTTGTCATGCGACGAATTGACGTGCGACGAATTGACGCGCGACGAATTGACTACGACAAGTTGACGGTATACCGTAGCGACAATAATGCCTGCACAGTGCCAAAGTTTCCAGAGGGATTGAGAATTCCTTGGCTTATTACGAAGAACTCTATCGGGAGAGGCAGATAGCTGCATATTAGCATTCTCTCTCGATCACTTCATCAAGAAAACTGAGTCCAAACCGTCTTTTAAAATCCGTAGTTTTAGGCGTAACTTTGTGGAATATATCCATATTTGGAGAATAAATGAATGTCGCACTAGTACTTTTTCCACTGATTTATTTGCACTTAAAAACAGGAGACGACCATGGTTTCGCTACACAGTAGCATCATCAGGTCAATATGGCCGTCTTCTGTTTTTAAGTGCAAATAAATCAGTGGAAAAAGTACTAGTGTGACATTCATTTATTCTCCAAATACCTGAGTCCAAACCTTTAACTTCTACAGGAGTGTCTGTCCAACCAGCATCTCCTTAGTCATCTGATTAATTATTGTATGTGCCTTAGTTGATTTTAACAAGCGTGTTATATTAAGTATATTATTGCATAGTAATAAACTATTTTAAAATAAGCAGTTGCATTCGAAGTTTTTGTTGGCGATGCCGCGATTTTGGAACTCATTCCCTATTATACCATGTTATAATTAACTCACTTTACGCGACCATTTCCAGGAACGAATTAATCGCGTAAAGCAAGTGATGATTGTATATAAGAACGCTTATGAGCCGAGAACGCTATTTTCAAATAGGGTCATACTTGAGTGAAATGATGGAAAGTTAACTTATATGCAAACGTGAAGATACGGAAGCAGAAAAATTCTGAACTTGATCGGAAATCAGTTCAGAAATTTTGCTCATTCTCTATCTTCACATTTGCGTCATTCTTATTTACTTTGCCGTTGACAATTTAAAATCGACTAACCTAGCTAAAATTAATTCTTAAAATTAGGGTCTTATTACTATTATTAATTCTATAACTAAGTAAGGCGGCGCGCCGACAATCCACGTGAATAGCCCGCGCGCAAGCGGCCGGTGCACTCGTATATCTACTATACACTATATTTATAAAAGTTTGTTGGTTTGTTTGTTTATTTGTGCATCTATACGTTTCCACACCGTTAAAGCTAGAGTAATCAAACTTTCAAAAGATACTTTCTTCACAAATAGGAATGCCGTAGGCTACCTTTTAATCCCATGTTTTATATTAATTGTACAAAAAACAAAATAACTTTGTATGCTAATTTGTTCGCATGGTCAGCTGTATGTTGCAGCATCAAGAGTTGGATCCGGAAAAAACTTACATATGCTTATAAATAATCAAAAAACCAAAAACATTGTTTACAACGAAGCACTGAAATAAAACATTAATTTTTATTAGAACATTTTTTTGTGTTTTTCCCCGGAAAACGCCGGGTACTGCAGCTATCTGCGTTTCCAGAGATCGTACGGGTGAGGCGTGTCTACGGTTACACTTGTAGGGTGAGCCAATAAGAGGTCTTAAATTTCCCACGCCTTTCAAAAATTCTTGACGAGCGCTGTTGACACGATTGCTCTCAGAACTTCACTCGTCCACAGCTGCTGTTGAAATGAGCGAAATTCGAAATGTGGCAACACTGGGTCGTAGCCTAAGCGAAATAACCCGAATGCGGACGGAATACTGCGAATCTGACCCGTACGACTTCGGGAAACGCACTATAGTCTATAGTATATATGGCCCCAGCGAATCTCAGCTATTCCCTCTAATGGAATCAGATAATAGGTAATAGGGTAGAAATCGCTAACCTTTCTTGTCAGGAAGAGGAGGGACTGTTGGAGACAGGGGCGGCACGAGGAATTTTGGTGCCCCGGGCGAGATAGCACTCTAGCGCCCCCCTCCGTAAATGCTTGTAATTACGAAGTACATGTTAACTTATTCGTCGCTCTGTAAATATTATAAATAAAGAAAAAACAGAATGAATTCCATAAAGATTCCAGCCTGTTCGGCGATATAAATCGGTATCCAATATTATTTCACTTGCACATAATGCATAGATAGATGGTCGGAATAGCGCCCCCAAGATTTGGGCGCCCCAGGCAGCCACCCACCCGGTTCGCCGGTACCTCGGGCCGGCCCTGGTGGAAGGGTTTGGAGGAGTCGCGATGGAGGGAGGGAGGAGAGGGAGATAGAAGGTATTGGTGCGATATGGGATGTTTAGGGATGGGAAGAGAGCCGCAGAATCGGTTCGCCTTCATTTCAGAGGGCGAGGAGTCCATTTTGGCAGCGAGAGCCCCATTCCAGCGATTTCGTCTACTAAACCGAAAGAAAGTTTGGAGGGCGGCGAGAACGCTGTGACGGTCGAATCTTACCTCGATGAGAATTTTTAAAATGGGTTTCGGAAGTAGGTCACGATCTTCGAGTTTTGAAAGGCCATCTCAAGAGATGACCTCCTTAAAGGTCCCACTGATTTTATTTACGTCGCCACGAAGTACGTATGATGCTCCGTTACGCGCCAAAGCGGATGAAAAGGATCGAACGAAAACCCTTTTCGTGGAATCGCGACCCTTATCGTCTCGCGTTCATTCGAAGCGATTACGCCATCGAGTCTCTCGCCGAATTCGAAATGTTACAATCACGTGTCGGTGTTAAAGGCATCCACTATGGAGAATGACGGTTCGAATCATGCTTCCAAAATGATAGGTACGTGAAGATGCGCAAAAAAGGAATGCGTCTCCTCGCGTCTTTTTTATTTGACTTTTGTTAGCGCTCCATTATTACGAGCATAAAATTAAACGCGCAAACGAATGCAATTATTTTTATTCGTTGTTCTCGTCTGCGAAACTGGGTTCGAAACAGTCTGGAAGCTAATATAAAATATTTTTCACTTTTAACCTTAAATCAATAAAGACGTAAAATACATAAATTTGAAACGAATCGCTGAATTTCAGAAGGACTCGGTGGCCTTATGACAGTAGGCCGACTGACGATAAACTGTTCCAATTCGCCTTGCGACTGCTCACACTCTCAGAAGACGCTTTCGTCGCTTAGCAAGTTGCAATTGCATCCAAGTAAACCTAACGACGTGTTACTGTTAGGAGAAGCCAGAATCGCAGTCAAATAACCTGCACGATGCACCGGTCTGCGATGATTTAGCAACAGCGTTTCTTCTTTTTGTTATTACGACAGATTAGCAACTGCGAAACCTAACATTCATGGCTTATAGAGCTGAACAACGGCGCAGCAGCGTGGAGTGACTATATTACTCATCGTGGAAGAAATATTGCCGAACTAAAGCAAACTCTGGATATTGGAACTGCATGGCCCGATTGAAATCTTGACATAATGGCACAGAGAAACACTTCGGCTGATGTAGTTTCATGAATTAAGATCGAGTACGTAAATGGTGCTTCGATGGCGAATGTACAGCCTCGATCTCCGATTATCCGAGGAATCTAACATCGGAAGTTTCTTACAAATGGAAGAATTGCCGCAGTAAGAGAGAGAGAGGATTGCGAAAGAATGAGAATTTTCAATGGAAGGCGTTCAAAATTCACTCGGTCGATGAAATCGCTGAGATTCTATCAGACTTGGTTTAGTGGTAGTAGTATACGCCCTGTCGCTTAGACGAAATGGAATCAACGAGTACCTATCTGTTATTGGGAGTCACAACCTTTTTACCGACAATGAGCGCTGAGATGACGTAATTTCCTTCGCCAAACATTAATATAATAGATATTTCCTCCAACATGGTTTACGATGCGACGAAAAAGTAACATATCACACATTCGATAAATGATATTGCATGAATGAAACCGTTTTTATATTAGCACGATATAGGCGTAAAAGCTGGAAAAATGCATTTTTAAAGACCCTATGCTAAAGGAAGCGCAAGAGTTCGTCCGTCACGTTTTTTCATTCAGTCTGAATTTGACGAAAACATTTCGGCGCTTGTTTGTTACCTACCATTTGCAGCGCCATCGCTAAAGGTTCAATCCAACCAAACCGCTCCTTTGGTCCAATTCGATTTCGATCGTTCGAGAAGAACGTCTTAAATCTCGAAGGAAATCCTTGGCCACGCGCATTAAACCATTCGTTCCTTCCATCGATAGATTCGTCGAGCAGTCCTAGAAAGTATTTATTATCAATCGTCATGGTGTTTTCTTCCTGTGCGTTTCCATTCATCCCTATTATAATTCTCGTTGTGAAACTATGAAACAAAGATGGCAAGCAAGAAAAACGATGGCGCAGTTATGTAAAGAAAATTTTTGATCCTTTATATAGATTCAAATATTTGTTTTAAATCTATTATCAAATATAAGAACAATAAAAGTTAATAAAATCCGAGGAATTTGGCTCAATCTTGTGGTAAGTGATGCTCATGTTTCAGAGGAAAAGAATAATTTTGTTAACTTCCAAAATTTTTATTATTTCACGACCGGTTTCGCTAGATAACTGATGACGCTAGTTATCTAGCAAAACCGGTCGTTAAATAATATAAAAAAGTGGAAGTTAACAAAGTTATTCTTTTCCTCTGAAATAAAAGTTAACTTTTCGGTCTTTTGGAAGCGGTTTCTAATAATGTGGCACAAATAATTGCCTAATTATAAATTATTTTATCTTTAAACTCCCTCAAAATCACTATTTAACTCAAATCAAAATTACTAACAATAAGTGAAAATTTAAAAAATTAATGCAGCGAGAAAACGATTTAACGGTTCAAAAAAAATCGAAATCGTTCCTTTGATTGAGATTGGGCGATCGTTGCTAGGCGACGCAGTTCCACTCCGCGAAACAACAGATCGTCTCAGTCAGTCAGTCCTATTCCCTTCTCTCTCCGAATAACCCCTCGTTCTGAATTCTCTCTCTCTCTCGGGAGACCTCTTGGCGATCTCTTTACACTTTTACAGTCCCTCTGAGAGACGCGTGTCGGGCCCGCGTCCTTTTTACCTAGAAATCGAAAGTCATAGTATATGTTGTCGCAAGCGCAGTTCTGGTCGTCGGTCGCTATGGGAACGTGTCGCAATATTTGGTCTGCGATCGCAGCTGCGGGGAATCCCCGCGTGTTTTTTTACATCTTCGTTTGGCATTCAGAAAATACGCAGAGGTTGGAGTAAATACCGCCGCGTTCTCTCCGCGAGCTAAGTCCCGCGTAGGTAGGTGACTTTCGACTTCGGAGAGCGATGTGTTTATGGACGTTTTCATTGACGCAAAACGCAACAACAAGAAATACTTTTCGGGCAAACAATGGACCCTGGATTACTAATCAACTCACCGCGCAGAATATCTTTCACAATCGACGAATAACAATCGAATTTCGAAATATGATGCGATTGTCCCATCCTACGAAAAGAAAGACGGAGATCGACAAAAGAACTGTTGCTGACGTCGCTCCTGCATAGTAAAATTAATTAGCGATACGTATTTGCCCTTTAAACGCCGTGCGATTCGCTGAAACGAAGGCCTTCGTCGGAATCCCCCACCACACCGCCTCCATCTTAAGGTTTATCTTGCTCGTTTGAATCCTGAGAGGATTTTTATGGCCGAACCCCGTTTAACTCTTGTTGACATTTGCCCCGATCCAAAGCCGTCTGTTTATC
Organism: Uropetala carovei; assembly: GCA_036926305.1. NCBI lineage: Eukaryota > Metazoa > Arthropoda > Insecta > Odonata > Petaluridae > Uropetala > Uropetala carovei. The sequence goes on along the minus strand of JAXCHB010000098.1, from coordinate 3,802,939 downwards.
CTTCGAGTGTGACGAATTAATGTCATTTGGAAATCTCCGGTTTTAATTAGCACACGCACGCACGCAAAATAAGTGAACGGCAAGAAATCCAACAATAACCGATGACGTGGTGGGTCTTTCGAACAATCATTTGTCGGAAGAAAGATAATGGAGGTTGTTTGCAGCCGCCTCATCACCATAGTATTACCTAATAAACTTCCGCACCTATATACTCTATCATCTAACTCTACTAGATCGCGTGTATTCACGCTCAGGAAGACGGAACAAATATTTATAATTTCTTGGATGTTTTATCAGTGCAGTTTTCTCCAGCATACTCAAATTTTAACGTAAGATACTAATAGTTAAGATAATAGAGATTGGGCGACTTCTCGGCGCTGGTCTAATGTGCGATCTACAGATTAAAAACGCTATGTAATAAAAGGAGAATCCAGATTTTTAAAATTAAATGCTTTATTTATTATCTAGTAAGCGAGGATATTGGCGAGCCTTCGGTTCGCTTTGTTTTTACATTATAATGCCTTTTATATCTGGTGTAGCCGTCTCCGGGCGCTATCGCGCCCTTCGCCTCTCTGGAACGAAACTATCCCTCCCCATTGACCGGTGATCGGGTGGGTAGATGTCGCCACAGGCAGATCCGTTATGGGTTTGCAAGCTTTCGTTTTGAGGGAAAGTTATTAAATCGGAGGAAGTGCAATATATCCCCCCCCCCCATGATAGTAGATCACAACTCGTGCGTAGATCGCACATTAGACCGACATCGACTTCTCTTTTTTTCTATTTTAAATAATACGGTGAATATGCTCAAAATGGAAAATTGTTAATACCCCAAAATAAAGAATTCACGGATACGAAAACTGCGTTAAATCGAAAGAACGCCCAAAACGAGGGACGTGTGTATACGTGCGTGCACTAATAAAATAATAGGAAACCTCTCTCCTGCTTTCTGACGTTACAGAAACATGCAAATTTAGATCTATCGCAAGAGATTCCTGAAAAACATAAGAGGATCTGACTCTGGATTCGTAGAAAGTCACCTTCGATGAGAATCGGTGGAAAAAATTATAAGGAGGAAGATGGAGGAGAATCCATATGCAAGATGGAAACATTTTCTGTGCCATTATGATCCTCAGGAGCGCTCCTCCGTGTCATTTTCTCTCTCCATCTACTCGAAGGCTGTCTTCTGAAGAACGTTCTCATCACCACTCCATCTATATCGTTCGGTTGCGAATAAAATCGCATTTCTCTACATAAGCCCTCTTCGAAAGCTTCCAAGGCTGGCGGTCAAAATCGCAACTTCATGTTGCGGTTGTTTGCTCGTTTATCGTGTCAAGGATGACCGCCGAGCTTAATCTTACTGTGGAATATGATGGCGGATTATTATTCGAGAAGAGAAAGAATAGTTCGAAGAGAAAAATGGAAGAGAGGAAATTTTCACTTTAAATGCACGAGGAACGATCCGCCGTGACGACCTCCTCGCGAAAAAGAAATTAGTAGAGATTAAAGAGAGAGAAAGGCTTTGACACCCCAAGTCAACGATCGCCGATTTTATTTCGTCGCTAAGAAACACTTGGAAAGTTTATCGGTCATATATGCGTACAGAACCACCATAAAGCAGTATCCATTAGGTTGATATAAAATAAATATGTATTGAATTTTCCTTTAAAAAAATCGGTAAAGTGCTCTCCTTGTAGCATCGAATGCGCTTAACGTTTTTAAAACCATTTTTAGGGAACATTACGTATTAAGGTGTGGAAGGCCTCAGCCGTTGTCCGCCCCATCCGCCTTCACTTCCTCCCTCTCTCTCTCTGTCTCCAGAGATTTCTCCGCCACGCCCCCTCACACACGCACGCAAGGTAAACTGCAACGATCCGCTTCTCAAGCACAACTGCATTTTTCCACCATTATTATATCTAAAAGTGTGTCCGGCATATTTTCCTCGATAACATTCCGATTCTCCGCAACGCAACGCAACGCAACGTCGTAATTCCCATTCCTCTGCAATATCGCTTCGGTGCTCAATGGAGGAAAGCGCCAAACCAGTTTCCGTGGAAATTTCATCTTCGTTACATGGAATGCAGTGCCGGATCCAGGCGGGGGGGCGGGGGGGGAGGGGGGGGGGGCGAGCCGGGAGTGAAATACTGCTGGGCCCTGATATTTCTCACGCTCCCGGCCCCTTTACCATCCTTTTCCTCCATTATAAAAAATGTCAGTCTCCAAATGGCATTTAACGGTATATAACACGTCGTAGCCTTATTTAGGAAGTAATTAACATAAACTTTCACTGAATAAATCCACTTATAAAAGAAGGGATCACTAGATTATTAATTTTCCTTTGAATAATGAGAGATCGATAGATAAAACTTCCACTCAAAATGGTTCCCTGCGCTGTTCGGTAGCATTTTTTAAAAATAAAAACGAATATCTAACTGCGAATCCTTAATCTAGTATGAAACAGAATCGTACCGGAAAATCAGGGGTCCCCTGAACAGATAATGTGCCCTCCACACCTTTGAATATGTTAGAAATTTTTCATGTTGAATTTCTTACCATTGCCGTTAGAATAATAAACAATGCTCCCTCAAAAAAAAAACAATACTGATATATTAAAAAATAAAAAGTCCTCTTGATTCGGGGATCAAGCAATTATGGTGCCCGCTAATCGCAGCCCACCTTCCCCATTCATCCTCAAGATTCTAAAACGGAAAAATTAATTGTATGAGCCAACGAAATATGCTTCCGTAGGATCATTTTTTACAGAGAGAAAGAGAAGGATGGTTTACAAAATCGAAACTGATGGGAAAATAAAATCGTCTCCTGGAGTCGATCCTGGGACTTCTTCCGGGTTATTTTAATTTTTCATGCCATGATTTGTTGGGGTTTAAGTGTATTGAAGGTTGCGGCTCTAAATTTCATTTGGAAGTATCCTAAAATAGCGTGACAGACATAGACGGAAGCATATATTCGGACGCGCTGACGGACAGCTCTCTTATTATAATAAGATTATTTTCATTAATTATATCAATATTAAGTAGATTGTTATTATTTAGATTATTATATTCGATATTCATGGGGCCAGTAGCACATCCCTTAAATACAGGTTGTATGAGAATGGGTCCCGCGAAGCCTAACTCGCCCGGGGCCCGGAGAAAGTTGCGTCCGGCACTGATGGAATGCGAAAGCGATGGGCGATTTCGGCAAACCTCTATTCGGCGTCCACCGCGTCAAAAGTCATTTCGAGGTCCTTATAATTCATCGACTGAAATACACGAACGTATTTTGATAATTTGCAAAAAGGGCCACCATAGAGTTAAAAAAGCGAATCTAATGCCAGCACGGCAAACGAAAGACCGAAACGGTGAGAGTGAAAGCGAGAGAGGTGTGGGAGAGCGCGGGAGAAAGCACCCTTTGGAATCGAGGCGCGGAAACCGCAAATCCGAAGCGAGACGGTGACCGATTTTTTTTAAAGATTCCCCTGCTTTATATATATGTATATTAGACACTAAAGAGATCCGCTTTCGTAGAATTGTCTCTAATGATGTCTCGCGTGCTTCTTCGGCACACTCTCTCGGTGGCTCACACGATTACCAGCTGCTTTCTTTATAGCCGAAGTTAAAAATTTGGTGCGATGCATGCATAAAGACGACGGTAGAATGGAATTTTAATGGATTGTGAAGCGAGGAATAGAGTCATTTGGAGCGACATGAGAAAAAGAAGAGGGAATCGGAGGATGGGAGAAGGAGGCTATTCATCCGAACCAGAATGTGAGCTAGAAGCTGTAAATAAATCCTTATTTACATCACGCATTCTTCATATAAAATTCGCAAGAAGAAGAAGCAAAATCGCGAGCGAGACATCCCGAAAGCATGTTATAAGTTGAAACCAATGAAAGGCCCCAAAACTTCCCATTGAATTATATTTCATTATCGTATTTATTATGGTATATATGCGGTCTAAGACTCTTTATAATTAATATTTATGATTGAATTGTATGAGAGAAGAAAACGAATATCAGGAATAGCTTGCTGTGAACCTACAAATAAATCGAGAAAGATTTAAAATGATCTAAAATATTTTATAGGAAAGGATAATGTCATGTGGTGTTAGATGTTTTATAAAATAAAAATATTGTATCTAAATTGGAAAAGTTAGCATTCTAAAACAATTTGACATATAACAATCAAAGATGGATTTTAAAAAATCTTGTGCCCAAAATGTCATAACTTTCTTCGTTACTGGTACCTCTCCATTTATTATTTTTTCGATTTAATTAGTTATTCATATTATCGTATCTCGCAATAAAAAGTGCTAAAATCAAAAGCGAACGTTAAAATATATGCAGCTCCCAAAATATTCTTTCGAGCAATTTTTGCTACGAACTTCTTCAGTGTGTCTATTGAATTCGTTTCTATGTCCACACCTCGTGTGTTTATCTTAAGGTTGATGACAAGTCATATTCAAATTGAAAACGTTCGATTGTGAACCTTTCTCTTTAAAATTTTAAATTTCAAAATAATTACTTGCAAGTTTAAGCTGTCGAAATCTGCACATGTATAGTTCTACTCTTGAGTATTGGAAATTTCGAAATATCACTATTCGAATTAAAGAAAAAATGCGGTCGTTACTTAAACCGCGTAATTTATTCCATGTTAGCTTTTAAGTCATCTGCGTGCGTAAGCGTCTCTGAGACATTAAAAGTGAATAAAATGAGACAAAAATCACTTGGTATAAGTTCCACTTTATTAAAATAGATACTGCCGGTTTCGACTAATATCTAGTCATCATCACTAGATATTAGTGGAAACCAGTCGTATCTATTTTAATAAAGTTGAATTTATATCAAGTGATTTTTAATAACTTTTATATTAACCTCACTCGATACATATATCTATAATATACAGACGCTTCTTACGCATATATATATATATATATATATATATTATATATATAGACGCTTCTTACACATGATATATATATATATATATATATATATATATATATATATAGGAAGATGCAAAATTATGAGGCACTTCCAGATGTGCTAGAAACTTAAAATTTGGTAGGAATATAGGTTTTTCGTCACAACCGAAAGAAAAAATCCGAAAATTTCGAAATTCCAATTTTGAGGGGCTATTTTGACCCCTTTTCTCCCATTTTTGGCCCATAAGAAAACGTAAATTGGTGTAGGGGTTTTTATATTTGAATTTTAAAATTATTTACTTTCAAGATGCGAACTCGAAACTTACACTATCGGATAGGATATAAATTGTAGTTTCTTATTTTTGAAGACAGAATTCAAATCCGAGTAGAATTAGTGTAAAATTATAGTTTTTATCGGAAAAAGGATGTAATTTTTCTGGATCCAACAATAAGCTGCCTAGGCAACAAGCTTAATCCTTTCATATGGGTAAGCTTTTAATGGGAATCAGAAGCATATATTTATATGCCATTAATGTTAAACAATGCCTAATGAAGGATATCCGATATTTATATAATTCCCATTTTTGGAGATTTTTTGCCCCAGTATTGCTCCATACAGGAAAAAAATGATGAGGTAGCTCCATATGACGTATAGACTTGAAAATTGACACGATTATAAAAATTTCATTGCAATCGAAGTTCAAATATAATACTGCGAAATTCCAAATTTTAAGGGCGGTTTTGCCCCATTTATGCACAATACCAGTGTGAAAATTATACGGCAATTCTTAATGAGATACAAACATGAAATTTGGCAGAATTGTGGGTTTTTAGTTAGGAAGAAATCCGATATTGCAAAAATTCGAAATCTTAGACCCTGTTTTGCCCTATTATTGCACCATACAAGGAATAACATTATAATGCACTTCTAAATGAGCTACAAAGTAGAAATTTGGTACGGTTATATGACTTTGTACAAAATTGATTGGGAATAACTTGAAATTATAAAAATGCTAAACATTACATATATACATATATACGACTTGAAAGGGAAAGAGAGCTATCAAGACATGAAGAAAACTGCGGAGAATAGGAGTATATGGAGAACCAAGTTTAACCTAGAATAATCACGGTCTTGTCAACGGACAGACTACCTATGATGATGATATATATCTATAATATAAAGACGCTTCTTACACATGATATATATATATATATCTATAATATATAGATGCTTCTTACACATGATATATATCTATAATATATAGATGCTTCTTACACATGATATATATATATATATATATATATATATATATATCTATAATATAAAGACGCTTCTTACACATGATATATATATATATATATATATATATATATATATCATACTAGTTAATGTGTGCTTGCATTCTGCAAGCATTTTTGATGTTTAGCCTTTTTACAATTTCAAATTATTCCCAATCAATTTTGTGCAAAATCATATATCCGTATCAAATTTCAACTTTGTAGCTCATTTAGAAGTGCATTATAATTTTACTCGTTGCATGGGACAATTATGTGGCAATACAGTTGCTAAGATTTCGAATTTTCACGATATCGAATTTCTTCTTTCTGTTGTAATTAAAAATCCATAATTCTGCAAAATTTCATATTTGCTTCTCATTAAGAATTGCCGTATTATTTTCACACTGGTATGGGTCATAAATAGGGCAAAACCGCCCTTAAAATTTGGAATTTTCGCAGTTTTATTTTATCTTCGGTTGCAATAAAGGTTTTATAACCAGGCCAAATTTCAAGTCTCTGGGTTATATGAAGCTGCCTCATCATTTCTGTAGTCGTATGGAGCAATACTGGGGCAAAACAGCCCCAAAAATAGGGATTATTACAATATCGGAATTCCTTCATTAGGTGTAGTTTAACATTAAAGGCATTAAAATATATGCATCTGATTCCCATTAAAAGCTTACCCATATGAAAGTATTAAGCCTGTTGCTAGGAAGCCTATTGTTAGACCAAGAAAAATTACCACATTTTTGCGATAAAAACTATAAATTTACGCTAATTCTACTTGGATTTGAATTCTGTCTTCAAAAATAAGAAACTACAATTCATATCCTATCCGACAGTTTAAGTCTCGAGTTCGTATCTTGATGGGAAGTAATTTTAAAATGCAAATATAAACACCTCTGCACCAATTTACATGCTTTCTTATGGGCAAAAAATGGGGCAAAAAGGGGCCAAAATAGCCCCTCAAAATTGGAATTTCGAAAGTTTCAGATTTTTTCCTTCGGTTGTGACGGAAAACCTATATTCCTACCAAATTTCAAGTTTCTAGCACATCTGGAAGTGCCTCATAATTTTGTATATATATATATATAGGAAGATACAAAATTATGAGGCACTTCCAGATGTGCTAGAAACTTGAAATTTGGTAGGATTATAGGTTTTTGGTCACAACCGAAGGAAAAAATCTGAAACTTTCGAAATTCCAATTTTAAGAAGCGTTTTTGGCCCCTTTTTGCCCCATAAGATAACACGTAAATTGGTGTAGAGGTTTTTAAATTTGCATTTTAAAATTACTTCCCGTCAAGATTCGAACTCGAGACTTAAACTATCGGATAGGATATAAATTGCAGTTTTTTATTTTTGAAGACAGAATTCATATCCGAGTAGAATTAACGTAAATTTATAGTTTTTATCGGAAAAAAATATATGATTTTTCTGGGTGGCAACAATCTGTTGCCTAGGCAACCAGCTTAATGCTTTCATATGGGTAAGCTTTTAATGGGAATCAGAGTCTTATATTTCTCCTTTAAAACCTTACTAGTGTAATGCCCATTGAAATATCAACGGGGGTAAAGATTCGATCGTTCAGGCTATTTATGGAGATCAAATTGGCATCAGAAACATTAATTGTATTGAATGTCATTTCCCTCTCTCACCCTCCCTCCATCTCTCTCGTATTACAAGCAATCAAAGCACGTTTACACCCATAATGATTGTGTAATAGTACCGACTACTTATCTTTGATATTACTCGTGTTGCGCTTCGTTGATTTGTATACGACAAGAAATGTCTTCAGCCTTGATATCCAGATTAATTGATTATAACACCGCCTCCACCAGTAAAAGGTAACTTATGCAGGTAATTTCACCAAATTTGAAGTAACGAGTATAATAAATGTTAAAATATAAAAGTTATTTATAAAAAATTATTTTTATACCCATTACTTGTTTCTCATTTAATTCATGATGGAGTTCCACCAAGTCAAGGCTTCTTCCGTTGATCTCATTAAAAGTGTCCAGCCTACAACTAATAGACTGCTTGACGCATTTGTAAAGAGGTTTGTCTATAAAATGGTCTGTTAGTCGTTGGCAAATTCCTTTGATTGCCTGAAATGCATTCTTATCAGTTCATACAATAAACAGGACGTTGAATTTCAGAAATTAGTCAAATTTTTGCGTCATGCAGAAATTGTACGCCGATCGATTTAAACTGACACAGTACCATTTCTAAAGATATGTTTTTAAATGAGAGGGAGAAATCAATATACTATTATTATTATTTTTCCTAAATAGATTATTATTAGGAACTACTCATCCATGAATGATGAAGGAAAACACTTATCATTGCTTATAATTGGTTATTTAGAACATTAGGAAAAACCAGCGAACGAGAAAATTCCATCTCTTTTTAACCGCAAATGGCTTCGTCCTGACGTCGATCGCGTCCTATTGTATCATCGATCAATTTTTAATTGATCATTCACCACTCCTTTCCGTCCCACGCGTCAAGATACTTTCAATGGACACCAAAGGATACGTGGTCGGGAATCGAGAACCCAGTTGGATAGCCTGTAATTTTCTAGACGACGGCCATAGCTTTATTATGAAATATTGTCAATTAATGGATTATAAACTAAACGTGGTTCGTCTTCGGGGAGGAGATTCATCATCATTTGCTCCGCCGTCGCTCTCTCCTTGCCCTCGGCGGGCGGCGGGGCGAAATGGTCCGTTCCCCCAACCTGTCTCTCGACACTAACTGGGTTAAGACTGCCAAACGTACACCGCCAGCAATAATCAATTGGGCAAATTCATCCATTTTAGTCCTTTTGAAGGCGAGCCCAAAAACACGAGCTAGATAGATTTCTCCGGAAGTTAGCGGTCGCGCGATCACAAACGATTTGTAATCGTGTGCGATTTTCTTAGCCGAGCCGAGATGAAAGTCGTGTGGAGAAAGTGTGGAGAAGAGCGTTAGATAATGATCGTAACCTTTCCTGAAAGCTTTTGTGACAAACTGCAAATTTGAGAGTGTTTAACTTCTTACCGACGCTATTTTTGAAGGTCTTAATCTTGAATTTGATAAATACGCGTACATTGGTAAATTTTGGTGAAGCGTGGAGAAATCGTGGAGAAAATGAAGAAGACGTGTGCGCACGCACGTCCGATGTTTTGGTCGCGCATATGACCTGGAGACTTTAACGGGCGAAAGGGGAGCGAGGGGGGGGGGGGGGGGGGGCAGGGCGAGGGTGTAGCCGTGTCTTACTACGTCCGATCGGATTCCCAAAATACTTCTTAATCGCGAAGGAAATTAAAATAGCGATTCTTTTTTTTTGTTTTGATGTTTGTCTGTCGAAAACTCGACAATTAATTATTTTTGAGATAGAAAAAGATTGAACATGACTGCGTGCAAGACAGCTTCGCTTCGCAGATGGTCGTCTCAAGTCTTTTCTGACATTGGACACATCCATATCATTATTATTAAAACGACTTTTAAAGTAACTCGGTTTGTTATTTGTTTATTTGAATTCAAACTCCGATATCGTTAGTACTAAAATTCTCGTTTCTAGATAAACTCTTATAGCAGGGGTGTCTATTACGTCGCCCTTGAAGAAGATTTGTGTCGTCCGCGGAGGCAGTGAGGTTCTAGAAAAATTAAAAACTGAATTCTGAGAACGTTTTCTAGATTTTAAAGAATGCGAGTCCATTTTAACATTTCCTTTCGAAATTAACGTTGAAGAAATTTATAGCAAGATGGGAGATATGTTCAAAATGAATGCAACAGATCTGGAAAATGAAATATTAATTATGTCGCAAAGTGAAATAGAGTTGAAAGTAAGATACAGCGATTCAATTTTTTGTAAAATTGTTTCACTCGAAAAATTTTCAAATATTAAAAAGTTGCGTTTATTTTGGAAGCATATTTTCCTTAAATTTATTTATACGAATCGATATTTTTTAATATGAACCTAATTAAGTGGAAAACCAGAAATGCACTCACCAATGAACATCTTGAAGATTGTTTACGCCTCTCGGTGTCTAGCTACAAGCCCAATTACCAATTTAAATTCGCCAATAATCGTTTAAATAAAGAATAAATTTAAATAAATTCATCAATTATTTATTTTGTCGATTTTCATAAATGCTTTCTTTGCGGCTATTTTTGTGTTTAACTTACAGTTACAATACTCAATGCTTATTTTTAAATATTTAGTATCCCGAAAGTCAATGTACAGAATGAAATAAGCCCTTGACGTAACAAAAGTTTGGGCACCTTTGTCCTAAAGCTAGGAAGGCATTCCTCATACCGATTTCTTTATAAAATTTTCCCAAACCCTCCTATTTTCTTTTGATTTTAACAAAAATTCTCTTTTGTCTTTGATATCACTGCTCGTTCCCTCTCCCTCTAAATGGACCTTTTGGTCTCAATTTCGCCCTGAAAATAAAGACGTTTATCTATCTATCTATCTACGTATCTATCTCCCTTAATTAGGTAACAGTGGACCGTATGCTGTGTGTGGCTGTTTGCCATTTGGTCCCTGGCGATGTTTTAAACGCATCTAATCCTAACGGTTTGTGAATAGTCAGAGATCTCTGCCGTGGAATAACTTCCCATAAACCTGTGATTACGTGTACATGCATGGCGAATGAACGGAGGGTCTATGCCGAGGAGTAACTTCCCATAAACCTGCTCTTGAAAGTGATGCTTCTGGCGTGTATGTGTATTTTTACTCTTTTCTTTTTACGGCATTAAGGAATCCCTACATTTCAATGTATTTTTTTTGCCGTAGTCTCTAAAAAAAATCTGGGGATAAAATCCAGGAGAGCCATTTTCCCTATAGCCAATATACTACGTGAGAGACATTTATAGTCGAGTTTAAATGAGGGAGTGAGAACAACGACCTCCACCACGACCAAAAGAAAGAAATTATACTTGTATTTCAAACATAATTTTAATACTATTGAATTGGGACAAATTTAATTATGTAGTAGCAAAAACCGTATATTTTAACAGAACTTCGGTAGTACTAAAGCACTGAAATTCACTGCTGACTTAAAACCTTTCCGTCCAAGTTGAGCTAACTGTGAGTGCGATTACTATACTTTCTCAATATACTTCGTATATGAGAAAGTAAAAATATGGTATAAAACTTTCAGGTGTCATTGGGCAAAAGGAAAATAAAAAGTATAAAAATTAATGCAAACGTTACCCTGAAGTTATACTGCACAAATTTAACTATTCTATTTAGAGGGATGGCCATCAACGAAGTGCGTACGGCTCTTTTAAAATGTAGGTGAGAAAAAACGTAGAGAAATGAGACGATAGGGTATTCACTTATTGTTAGTTTTAACACAGTCTGTCACTATCATTGGGTACAGAGAAAGATAAAATCTTTTCATATTAAAAGGAAAGGGCGAGAGCTGAGGCAGAATTTTAATAGAAGAAAATAAGAAAAAATTTTTTTTACACGTTTTACAGTTTGTTATACGAAAAGATTGGCAGGGCGTAAATGTAATATGGTCATGTTAGGCAGCGACAGGTACAAGAGGGTAGCAATCGACGCCTTCCCCCTAGGAATGCCCTCCTAAACCAAATCAATACTAAATTCTTCTATTTGGTGCCACTCATTAGGCCTCTGAGACTAAATAGAAAATTCGCCCCTTCCTCCTTGTCCCTCGGGAAGTCACCCATGCATCATTAAATTACCCAAACTCCCTCTCCCCCTCCCCCCATGCTCATTAAATGAGCCAACGCAACAATTTCTTCGATGGTTTTTATTCCGCCGTCACTTCTTCGCGGATTACTGATTCCAAGTTTCTCTTCCATGTCGCCAAATACCATCCGAAAGAGAAAATGTTTCAGGTTTTTGGGATAACCGCCGTCACAGAACGCGATCGTCCCGACTCGCTTTCTCCCCGCCGCGGCCGTTCGCAGATGGATACTCAGGGCGCTGCGATAGCACCCGCGTTCTACTCCAGAAGGACCACCCCGATGACCCTCCCGCCAAGCGACGCCTCGCTCGGGTCCCGTTTTAGGCTGATCCGAAGACGAGGAACCGTCAAGCAAAAGCTGTCAGTCTACGAAGTCTTCCGCAAGTCGGTCTGCAGAAGCGCAAATTAAGCACGCGTGAGCCAAGCAGCGGTCGAGAAACATCGCTTCTGGTAAGTTCTTAAGGGTCGAATCGTGAGGGAGACTAACTAAATCGATGCTTCAAGTATGATATCGATCGATTTTGTGATAGGATGAAGCAAGAGACCACTAGAACATTTATTGTCATCCACCGAAGAACGCAAATGTATATCACATCCTTGTTTGTCAACAGTGCTCCAATATCATTATACCTACAATGTTTATTCGGGTCCATTTCATGAATATTTGTTTAAGAGTAAATATTCACACGGCGAAAAATATTTGTATTTTTGGACATTTCGCGGTACTCAGATTCGTATAGGAGAGCCACACATCTGGTGGCCCAAAGAGATGTTTAGATAAGCAACGGGATGGATGGAGGAAGGCGTCTGATGATTCATTTGAGAGGAAATCAGTGTCCCCAGTCCCTCTTCCTTCGCCCCTCTCCAACGCCTCTTTCGACCGAGGCCGACGTTCCGATGGTTCTTTCGTGGGAGTGCCGAGTAAGAATCCAGTGGGAGTGGGCGGAGGCTTCTTGAGGGTAGGCTTCTTAAGGGGGAGGGAAGCTTCTTAGAGGGGGAGGGAGGCTTCTTAGGGAGGGAGGGAAGCTTCTTAGGAGGGGGGGAGGCTTCTTAGGAGGGGAGGGAAGCTTCTTAGGAGGGGAGGGAGGCTTCTTAGGGGGGAGGGAGACTTCTTAGGAGGGGAGGGAGGCTTCTTAAGGGAGGAAGGGAAGCTTCTTAGGAGGGGGGGAGGCTTCTTAGGAGGGGAGGGAGGCTTCTTAGGGAGGGAGGGAAGCTTCTTAAGGGAGGAGGGAGGCTTCTTAGGGAGGGAGGGAAGCTTCTTAGGAGGGGAGGGAGGCTTCTTAGAGGGGAAGGGAGGCTTCTTAGGGAGGGAGGGAGACTTCTTAGGAGAGGAGGGAGGCTTTTTAAGAGGAGGGGCGGGGAGACATCTCCCTCCTCCTTCGACGAGCCGAATAATAAGAACCGAATCCGATTCTCCCTATGAATGGAGAGAACAAAGACTGGCGATTGACCCGCATTCGGCCGAATCCCTTCCAGTGCCTCTGCGGTCCATGGGGACACCTCTCCCCTCGCCTACCTCCCCTCTCCTTTCCCCCGGCCACAGCCTCTCTCCTTTCCCTCCGTCGTCATCCTCAAATGCCGACGATATTCCTTACTTTATCTCGCATCAGGTGATGTGATGACGTAAACAACTAATGCGTGTGTTTGCGGCAGTTATGTAGAGAGAAAGTCGCCTTTCCAGTATCTCGATGACGAACACAAATAAACCTTGAATAATATAAATGTCGTAGGTGAGTACCCGTCCTCAATGGCAACCATAGTTAAATTTAATATTGGCATCTGAATCATCCCTAGGACAGCGTAGTTAACATCCGCATTACTTTATCAATACATCAATAGTTATTCCTAATGTTATTTATTTTGAATTTTATTCAAAGTAAGTTATTTTGTAACTGCTTCAAACGTCTTTGCGTGCGTGCGCATACAGAGTATTTCATAAATGCATTTCGTAATTGAGGATGTGAATTCAGACAGAATATCCTACAAGCGCGGGTTCGTCAAACGCTTTCTATAGTCGTGCAACCGCCTCTGTGCGTGCGTGCGTACGTACGAACGCGTGTGTAGGTATGTGCCTAAGTATTTGTGCATGTGTTCCTATGAAATACTTTATTTCTAACCTGGTAAATATTTCAGAACACGAAAGTTTCTATCAGCTTTGAGTAGTTTTACATTTTACACGTTTAAGCTTCGTAGTAATTTTCCATTATTTAGCTTAGTATTAAAGTTTTAGATAACCGTCGCAGTATCTGAACCGGCGCGCCGGACCGCGTGCTGAGAATCCTGGTTCAGGAGATACTGTTGCCTTTCATTTGCCGCGAAATATTTTCTTCTGTAACTCGAATTTTCTATAAGTCGAATATTTTTTGTTTTCCTTGAGGTTCAACTCAGGGTGTGCTGCAGCCGGCTCCGTCCGGCTCGTCAGAGCCGTTTGTTAAAATTTTTGATGCTCGGCGAGCCGGTTGTTCAGCTAAGAATTCCATATTATTGGGAGGTTAGCAACGCATCACGGTCTGATAACAATGGGACGCCAAAAGTTTAAGGGAGCTTTCTAGATCGTGTTACGTAGCAATTTATTATCTGAAGGACGTCAAACTATTGTACATGGAATATGCTTATTCAAAGTCACCACTCTTGATATATTAGTCATTAATGACATTTAAACATTTAAAACAAAATTTTTATTTTTATTTACAATATTATCTTGTTTTTTAAATTGAAATCCCTTCTAATTCCCGCAAAGATCAGGTAACGTGATCTCAGGGCAGCAAAAAAAGGTCATGAATTCAATGATGAATGGAATGCCTATCTGCCAGGGGCGGCGATAATAGCGATACACGAACAAAGCGAATTGAAACTAGAAGTCGATCAAGACAAATTCAGACCGCGAGTATTAGCATAAGTTCCAGAAGAATCGAAGCCGTTTTTAGAAGCACGTACTATTGCGTAGGCGACTCATTTGATAAAGACGCCCATCAAATGGGACGGAAATTCAAGTTCGCGCTATAACTCCAGTTTCTTTCGGACTCACGGGTTAAATATCGACAGTTCCTGTTTCGTGGCGCTTCTAATAACTATGGGACCGGCGATCCTCGTAATGGTCGGCCGAGCGCGATCTTCGGGCCGCGCAACATCGCCTACATCCCACTGACCCGTTCCCGTTCCGCCACCCCATTCGCCTCTCCAACGGACTGTCCTCCCCCCCCGCCCCTCCAACATCCACGCCGCCGAGGCGAAATTCTGTCCCTCCCAACACCTCTCCTCCTTCCAAAAGAATGCCACGATTCATAACAAAAAGTCTTTCATTGTTTTGTTTGTGATATATCGATGGTTGGTTAGCCCTCTTCGTCACACGTCACACGTCAATTCCTTTGCGAATATCGTATAGTACCAGCGTTTCCAAAAGTGTGTTCCGCGAAAAAAGTCGATGCTAGCAATATTTTTTCTTCTAAAATTTATTTTTTTAAATATATATGTAAGAAAAATACTAAACACATTTATATAGTTGTTGTTATTATTATGCGATAGTCTGCCTTTAAGAAATGCTGTGCCATACCCGAGAACGCCAGGAAGTCGCAAGAGAGATCACGTGATGCATGAACGCATGACATTCGATCTGCGCATTGATGCTTAGGCAGCATTTATATACCAACTAACCGTCTCGTTGATGTATGTCGTCTATCCGATGATCGCTGGTCTATGTTATGTATTTTGTCTTATGATTTAAACATATATTTGTGATATTATTCAATGTTTATTGTATATTAAACATTTATACTACACAAACTCGTTCCCCATGGATCTGTGGCTGAAAGAAGGAAGTTTTAAACAAAAAGCAGAGTCTTGTGGTTCTCAAACTGTATCTGAATCAAACAAACAAAAAATCGAAATACTTCAAAGTGAAGATGAAACAGTTAATGTCCAATTCCAACGAATTAGCCTCAGGTAGTAAGAAACCAAAAAGAAAGTACGATGAAAGTTATTTGTCTTTTGGATTTACTTCCATTGGAAATAAATATGCTCCTGATGCTCAGTGCGTGTTGTGCAACAAAACATTATCTAACAGCTCTTTAGCCCCTACTAAGCTTCGAAGGCATTTGGAAACTAACCATGCTGCGTATAAAGACAAAGATGTAAGTTTTTTTAAGCGACATCTTGATTCGCTTGAAAATAGTAAACTCTCGATATACTATAAAATTGCCAAGTCAGACAATGAAAACGCCACAGAGGCATCGTACAGAGTAAGTTACCGTATAGCGATCGCCGGAGTATCGCTTATCAAGCCTTGTGCGAAAGATATACTAATGTGCACGTTTGATGAGCAATATAGTAAAAATATAGACAGTACAGCTCTCAAACAATACTGTTGTACGTCGAATTAAGGATCTCGCTGCTGACATCGAAAAAGAACTAGTTTTCAGACTGAAAATGTGCGATGGGTATTCATTGCAACTAGATGGGTCAACTGATGTATCAGAGTTTGCTGTGTTGTTTGTGTTTGTCCGTTATAGGTTTGACAAGTCTATTGAAAAGGACCTGCTCTTATGTGAACCTTTGCAAAGTAACGCTACTGGTGAAGAAATATTCAACTGCATCAACAATTTTATGCCAAAACATGCAATTCAATGGGAACAATGTGTCGATCTATGTAGCGATGGTTCCAGGGCAATCGTCGGAAAAATGGCAGGGGCTGTAACTCGGATCAAATGTGTGACACCAGAAAGCACAAGTAATCATTGCGCGTTACATAGACATGCACTAGCAGTTTAAAAAATGCTTACATCTCTGAAAATGTGCTGGACCAGTCAGTACAAATCATCAATTATATTAAAACTCGATCACTTCAATCCAGACTATTTAAAATTTTGCGCGAAGAAATTGGTGCTCAGCACACAGCGCTTCTTCTACATACAGAGGTGAGGTGGCTTTCGCGAGGTTAAGTTTTTGTAAGACTTTTTGAGCTACGTCGTGAACTATTGGTTTTCATGGATTCCACGCAGTGGCGTAGGGAACATGGATCCGATGGATCGGTTGATCCAGGGCCCGGAGCTCGAGGGGGCCCGAAGGCCCTGGTCGACATATACAAAATTTTACCCTTTGTGTCATTTTAAACCAAAAGAGCTGCTAAATACAGTGAAAAGAATCCGAGATCATGAAACTTATTTCATTAAAATTTCCCCTTAAAAAATAAAATAACCAAAAATTATATATTTGAGGAGGAGGGGGGGGGGCAAAGAATTCTCGAACCAGGGCCCGGCTTCACCTTGTTACGCCACTGATTCCATGTTTCGACTGTCTGATTGTTTGACAAATTCCTCTTGGCTGCTAAGACTTGCGTACCTTGCAGATTTCCATTTGTACCCTCACGAACCGCAAAGGCAAATAATATAATGAGGTGTCTTCACACAATACCTACAACACTCTAGAAGATGTAAAAGGGATCATTGGTGACTTCAAATACAGTATGGCGAATCCTGCATGTCTTTGAGTGGTACAAATCGTTCAGAGAGGGTCGCAAATGCGTGGAGAAGGAAGAAGAAGAACAGAAAGCAAGACCATCAACTGAAGTCGATTATTACGAGTGTTGATAAGCTCGTACAGAGTGACAGGCGAATATCAGTGTATTCTGAAGGAGGGAGAGTACATCGAAAAGTGACTATGTTATTGTAGTACTGCGTTACTTTTACGATGTAAAAATAATTAAAGTCAGGCCAAATTTGAAAACCCCTCGTATTTAACTATCACTTCATTATCACAGTAATGCACTAAAGTGCGCATGGTGAAAATAAAATGGTAAATTCCCAATTATGCTTGAACCGAATCACTGCCAAAAAGGGAACTAAGGACCAAAATATTAACCGAACCATCAAGGGAAATTGCGAACCGAACCGCGAACAGAACCACTGCGAAATGTATAATGGTTTGCAGCTCTGGTTTAAACAAAATTAAGGTTTGCGCCTTTCAATTTCAACGACGCCAAGTGAGAATAAAATGTAGCACTAAATAAATTAATAAAAGGAACTTCTTTAAATACGCAGAAACAATAATAGACAGAAGGCATTCTGTGGCGCCTCTGGAGTTGGGGGCGCCATAGGCCTCATCAAACGTCATGGGGAAAAGAACAGAAAATGAAAGTTTCATATTCTGCTTTGCAGTCAGGAGACGGCGAGATCATACGCAAGTCAATATTTTTTAAGACTATTGGAGTGCCTCACAAACGAGGGAAATACGAGTTATTTCACCGACAGCTGAACAGGAAATGGAAACGAACACATTCGCGAGACGAACCGGAAGTTTCTGTACGAAAAGGAAAATTTATATAGAATTCCGCCTCGGTAAACTTCTGCTCGCTCAGATTCTTAGGTAAACAAAAAAATCTGACGTGTCCAGCACATGACTTTCTCCACGCAGAATAACGAATGTGATTTCTCCCGGCATCGGCGTCCACTTTATCCGCCAGAATTACCCACAATACGTCATTTATGCCTCATTAAGTGCACGTTTAAAATCGATACGAAAATAGGATTAGTCCGTTTGAAATAATGGTTTTAAATTCTTCTCCCCAAAACCCACGCTCACAATAACATATCAATAAAGCCGTTTATATTTCTCGCAATGCAAGAACCGAATCCAAGGCAACTAAATAATAGGCTGACGTCTCGGTGACGCGCGACGCGTCCAACGATCAGTTGGCGGATATTGTTTCTCGAGAAAGCGAGTCACTTTCTTCTCATTCTCCGGAAAACGCTCACGTCATCCACTCCACGCTCTTCGTCTCGCCGCTGCACCTCACGTGGGCCCCTTCGCCTCAAAACTCTCTCGCCCCACTTCTCCTTCGCCCCACCTCCCTCCCTCCCTCCCACTCCTCCCCCTTCCTCGCACTTTTGACCCCATTGCGATGCGGAAGTACCGGCCATGATGGAATGCCCAGGTATCGCGAAGATACCAAACATCATGCGCTCGCCCTCCTTGGATAACTGCGATTTTTCAGCTTCTTCCCCCTCCTCCTCATTCCACCCTCTCCCCCTCCCCCTCCCCCTCCCTTACCCTCTTCCCCTCCTCCCCATCGCTCTTCCTGTTAACATTCACTAAGGCTGGTCTTGTCTATTGCCATTGTAACAGGAGCAATATATCTAATTGACATAATCCACTTATGTCTTGACTCGTGTATCCTTTTACTTTCTTTCATGATGACAACCATTAAGATTTGTTATAGATGCATATTGCTGATTTTTTAAGGAAATCTCCTCTCAATTTAGCATTTTTAGATAGATGTCTTTGCTTACAGCGTGGATTCAGGCACAAGGCGACCCCTCTTTTCTTTCTAAAATTATAAATTGAACTAAAACATATTGCGTTGACTCTATATTAATACCAGCAGTATATTGTATGTTATATTCTTCTCAATTAGAAAAAATAAAATTTTAATAAACTTTTGCGAATCCGACCCTGATCTAGCCAACACCTTGTCTCCTTTCGTAGGCCGCTACGCCTCAGAAGTCAGTGATACAGCCTTGGCAGCAAGTCAATTTTAAAAGTACATTTAATTTTAATTCCATTACCGGATTGAATTATATCACGTGAAGGAAAATAAAAATAAAAATTTATAATGTGACGAGCACCAAAAACCAAGTCGCGTAACATTCAAGACTAGACAAGCCTCCAGTTCAAATTTGAAATGTTGCCAGCATTTTTAATAAGAGAAACAGAAAAGCTCGAAAGTTTATTGAATATTATTTTTTTAAATGACATATCTGCAATACTTAAGTACTTAGCTTAAATGCCCGTCAATATGACGGGGAAGATAATTATATTGCCATATCCTCCTCACTCTTTCTTCGTCCCTCCCCCCCTCCCTCCTCCCCCCTCCCTACCCCCTCCCTCCCTTCCTCCTCCCCCCCTCCCTCTCGCTCGATGCATCTACGTAAATTAACTCCGAGGATAAAATAATATCGTCAATTTATAGGTAACGAGAGATTATAATGAATAAATTCTCGCATAGTTGGCAAGAGGGTGACAAAGGCGAGCGGGAGAGAGGGGCCAATGGGGCCGGAGAGGGGCCTATGGAGCGGGTGTAGAGGATGGCTGAGGGAGCTATTTGGGAGGACTTTGCAAAGATGTAGGCCATTTCTCCCAATTATTTTACGTAAATCGCCAAAATATAATGAAACTAGGTAATAGCCCGTCAATATGACGGGTCTAAATATTATATCAAAAATGGAAATTTCAAAAGATAATTTTTATTCTGTTCAAAATAAATTTTCTCCTTCTCTCTCTCTCTCGTATTAAAGCATTCAAAGCACGCTTACACCCGGCTTACAGCCGGCCTTGGTAGAAGGGTGGTTAGAGTATCTGCCGCCGAATGCTAAGGTCGCGGGTTCGAATCCCGACGTAGGGCATAGATGTTTGTGTTCGTCGTAATGGGTTGTATGGAAGAGTGGACTATATAGTCTAAATATAGTCCTTGAAAATAAAGTCGAATTATTATTATTATTATAAAAGATTGAAATAATAATAGGATTTCGAGGTCTAACAATGTAATTGGAAGGCAAGGCTACGGCAAGATTTCCCCAAAATATGATAATTAAATGTTTAACATGAGCGATTTCGAAATGTAGGCGAAACAAGTTAGGAAAGCGTACAACGTATCACAAATGGGGCGCGTTTCGTGCAATGGAGTATTAGAAAGCAATTATATACCTGTACGTAAGGGAAATAGCGTTTAAAAGTCCTTTTCTTCATCATAAATAATCCATTTTCTTCCTATTTAATAGTATTACATGCACATGTAAGGAAATTAAACGTTTGTTTGGGAGATTGTTTATGTTAGCAACAATGAAGTAACCATGCAAGAAATTTTCTAAGTTCAACTCCATATAAGACATTCTTGTTTGATTTTCTCGATAACGGCTACTCCTACGATGAAAATATATAGAAAAGGAAATACTCTACTTTACCAGTTCTACAACTTTTATTTGAAAAATATTTTGATATGAACAATAGTTTACGAGATATGACGAAAATTTAATTTTTTGTCTCTAGTAAAGTGGTACCCCTGATCGGCGTACGTGATTCATTTTTGCGATTTTCTTATTATATTTGATTGAAAGTCCTTAATATCAAATTTCATAAAAATCCGTTCTGTAGTAGCCGAGAACGAACATGCGGACGGACGGACGGACGGACGGACGGACGGACAGACGGACGGACAGACGGACGGACGGACGGACCGACCGACGATAATAGGCGCTCACGCTGTAAGCGAAACGCGCCTAAAAAGATGAAAAGTATAAGAAACTATATAATTATTTCTTCACATCCGAAGATGCTGTGTCAATGTTTTCTAACTTTAATGTCAAAAAGAATAAAAGTCTGCACGTCGATAAGTTGATTTTGACGTGTTACTTTGTGATAAATGGAAATGTCTTTCTTGGAGTCGATCCCAGGACTTTTTTCGAGAGTACATAATTCATAAAAATGAAGCTTTAGATTGGATTAGAACAGTGTCTTCAAACTTCATGAAGCCACGGAACCCTTTCGTCCAAAACGCGCCAATTATGGTATTAGGAAGTAAAATTGAAAGAAAAGTCAAATTTATAACAAAATAAAAATCAAATTTATTCATAACACAAAAATGAAAAAAATTAAACTAAAAAACCATTAAAAACAAAGACTTTTAAATTCATTATACACTGAAATTATTACAAGTATTCAATGGATAGGATGTGCCTGCTTTTGTTTGCAAATGTGTTCAAAGTTTAGAACAATTGTTTATTAACGCAACCAGACGTGTGCAACCATCACTAACTGGTATAATTGTTTTTCTATTGAATCTTCCAAAAATTGTGTGATTTTCCCCATTACTCATACCGTGTCTCTTTTCGGCGGTCCGGGGCGACCGCCCATAAGATCGGCTCTGGATTTAAATAAAACAATTTTTATGTGAAAGCTCTACGGAACTCCTGCGATAAGTCCGCGGAACACAGTTTGAAGACCACTGGATTATAATATCACTGCATCACCTGTACATACATTGTATCGCGTAACTTTTAAAAGTTGAATAAATGATCACTACACATAAAGCAAAATGTATTCACTTCACTGGTATAATTTCTAAGGCAGATGAAATCAAGGTATTCGGTGGAGGCCCAATGAATAACAGTTGGAGTCTACAGCAAGAACAACAGACAGAACAACGCATGCAGCATCAGCAGCACTTACAAGAGAATCACAACATGAAAATACAAGCTGAGCCAGAGCTGTCACTTCCTATGCAATACTTAATAGGAACAGAGTCTTCTACTCAAGGTAAATTTACATCAAAAGAAGACTTCTGCCTTTGAATTCATTCTAATAATCCTTGGGTTGTATTAACTCCATAACGGAAGCTTGTTCTCATGAATAAATATTGTTATTTATTACTTCCTAAACTGCATTTATAGCAATGACAATTGCCTGTAGTTACTAGGGCAACAAAAAATAATATAATATCTTCCTTATAAGAATTAAAAAATTCAATTATTAAAGTTGAGCACAGTACCATAATCACAATAATATTTGAAATTCGGACCATTTTAAGAAGAGGTCTCATTTAATGGCCCAGACTTTTCTTTTGCCGTGTTTTTACGCTCCTAATCGCTTTTCTTCTTTTAATTTTGCTCGTTCTGAAAACCGATAATGCGGAACATCCCCAAAGAGTAATCCTGAATATGATCGAGGCAATAGTTGGTGGAACTCGATTACAGGGCCGTCGCGTGACGTGAGTTCGACCGCCTCACTTTTATAAGGGCCACATTATAGCAGTGTCGCCCCTGTGTATCGTGAACTGGCATTTTGTCTCTTCGTCCCAGGCGACAGAGTTCCAAGCAACGACCTTGTTCCATTATAAATTTAGGTAAAAATAGAAAATTTTCATAGAAATAAATTTAAACTTGTTACCCTGAAATCGTTAATTTGGTGAATTGTTTTGGCATCGGCTGAGTTTAAGATTTTCTGTTAAGCTGTCTAGATTGAGGTTCTTCGTAGGTTTCAAATCGCGAACACAGATAAATTGATCAGAGAATGTGTAAGATCGCGAATTTCCATATTACTCTTTTTTCTGAGGTAAGAAGAAAGAACTTTTAACCCCACGGATTATAAGAAACGATTAATACACAAAGGTAAATATATCGCCAAACTCCAGTCGTAAAATTTACGACGGTCTAGTAGTCTAGGGTTAAGTGGCGGTTCAATGGAATTAGGTTCTAAAAAAAGTACTTATTTTTTCAATTCTTGATACATAAGTAATTTCTCCTGACTTTGTTTTCAGCCAGAAGGCGAGTTTAGAAATTCTCTAGTGAATGGAAATAGTTGTCTGAATTTTCATTGTCACTTCCTGAGCACAGTACATAGTTGTAATTGCTTTGTTCGAGGCTGATAAACACTATGAGGGCGTATTTAACATTTTTAAATTCTTTCTTAGACTGTGGGAATATAGAACGGGAAAATCGAACGCCGACCGCGCCAAATTCCATGCCAGAGATGTTTCTCTGGATTAATCAAAATTCCTGAACCATTCTTAACTACACAAATATGTTTGTGCGCCGAACCACCGCATCGAATTTAAATTTACTTCAAAAACATGCGGGAAAAATTGACCTACATATATCACGGTGGCAGAGACCCCTAGAGTCGGAATTTGTCAAAAACATCAGCCTAACGAAAATCTACAACAGCACCATCTGGTGGGCATTTTTAATTATGTACTTCACTTTGTCTGTTTGAAATGGTTTGAAAGCCGTTAGTAGATCTTTGAAAATACTCATTTTTTAATTGAGGACGAATGTTTGTTTTTTCCATTGTTCCATTTTGTTACACATGGAATTTACTGTGAAATTTTTATACGTATAGATTTAAAAGAGTTAACTTCAATTCCAAAACATGTCTGTACAATATCAACCTAATACGTATATTGTGATGGAGTTTACGTCCATTGAAGATTAGTATTACTCTTAAAAAAGTAATTTCGATATTTATTCATTAAACAATGGAAGAAACAAACGAAATGGGTTCACTGCCGTGGAAACGTCCAGATGAGGTGATGCGTCTGCACAGATTGAAATTGAAGAAAAGAGCCCTACAAGCTAGAATCACACGTTCAGACCAAGGCCACACATCAAGCATTAATGACTCAAATGAATTGGATACATTTTTAGACAATCTCAGTTCTTCGAGTGCTGAAAAAAGAAAAAATCCTTTTAAGTAAGTACAGGATCGGTCATCGTGCTCTTTTTAATTTTCTATTTAATGAATTACAATTCTTTGGAAAACGTTTGTTTATCTTTTCTTTCTCATTTCACGTCATGCATTCGTCTCATCATGTAATATCCTTTTAGGTAACAATAAGCAATAAATACATCCCTTCGTCTAGTTTACATGCATACCACTGCTGCCGATTAAACAGCGCATTCTTACTCCACAGTATAAATACATTGGTTTTTGCTTCTTATTTTTTTATTTATTTTTTATAAGAATCGGATTCATTTTCATTCGTTAGATTACCATTCAAAATCTCCCCTCGATTCTATGAAATTAATTCCAATCTTATACATTGGTTATTTATTTTAGATGCGAACCAGCAAAAAGATTCAAAGGAGACAGCGATTTGGATGTGACATCAGAGAGCTCACTGTTTCAATTGTTGTCAGAGCGGAAACCTCAAGGCGGAAGTTTATCTCTCTCGGAAAATTCACTCCAGTCATGTATGCAAGATCATGATGAACGCGTAAGTTTGCTGAGAAAAAAATGTATCCACTTTACAGAAAATCTATGGCCGCATTATTAATCGAAATTATTTGTTGAGAATTAGCATACATTATAAAATTACGTAAGGGAAGGGTTTATTGTATTTTTTATGTAGTAGCTTATGAGAGCATTGCAACTTTTTTATGTACCTATAATTATGTACTCAATTTTATACACTAACGCTAGTTAGCATATTAAAAGTACCAAACGCGTCTGTAGATTGGTATATGAACAAATGGAAGTTAATCACTGAGTGTAGGTTAGTCTCCATAATCAAGGAACGTACTAGTGTGTAGAGAAAATTATTTTAGAAAAATACAAGCACTTTCTAGATATTGCAGTGATTTGCCCCGTAGCTTACCAGTTATGGGTTAAATGAATTATAGTAAAGAAACCTGTTAAAATCTAGTTGAAAACTAATTTTGATAAATTTTTGCAATTTATCCATTCATTGTAGAACTGCACCACATTTGGATAAGCTTGTAGCATGTTAGGGTATCATGTAAAAGTGAATCCTCGTTGCGTTTGAATGTGCATTTCTCTGCTTTGTCTCTGTCTTGTCCAAGTTTAAAAGCTCTCATTAAAATAAATGTTTGTGTAAAGGATTTATGTTATTGTTGTGTCGCTCTTTAACACACTGGAAAGAAAATATCCATGCCTTCTTAGAGCATTTATTCCATCATACTGCCAGTGACTTGTTAAACCAACTTCTTAATGCCCCCAAACAGCCACATTATAATAGGTTTATGCAGTAATTGATGTATTTTAATTTTATATGAAAAGTATTTTCGTGTTTTATTAGTAATGATACATTATTATATGTAAATACCTTTGTGTATTTTTAGGAATTTCCACTTCAGCATCAACAAATTAACATTCCAGTTGATTGGTCTCTCAAGAAAAAAATTAGATTAATTTCACCAAACCCATTTCCATGGAGCCAGAAACTTCGTGTAAGTTTTTTTTAATTGTTCAAATTGTTTTCTTAAATTTTAAAGTTACTCTAAAAATATTTTGTTAAGTCTTTAATTACAGGGTTGTTTGGCCATATGTATCTCTGCTTTTGCGTACATTTCTTGCTTTTTATAAAATATTTACCTGTAAGCATCATAAAAAGGCTAGAAACATCATATCTGCGGTTCAGCTACAAAGAAAACTAATTTTTTTATAATCACCACTGATGACGGCTGCTTTGCTGTTAAAAGCAAATTTTGATTTTCCAAAACTGTTTTATGGCTATCTAAATTAGCATTTGAATTCCAGCAGTTAATCCAGCGTGAAATTTCTGTTATAAATTACCGTATTTGCCCAATAATAAGACGATGTTTTTTCTAAAAGGTAAGCCAAAAAAGTCATACTCGCCTTATAATCACAACCAAAGTTATCTTTTATTCCACTTCTCCCTTTCACTCACACTAAAATACAGTCCTCGTATTTTCTAAAAAGTCGGCAGCCATCTTTGCCACCGCTCCGCATGCTAAAGGAGATTGCAACAATGTATACAAGCCAGTCAGCTTAAAACATTTCCTTCACAGATGCAGTGTAGATTTGAAGGTGTGAATGTGAAGTTTTTTTCTGGTGATTTGGCAAAAATTTAGTATCAGCACCCTGAATTTTGTTTCCTTTCGTTTGATTTCTAAAATAGGGAGTCACCTTATATTCGAGGTCGCCCTATAATCGGGCCAATATGATAATTTTTCTTTCAAAAGTAGCAATTTTTAGCAATACATATTATATGAACTATTACAATTTTCAACCAACTCTACCTAACATTGACTTCACTGTTGGAGCAAATGGTGATATGCTTTCGTCTAGGACCAAAAAGTTTAACTCATTTGATATTTTGATTGCAATAATCGAGGATAAGACGTCACTTAAATATATGCTTTGATTTTTACCGGTAGACTTGCGAAGAGGCATCGGGAATCACTGGTTATGTACGCTGCTTGGATACCGGACAATCTTCAACAGCAGGAGACTGCGAAAGTGGGCAGTCGCTGGACACAAGTCCAAATGCCCGTTTCCACCAATGCGGTCTCTACTGGCAACACCCATCCTTGCCATGGCTACCACTTTTCCCAAGGATGCGTGGAGAAGGATTCTCTGGGACGTCAAATGTGGTTCCTCAGATAGCTACGGATCCAATGGTCAAAGAATGTTTGCATCAGGAATGGTAAATGTTTGGAATTACCGTATCTGCCCGAATATAAGCCGGTGTTTTTTGTCAAAATTTATCATGAAGAAATCAACCCTCGGCTTAAATGCAAGTCCAAGGAAAATTTGGGTTATGGTTAAATTTCGTAGTCACTCATAGATGGCTGCACGTCTAATGATACCACTATATTTTTCGTAAAGTAAATATTTGACACGATAAATAATAATGGCTAGAATATTGAATTTAGCACTACCTGTGCTTTGTTACCGTTTAAGACTGGGTTTTTCACATTATTTGAGTGGTCGTGTGATTTGCAGATGATTATGCAAAATGCGTTGATGGCTTTTGATGCTCAATTGTTTGAATATCGGTAAATAACGAGAGATCTGCTCTGAAGGTATGAGTTGCTTGAACTGCAAAATTCCGCTGATAATGAACAGTAAAACTTTACATGGAACTTGTATAATTATAAAAATGCAACTTTTTAAGGTAATGTAAATGCTAATTTCATTGGAAATAGACTTGGATGAAAAATTATCATGGCAAGATCGCTATCACTATATTTGGCCTTTGTGAAAATAAATTATTGTCACTGAATATGGAATATTATTCAACAACGCAAAATTATTAATTGGAGTAATATTTCAAAATGTCAACAACTAAACCATGTCCCACTTTTATTCGATCGCGTATAATGTATTCTAAGCCATGCATGAATGCCCGGCACACTTCAGCATAAAATCTATGAAATTTACATTTTTACCAGAAAATGGAAATTTTTGGGGGGTCGGCTTCTATTCGGGCAGATATGGTTTTTGGCGCATTTTGCTTCCAGCGTGAGTGCCTATTATTGTCGGTCTGTCCGTCTGCCTGCATGTTCATTCTCGACTTCTACTGAACCAATTTTCATGAAATTTGATATTTAGGACTTGCAATCAAAGATAATAAGATAATCACATAAATGAATCTTGTAAGCGAATCAGGGGTACCACTTTACTGCTGACAAAAAATTAACTTTCCATCATATCTCGTAAAGTATTGATCATATCAAAATATTTTTCAAATAAAACTTGTAGAACTTGTATAAAAGAGTATTTCTTTTCCCATAAATTTTTATCATTGGAGTAGCCGTTATCAAGAAAATCAAACAAGAATGTCTTAATTCGAGTTGAACTTAGAAATTTTCTTGCGTGATTACTTCTTCATTGTTGCTAACATAAACAATCTCACAAACAAACATTTAATTTCCTTACACGTACATGCAATATTATTAAATAGGAAGAAAATGGATTATTTTTTAAGAATATAAGAACTTTAAAATGCTATTTCCCTCACGTACAAGTATATAATTTCTTTCTAATACTCCATTGCACAAAATGCGCCAATTTGTGATATGTTGTACACTTTCTTAACTTGTTTAAAGTATCCTATGACATTTTATCTCTTTCATATACAGTTATGCAAATTCCAGTAAAATTTTCTGAATCTATGTTCAGGATGCCGAAGTCTTGTGGGCGCTTTACCAATCATATATCTATGCATCACTTGCAGGTGGATAAATATTGGATACCAAGTAATATCCCGGAACAGGCTATAATATTGATAATATTATGTTTTCATTGTCAATAACTTTTACATAGCAATTAATAAATTAATATGTGTACTTCGAAAATGTCTCCACAAGCATTCATGGAGGGGGTGCCGGAATGCTATCTCGCCCAGGGTGTCAAAATTCCCTGTCTATGATATAATAGCAGTTGAAGCCTTAAAATAATACTCTTCTACTCTTTTAAAAACACACTAAAATGACATAGCTAGAAGGCCAATGGGATTTTTGCTCTTGGATATTTTTCATTCATTCATCTCGTCTCCGCCCATCTACCCAAAACTTTAAAAATCCATTGGATAGGAGCTGAGATCTTACTTATCGTAATAATGAATGTAATGTAATGCTATGAGACCATTCTTTTAAGACATTTCCAAACATTATCTGACCACTCTAAATGGTCAAAATGAATCTTAAGGAAAATCATACATCTTTTTAATATAGAAGGTACCAAATTCAACTCACGGACCCCCTGGAGACAAGATACACACCCCTGGTTGAGAACCACTGGCATAATTGATATCCAAGGCTTCGAAGAGGCTGTAAGTGATGTACAAAAGTCAATTGTTGAAACGGGCAAAAAATTGAATTTAATGATATTGAAACAAAGGATGTTGAGGAGCTGCTTGTCTCCCATGATGAGGAACTGACAAATGAATGGACGCTCAAAGGGCTAATGTTGAGACGCATCCACCTGGGGTCTTAACAAACAAGGTATTATCAGAGGCTCTTAACCCTTTAATGCTTGGTGGCTAAATATTTAGCCACCGCTTTTTTTGCATCGAGTGTTTAATTTGTTTATTTTTCGGCTAAATTGGCATAGATTTTTATAAAGAAGATTGACAGTGCTTCATAATGTTCACAGAAACGTATTTTGAAAATAATTTTTACAGTTATCTTGAAAAATAATGCTAAATATTTAGCCACAGTTAGACTATTTAAAAGTGCCCTCAGATCGTGTGAGCGTTAAATGGTTAAACATTTTGAACTTCAAATGTCCAAGCTGTAGGAAAGTGATCCTAACAGGAATGAAGCTCTGCAGTAATAAGAAAAGTATAGGACAATATCAACTGCTACAAGGAAATTTGATGAGAATAAGATGGCCTCTTTTGTTGGCAGGTGCGAGAGCTTCCGTTCCCTCTTCCAACTGGTTCGTGCACGCCAATGCCCTTTCTTCTACTTGTGCGCCAATGCCTTCACTTGTCTCTTTCGAGCTGCTGGTGTTGCAGGGGTGCCAGAAATGCATGCTCTTCTTTCACCAACTACAAGAGGTCTTCGTGCTGCTCTCAAAGAAGAAGGTATTTTATTTACTTTTGTGTTCTTTCAGGTACAGCAAGTACCATTTATTCTCATCCATATATCATGTGCATCATTGTTACCTGCTCTACAAGCCTAGAATTCGAAGGCTGATTTTAAAAAAATCCTGTTAGAGGAAAACCTCATTTTATATATTAAGACTGTTCTTGCAACATATCCTGAAGTTGTGAGCTATTAATTCATCAATTTTGTCTGGCGTTCTGTTGAATTAAATATTTTAAAACTGATATTGTTGTCACGACTGCCGGAGGTGTTTTAGGATCATCATTTTTTCACCTATCTTGTCACAAAAGAAGTGCTAATTTTTTTTGTTTGATTTACTCAGTTTTTAATATTACTTAACTTTGTGTGTGGCTTTGTGCCCTTTTCTCCAAAGAGTAAATATTATGATTTTGATTTCCACTAGATGTTGTATTCAGCATGCCTTTAAAGAGATCTCAAGAAGGTAAAGGCTTGCTCGGTCGAACATCAGATGAAGGCTATGAAACATTCGACTCAATGCTAGATGACGGAGGAGGAGGTAGATCTAGAAAAACTTCAACTTCACCTAATGCGGAAGTCAAAGGAGCATTGCTGCAGCCTGTCGAGGATGAAGTGGATGGAGAGGAGGGGATATGTGGTGCGGAAGATGAAGAGGAAGAAGCATCGGAGTGGTTGGAAAAGATGGGAGTCACAGAAGCTGAGATAAAGCGGATGGAGTCAGAGCAAGCGAAACAGTATCCTTTTCAAGGTGTTCTTAAGCTAATTGTGTGGGAGTGATGATCTACTTGAAGATATGTTATCCTGATTAGAACAGTGTCTTTTCAGGAGCCTCTGTTAAATGAAGTTCACCATGGAAAAAGTGCACACACACAAAATTTGAAAGTTGAAGTTTTGATATCCTTATTTATAGCACATACAATGCAACTAACTACTTAAAATATATATATGTACTTCCTTAATAGTTCTCCTCAGTGTAATTGACCGTGAACGAGACCTTGATCGTAAGCCAGAGTCTTTGGTTTATGTGGAAGGCATAGAGGCTCAGGCACTTTTCAATTTCCTCATGGACTGTCGCAGCTGTGTCTCTCCCACAGGACCACTGGCTGGAGTTCCTCCTACGTTGCTGGCTCCTGTTGCATTCAGGGGAGCAACTCTGGGAGCTCTCAAGGTAACCTAGGCACTAACATTTTTCATCACTATTTGCTGATCCTTCAAAATGAAAGATATTTTCTTGTCACCTTAACAGCACAAAGCAAGCTTATTTTAAATTTAATAACAATGCGAAGTAAGGGTTAACTTCGTCCAACCTTTAGAATTTTCCAACAAAAAAATTGTTTCCTTGTCTGAGAAAAGGAGAGAAATTATCCTCACACAACACATTGTTTTTGCAGAAATTCTTTAGGCAAATTGATATTAAACAAAAGAGAAGCGAATAGTGACACGCAATCATGACACTAATACATACAGTGCAGTAAGTAAATATAAAAATAATGCAATTAAACGTGTTGGATAGTTTTATATATATATATATAGTCATACCCTTGTGCCAAAGAAGGGTGGATGCCCGAAAGCTCCAAGAAAAAATTTCAAATTATTCCCAATCAATTTTGTACAAAATCATATAACCGTATCAAATTTCAACTTTGTAGCTCATTTAGAAGTGCATTATAATTTTATTAATCGCAAAACAGTCGATAAGATTTTTAATTTGTACTATATCGGATTTCATCTTTCTGTTTTAAGTAAAAACCCATAATTTTGCCAAATTTCAAGTTTGTATCTCACAAAGAATTGCCGTATAATTTTCACACTGGTGTGGGTCATAAATCGGGCATTATAATTTAATTCGTCGCATAGGACAATTATGTGGCAAAACATTCGCTAAGACTTTGAATTTTTACAGTATCGGATTCCTTCTTCCTGTTGTTAGATAAACCCATAATACTGCCATATTTCATGCTTGTATCTCATTAAGAATTACCGTAAAATTTTCACACTCGTATGGGGTGGAAAAGAGGAACACCGCCCCTTAGAAATTGGAATTTTAGCAATTTTTTTGTCTTATCTTCGGTTGCAATAAAATATTTATGACCAGGACAAATTTCAAGTCTCTACGTCATATGGAGCTGCCTCATAATTTTTGTTCTCCTTTGGAGCAATACTGGGCAAAACAGCCCCAAAAATAGGGATTATTACAATATCGGAATTCCTTCATTAGGCAAATTTGAACATTAAAGGCATTAAAATATATGCCTCTGATTCCCATTAAAAGCTCACCCATATGAAAGCATTAAGCCTGTTGCTAGGGAGCCTATTGTTAGAGCAAGAAAAATTACCACTTTTTTGCGATAAAAACTATAAATTTACACTAATTCTACTCGGATTTGAATTCTGTCTTCAAAAATAAGAAACTACAATTTATATCCTATCCGATAGTTGAAGTCTTGATTTCTTATCCTGACGGGAAGTAATTTTAAAATCCAAATATAAAAACCTCTACACCAATTTACATGATTTCTTATGGGCAAAAAATGGAGCAAAAAGGGGGCAAAATAGCCCTTTAAAATGGGAATTTCTCCAGTTTCGGATTTTTTCCTCCGGTTGTGACCAAGAACCTATAATCCTACCAAATTTCAAGTTTCCAGCACATGTGGAAGTGCCTCATAATTTTGTATCCTCCTATATATATATATATAATACTAGTTAATGTGTGCTTGCATTCTACAAGCATTAGGAGCGGATAAATAATTTTTAAATGCAAAATGTTTTGACCTCTTCACCGATTTACGTGATTTCCTTATTGAAAAATTTTGGGGTAAAATCAACCCCTAAATTTATAATTATAAGACATTTATAGGTTTTTAACATTTGTTACGAATGCCTTAAATTTATGCCAAATTTCATCGATGTAGCATCTCTAGAAGTGCATTTATATAAATTTAATTGTTAAAAATTTTTGAATTTTTAAAAACCACAATAATAAACCTTAGGAAAATTTTCTATGTAAATTGTCACCGGAACATTATTCCTTAACTTTCTTAAAATTTTCAGCTTCCTGGCTCTTCAGAATGTATATAAAATTTAGTCAATTTATTTAACATTTTAGAGATTATTTCTATAATCCCGTTTTCATTATATGGCAAATTCTACCAATGGAAACAATTTCAGCTTCATAGCTCATTTAGAAGTACCTAAACCATGAAAAGTTAGTAAATAGTTTATAATTTTTAACGGCCAAGAAAATACATATTGTTGCAATTTTTCCTCTGATTATTTTTTTCGATTCACCTATGTATTAAATTTCAGCTCTCCAACTATTGTAGTTTGCGCTGGAAATTTCTATCCTCCTATATCCTAAGTAAGGCCCGTCAATATATAATGAAGAAGCATTTTTAAATTTTAGGATTTTTACAATTTCCAATTATTCCCTGTCGACTTTTAAAAAAAATCATCTAAGCGTGTCAAATTTCAACTATGTAGTTCATTTAGTATTGCCTTATAATTTTCTTCCTCATATGGGTCAATAATGGGGCAAAACAGCCATAATGTTACGAATTTATATAATAACGGATTTCCTCCATATGTGGTAATTAAAAACCCATAATTCTGCCAAATTTCAAGTTTGTATCTCATTAAGAAGTGTCTTATAATGTTCACACTCGTATTGGGTAGAAATGGTGCAAAACCACACCTAAAAAATTGAATTTTTTGCTATTTTTTTATTATATCTTCGGTTGCAATGAAATTTCTATAATGGGGCCATATTTCAAGTCTGTAGTTCATATGGAGCTGTCTCATCATTTTTGTTCTCGTATGGAGCAATACTTGGGCAAAAGTGCTCCAAAAATGAGGATTATTACAATATAGGTTTCCTTCATTAGGCATAGTTTAACAGTAAAGGCATTAAAATATAAACCTCTGATTCCCATTAAAAGCTTACCCATATGAAAGCATTAAGACTGTTGCCTAAGAAACCTATTGTTAGACCCAGAAAAATTGCCACTTTTTCCGATAAAAACTATAAATTTACGCTAATTCTACTCGGATTTTAATTCTGTCTTCAAAAATAAGAAACTACAATTTATATCCTATCCGATAGTATAAGTCACGAGTTCGTATCTTGACGGGAAGTAATTTTAAATTGCAAATATAAAAACCTCTACACCAAATTTATCCTCCTCTATATATATATATATATCATGTGTAAGAAGCGTCTATATATTATAGATATATATATACAGGGTGTTTCAAAAGGTAAGGTTAACCAGCGAGGAGGGGGTAGAGGACGTTGATTTGAGCAGAAAACTTAAATAAAGTTTTTCTCAATTCACTACCGTTTCTGAGTTACAGCGACATGAACAGTGCAAAACAGTTGCCTGACAAAATCTTCTTTAGACCATTTTGACTGTGTAGAGCATCAAATATGGATGCTATGATTCATCACTTTTTGCCTAGGTCGGCAAGGTTGAATCTTGCCAGAGTTCATGGTTCAGTTTCAAAGAGAGGCAGGAGAGTGCGGACGGAAATGTTTAGCAACAAGGAATATCATGATATGCATTACATTTATGGTTTTTGTGGTGGTAATGCTGCAGCCGCTGAGAGGGAATATCGGTTACGATTTCCACAACGAAGGCATCCTCAAAGACGCGTGTTTGAAGCCATACACCGAAGGCTGGGAGATACAGGTGTGATACAACCAAGGCATCATGTTGGTCGTCCTAGGTGCAATGTGCATCAAGAGGAAGATGTTCTTGATATTGTTAACGAAAATCCTTCCATTAGTACTCGACATATTGCACATCGAACAGGCTTTCCTCATACGTCAGTTTGGCATATTTTACATAGACAAGGTCTACATCCTTTTCATTTCTGTCGTGTACATGAGTTAACACCAAGAGACCATGGATGTCGTCGCGAGTATTGTCAATGGCTCTTACGCAAAGCTATTGACGAACCAGACTTCCTGAACCAAGTACTATGGACTGATGAGGCAGGATTCACAAGAGGTGGTGTTATGAATCTACACAATTTTCGTTTATGGTCAGATGAGAATCCTCGTGCAAAACGATCCTCCTCATTCCAGCACCGATTTAGTGTAAATGTCTGGGCAGTAATTATTGGCAGCAGCCTTATTGGTCCATACGTGATGGAAGACAGGATCGGAGGTGCCAATTATCTAAATTTCCTTCAGGGAACACTGCATACATTACTGGAGGATGTACCTCTAAATATTCGTCAGCACATGTGGTATCAACTGGATGGTGCACCGGCGCATTTTACACGCCCAGTACATCAGTGGTTGCATCAACACTATCCAACATGATGGATCGGGAGAGGAGGTCCTGTCTCTTGGCCTGCACGGTCTCCTAATTTAACTCCGATGGATTTCTTTTTATGGGGCTGCCTGAAAGAAAAGGTGTAAGCCACGGAGGTTGCAAACAGGGAAGATCTCCTGCAACGAATTCATACCACTGCAGGAGAAATTAAAGGCCAGCAGATGTTGTTGGAGAGTGTGCAAATTTCTATTAGATCCCGCGCTGAGGTATGCTTGCATGAGAGAGAACGACATTTCGAGCAATTGCTCCAATAATGAGCACTGAATGACCCATCCCTTGTGAGTTTTTATTATTAAGATTCCTGCTGAAATGTTTAAAACACTGTATCTAACAAACTGTAGCAAATATAGGAAACTTTTATTTACAGTTTCTAATCTAATCATTTGTAGTGAAAAAGTATCAAAAGTAGTGAATTGAGAAAAACTTTATTTAAGTTTTCTGCTCAAATCAATGTCCTCTACCACCTCCTCACCGGTTGACCTTACCTTTTGAAACACCCTGTGTATATATATATATATATAAACTTACGAATGAGGAAAGGTAAATGAGGATATTTAGGGCAACTAGGTGTTGAAGGAAACCCAGTGAGCACTTACCGGAAGGAGAGCCGCTGGGGTGTTGGAGAGACACATATGTAGAAGTTATTGGAGCTTTCGGGATGATCCCTTCGTCAGCACAAGAGAGACACAACTGATTTGGCAGTGACACTGGAGTGAAGGTGTGGGGGTGGAAGGGAAGGGAGCGTGGAAAGGTCGGGGATTGGAGTATATATATATATATATATTCCTTAACAAATGTTTAAAAAAATTCACAAAATTTATCGGCAGCTTCTTGGTCAGCCCATTTTTTATCATCTGAAATATCTAGACGTCTGATCTTAAAACGTGTTAGCCATATATCTGAAAATTAACACGGTTCACTAATCTCCATTTGTTCATAAAAATTGGTCCAGAAATAGGGACTCCCTCGGAACGCTTTATAGAAAACCATTCATAAATACCAATATCTAATTGCTCAAGTTTTGGCTTATGAAGAGTGCGCCGATATTCAACTCTTCTAGTTGCCTCAGAAGACGTAACGAATTTCATTAACTGTGATTTCTGTGTCTTAATGTCATATTGAACTCTTTCATTAAAACATTGCAGTTCTCACTTTTCTGTAAATGTTTTATTATATCAAGTTGCTGGGTTAAGGTTTGCACAACCCATTTCCTTTTATTACCTTTAGCATTTAAAAAGGGTATGCGAAATGTTTTATTTAACTCAAACACAGACTCCAAACAAGATCCACAATTGCATAATGTGACTGCTGAAAATGTCAATTTCAGTTCAAGAAGCATCCACAATTGTGTATAGCGACTCCTGAAAATGCAAATTTTAGTGGTAACATTCTGAATTAGATATAAACAAAAAATTGCAGAAAAGGCCAATTTTATCGGTAACATTTCGAACTAGATGTAATAAAAAATCTAGAGGCAGGAAATGCCGGTTGCATGAGAATTCTGGTTGCATGAGTGCCGGATAACGGGGAGTTTACTGTATATAATTCAAATCAAACAGTTGTAGAGAGATAGAAAATCGTCAGAAAAATCTTTAAATAAATATGCCTGTTAATTTTTTAATTAGTGCATTATAATGTTAAAATGCCTATAAAAATTTCCCAAATGTAAGCCAAGTATTAATAATTTGCCACTTTTCTAATTAATCTTACAATGTTAAATGTCAGTATAAACTTTGTAAATATAAGCCAACGTGAATTAATAATTTATCTTTTTATAATTCCCTTTCAAAATTGTATGTTCTGTATTTTGAAGCCAGAGATTAATTTTGCAGTATATCAGTGCTGGAAAACGTTACATGTAACGTAACGAAATAACAAAAAAACTAAATAATTTTTAGTTAATGTAACGAAAAACGTTAACGAAATTTTTCAAAAAGCTGTAACGAAAAACATAACGAAAACCAAAAATTTAATTTCGTTAACAGATTCGTTACTACTTGCTCTAGCTGGCTATAAAGCTTGTAGAGACATTCATACACGGCATCTGAGCGAGTGAAAGTGGGCTAAAACCCTTTGTCACCCGCTGAGCCATTTCTACCCCCTTGTCGCAAAAGGAGCCCTACCCCGCCCATCAGCCATTGTCTTTTTGGGTTTTTCCACATTTATGAAGGAAAGGATTCCTTCAGGAAGCATATAGTGAAAGCCTTGTCTCACATTCGCTGTCCCCCCACTCAGTATATCGTCCTTTCAAACTATTGTTTTCAGTATTCTTTAGGATTGGGGTTTTCCACTTACTCATTATACTCAAGTTCCTCTTTTAGAGGTCGGTGCTCTCCAAGTTACTGTCTCATCCTCTCCACCCCTGGATCCTGAACTTTGTCATTTGTTCGTCAGTCTAACTATTTAAGCTGTCTTCTTTCATATATGTACTTAATAAAACAATCCTTTGGTTAATATCTAAAATGTTATTAAATGCAATATTGTAAACGCATGGATGATTTGCATGTATTTCTTACGGTGTATAAGAGAAGGAAGAAAGCTATCAAAAATAAACCCCAGAGAGGAAAGCTTGAAATTTCGACAATTTTCTTTATTTTCGTCAAATTTTAGGTCTGTTGCAAGAATTAGAATTGGTACAGCCGGTGTACTTTCCGAGTTACTTATAAAAAATTCTATGATGCGACATGAGCATTGCAGTATTTTATTATAATTATTACATTATTTGTGTACTTAATGTGGGTTAAGGCAATTAACCTTGATTATTAAATGTTGGATATAAAAATCCTAATTTGTATGCATGATCAAAAAAATAACGACATCCGTTCCGACTCCTTAGAAAACTTAAAAATGTTCCTTATCTGCAACATATGTTAAAAAAAATTTTTAACTATAATTAAATGAAAAACTTAAACTTACAAGGTATAAATATCAAATAAAAAATACTAATTTTTTGTAAGCAATTATTTCGTTATAACGTTAAATGTAACGAAAAATGAAATGTAGATATTATCGTAACGAAAAACGAAATTACTTTTTTGGCCGTAACGAAAAACGTAACTAATCAATTTTTTTTCGTTTGCCAGCACTGCAGTATATACATAGAAATTTATATGGTATTTTTCTTGATTTTTACATTCTCCATACGTAGTAATGGGAAAGTATTGTGATCACGAAAAAAATCGACTTCAGGATTTCAACGGAAATACACGTTTTGAGGTCCCTAGAACACGTTTAGACTATTTTCGGAATGATGTCTGTGTGTGTATGTGATTGTGGGCGCTCTAACTCAAAAAGTACTTGCCATATCGTTGCCAAATTTCATATATAACACTTTAGAATGAGCACAAAGAACTGATTAGTTGTTGGACAATGCCGGTTAACTGGAAGTCGAGGTTTATTCGAAACCCGTTTCGGTTTTTGCTATATTTCTCCATTAAAACATCATTATTGTATATACAATTCTATACAAAGGTTATAGTGAATGTAATTTCCTACAACTTTCATTTGAAACAATTTTCCATAGCAGTTATTATTTAGGAATTATAAAAAATAATCGGTTTTTTCGGTTTCCGTCAAATATCTCCTTAAAAACATCGTAATTGGTCATCTTCGTTAGGACCAAAGTTGTAGAGAATAATATTTCTTCCAAGTTTTGTTTGAAACAAATTTTCATACAACCATCCATTTCGGAGATATGTAACATTCTTAATTTCCAAACCGAAATCTGGCAACCCTAGTTATAACAAATATGTAATAGTAAAAAGATAATGGTCTGTGAACTGAAAAACTTGAAAGTTTACAATACTTTTTTATTAGGGCTATTTACTATTTATTATTATTGTGCATGATGTGAAGAGTTCTGCTTCATATTGAGTTTTTAAAATTGCCCAAATGCAAATTAATTTGTGAAAGTTGTCAGAAAAATATGAATAAACACCTAAAAAAATTAATTTGATCGTCCATTTTCGTAAATTATCCTGCGAACATCCATTTGTAATTTGCAGCTAGTATGACGACAATAGTTTTTTTTCTGTAATGACTTTTTAAATTTTGAATGATGCCCTGGTCGAGTGGCCGCAGAACACTGGTTGTGTTCGGCGGAAAATACAGCAATTCAACATTGGGCGTATTTATCTGAGCCACATGGTGTCTAGTTGTCTACTGTCAACAAAATTTTACGATTTTGCACTGCCACACGTTTTTGCATTCTTATTAAAAAACTTTTGAATATGTCTGTTGTCATCCACATCTTTTTGTTATGCTCGTAAATTATCGGCAAATAATCACGATTAATACCTTTGAAACAGAGTGGGTTGCCATATTTTCCGATGATTACAAGTTTTTCTATATTCGACCCATCCATATTTGTGCAGAGCACGGCGCGGCGGTGAGACGGTCCTTACTACGTTTGCCGCCGTGACATTTTTCGCCTCAGAGAGCCAAAGTACAATCGGGCAACATGTTGAAAAAAAATGCGTTTCATCCATATTAAAAATGTCCTTGAGCGCGTACTTCTCCAAAACATGTTTATTACTTTGCAGCCAGGTCGTCACTTCCTCTTCGTTAATTTTTTGGGCATCACCACATATACTGCGAGACAAACAATATTGTGGCGTCTTTAAAACCATCCAACCACCCATTGGACGCTTTAAAATCTTCAATGTTCAAAGTGTTCGCAAGACTTCTTGATTTTTCAATGAGCATCGGGCTTGTCACAGGTAAATTCACCGCTCGTACTTGTGAAAAAAAATCGGACAGTTCTTCTTCGAGGTCTTCGTTTTTCGCAGGCCGTGAACGCTGACATGTAGCGCTCCCTTTAAATTTATAAAAACTTTCTGCAATCTTCGTCCGATTCCTTAAAATTGTAGATAAAGGCGAGTTCGGAATCCCATACTTTGAGGCCAGGTTTCCTTTCTATTCTAACTTCTTGTCAATGTCTTGCAGCAAAGACATTTTTTCAGCAAGAGTAAGAGTCTTATATGCACTACGAACCGGAGCCATTGGAGGGTATATTAAAAAAAACTATTTTATAGCAATAAATTTAAATATAATCTCTCTTGCAGTTATTAAACTAAGAATATTGTTTAAACAAGTAACTAACAATGATGAAAAATACAATCTAATACGAAACAAACAACGAACCAAAGGAATATTGGAACGCGTTTTCCACACAAAACCCTAAAACAGTAGATAAATTGAGAGGATGGACAGAATCTTATGACAATACCCAACGCCCAGTCGGTATGATCACGATCGCACAATGTTTGTGAACCAGCCGACATAGTGGCAGAAATATTTTAGTAAATTTCATTTCGTTTCTTTTTGGTAACTTTTATTTCGAATTATGTCGACAAAAATGCGTTGATATTCTGAGAATCGGGCAAAAATTTTTTTCGAATTACGAATTATAGAGATTTTCGAATTATTGAAATACATTTGCATGAAATTGGCTTCTTCAGTCTTTCAAGTGTTAAAAAATTTCAAATTACGTCGAATTTTGAAATATAGAGGTTCGAATTAACCAGGTTTTACTGTACATGTATTTTTAAAAATGCATAGTTTACATTGTAAATAATAAATTAGCATTGTAGTTGCCATTTGCATTTTTATGCATAACTCTATAAATATTTCGTTTAGAGAAAAATGTATAGAATAAAAGTTGTAGGACATTTCATAATATCAGTTTTATGTTCTAAACTAATTCGCAAAAAAAGCACCCAAACAATGTAAATTGGTATTTAACAAAATGGTAGCATAGTTAATTGGAGAAATGCGAGTTCCGAGGTACACTGTGTTCACATCTTATTTTTGGATTTACTTCCTCGCATATACAAAGATTATATGTAATGTGATCAGAGGAAAATATGAAAGCATGTTTATACGAGAATAATTGCACACAAAATCCCTAAGTAAAAACAAGAACTGGATTATTTTATGCTGATCACTATACATAACGGAAATGAAGTTGCAATTGAGGAAATTTTTACCTGCCAAACATTGCAAATTGGAATATTTTATTCATATAAGAAATACTTTTGTTATTTCACTAACCTTAATCGCTTTCTGATGTGTCTAACGGTGCAACTCCTTCCACAAATGTCTGACATCCTGAAGGACCAGGTTTGGCCAACTCCGTGGAGGGAGATGTAGGCTGTGAAGTTGATGATGATGTAAGCTGGATTATCAAACTATCGACATCATCTTGAAGTAGATCGGATGTCCACATTTTGTCTTCTATTTTTTTTATATGCTCAATATAATTGGACCAGTTATTTGGTGTTATTCGCTCATATCCTTTCTTATTAATAATAGAACATCCTTCATGTTGAAACTAGTATTATTTTGTCTTATAAAGTTTTTAAGTTGGGCCCAGACCATTTCAGTTGGATTTAGTTCACAATGATATGGTGGTAATCCCAATACCTCAAAGCCAGCTTCTCTAGCCATTTCGTCGATCTTATACTTTTCATATTTTGCTTTATTTTGAATGACTAAATGCAGAAGTTCCCTCTTCAATAAGTCCTCTTCCACTCCTATGCCATGGTCAGTTAACCAGTTTTTTATGTCATGCTTGCGCCAAGAGGTGGTGGGGATTGCTTCGATTCTTCTTGAATGGTATTTTGCATTATCAGTCACTATTACTGAATTTTGGAGACAGGTATAAGTTGCTCTGAAAACCATTTCTCATATGTATCACCATCCATTTCCTCATGAACATCAGCAGTGTTTTTGTGACATAAAAAAGTAAGTTCAGCACCAGATATAAACCCATTCTCATTTCCAGCATGTTTCTTGGACCTCGAGCTGTTGGAGCCATCAACCCTGTACTTAAGCCCTCCAGAAAAGCCTGCCGAATACTTTTTATGGTGGAGTCTTTCCATTCTCTTAATACAGAATGACCTATGTTAACCCAAGACTCATCGGTATAAATTATATCCCTATTCTCTGTTCTATATTTTTTTATTTTTCTTAAATATTCATGGCGCCATCTAATGATGTCATCATGTTCCAGAAAGATACTTTTATTTCCTCGCCTCTCGTACACAAATCCAACATCATGGAGAAGTCGGTAGAGAGAGGTCCTGGTTATTTTCGGTAGATCCTCTTCATTCATCATTACCTTTAGAATTGAATTTAGAGTGGGAGGCAAATTTTTTTTAGAAACGTGTGAACATTTTTTCTTAATGCCGAGACATAAAAATTGTCATATGTATGGCTTCTTGAATCTTTCCTCGGCTGTTCCAATTTTCTTTTTTTCGAGGATGTTTTCAACTTTCCTTCATTTGCTTCTTTTTTAATCTTAAATTGTCCTCTGAGACACACCACATAGCTTGCTTGTCTTACTAACTGCAGATGACAAGCTTTCATTAGACTCATTGAGGCAGCTACTAAGAACATTTAATATTGTCTGTTTTTCCTTACTCCTGATTCTTTCACCATGCTTTCTTTTCCTCGTTGAAATGTCCATCTTCTCACAAAAACCACCACAATACACAGTATTTTCAGAAAGGGGACACTATAAA
The DNA here is from genome assembly GCA_036926305.1 of Uropetala carovei. NCBI lineage: Eukaryota > Metazoa > Arthropoda > Insecta > Odonata > Petaluridae > Uropetala > Uropetala carovei. The sequence continues at coordinate 3,760,331 of JAXCHB010000098.1, read as the reverse complement.
CATAAAACCTGCAAACACAACGTATCTCTACACTTGAACCGTATTACACACTTCAATTTGAAAATGGTTAGTAGAATTGTTAAAGCAATTAATTTTCAATACACAATAAAAGTGGTAAAATATACGTTACCACAAACTTATGAGCAGACAAAACGACAAAAGCACAAGATAGTCCAACTGCTGAGTCGTAACTAAGGGAAGAGAGGGCAAGGGTGAACTGCCTACCAGACCGCAATAAAACTTTCGCATTGTTCACCCTCCCCTTGGCGACCCAATCCTACATCTGGATGCACCAAAAATAACTTCAAACATATACCTACAACTTTCTCGCTTAGACTATGAAAGTATCTTTAAAAATAAAAATGTTCCACAGAGACAAACTTTTTTAAGTCAGGCTGGAACACGCAAAAGAAACTTTTATCATTAAATCCTGAAAACAAATATTTAAAATCAATTTATTAAACTTTTAGTAGCACCATTACGATCCTTAAACATTCCTGAACCTAAATAATTTTTAGTTTTCATTTAAAAGTATATCATCAGATTCTGCGTTAAAAATAGCTCAATTAGAAATTTTGAATTTTTATTTTAATGCAACTTTAATTATTAGTGGGATTTGGCAATCCCGATGTCGTAGAGGAGGAGGTATTGATTGGATTTGCTATTGGATTGCTATCAAACGAAAGTAATTGAAATTAAACAGTTCTAGAATTTTACACTCTGAAATGTTTTGTCGTTGTTATTTAGTGCCAATTGTTTTTGAAGAAATGTTTACGTGATATATACTGCTTAACATTGCAATTGTAAAATACATCGCTGTGAGATTACTTAATTAATGTTTCAAAACAAAAGTGAAATTACATAGGTCTGAAAATGTATTTACATAGTATATTGAATATTATTAAAGATGCAAAATTTTCAAGATAGGTTGGTCTTCAGGGAAATGTATTTTTATTTTTGTATTCTTAAAAAAAAGCATCTTTTGAATTTGCTCTGCAATTCACTTGTTGCTTGTCCAATCTCTTATGTTTCAACTTTTCAGCAATTGTCATGACTTTCAGCAAAGAACATATCTTTTCCAAATATTGCTTTTAGGCATCAGTAAAATTAAATAACAGAACAAATTTATAGAATTTAATTTCCTTCCTCTGCAGGTAATTATCAGTAACCAGAATCTTTTGTGAAGTGTTCTTAACCTTAAAACACCATATGTAAATGCCGTATTCTGATAGTATTTAAATACATTCATAAAAATAATCGTATCTCTTAAACTGCCAATTGGAAAGCATTCAAATAAAGAGCATTTTAAAGGATAAATAGTGGTAAATTACATTGTGTGATGATTTTTGCTGGAAGATATTTTTTCACTGTATATAATAAGGACCAAAACTAAGTGATGACTGAAATCTCATTTATTATACAATTGAGAAATTCCCTTGCCTCCCTTTCCATCCACTTTCACTACCTGATCCCACTTGAAAATGGCGAATACTATGCTCCCTTCATTCGCACTTCATTTGGACAAAGATTAACCTTTGTCATATTGAGTGGAGAAGTGGATGAGCACAGCTGAGCCATAAACGTTTTAACATCATGAGACAAAATTTATTTTTTTTCCCTTAGTTTCTTTGTTTGCCAAATATTTTGAAGGAAAGTCATCCTACCATTTCCCAGCAAGCAGGGGACAAAGTTTGTAGTGGCTCAGAATAAATAAGAGAGTAGAATATCACTGTGTGCACACCTGTACTACATATGTTGTCTTGCATGGGGTTTAAAAGTTAAGTTTAGTGGCATTAAATAATTTTCCGTTTATTCAAAAGTTGAAGAGTATTTTCTGTTTTTTTCTCAGGTGAGGCACAGCGTGGTTAAGGTAGAAGGCAAGTCGTTTCATTCGGTGGAACTTGGTGGTCCCATCCTTCCTAATGCCATTCACTCCCTCTCTTCCCTCCTCTGCTCCTCTTCATCCTCGACTCCCACTTTCTCAGCAACCTTTGCGGGCATTGATTCCACCCGAGCCTTTTCGCTTGCCACGATGAAACCCTCTTCGATGGATGCATCTGGACGTGATACTACTGCGGTCTCTTCAACTACTGCATCTGTTTTTGAGAAAGAAAGTTTGAGTGACTGTGGACTCGTCCCGAGTACCCTTGAAGCTTTCTGCCATGCATCAAACTCATTCATTTTGGATAACTTAAAGTTTTCAGATTCTGTCTACTCTTGGTCATCTTCTTGATCTCTCATATTAGACTTCCATGTGTTTTAACATGGTTAAAGAATTACTCGATTTATTTATTTTTAAATTTTAGATTTGACGCACCCTTTTACTAGTAAAAACATACATTTAACTATTGTCTTGTTTTTATTTGGGTGTAATGGGATGAATCTAGTCCAGCAGTGGCCAACCTTTTTTTAAGATGGGCCACTAACCTACTATCCTTAAAATCTGGTTTAAATTGATAGTTTAAGCATAATTTAAATTATGGCAAAAATAAAAAGGAAGGATAAAAACAATAACATACTTAAACATCTATTTAAATGGCATTTGAAATATTAATTTAAAAAGGAAATATTGATATAAATATCTCAATGTGGCTTTTGAATTTGCTTTTCAGTTAACCATTTCTCAATATTAGGACTGATTTTCGACGTCGATAAAAAGAAGCAGACTGCCCATCTGTCTTTTAAAACAGATTTACATTTGTTTTTAACAAAGTTCATTGTCAAAAACATCTGTTCACAAACATACAGTAAAACTCGTTTATAACGATCACGCCTAAAACGAAATCTCGGCTATAACGAAGAAATGTCTCGGTCCCTTGGACTTCTCCATAAGGGCATTGGTTAAATTTCTCGGATGTAATGAACACACATTTTACGAATTCTTGGCTGTAACGAACAATTGTTTGGTCCCGTGGCAAAAAATGCCCCACATATAACGAATTTTGACGAGTGGAGCGATAAGTAATGAATACTTTCCGCCCGTTTACCGTGCACTTGTTGGTAGGGGTCCCCTTCCTCCCTCTTCCCCTTCCATACGAATTTCCATGCTCCCTTTGTTTTGAAATTGATATTAAAAATGTAAAATTTTTATGTAAATTAATGACCATAATAATAATATTAAATGGCCATTTAAAAAATCGGGTGTAATAGCAATCAAACATTTTACATGCTACGAAGTTGATAAGCATCTCTTTGCATATGTAAGTATGGCATTGAAGTCTACTCACTGCAAATACAGTAAAATCTGTGTTATCCGGCTATCTTGGGGTTGTGGATAGGCAATTAGGAGAAATAGCCGGTTATGCGAGCGTTTTTCGATTTTGACATTGCAAAATTAGCAATAACCAAACAAAATTGGCCTTAGGTTCACTATCGTACTCCCCAAACATAACTATGCATGGGATTTGCATTTTCCATTTTAATTCTTCCACACGTAGTTAGATCTAGATGAAGGGCGTCGGCAGAAAATTTTGCTAGGCGGGGCAAAACACAAAAATGCCTATTACCCAGGTGCGGACGCAATTTTTTCCAACACGAGAAAATTTTACTTAACCGGCCCCTATCTGACCACAAATGCACACCAATGAATTAATATGAATGATATTATCACTGTACTGAACATCTTCTTGAAATTAACTTAAAGTTTATTTTAAATTAATAATTTATTCTGCGCGGGATGATTGGCCTTTCCCTTGAAGCAGGTTAAAATCTGTGCTTGAAATGGAAAATGTTACGAAACAGAACGCTTGTATTGGTAGTGGAATGAAAATTTTTACGAAACGGAACGCTGGTTATAAGGGACGGTATTTCTACATGTCTGACAAAAGGGAACGGTGTGACGAGCCGGAGCGGCATTCCGGATCTTTCCGAACACTGGTTAAAATCCACTCCGATCGGCTAAATATTCCGACACAAATAACAAATATGTATTAATCTTTTATTCGCCTTAATTTTCAGGAGACGATTAACGTTCAATATAAATATTGCATGATTATAATATATTAAAAACATCCACCTTAAACAAACGACAACGAATGTTCTGGCAAATGAAAACTTTTTTCGAAGAGTTTTTGGATGATTTTGGATGTACAATTCACTGACCTAAACCTTTGATTATGGTTAATTACATGGAACTAAAATAGTCCTGCTGTTGCTAATTGCCTTTCCTTTTCAGCGAAATTAGTTTTTCGGAAGAAATCCTCTAAGGTAGAGCAGGAAGCGGCATTGCTTAAGGCTCTCTTATGATTTTCTGTTGCTATATGTTTTGTGATTCATATCTGCCACCATGGGAGACAGAAAACTCACCGTTACATTCATCGCATCCTAACAGTATCTTCTATTTCAGTTTTTTTCAAAAAAGGAAAATCTTTCGCCAAAAGTTCATTGGACTTACGATTTCTCTTCCTGTTAGTTTTTTTCCATTCCTATAGGTAAAAGGAAAGAACTTAATTTTATAAAGCTTTTAAATTTTTAAATTATTACCACACCTCTGTAGCGGATTATCTTAGCCTTCTCACGAAAAGTAGGACCGAGAGAATGACTTTGTTATAAACATAATTAAAGGCAGAAAAATATAGCGACAATATGTCTGGGCACGGCAGTTTAAATTGCTTTGTAAACAGACCTCGAATAGTGATTACGGTTTGTTATTTGAAGGAAACGAATGTTCTTCAGCATCTCGCTATAAATCTAATAAGAAACATGGACGCATGAATACACACACTAGGATGGCAGCTGGTGGTTCAAAATGTTATCTAAAAAAATAAATAAATAAAAAAGTCAAATTGCAAGATGTTCCCACCGCACACCCTGGACCCACTTCCCGCACCCCCTGGACCATTTTCCCGCACCACCTGGGGGTGCGAGCACCCCCGGTTAAGAACCCCTGTCGTAGAGCGTGGAAGATCCGATATTGAATTGTTTTGCTATGGCTGCTCTACTTTCTCCTTTTTCCATTCGTTTGATCAGCTCCAGCTCTTGTGTTAGCATTAAAACAACTTTTTCTCTCCTGTCCCTTGCTTTTAGGTATTTATTTTGATGCCATATTCAATGGATGGGTAATTTTTTAAATAATAAAAAGCGATAAAACTGGAAATTGTAGAAATACTCAAAAATATCTAGACAATGCAAATGGCTTACATAAACAAAAACGCCATGCTTAATCGGGATCCCAGAAGTATACGGAGTAAATACGTAATATATACATCTTATATTTTAAGAAATTTTAAAGTGGAAGTTGTGGTATTACACAAATACAACCCACACAAAAATTCATAAAAAAAGAAAAAGAAATACAAAATGAATTGTATTTGTGTAATTGCCGGTATCTAAGGGTGGCCGGTTCTAAATAGCCAGATAGCACAGCTTTTACTGTATGTGTCTACGTGTTCTATGGGATGTATAGACCAAAAACCATGTTTCTCGTATATACCAAAATCATGCTTATATCAAAGCAATGTGTCGGTCCCCTCAAATACGTAATAAACGAGTTTTACTGTAGTTTGATCCATATTTGCACACAAAACGCAGTGCAAGACAATGATGATTTCTCCAAGAAATTCCTTTTCGTCTCTTGGAAGAAGTCAGCAGATTTTATCGAACATGAGACAAAGAAGGATCTCATGAGCACCTTTCAATAAATCTAGTACGTTGATCATCATATCTTGAAAGTGACCTGAGACCCTTAAGGATTATCGGATGTGGTCGGGGGTAGAAGGAAGAAGCACTTTCTATTGTCCCATACCAGGATGATTGACTCTGCAACAGTAGAGAATGTGATAATAGCATAAGCAAAGAGTGAGGAATTAAAAATAACGAAATAATAGGTAAACCCGCTCAATATTTTAAGGGATAGAAAGAAGAGGATCAAAACAAACGTCAGGTTTAGGTTTTGGTTCCACTCTGACCAAAAATATTTTTTTGACTGAGTACCGCGAGCCGTACCAAATGTTGTTGTGGGCCACTTAGTTGCCTGTGGGCCATGGGTTGGCCACCCCTGATTTAGTCCATTGCTGACATTAATCCAGTCAGGGACATCTTAAGAAGTATTGAGGCCCCTGGTGAATTTTGAAAAGTGGCCCCTACTTCTTACTGATAAAAAGGGAATTTTTTTTTTGTATGTATGTCACAATGTTAAGATGTCCCTGAATCCAGTGGAATTGTATATTTTTATTGCTTTGTCTGTTTTATAGTAAAATGTAATGTATAAGCAATATTTAATTATACTTTATTGTAAAACAACCTAAATTTTGGCTTTGCTGCCCATAAAATCAACTGCTTGTAGGTTTACCTCTGATTTAAAATGGAGAATTTCCAAGAACTTGGGATTTGTGAGATACACTTTCTGTGAAGCGTGAACAAAGAAAAATGTATGTCTTGGAATATCTCCTAGCAGTCATCATATTTAAATTTGGCCCAAAGTTTCCTTTTAAAATAAGTTATTTCTATGCATAGTATAAACAATGCTATTTAAAAACATTTATTTATATACATTATTTTCCAGTAACAATAAAAAAATTTTAAATAGCTTTAACAAAAGAAAAAGTAATTTATGAAAAGAGAGAGTACAGAAATAATAGGGCTTCAAAAGAGTACATGCGGTGCACCAGTCAAGAGGATATAACATTGAAAGGATATATTGACGAGCCTTCGGTCCACTTTGTTTTAATGGGTAGTCGTCTCCGGATGCTACCGCACCCTTCGCCTCGGCTGGAACCAAAATATCCCTCCCCGTTGTCCGGTGATCGGGTTTGTGAATGTCGCGACAGGCCCATCAGTCATGAGTTAGCAAGCTTTAGGGTAAAAATTATAAAAATATTTACATAGCGATCCCATGAGCCTCTCAACAATAAATATTTACCATGAAAAATATTTGCGGGGCCAAAACAGGATAGCACCAAAATTTATATTAAGTATTTGCATGAAAAAAATGCTCATGCGACAATGTATGATTCTTCAGTGATATTACAACAATGTATATGCATCCCATATCTGTTTTCAGTGGCTTGTGAAATCCAATGCGGAGTCCGAATTGATCAAATTGTCTTCAAGATACGCATTCAAAAAGATTCATTGCAACTACTTATAGATGACCGAAATTTAGAAGTCATAATTTAAAAATCTGATGTGGCCAACAAGACTTACCCCATATTTGGGGTATAGATATTTAAATTATTATGAATAGCATTATGAGGCAAAATTATTATTTCGTATCGTAAAAGAATACAGTCGTCCTTATTGACGTAAATTACATATATTTCGAATATGTTTACAGAATTCACCGCTACATGGTGGTGGCGCTGTATACTGGAAATTAAGAATAAGTTACATATCTCCGAAATGGATGGTTGTACGAAAATTTGTTTCAAACAAAACTTGGAAGAAATATTATTCTCTACAACTTTGGTCCTCACGAAGATGACCAATAACGACGTTTTTAAGGAGATATTTGACGGTCACCGAAAAACCGATTATTTATAAATAATTCCTAAACAATAACTGTTATGGAAAATTGTTTCAAATAAAAGTTGTACGAAATTACATTCTCTATAACCTTTGTATAGAATTTGTATATACAATAATGATGTTTTAACGAAGAAATATCGCAAAAACCGAATCGGATTTCTAATAAACCTCGATTTCCGGTTAACCGGTATTGTCCAAAAACTAATCAGTTCTTTGTGCTAATGTTAAAGTGTTATATATGAAATTTGGTAACGATATGGCAAATACCATTTGATTTAGAGCGCCCACAATCACATACATCCACACACACACATCGTTCCGAAAATAGTCTAAACCAGCGTTTCTCAACCTTTTTGATAATACGACCCGTCTAACAATAAGCTACAGAAAATCATTTGCGGCCCATCTAAATTAGAAGAATGTTTCCGCGGCCCACCTCTCTCTATATATATATATATATACACACTTAAAAATGTAAAGCGATTTATTAAAATGTTCATTAGATATTTATTTCGTTTGATTTTTACAAGATGCTAAGTTTTCGCCACGTTGTTATCCATCCGATCTTATATTTTTTTCCAGAAAATTTCGCGACCCACCTCAACTCCTTTTGCGGCCCACCGCTTGGGAAACTCTTCTAGGGACCTCAAAACGTGTATTTCCGTTGAAATCTCGAAGTCGATTGTTTTTTGTGATCACAATACTTTCCCATACTACATACGTATGGCGAAAGTAATAATACGGGACGCACTTTCTTACAAAGTCCGTCTCGTTTTGATTTCACCCAGGATAAGGGACATTTGAGAAAAATTGGCCGAAAAACGTCCCGTAACCGGAGACTCATTTTTAAAACCGGATACCGGAGATGAACTTCAAAAACCGGAGTCTCCGGACGAAAACTAGCTGAAATGCACCAAGGTTCCATAGCCTGCCTTCCTTACCTCTCCCTTTTATTTTCCCTTATCGTCCTAGGAAAAAACGATCCTCTGTATCCCTCCGTCCTACTATCTCGCGGATCTTCGCTGTCCTGCCTTCCGATATGCCGGACTTATGATAGGGGTGCATTTATTGATGGACGAGCTAGTTTATCGTTACAAAATAGCCATTAACAGATGTCACACCAAGCGCGCGCGTTTGAAATCTTAGGTTTTTTTATTTCTTGTAAAATGCTAAATATAAATATGAAATTAAAATTTTTGTAGGTTACTGATATTGCTTTATTTAAGCTTAACTTTCGTGTACACATAACAAATGAATGCCTTATAAGCAAGGAAAACAAAGAATACACAATTTATTTTAAAAAATAGGTAAAAATACAAGTATTTTATATTAAAAAAAAAGAAGGTACCGTTGCAAAAATCTCAATGCAGTTTTAACAGTAGCATTTCAGCAGATTGCGAACTGGTTTTTGCAAATACAAATTACTAGCTGATATTCATTCAGAAAGAAGGCACAGTTACATCACAAATTACTAGCTGTCTGGAGATGACAATGTCTGACGCAGTCTGTCGGCACCAGTGTAACCACCTCGATAGTGCATATTGTGTTTGATTCCTCCCGACGTGTTTGTTGTCGGGTCTGCTCTGATACGGTTGCAATGTAGCCACAGCCTTAGACGTAGGAATAAAAGTTGGGAGGCGTTAAACCTGGTTAAACCAAAGCTGTGACAAATTCATTTCAGCCCGAAAATTCGGCTGCTAACTCGAAGACTTCGGTTGAAACCCGAAGAGGTGGTAACCCTAATCTAATGAGAGCCATTTCCGGAAGTGCTGTTTGTTTTGTTCAACTTCTAAAGAAGTAAAGCAAGTTAGTAAAACCTGCATTTTCTCAACAAAAGACGAAGAATGGAAATTACCCCCACCGTTCACATTCTGCTTAATCACTAATTACTTGAATTAGGATATTATTGCTTCAATTAACGATTGGGGCTTGTCTTCATTTAAAAGTAAGCGAATAATAACTTATTCTTTAGTTTCCAGAAAATTAATCCCGGGAAAATAATTATAAACAGGCTAACCGACTTATAGACAATTTTGGGTTGAGTTATATTGTTTTGTTATGAATAGCAAAACGGCGAAGGGTTGCTGTATTCTGGAAAATGAATATTTCGAGAAGTGATCATTCAGGAAGGTGAATTCATTTCGTTGTCATTATATATTAGTATAACTTTATATTTATAAAGCTATGTCTGTCGCCTTGGAACCTTTTTATTATGCCAAAGCTGGTGGGATATGAATTATTATGGCGAACATTTTGAGGTTGAATTAATCTTAGTTTTATCATTAGTGCTTCGGTCTCGTTCGGTATGTAGTTGGCAAATTTTGGATAATATGAGTAGAATGCAATGACTGGAAATATTAGTTTAAATAATTCAAACCAGCTTTTAAATTTGTTGTGCCTTTGATAAAGGTGATTATGAAAAGTTGTTTTATGCACACAGGAAGAGATTGACGTCTTTTAAAACATATATACAAGTATTATTATAGAAATAAGACCTTTTATCATATTGAAAAGCCTTTTGAATTGTTGTTCCGTTAGAAGTGGTTGTTTTATTGTCAATATCCTAAAGTAGTCTTAAGGAATACATATGCAATTTCTGATAGTGCCAGTAATTGAAAAAATGCAGTACATTAGTCAGTAACGTCATGGTTGTGTATCTGGAAACCAATTGGGATATAAATTGCTCTTAGGCTGGGAAAACGAAAGGAATACATTCATTCCGAAGTATTTAAATTTGGCAGATAACTTTGACCCATGTTTAGTAGCATCTTTTTATCAGTGCTCTTTTCAAAGCATTGCTAATAAGAGTATCGTATATGATGAATCCAACTTGAGTAGCCTGAATTGTTTTAGTCATATTAGTCTTCACCCAAGCACCATAGTTCCGAACCACAGTTACCTTATTGGCCAGTAGAAATGAACTAACTGGTGAAATTATACCCTGTGCTGCTGGTATTACCAACTCATGGGTTTAGTGTGTAAATATCTTCAATTACTGTTAATATATTTCCAGTTACTGTCCTTGAAGTAGTGAGATAAAAAGAAAATATTGTTATTTTAATGTTAGAAGAGAATGTGTGTTCTTTGAATTAATCACTCATCCATTTGGTATTTTCTTTGATAAAAATATTGGGTCCAATCATTGATAAGTCTTCAAATTTTATTATTGATGTGGAGGTTTTCTTTTATTTTATTTGTTTCTTAAATTGTGATTATTATTTTGCAGAATTGAATAACTAACAATGGGACTGAAAGTAATTAAAGTAACCAACATACCTTTACAAGTTACCAAAGACCAAATATATATACTGTTTAGATGCATGGGAGAAATTGAAGACATCAGTTTATACCCTACCATGTAAGATGTGTGAATTTCAAATTATTTTAATTTCATGAATTTGTAGATTTGTCGTTGATGTTAAAGTTATTTTTGTCCTTAGAAGATCCAAGGCCTTGACATTTGACTCCAGGATTTGCTTTATAAAGTACAAGCATTCATCATGCGTCGATGTTGCTCCTTATTTGACCAACACCCATTTAATGGGACGGGAACTTCAGGTCACTCCATTTATCGATGGTAAGTTCATTGCATATTATTAGGATATGATGATATGTACATACACCCAGTTGATGGCAACTCTCTCTATTTTGATTAATTACTTCAATGAAAGACTTGTTTCATCTGTGTGATGAATGATTGCAACTGAATTATTTGTTAAAATAAGGTCACAGAGAAATACATAATGAAGATATATGTTACTGACACCTAGGATAAATGGAAGAATGGTCTAAATTAATGTTAAGTAGACATTTTTGCATATTTTCATTTAGTGATCAAAATTACCCCAAGAAATTTTGTTCAAAGGCATTTTTATGTAGGTGTCAGTTGAATAAACAGTTATGAATGCAAAGCTGAGAAATGTTTGAGAAAATCTTGTAAAGTGGAATATTATCTACATAGACATTTAAAAACAGCACCATAACCAAAAATATTACCCTTTATATAGTTATTTGAAAAATGTGAAAACTGTTTGACTGAAGAAATTTTTAAGATGCAGTTAACTTTTTTCCTGAACTTGGAGAGGAAAGCATTTTCAAGGCAATAAGTTACCAAAAGTCAACTTTTTCAGAAGATGGGATATAACATTGGTACATGTCTTTTTGTGTTAATTAAGAAAAGTAACACATGTTACTTAAGGAAAATGTGCTTGTTTCTTTCTTCCACAGATGTTAATAGCGGAATGATGCACACGTGCTTTGTGATTGTGACAGAAAATTTTCGTAATTTGAAGAAATTTTCAGCTGTTTAAAATATCCAAGGGATTAATTTAATTAGTTTACCTTGGCTGTGACGAATCACACATCAGGATTAACAGATATTCATAAATACCAGTATCATAGCTGCAGTTTCAACTTAAAAGTTTTCATATATTGTTGGAAAATGCTGTGCAGTACCTCAAATAATGTAAGTTTCTCTTAAAACTATAATGCACTACTATAGCCATGTAGAGTGAAAATGTAACAATAAAGGAGACAGCTTGAGAGGGATCATTAAGGGAATATGCCTTCTGTACAAGGGCTGATCCAAAAGTTCTCAGACTGTGGAGGTAAAACAAAACAGGGTGAGCCTACCTCCAAATGTTTGCTATTACCTTTGAAGTAGTTCTCTTGGGCATGTATATACTGGTTCCAGCGATCTTTCTACCTCCTGAAGTATTTTTTTAAGAAGGCATTTAGTTCTCACATCGGATTTTTAAAAATTGAATCGAAAACTTCAAATCTTGTTCCTTTTGGAGAAATCTTCAACTTTGGGAACAAGGAGAAATCACAGAGTGCCATATCTGGATAATATGGTGGTTTTGGAACGCTCGCAATACCATGATTAGCAAGAAATTGCTGGATAGACAAGGCAGAATGAGCCAGGGCATTGTCATGCTGGAGAAGCCAATTTCCATATCACCACTTCTCCAGACATTTTCTTCTTACAGAATCTTGCTAATGTTTCAGCACCTCAGTGTTATATTGCTGATTGACAATTTGTTTTCTGCTACCTCTCTAATCGTGAGATGTCGACCTGCTCGAATTTTTTCTCTAACTTTAACTACCATATCGTCTGTACACGATTTGGATAGTCGACCAGATCGAGGATCATCTTTAAAGTCTTCTTGGCTACTCTGAAACCTTGAAACTCACAAAAACACTGTTGACTGATAACAACATTCATCTCCAAATGCTTTTTTAAACATTTCATAACTCTCCGTACCTGTTTTACCAAGTTTCACACAAAATCTAATGAAAATGCATTGCTCCTCTAAATTTGACATGTTGAAACGCAAGGGCAGCACTAAACACAAGTAGACAAAAGAAATGCCAATACACGACTGAGTCATTGCAGGAGGATAGAAACAAGTGAGTAATATGAGGATGAGCTATAGTTTCATGATCCTATCTCAACATGTTTCTGAATTATAGTAAAAGTTTGAGATCTATTGGATTACCCCTTGTATAGTGGAATGGATTTTGATACAGATGTCCCTTGTTTGTTTTTTTGAGCAGCATTGTTTAAATAAGTATAATCTAGCAAACACTGCAATAATTTGTCGATTTATAAGTGAAACAAATTTGAGATATAGTATTACAAATATGGTATAACAAAAAGATTGAGTGAAGTGTTAATATCAATCACAGTGTTTAGCTAGGTTTATATGTTAGTATGAGGAATAAGTTGTTGCAGGATTTTATTATGTTCTTAGTAGCTGGCTTAAAGGAGATAGTATTCTGTAATTTTTGTTATTTTTTCAGCATCTTATGATAACTGAGTATTAGTGATGTACCGGGTACTAAAAAACACCGGGTATCCGGGGATGCAAAGAAAAATTACCCGGCCGGGTAGGTTGAACCAATTTGGTTCAAGGTGTGTGGTCTTGCTTATATGAAATTTTGTTTGAAAATGAAAGCAAACAACAAGAGTTTCATGCTGAGGATAATATGTCTTATTCTAAAGAAGGGAGGCAATTTGAAAATTTTCTTAAATGTCCTAACATCTCTCATAAAGAAAATCCTTTAACTCGGTGGGCAAAAAATGCAGCTATCTTTCCTGAACTGTCAACATTGGCCAGACGTTACTTGTCATCACCTCCAAGCAGCAGTGAAAGGATGTTTAGCGAGGCGGGAATCATATACGAAGAACGGAGGATTAAACTCCTTCCGCGAAATGCGGAAAAACTATTGTTTCTTCATCATAATCTCCCATTGTTGAAATTTAATTATTAAAATCTTAACCACTTTTATTTCATTCTTTACTTAAGAAGATTTTATAAAGTTTATAACATTTTACAAGCTGGTACTGTTAACTGGTCTTAAGTACAATTATGCATATTATGTAAAATGTTATTTCATGGTTCAGTTTAACTTTTGTTAGAGTAATCGGTTTTTTAAAAGTTTATTATAATTAAAATATCGTTTCTCTGAATGTTTCTTGCAGGCTAAGAAGTAAAAGTAAAATATTAAGTTCCATTTTATTTGTTTTTATTGTTATCCTTTTTTGCTTATGAGGGACCCAGCACCCGGTGCTGGGTCTGGGTAATTTCCGGGTACTGAAAATATGGCCGGTTAATTGCCGGGTACCCGGTATATCACTACTGAGTATGAATCGTCATTGAGAGGTGCTTATTGCTTATGTTGAGGAATTTAGGCTTTTTCATATTATCCAAGAAATATTAAGCTGGCTGTAGAGGAATTCTTAAATCAAAAATGAATCAACTGGACATAAAAGATTGAAGAATAAATCACATCTACAGCCTGAGGATCCTATCTGGACCTCAAAGTTATTTCATCTGGCCTGCCTTACCTCAACATTTTCTTTAAAACGTGTATTTATATACAGTGAAACCTTGCTTTTACACTATTGAAGGGACCACCTAAAATAAATTTAAAATGGAGGAAAGTAAACAATGTAAGTTCAAATAAACTAAACTACATACCATTTTATTTCTTTAACCATTCAAACAAAATCAGTTTGCAACGTGCTCCAACATGTATGTCAACTTTAGCTAAAATACTAATTTTATCACTTATCGTAATTACTTTCCATTTTGCTTTATTATCCCTATTTCAGGTCAAAAAATTAATTAATTAATGGATTGTTTATAAACAATGCCAAGGGTCGGGTAGATGTCCTCACTTCCTCCTAAAAAATGACTGCAGTTACCGATAAATAAATGAATTACCACATTTATATACAACTCCTAGCATTGTGTTAATATCAACTTCCTACTAAAAAAATGACTGCAACTATCCAAGTGTAATGGTGAGCATGAAAGTGTGTTCGTGCCTTCGATTGGCCGATAAATGGATTGCCATGTGAGGTTGCAAAACTTTCATGTGCAAAGATATGCCTGTTTTAACATATTTAAATAAATAAAATAAACTTTGTAACTTTTGATGTATGTATGTTAAAAGCATGACTGATTTTGTTCTGTTAGAAACATTGTCAGTCATCGTAAGGTCATGACGTCTCTAACAGGACAAAATCGGTCTTGCTTTTAAAATACATACATCAAAAGTTATAAAGTTCATTTTATTTATTTAAACATGACTGACTTTGACAAAGTTATGACCAAAACTGTTGAATATGGCCTATTTTAATCTTTAATTGAGGGGAACACCACCAGTGATTCTTTGCATTTTCCAAAATAGAAAATTGTAAAAGTAAAATCAAGTGAATTTCCATTGTCAGGATTCGAAAAATAATGTGCAAATTCGGTAAAAACATAAATTTGAGGAAACAAAATCAGTTAAAATTTTACCTTTTTCTTATGATCATTTGATCAGGACCAGACAAAAAGTGCATAAAATCGGGAAAAACAAAATCCGAGAGTGCAAAATTGAGGTTTTCCTGAATTTGCTAGTCGTAGTTGTCATTTGGTATCTTTTATGAAAACAAACAATTTTTTTAGTGCATGGATGCAATCTAATTTGAATACATATTACACAATCCAAAAAATTCTCAAAACTAGCTCTTCAAAATTTACACGTATCCTAATCATTCATTTGAAAGCTGGAATGTGGCCTACGTCATGGCACATAAAGCCTTGTGACCCTTGTACACCATCTTACTAATGATTCTCTTTGCAGCCTGCTTATAACTTCGTCACCAATAATAATATTCGGGAGGGTTGTGGTGATGGAGTGGCTAGGGAGTTGGCCTTGTGGTCCCAAGTTCAAATCTGTCAGAGGTGGGAATTTTCAATCAGAGATCACCTCATCCCCTACTTGTGTTGTATGAGGGGACTGTGCAAGTCAGTGCTCAGTCCTTCAAAAGGGATGTTAAGCAGTTGGCCCTTTTGGTGCTCTTTGTAAAAAGTAGACTAATGCCAGCATTGAGTTTCCCTTCTGTATGTGTTCAGTGTAGGAGTTATGATTCTGGTAGACTAAGAGTCTGATTCATCAGAAAAACAAACAATAACAATATTTATTTCCCTCTTTCTTTTGTTGCAATGATTATGGAATGTTTTTTATGGGTCACTTACTGTATATTAAATCATGAGAGCCATTTATAGATGTCCTAGTGTAATTTAACTATTATCTAACATTTTAGGTTTTTCCAATGTTTTTCGCATATAAACTACATCTTCAAATGTAATGGTAAATTGGAAAAAATATTGCATCTTATATGCAAATTTGCATGGTATTTATTTATTATAAACAATATTTTTCATTATATTGCATTTGCTTGTTCAATTTTCTAGCATAACTGTTTCCAGTATTCCTGTATTTATTTTGCTAAATGTTTTTCCACATGGATTGTTGATTTATAACATTTGCAAATTAACAAAATAACAAAATGAAAATTTTATCATCAAGAAAGGTTTTTGTTTATAATACTTATATCATCAAAACCTTGGTTATTGCTAAACAGGAGTTTAACTTCATTGCATCATTTAAAAACTTTTTTGTCATTTGTCTTATCATTTTAAAGCAGAAATTACCAAATTAACACGAATATCAAAAATGTCTTGGTAGAAATTATCTAAAATAAAAGAGGTCCATTTTAGAAATACCTCGAGGCAACCCTGACTGCAAATAATTGTCATTTTCCTAGCTACAGATGTTTTGGCCACTCACGTGCACTAAATGCATTGTACATGTGGAAGGCTAGGCCAGAAAGATCGTCAATCAGCATCATTGATCATCTGTGACGAATATATCCGATATGTCATATCACACAAATTTGATTAATTCAAAAGTTAACCACTAAAATATACCGTAATTTTCCGATTATAGTACGTATTTTTTTACAAAAAGTTAGGGTGCATATTACACATGGTAACGCACACAACTTTTTTCAGTAAGGAAATAATGTATATTTTCAGACATATTTTTACTAATAAATCATACATTTCAATGCATTTCGATAACATTCCTTTAAATATCCTTTTTCAAAACAAAAATAAGAACTATTTATTTACTTTTAGCTGCCCGAATCACTAAAGCCTCTGAATTCATTATTACTGCCCTCACTGTCCTCAGATAGTTCTATGGCAATTTTGTGTTCTCTCTCATCGTCTACGTAAATGGCATCGCCAAGAACGTCATCTTCATCCTCACCATCCACTTCGGCAAAATCATCATCCCATATGATGTCATCTTCAGAGCCATCCATGGCATTTGTGAGGCAACACTTTTTAAAGCCATGCTTAATCAGCGATGGATCAATTGCATCCCAGGACTCTTTGATCCATCGAGTGATAAATAATAGGTCAGGTTTCTTTCAGTTGCCAGACAGTGTAAAGGAATGTTCACCAGCATAAAGCCACTCGTTCCACTTCTGATGCATGTGCACTTTTAATGGTCAGTTGCAACTGACATCCATCACTTGCAACTGGCTCATCATTACCCCGGAAATGATGGCAAGATCAGTGTGATGATCATTTAATATATCCTTAACACATGGCATGTGATGACAGTAGGGGAGGGTCACCACCATTAATTATAATGGAATGCAAGTTGCGAGCAACAAATATTATTTTACATGCCTCGACCGGCTTGTATGAAGACAGAGTCAGAACTAGACGTGATATTCACGTAAACTACGTATCTCACCTGGTGGCGAGGCGAGAACTGTTATACCAACTGATCAGATTATTACACAATGCGACATTGCGACATTTTTTTATACATTGTATTGACCTTTAAAGGGAGAGTTAAAACTATATAGACACGAAGTTTTCATAAACACTCGCACATGTCTCACTTGGCAGCAAGGCGAGAATTGTCTCATTACTGCTAATAACCAAATGAAAAATTACAGTGATCTTTTTACAAAAAATGAGTTGCATATTATACATGGTGATAAGACAATTTTCACATTTCACTTGTAAAAACATGGGTGTGTATTATATAGGGTGCGTATTATAATCGGAAAATTACAGTAAGTAAAGAAATAGCTACCATGCTATGGATGTGAAAATTGATGGTTTATATTGCTTGAGAGAGTAAATTTGAACCTGATTCATAATGCATTGGGATCGGTTGAAGATTGAAAATGTGCTATTTACTGGCAGAAAAGAAAACTAACTGAAACTTTGGATTCTGGATTTTGTTTATATAGCATGCCCTCTTAAAAATATTATTCTTATTGTGCAGTCATGTCAATAAAAGAAAAGTTTGGGCATGGTGGTTTTAGTGAATTTCAGTTACAGCCTATGCAACTGTCTTTAAAAACTTTATGAAATTTTTTATTAAAAGCTTTTTCGTTTCTCCCAGTAATTTTGGCGTCAGCCAGGTGGTGCTGACTACTATCAGAATAAGCCCATTTTGTACAAATGTATTTTATCGATATCAGGATGCTTAATGCTTTTTGGGCCATTTGAGTTATTTCGATTACCATTATTTTTGGTTTGATGATTTTTGTTTCATTTTTGGCTGTATATTGTATTTAATTTTATTTATATTATTATTTTATATTGTTCTGATAGCTGACGAGGGAACGATTCCTAGCGAGAGGAGAGCTTTGGAATTGTTGGCAATCGAGGAAAACCAAAATTATTCAAACCTTAAAGTGAGTAATTTCCAATTTTTGCTCTGAAAAATCACCTTGGTATTTACCTTTTTTAATTTTTAATCAACTGATTTGAAATCATTCAGCTGCACTATTTTACTTTTGTCTGTGAGCCTACTTGAGGCAGTTTTCTAGAATTATTCATTCCATGGTCGAATTGTTTGCCCAAATTAACCATATTTTCTGCAATTTATTTCATTATTTTTGTATTGATGTTTTTAGAATCTGTATTCTTTATTTTCAGGCCGAAGGATTTCTTTCTGAATCTTCTATGGAAGCATTGGACCCTGATTTGGAGCAAAATGGTTTGCCTCCATATCCCCCTCTGCCTGTACATTACACCAGATCAAAAGTCGAACAAATAAGAAGAACTTTGGTTGTCACCAACTTAGATAGCTCGGTTAGCTAATTATTAAACAACTAAGTCCCACATGTACTTTTTTCCACATATGCAAATAATGCATTTGGTCTCTTTTCTCATTCGTTCAGGTTTCTGGGCATCAAGTGATTGATCATTTCTCATTAGCAGGCGAAGTGAAGTATGTGAGGTTTTGCAAAAGGAATGACGATCCAGGATTCTTTGCACTTGTGGAATTCACAGAAAAAGGAGCTATTATTTCAGGCCTTAAGTTAAATAATACGGAAATAACTAAAGGGAGGCAGGTCAAGTGAGTATTAGCTAGCTTTGTCTCAGTTTGTACTTTCTGGAAAACATTTGTATTTTAACTTATTTCTTACCAACTTTCCTCCGTGCCAAACTCATCCACGATTCTTATATTCCTGCTAGACCATTTCTCTCCATCTGCATTATCACAGTTTGTATTATTAAAATTATTGATTGATATAGATATTGCTCATTTGTTTTGTGACCAAGAAATGTTATTTTAAAATGTAGGAAAATTGGTTAAAATTAATCTAAAGCTGCTGTGGAGTTGTGAAAATGGTGGTGGGTCTTTCTCTGATAATCTTATATATATATCTATATAATAAATTGCTTAGTGTCCGTCAAGCTAAGATTCATAAAGCTAATAACTCAAGAAGTAATGAAGATAGAAACTCGAAATTTGGCAGGGATGCTTGATTAGCAATTTTTCAGGTGATGACGAATTTAAATCGCGAAAAAATTCCTTGGTTCGACTCCAGGGGGGGCATTTCCATTTCCCATTACTTAACATGTAAAATGTGATTTTTTGACATCTTATTCATTTGGAAATTAAAATTAGAAGGAATTAATCTACGACCTTCGGAGTTGAACCATTTTGAAGAAAAATTTATAAAGTTTCTTATTCTGTTCATCTTTTTTCACCCACAGTTCGAAGTATTCCATGTTAAACGTTTAATTTACATATTTTATGCAAATCTTGCCATTTTAACGGAATGTTGCCATAGCGACTCATTATATTGTTAAACCTCAAAATCCAATTATTATATCAATCCTTACGGGAATATAAATGCACTTTGAATGCTTTAAAACGAGAGAGGGGGAGGAAGAGGAAAGAGAGAGAGGAGAGTGAGAGGGAGAGAGATGGAGGAAGGCAACAATATAAACAATTAAAGATAGTCTGTATTATTGATAGACGTTTCTACTATTTATATTACTACATTTTAGTAATATTTTTGTCTGCTGTTGTATTCTACATAGCAAACCGCTTTTAAAACAATGTAACTCAAATAATTAGACTTAGATTGTCCACAAATTGTGACTGGATAAATCGTTCAATAATTCCATATATTTCTTAAAGGTTATGTATTTACCTTTTTGTCTTTCGTTAAATTAATTAATTTCTTTTGTTCATTCACTCAAGTTATACAAGAAACTAAAATATTCACTGTGGTTTTTAAGTAACTGAAACCTCTCCATTATTGAAGAATTATTTTGGTCCAACACAAAATAAAAAAAATTTTCTCAGAAATAATCTTGGAGATTATGAAACCTTGCATCAACCTGCGCAGATTCAAAATTGGTGTTCTTATATGTTACATCTTTGAAAATATTTAATTTGAGTAAAGGTAACTTAATTTAAAGTTAAATTTATATCATTGATATTTATAATGCCATATATGATACTAATAAATAAATGTTTTTGTTATATATGGAAAATTTGAATATTAAAAAAGAAATGGTTATAATATTTTATACATTCCGTGTTTTTTTATAAAATTGCTGGCGAAACTGCAACGGGCTACTAGTACTAGTTAATGTGTGCTTGCATTCTGCAAGCATTTTTACATTTTAGCATTTTTACAATTTCGAATTATTCCCAATCAATTTTGTACAAAATCATAACCGTGCCAAATTTCAAGTTTGTAGCACACTTAGAAGTGCTGTATAATTTTAATTCTCGTATGGGGCTATAATAGGGCAAAACAGCCCTTACAATTTTGCATTTGTATATTATCGGGTTTCTTTCTTTTGTTGTAACTAAAAGCCCATTTTTCTGCCAAATTTCAAGTTTGTATCTCATTAAGAAGTGCCTTATAATTATCACACGCGTATGGGGCAAGACCGCCCCTAAAAATGGGAATTTTTCTAATAATTTATTTTATCTTCGGTTGCAATGAAATTTCTATAATCGTGCCAAATTTCAAGTCTCTATTTCATATGGAGCTGCGTCATATTTTTTGTTCTCATATGGAGTAATACTGGGGCAAAACAGCCCCAAAAATAGAGATTGTATCAATATCGGATTTCTATCATTAGTTGTAGTTTAACATTAGTGGCATTAAAATATAAGCCTCTGATTCCCATTAAAAGCCTTCCCGTGTGAAAGCTTTGAGCTCGTTGCCAAGGCAGCCGATTGTTGCGAACCAGAAAAATTAACACTTTTTTGCAATGAAAACTATAAATTTATGCTAATTCCACTCGGATTTGAATTCTGTCTGCAAAAATAAGAAACTACAATTCATATCCTATCTGATAGTTTGTCTCGAGTTTGAATCTTGATGGGAAATAATTTTTAAATGCAAATATAACAACCTCTACACCGGTTTACGTGTTATCTTATGGGCTAAAAATGGGCCAAAATAGCCCCTCAGAATTAGAATTTCGAAAGTTTTGGATTTTTTCCTTTGGTTGTGACCAAAAACCTATAATCCTACCAAATTTCAACTTTCTAGCACATCTGGAAGTGCCTCATAATTTTGTATCCTCCTATATATCTATAATATATAGATGCTTCTGACAGATGATATATATATATAGGAGGATACAAAATTATGAGGCACTTCCACATGTGCTGGAAACTTGAAATTTGGTAGGATTATAGGTTCTTGGTCACAACCGGAGGAAAAAATCCGAAACTGGAGAAATTCCCATTTTAAAGGGTTATTTTGCCCCCTTTTTGCTCCATTTTTTGCCCATAAGAAATCATGTAAATTGGTGTAGAGGTTTTTATATTTGCAATTTAAAATTACTTCCCCTCAAGATACGAACTCGAGACCTAAACTATCGGATAGCATATAAATTGTAGTTTCTTATTTTGGAAGACAGAATTCAAATCCGAGTAGAATTAGTGTAAATTTATATTTTTCATCGTAAAAAAGCTGTAATTTTTCTGGGTCTAACAATAGGCTTCCTTGGTAACAAGCTCTATCCTTTCATATGGGTAAGCTTTTAATGGGAATCAGAGACTTATATTTTAATGCTATTAATGTTAAACTACACCTAATGAAGGAAATCCGATATTGATATAATCCTCATTTTTGGGGCTGTTTTGCCCCATTATTGCCCAATTCGAGAACAAAAAAGGCGATGCAGCTGCATAGGACCCAGAGACTTGAAATTTGCCGCGGTTATAGAAATTTCATTGCAACCTAAGATAAAATTACAAAAATTCTCATTTTTAAGGGGTGGTTTTGCCCCTTTTCGGCCCCATACGAGAACAAAAAATGCGAGGGAGCTGCATAGGACCTAGAGACTAGAAATTTGGCACGATTATAGAATTTTCAAACTAAGATAAAATTGTAAAATTGCAAGAATTCCAAAATTTTAATGAGTGGCTTTGCCCCTTTTAGGACCCATACGAGTGTGATAGTTATAAGGCACTTCTTAATGAGATACAAACTTGAAATTTGGCAGAATTATGGGTCTTTAGTTACAACAGATGGAAAAATCTGAGAGGGTAAAAATTCATAATCTTAGGGGCTGTTTTGCTCCATTATTGCCACATACGAGGATTAAAATTATAAGGCACTTCTAAATGAGCTACAAACTTCAAATTTGACACGGTTATATGATTCTGTACAACATCGATTGGGAATAATTTGAATTTGTAAAAATGCTAAAATTTGAAAATGCTTGCAGAATGCAAGCACACATTAACTAGTATATATATATATATATATATCGTCATCATAGGTAGTCTGTCCGTTGACAGGTCCATGATTATTCATGGTTAAACTTGGTTCTCCATATACTCCTATATTCTGCATTTGTCTCCATGTCTTGATAGCTCTCTTTCCCTTTAAAGTCGTCTACCAGCTGAAACCTTTTCCTACCTCTTTCTCTTTTTCCATCCAGTTTTCCTTCTAGCACTACTTTAATCATGTACTCTTTCCTCAGGTAATGCCCAATCCAGTTCGCCTTCCTCTTTCTGATAGTCTGTATAAT
The DNA here is from genome assembly GCA_036926305.1 of Uropetala carovei. NCBI lineage: Eukaryota > Metazoa > Arthropoda > Insecta > Odonata > Petaluridae > Uropetala > Uropetala carovei. The sequence goes on along the minus strand of JAXCHB010000098.1, from coordinate 3,737,196 downwards.
CATTTGCTTCTCTCCTATTCTTCGTAGTACTTCCTCATTTTTCACCCTATCTATCCATTTTATCTTCAGCATTCTTCTCCATGTCCACATTTCAAAACTTTCCAAGTATTTAATATCATTTTTCCTTAGAGTCCATGTTTCTGCCCCATACAAAGCTATACTCCATACATAGCATTTTATCAACTTCTTGTGGATTTCCTGCTTTATATTTCCTGTTAGTAGGAGTTTCTTTCTTCTGAAAGCGGCTTTTGCTTTTGTTATTCTAGTCCTGATTTCATCTGTACATTTTGCTTCTCTCGTTATGGTGCTTCCAAGGTATTTATAATCTGAAACTTGTTCTAATGGCTTTCCTCCAATACTTATGTTCAAATTTTCTTCTTCTTTAATTGATATTCGCATAACCTTGGATTTTTCTGTATTAATTTCCATACCGTATTTTCTACCTGTTATCACTAGTTTATTTATCATTTTCTGGAGTTCCTTTTCCTTTCTTGCTAGAAGTACCTGATCATCTGCGTATTTCACTGTTCTTATAATCCTTCCTCCAATTTTGAAATCTCCCATGCCTTCTAACGCTTCCTGCATTAGCCTCTCTCCATATATATATTGAATAGAATCGGCGATAGACAGCAGCCCTGTCTTACTCCTCTACCAATATGTACTCCGCTGGTGTCCGTATTCTACAACCTGACCTTATCAACTTGATTCACATATAGATTCCTGATCATTCTCCTGTCTTTCCAGTCTGCACCTATATCCTTTAATATCCTCATCATCAGTACCCAATTTACTCTATCAAAGGCCTTCTGCAGTCGACGAAACATACGCAATCTTGGCTGTACTCTATTGCCCTTTCTGATATGGTTCTCACTACACCGATAGCATCTCTGGTTCCTCGTCCTTTTCTGAAGCCGAATTGATCTTCTCCTAGCATTTCTTCAGCCTTTTTCTTTAGTCTTTTATTAAGAATCCTCGTGATGATCTTCGAAGTGTGTGACAGTAGGGATATCGTTCTGTAGTCTTTACACTGCATTGCCTTTGGCTTCTTCTTTAGAGGGATCATTGTTACATCTAAGAAATCCTGAGGCCACTCTCCCGAGTCGTAAATGTTGTTAATTAGTTTCGTAATCACTTTTAGTCCTTCCGATCCCATGACTTTAAGTACCTCTGCCGGTATTCCATCGCTGCCTGTAGCTTTTCCTTTCTTTAGTTCCAGTATCACCTTTTCTACTTCACTTTTCATTATACTTTGTCCCAAGTTGTCTTCTTCAATGCAATTCTCTTCTTCCAGTTCCATTTGTACCGATCCTGCCTGCTTTTTGTATAGTTCCTTAATGTATTCTTCCCATACCTGTGCTACATCCTTTGGTTCTGTGACTATTTTCCCATCTGTATTAATAATTCCTTTACCACGAATCCCATTAGATTCTTATCTTCTAACTCCAGTGCCCTAGCGTACATCATATCATACCGTCCTAACTTCTCCATCTGTTGTATTTCCTCACATTTTTCTTTTATCCAAATTTCCCTAGCTTTATCAGTTACTCTTCTCAACTCATTGTTTATGCGTCTATAATTGGCTCTACCTTCTTCACTGTTAACATTTTTCCATTTTCTTCTCCATTTTCTCCATCATTTTCTTAGTGATCCATGGTTTTCTGGTTTTCTTCTTTTTTTCCCACTCTCCTTATTCAAGGTATCTTTGATGCTGGCTTTCACTTCCTCCCATTCTGTATCCACGGCCTTCAGTTTGTTTTTCAAATTTCTAAGGCGATCTTCCGACTTCATGCTGAAAGCATCTTTCTTTTCTTTCAGTTTTTCTATGTCCCACGTCTGTCTATCTCTTCTCGTTTTCCTTATTTGTTTCAGCTTTGTAGTTATCGACTATTAGAAGGATGTGATCTGAATCAAATGTGATCTGAATCAATGTCTGCTCCTGGTAATGTCTTAGCATTTTTTATGCTGTTCCTGAATCTTTGTTTTACAAGGATGTAATCTATTTGGCATCTCATTCTATCTCCTGGGCTTTTCCATGTGTACAGCCTTCGTTTATGGTTTCTGAACCATGTATTAGTCACTACTAAGTCGTTATTAACACAGAATTCTACCAATTTTTCTCCTCCTCGGTTTCCTTTCCCAAGTCCATATAGACCGACAACATTTTCTTCTTGTCCTTCTCCAACTGTGCTGTTCCAATCTCCCATTATTATGCAGTTTACCTTTCCTCTTCCGTTTTCTTCATAAATCTCATTAATTAGTTCATACATCTCAATTTCTTCTTCTTCATGAGTGGACGTTGGCATATATACCTGGATTATTAAACATGTCCACTGGGACTGCTTTTAGCTTTATTGCCATCAACCTATCGTTCGTTGTTGTTATTTTCGTCACGCTCTTCATCATATCTTTCCTAAGTACCAGGGCCAATCCCCTTGTCTCACTATTTCCTCCAGAGTAAACTACCGTGAATTCTTCCAAGTCGAACTGTCCTTCTCCTTCCCATCTAGCTTCGCTCAGCCTTATGATATCAGTCCTATTTCTTCTCATTTCTTCTTTCAGGTTCTCTAGCTTTCCTGCCTTCCTCATGGTTTTTACATTCCAAGTACCTATGCATAAATTACGTTCGACAAATGTTTTCCTCAAGGCAGTCCCCGCCCAGAGATCGGATTGGGGGACTATTTTATCTCCGGAATATTTTACCTTGAGAAAACTCATATTATCCAACCATATAATCATTACTAGGGTATTTTAATGTGGTAGTTTCCCTCTTGCTTTCCACATCGCAGTACTGTAGCCGTTCAAATCGTCCCGATCACGCCTACAGCTCTATTGGATATAGACCCAGGCAACATAATTTGTTTTCCGCTCTATACCATACTGACAGTACTGCTGCCTACTGTCAGGCACCGATGATAGTTTCTTTTTGTGAAAAACCTCCATTTGCTGGGTTCAAACCTCGGAACTTTGTAACGGAAAGCCGACACACTAACCATTACACCACCAGTGCTTATATATATATATATATAGAGAGAGAGAGAGAGGATAACTAGGGGCTCTCCTTCCGGTAAGTGCTCACTGGGTTTCCTTCATCACCTAGTTGTCCTAAATATCCTCATTTACCTTTCCTCTTCTGTAGTATTTACACACACACACACATACATACACACAGTGGAATCCCCATTTAATGTTTGTGTCAGGGACAAGTTTTTTGTACCTTAAATCGAGTAATACATTAAATGGGGGTTATCTAAAATTGAAAGACGAAACAGGAGTTCATTAATGTCCAATATGTTTTATTAGTTAAACAGAACGAAGATGGTTGAGAATAATACCAACTGTAAGTCCTCCGACGAAGGTGATTTTTCTAGCTTATGGTTTTTTTTTTGCGAAATTAGTGGTCATTTCATGGCTGTGACCCACATTGCACCTCCTAGCAGTGAATTTGCGATCTTTAATTTTTCCGAGACAAACTTTCTTAAAACTTTTAAGCAAATAAACACACTTAATTGAAGCACTCCTATATAGGAGGAATCAACCAAGCTTGCAGATCCTTTCAGTTTTTTAAGTTTGCATGCTATAATGAATACATGATATAATTGGGCTCGCATGGGCTATATAAGATAATACAGTAAAATCCCGCTATAACATGGGTTTCGGGAGACAGAATGTACACCCGCATTATCGGCAACCCGCGGTATTTTGGGAAATAATTTTAAAAAACGTTAAAGTATATACGTTATAATAAATTTAATTGCAAAATACTATAAAAACTGATATTGCATTTTGATTTAAAAGCAGTCCAATATTTTCTTTTGGCGCAACAGCTGATTGCGTTTCTTTGTCACATACGTCTTAATGTTTTGCAAATGTAAAAGATGAAGATGATCACAATCACTCTGTCTCTCCATCCAATTCATCACTTCACTGATGTTATCCAATACTTTGCTTATTTAAGGGGTCTCAACCTCACACATCTCTTCATTCTTGCTCTCATCTTCCGATAATTTTTCTGCTCTTCTGCAGTTCTGGACTTCAGCTACAATTTCTTATCATTCTTATAGACAGCAACGGGAGTTTGGCATCGTGGTAAAATTTGAACCAAGTTGTTTACGAAGAAAATAAATCGCGGTAAAATTTTAACCAAGTTGCTTACGGAGAAAATAAATCGCCATAAAATTTGAACCAAGTTGTTTACCAAGAAAATAAATCCCAGTGAAATTTGAACCAAGTTGTTTATGAAGAAAATAAATCCCGGTAAAATTTGAAACAAGGTTGTGTATGAAGAAAATAAATGGAATCATTTGGGGGACATTACTAGATCCGCAGTATATCCCAATCCGCGGTATAGTGAGGCGCGTTATAACGGAGTTTTACTGTATTTTCAAGTTTCAAATAATTATCCCTCAGTGAAGCAGTGTAGTGAGCGTTGGCAGACGTTTCGACGCCTGTTATCGGCTGACCATGCATAAAATGACAACGCTAACAGTTCCAACTTCCGTTTAGTCTCATTTGTTACATTTCGGCCCTTTATGCGAAGTAAGCTCGCAAATTTGATTGCGTGTCTTGTGCGGTGTAAGGAAATGCTACAATGACTGACGAGTAAGAACATACATCCAAAGTTTTAATAACATCGCCGCCTCGATGTAATAATAACAATGTTGTGAATAAGACTTCCCTTTTTTTGGGGGATTGTCTTCCTGTCGGGTTAACAAGGTAAATATGGCTGTGGTAAACACGGGTGGCCCAACTAGCTAACGCGTCACGTTAGTGAGCGAGCGCCAGCGAACTGAAACGTAAAAATATCCGTGTTCACGTGATGACGTCATCGCAACTTTCGTGAAGCACGTAACAGATTAGGACATTTAAGGTGGATTGACAAAACAGTACGACTAAATATTAATTTTTTGAGTTTATTTAATGTAGTAACAACGCCAGTATGTGTTGCTCCATTGATGGTTAGATTGAATTAATATATTACATCTCCACCAAATGGAATATACTCGAGTCACGGTGTAAACGCACCTGAAATTGAGGCGATGCCCTGCAAGGAACCAGAATTTTGTCCCTTAATTGCGGGCAATTCACAAAATCGAGAAACACTAAATCGGGTGATACAATACATTATTTATATGGAGCTTTGGTCGGGGCCGCAAAAAAACCGCCTTAAATGCAGGGAAACCTTAAATGGGAGAACCTTAAATCGGGATTCCACTGTATATATATGATATATCATGTGTAAGAAGATATATTACATATATATATATATATATATATATATATATATATATATATAAATACTACGGAAGAGGAAAGGTAAGTAAGGATATTTAGGGCAACTAGGTGTTGAAGGAAACCCAGTGAACACTTACTGGAAGTAGAGCCGCTGGGGTGTTGGAGAGACACATTTGTAGAGGTTAGAGCTTTCGGGATGATCCCTTCGTCAGCACAAGAGAGACACAACTGATATGGCAGTGACACTGGGGTGAAGGTGTGAGGGTGGAAGGGAAGGGAGCGTGGAAAGGTCGGGGATTGGAGGATGTAGAAGGGGAGAGGGGAAAGAGAGGGTGGAAAGAAGGAAATATTAACGGATATTGAGGCCGGGAGGAGAGAAAGAGTTTAAGATTAGGATATGGGCCAGTTCCCATTGACGGAGTTGGGGGGCGGAAGCGTCGTCCAGGAGGGCGCGGATGGCCCTCACCGTGAAACAAACATTGAAACTGAGATTGTGGTTATTCGCATGCACGGCCACGGGTAGCTGTCGTTTAAGACTAACGCTGTTGCGATGGCCGTTCATGCGTCTCTCCAACACCCCAGCGGCTCTACTTCCGGTAAGTGTTCACTGGGTTTCCTTCAACACCTAGTTGCCCTAAATATATATATATATATATATATCCAAAAGTTTGTATGCTTCATTATGCATGGCCAAACTATAAGACCTAAGACAACCAAATTTTCTATGGTTCTTACTGGCATCTTAACTTAGTGAATGGTCATGGTTTGGTCAACCGGGGTTTGGCAGTGCCGACATTATAGGGGATTAATTTTTCCCATACAATAGGTAATATGTAAAAATAATCGTAATGTTCATGGTTGTGAATTTCTGGGATTTTCCAATCCACTTTCCACACTGTTACCTTTGAATATATCTGGAAAAAATAAAGATCTTTCAATATCCATACTTAAAAATTTCTTTCATAATTGACACAATTTCCACTACCTTTACTTTAACAGGCAGATTCCAAAGTGGCATGTTTAAATTGTTAGTTTAATAAGTGCTTTAATAAACTGAGATTACGTAGAAATTGTCAGAATCGTCATTCAGAAACCAATATACATGGCAAATGCTAATTTTCTTAGTCCTCTTCAGCAATATCCATTTCATTATAGCCTCAAAAATTTTCAAAGAATATGATAGTTACACATGTAACTTTAGAATCAGAATTAAGACAGTATTTAAGGTGCAGACTACCATGAAATAAAGCACATTTTTGTTTATTATTATAAGTAAATGTTTAAATAACATTACGTGCAGTTTTGTTTATTTTCATATCTACTACACTACAAAACTTAATATTTTGAAGAAACTGACTCAGATTAGCTTAAGGGTTATGTAATCCGGCTCTGGCCATTTCCCAAGCTTGCTGGATTAGAGAGGTTTGACTGTACAGGCAACTCCCGAGTCTCAATTGTTCAAGTCTCGATTAATTCGAGATTTCGATCTCGCCGATCGATAATATACGCGAAATAATCTTCGCGTAGTTATTGGTTCCGACCAAACGCGAGGTTTAGTTTTGGTGTAGATGTAGTTAAATCTGCTCTTATTGTTTGAATTTGTGTGGTTTCACTCTTTTTTCTGTTAATCTTTTATTTAAATTTATTTACTTTATTGATTTATTTATAAATTTATCACTTGACATGGCATCAAAAAGGAAATGTAATAGTGATAATGTATTTATTATTAAAAGGCTTCTCCACTGCTTAGCGGTTGCCTTGTACTCCCAATCGCCACAGTTGTCGCTCCTCCCACTGGCCATCTCTCAGGTTGCGTGCTCTCATTGCTTCTTCCATCTGTCTTCGCCAGGTGATGCGCGGGCGTCCTCGCTTCCTACGTCCTGGGGGTGACCAGTCGAATACTCGCTTCGGCCATCTCTCCTGCGACATTCTCCGCAAATGTCCATACCATTGAAGTGATCTGCACTCCAAACGGTCGAGGATAGTCTCTTCTGCTTCCATCTCTCGCCGAATCACGTCATTCCTTACCTGTTGTAATCGTGGTACATGCATGCTACGCCTCAGGCCATCCATCTCTACTGCATTAATGCGTTTCTTTAACCTCTCCGTGAGAGTCCATCCCTCTCCTCCATATGTCATTATACTTTCCACAATGACCCGCTTTTACCATCCCTGCAGTAAGGACAATGTTCCCCTCCAATCACCAGGTACTCTGTCTTTGAGAGATTTATCTTCAGACCAATCTTCTCATATGCCTCTATTAGCTTATGGAACATATATTCCACGTCATCCTCGTCCTGTGCAATAATTACCTGGTCATCTGCAAAAATCAGAGAGTGAATAACATCATCCCCAACCTGGACACCCATTTTACCATATGACAAGTTCCACTTCTCTACAACCCCTTCCAAGTATACCTTGAATAAAGTAGGTGACATGGCGCAACCCTGCCTCAAACCCTTTGATGTTGAAAATTCCTTATATATCCACTTTCCTTGTTACTACTGCTCGACCTCCCTTATACATTCTCTGTATAAGAGTGATAATGTAGGGGAATCAAATAAAAGAGGGCATAAGATTCATAGTTATGAATTGAAATTAGAAATTTTAAAGCGTATTGATAAAGGTGAAAGCCAAACTGGAATCGCACGATCGTTGGGAATGTCTTTTAATTGTTAGCACTTATGTGAAACAGAAGGAGAAAATTCTAGAAGATGTGGTAAATTCACGTAATTTGATGACAACAATAAACAGTCCTAGGCGTGGTGTTGTGATTCCTAAAATGGAAAAACTGAAAACTTTGGGTAGATGATCAGTGTCAGAAACACATACTGAAAGCCATACTGAAATCGCACATTTGTTAGGAATGTGTCAACTATTAGCACTTATGTGAAACAGAAGGAGAAAATTATAGAACGTGATAAATTCAGGTAATTTGATAACAACAATAAACAGTTCCCCACCCAATAGCTCCTCTTCTTCCAACTAAAATCTTCCAACTTCTCAATTAATAAACCAAGTCCAGAAAGGAAATTGAAAAAGATTTAAGGTATGAAAATATTTTTAATTTTGTTTCTTTATTCTTAAGTTATTTTGTGCATTTTTAATAACTTTTATATTAATTTCGCTGCGATAAATAGTTGTATGTATAGATAGATGTACACAGGTTTGTTATCCAACTCGCGCGATCCGGACTGGGCTGTCTGTAAAGCATATTGCATACATCTATCTTTTAAGTTCGAAGTTTGTTTATTCAAATACACCATTGTTTTAGCATTTATTATTATATAGTAGATGAAAACAACATTAACCAGACTATAAAAGGCTGATAATTATACCTTTCTGTAGGTGTTTAAATCAGCTATTTCTACATCTCTAAGTGCCACTTATATTCCAACCATTGTCCTATGCCTCTTTGGTAAACAAGAAACTGATCCAAGTAGCAGCATCATAATAGTTGTTTATTGCAACACTGTTGTATTAATTGAATTGTGGCACACTACATGCAAACTTTAAGATCATGCTATAGTTTTTCCTCTATTTTGTCTGGATTTTGGCTATTGATATACAGGCAGTCCTCGACATCCATACATTCCACATCCCTACAATTTGTTCTTTCGTACATTATAAATTCTCCCCCCTAAACCACCTTTCGTACTCCGAATTTGGACATCAGCTGACAAACAAACATTTCCAGCTATCGCATAATGGAACTGTCTATCAGCCAAGCCAACACTTTTAATAAATTACCAAATTAAAGTATGCTATGTAATAATATACATATTATATGTAATGTAAGATTTGTGTGTAATGTTTTTAAATATTGTACTGAAATTTGACAAGATTAATACCACTGTAAAGTCGGTTAATGATCAATAAATTATTATTATTATTCAGTCTCGGCAACGTTACCATCTTTGTTTGTACGTACAGCAGTGTTTCTTTATTTATGCATTTTACACCTATTATTTTATAAACATGAGTGAGAAATGGAAAACAGCAAGTGCTAATACAAGTGAAAAGAAACGTAGGACTCATAAACTGAACACGATTGAGACAAAGATGGAAATAATTAGGCATGATGAAAGCGGCGAATCTTTAGCTTCAATCAGACCCTCATTGGACTTAAGCTGGTCGAGTATGTGTTCAGTTGTGAAGGAGAAGAATGAAAATATAATAATACAATATGTACTATGGCGTTCTGTATAAACACCACATTTTTTTAAAGAGCAAGGAACTGATCTACACACGCTTCGATGACGTTGGCATTATCCCGTTAGCGGACCGTGAAACAATTTGAGACATAATGATTGTTCAGTTGCTTGGCTTTCTCGCGAATGACAAGTGAACTCATTGTCAGCGAGATTTTCTTGCAAGTTTGGGTCTCGATTCACAGGTTTAAAGCCTTCTCTGTCTTCTCTACATACGGATTCCTAAGTACAAAAGACACTTTTGTACTCGTTGAAGTACTACCACTTGCAACCACTAGCTCTAATCGCTTCTTCACTTTCCTTATCGATTTTATTGTGGACTCGGTCACACCATAATTAGAGTTTTTATAATATTTTTTGGCTCTCTGGGAACGGAACCCCCCCCATATAACATGCAAATCTATGTTCGACATCTGTACATTCGACTTCCGTACACGTTTTCAGGAACAAGTTATGTATGAATGTCGAGGACTGCCTGTAGTCAGATGAATGAATCCATGCCTCATCAGTGAAAAAGGTTACATCCAAAACATCAGCTTCATTATCAGTAATAAAGTGTCGAAACCACTGGCAGTATTCCACACGCTTTTTGTGGTAGTTTTCTTTAAGTTCATGCACAGCTGTTACTTTGTACAGATGAAGGTGTAGGCATTTTTTCATTGCTTTTTGTTTAGAGGTACCCAAGGTGCCAGGTAGCCTGCGTGTGATTTGTGAGGGCTCTTTAATACACTTGCTGAAATGCCATTAAGTTTCTCCTCCAGTACATGCAATTTGTAGAGGCACATATGGAGTTTATAGATGTCCTGTACTTGGGAATGATGAAACAGAAAGGAAGGTGAATTTTCATTGCATATAAATAAATATTTGAGGTCTTAAAACAAACATAGATTGAAATTAACAGATGAGGCCGAGACTTTATGGAATTTCATGATAATCGGGAAAATATTGTGTTGTTGAAATAAAACAAAAATCTCATAACACACTTTAAAAAATCGGTACGACATACATTATACAAACTTTCTCATATATGGGTACTATGCGTCATTTAGTTATGTTTAGAAAATGAAAATCATATGAGCCTGTTTTTAGAAAATCCAATTTTTGTTAAAGTTGCCCAAGAATGAACTAGCCTTATATTCATTCATTGAGAAAAATGAAATATGCAGTATTATTGTAGATGTATACTCAAGTAACTGTACGAAATTTGATCAAAATCGTTAGGGCCGTTTTTGAGAAAATCGAATTGTTGTTAAAGTTGCCTAGAATAAACTAGCTTTATGTTAATTTTTTGAGAAATATGAACTACACAGTATTATTGAAGACATAAACTCAAGTAACTGTACGAAATTTTATAAAAATCATTAGCAGTTTTTGAGAAAATCCAATTGTTGTTAAAGTTGCCTAGAATAAACTAGCCTTATATTCATTTGTTGAGAAATATGAACTATACAGTATTATTGAAGACGTAAACTCAAGTAACTGTACGAAATTTGATCAAAATCGTTAGACTCGTTTTTGAGAAAATCAGATTGTTGTTAAAAATGCATAGAACAAACTACTCAAACTACTTGCTGTAACAATAGTTTCTCGATACTTCGTATGAGAAAGTAAAAATACATGTTGTGGAAAAAAGTATTAGTATTTTTACTTTCTCATACGAAGTATCGAGAAAGTATTGTTTTCGCGAAAAAATTCGACCTCGAGATTTTTATGGAAACATACGTTTTAGGTGTCGCTGAATCCAAAAAAGTGGTTTTCGCAATGCCGTCTGTCCGTCCGTCCGTCTGTCTGTCTGTTACTGGCTCTGGAGCCTAGACGGTAGAACGAAAATGAATGAAATCTCGTACTTGGGCATTTTATCATACTGAGCAGAGTATACGTAGAAATGGTTGACATTGATCAATGATTAAGAGTAGTTTATTCTACGCATTTTTAACAACAATCCGATTTTCTCAAAAACGGCTCTAATGATTTTGATAAAATTTCATACAATTACTTGAGTTTACGTCTTCAATAATACTGTATAGTTCATATTTCTCAAAAAATTAATATAAGGCTAGTTTATTCTAGGCAACTTTAACAATTGGATTTTCTAAAAACAGGCTCATACGATTTTCATTTTCTAAAGATAACTAAACGACACATTAGTATATGACAAAGTTTGTACAACGTATGTTGTACCAATTTTTTAAAACTGTTGTGAGATTTTAGTTTTCTTTCAACGATGCCATATTTTCCAGAATAACATATATTGTTCATTGTAAGACAGGTTATATAAAAGAGCAATTAGTTGGCGAGCTGAACTCCTCAAGCCCGTGACCCAAGTACATATGTTTAAGTTATCTCTGCTATGTTAAGTATAAAAACCTGTAAACTGATGGATGATTTGGGATTTGCTGAAAGGTCGTATATCATTGGTCAGTTGTGGCACAAGTAGTTTCATGAATGACTATTTGATGGAAAGAGAATCATGGTTTATTCGACATGCATTTGGCAAGTGCATACTGGTGCTACCTCCCCTGTTCATCACAGCACCAGCAAACCTGCAAAAAAAACCTCCACTACACTTGCCTAACTGCTCATGGGTTGGCCAAAAAGTTCATGCATACCCATGGTCCTCAGATGGTTGAGAACACTTAATTTGATTTACCCAGTACCTCTACAATCTCGATTGATGTCTGCCGTGGATTGGTTACGATTACAGTGCGAGTTTGTCAATAATGGAAGGGCATCCAGAGTATTGTTCATATTCCAAGCTTAAATTACGCTCATGGAATCTCTTGAACCACTTTTGACAGGTTTGAATAGCTACAGCACCTTCTCCATACACTTCACAAATGTTTTTTATTGAATTACCACCTTGCTTATACTAATGCAAATGCACTTGAGTTTCACCCATATTATCCTTTCGGAAAACTTTCTGATTACTTTTATAATCCCAAATTCTGTTTTCACATGTTCTTTACAATGTTTACTTGTTGAGTGACTGTTTTGGCATTTACATTGTCTATTTTTGTAATGAAACACCCAACTGCTACCTAATAAAATACACACTAACTTTTTGGCCAACCCAATAAATGCTTGCATATATTCTTCTATATCATGAAATTATTATAAGTTATGATAGTCTTTTCCAAAAGTAATTTTAAACATTTCTGCAGATTTCATTTACTTGATGTATTTCTATATACCAAACTGAGCTAAGAGTATTAAGTGTATAAATTTTTTCATAGGCAATATATATTTTTGTGTTATGTATTTGTTACTGATTATCAAAAACTATTAGTGTTAATCAAGTAATCGTAGGAATTTTTTAAATGTTTTGATTTGTTGAAAATTGTATCTTCAACGTACCTTGATTTTATTTTATTTTTCAATTTCAGGGTCTATCATTCAGTCCAGGCCATCGAGAAATCCTTTGAGGAAATTTGTGGAGATTTTACACAAGCATTAACTCCAGGTATGTTGGATGGTGCTCACAATTTATCCTATGAAGAAATCAGTGCAGGTAATTCTTAAATCCAGTCTTCATAACTCACCAATGGACCTTTGTGTAAATTCAAAAATCTTCTAATATATACACATACATTGTAATTCCACCTTCAGGTAGGTTTTCTGGTGCACACCACCAAATCCAAAGCCTTTCTCTTAAAGTTCTCATACCCAATTCCTTAATGCATCTAATATAACTTTCCTCTTCCTACCTCTCTGCCTCTTTCCTAACATTCTTCCTTATATCACTTGTCGTCTGCATATCTAACCGATTTAGCCAACTTTTATCTCTTCCCATGCATCCTTTATCATTTCTTTGGCAAAAATAATAAACAGTGCTGGTGAGAGTGATAATTAACCCTTTTTAATTATCATCATGACTTTCCGATCAAAGAAGTTAAACCATTTTCACAAACTCTCCATCCAAATACAGACCATCGCTGCCGACATTAAATTCCTCAAAGACTGTCAAAAACAAAATGTCTTCCCTAAATTCACTAACAAACTTCCTAACACCACAAATCACATAGCATCCAAAGCCATTCTCTTAACAAAACAAAAATAGAGTGAACTCGAAGTCAGAAAATGTGCCCCCCTGGAAATAGAAGCATACGATTTACACCTTAAACTTAGCAAAAATTTATCAGGATTTGAATGGTCAATCTGGGACCAATACATGAACCAAATACACTCCATCATACAACGGAAAATGTCAAACAAAACAGTAAAACTCATTTCACTAAACAACAGATCACAAAGAGACAGACAACATGCAACCAAACCACACAACAATAATATAACCAACCTTTCAGGTAGAACTTTCACCAATGCCAAAATGACATTACTGGAAAAAGGCCTGAACTACACCCTTTCTTATAAAAAACCCCCGACAGAAGACCTAGTCGCAGACATTGAATCGTCTATTCAATCACTACCCGAAAACAAAAAATATAATTAGAAACACCACCCTTGCACAAATAAAAGAGAATCTTTCCAAAACTTCCCAAGAAAAGCACCACACTTATCAGGACTACAACACCATAAAAACACTTAAAAACAAAGACTCTTTATTTAAAATCAGAGAAAGGTAATTCAGTAGTCACCTTGGAAAAACAACAATACTACGAAAAAGTCAAAAAAATGCTAGAAGAGGGACCTTATACCAAAACCCCCACAAATCCCCTAAACAAGATGATCATAGGTACAAAAAACACCCTCAAAACTCGCACCTCAATTATTACAAAAAACTCTAGGTCAACTAAACATCTCCAACCCTACAATCCCAAGGATGTACTGTCTCTCAAAACTACATGAAAAAGACATCCCACTCAGACCTATCATTTCTGCTATAAACTCTCCAACATACAAAATATCTCAATGGCTAAATAAACAATACAAACAATGGCCCCTTATGCAGACATCAAACATTAAGAACAACATCCACTTCATCAACCAAATTAAAGATTTAAACCTCATTGACCACGAGATTTTAGTCTCCTTCGATGTCGTTTCCCTTTTTCCTAATGCTCCAATAGAAGAAACCATGAAATTTCTAGAAACTTGGCTGAAGGAGCAAAACCTACCCCAAGAAACCCCCTCTCTCCATTCCTAGCTAACCTTTTCATGACTAATTTTGAACAACAATATAAAGACACCTTCACCTACTTCCCAAAAACATGGTTCAGATACGTTGATGACATTTTTACCATCATCGACATGTCAGAAAACAACATGACCGATTTCTTAGAAAATCTAAACACCATAAAATTTACAAATGAGGAAGAAAAAGACAAGAGCCTTCCCTTCCTTTATCTACTAGTAAAAAGACAAGACAACACTATAATTTAACATACAGGCAGTCCTCAACATCCGTACAATTTGCTCTTTCGTACAGTATAAATTCTCCCCCCTAAACCACCTTTCGTACTCCGAATTTGGACATCAGCTGACAAACAAACATTTCCAGCTATCGCATAATGGAACTGTCTTATCAGCCAAGCCAACACTTTTAATAAATTACCAAATTAAAGTATGCTATGTAATAATATACATATTATATGTAATGTAAGATTTGTGTGTAATGTTTTTAAATATTGTACTGAAATTTGACAAGATTAATACCACTGTAAAGTCGGTTAATGATCAATAAATTATTATTATTATTCAGTCTCGGCAACGTTACCATCTTTGTTTGTACGTACAGCAGTGTTTCTTTATTTATGCATTTTACACCTATTATTTTATAAACATGAGTGAGAAATGGAAAACAGCAAGTGCTAATACAAGTGAAAAGAAACGTAGGACTCATAAACTGAACACGATTGAGACAAAGATGGAAATAATTAGGCATGATGAAAGCGGCAAATCTTTAGCTTCAATCAGACCCTCATTGGACTTAAGCTGGTCGAGTATGTGTTCAGTTGTGAAGGAGAAGAATGAAAATATAATAATACAATATGTACTATGGCGTTCTGTATAAACACCACATTTTTTTAAAGAGCAAGGAACTGATCTACACACGCTTCGATGACGTTGGCATTATCCCGTTAGCGGACCGTGAAACAATTTGAGACATAATGATTGTTCAGTTGCTTGGCTTTCTCGCGAATGACAAGTGAACTCATTGTCAGCGAGATTTTCTTGCAAGTTTGGGTCTCGATTCACAGGTTTAAAGCCATCTCTGTCTTCTCTACATATGGATTCCTAAGTACAAAAGACACTTTTGTACTCGTTGAAGTACTACCACTTGCAACCACTAGCTCTAATCGCTTCTTCACTTTCCTTATCGATTTTATTGTGGACTCGGTCACACCAAGTAATTTACCAACTGATGAAGCAGATTCATTATGCGCAAGCCTAGCTAAAACTTCAATTTTCTTCTCCAAACTCATCACTTTTTTCGCCCTTTTTACCGACTTTTCGTTCATTTCAATCATCACTCTCTTTGGGCCATGATTAGGCAATATTACAAAAAAACTATGAAAATAGCAAAATGCTTTAATGAAAAAAACTCGCACTTTCATACGTTATATGTTGACACCCCTAAACTGCCTTCCGTACGCCGAATTTGGAATTTCGTGTGTCAGCGAAATGAACGAATATTTCGAGTGCTGCTGGTTGCCAGCCACCAGGCCACCAGTTTCTGCTGTGTTGCCGTCTTTGTCTGTATAGCAGTGTTTATTTGTTCAATTATTGAAATATTTTATTGCATTTTGCCATATCTCTCTATATTATAAAATCGACGATTTGGTCTAAAAAGGCCCCTGCTCAAAAAACTAAGCATTTATACCATAATTAGAATTTTTATAATATTTTTTGACTCTCTGGGAATGGAACCCCTCCTCCTCCTATAACATGCAAATCTATTTTCGACATCTGTACATTCAACTTCCGTACACGTTTTCAGGAACGCATTATGTATGAATGTCGAGGACTGCCTGTATACTGAAAACCTACACAGACAGACAAATACATACCTAATGATTCCCACCATAACATTTCACATAAGTTAGCAGCTTTCCATTCCATGATACGCGGACTCCTACATATACCACTTTCCAAAACAGATTTTTAAAATGAACTTACATAAAAAACGTTGCAACACTGAATGGCCATGACTCAAACATAATTCAAAATATACTATGAAAATGCAAGCACAAACTCCAACTCAAAACACACATAACCCTCACAAACACTTCTTCCACTAAATCAAAATACATTAAAATTCCTTTGAACCCTAAGAATCACAAACAAACTTCGCAACATATTCTCCAAACACGATCTTAAAACTGTACAAGTCAACCACAATAAACTCGCCAACCTCCTCCACAATCCAGAAGACACAATATAATTTTTACAGAAATCAGGCATATATGTAATATATTGCGGAAAATGTGAAAAAGTATACATAGGACAGACAAAACGTAAATTGGAAACACGATTCAAAGAACACGTTGCACATTTTAAACACAATGGGTTTAATACTTCAAGTGTAGCAACACACACACAAGAATGCAACCATCCTATCACCGTTGAAAATTTAACACTTTTAAAATCGGTACATAATGAAAACAAACTAGACGCCTATGAAAGCATGCTTATTGAAAAACATAAACACACTGTTATGAATAACGACCGTGGCACTCTCCTCCATTCATCCTCTACAGTTTAAAGGTCGATTTATACTATCCGGACAGACGCAGGCCGTATCCGTATCGGCACCGATCAGACAAACTTTATTAGCGGCGGTTATGTTGAAGTGTTTATACTATTCGTAGTGTAACAGCGCAGACATGTGACGGAACTGACCCGGCCTTCCAGTATTCTCACGAAGAATGTTTTGTTTGATACGATACGTGTCTGAACCTGTCTGAATGTGTCTGTGATGACACATGCAGACAGTATACATTAGTTTCCACTCGGTAGTGGCACGATCAGGTTGTATGTTATTAAAGTTGTTGCATATTATTAAAGTATATCATGGACTGCGAAAAATTAATTGAAACTGTTAGGGAGTACACGTTTATATACGACCCAAAAGTTAAAAGATATAGTGATATTGATAAAAAAGATACAGCATGTAAGGAAATTGGGGAAATACTAAATCAACCTGATAAGTACAGTATATATTTTTAATTTTCAGTTTTCTAAATTATTACAAATCATATTATATTATCACTATGATGTAAATAATCTTCACAAAGTTTTTCAAAATATTACTGAACTTTATCAAATACTGTTTTTATTTATTAACTGAATAAAATAGTTTGTATGCAATAATTTCCAATTTTTGGCTAAACTATAAATTCGGTAACCATTCAACACTTTCGGATGGACTATTTAAATACAATTTGAAAGTATCTCTAATATGAAATGCAGTAGCGCTGCTACTACCACCTTGTGCAGGAAGATTCTGTAAATTTGTTGCCAATGATTCACGGGGTACATCAGAACTTCGATATGAAGAATGTACGTAGTCAGTATCACTTTATCGACATTTTCTGGTTTTAACTGAATTCTTCTATTGTAAATTCTAAATTTTTGAGCCTAAATTCCAAAGTCGTTTTCCGATACCTGTCTGGCACATGAGTGCCGATAGTTGAAATGTCTTTTTGTAGTGTTGCCAAAACTGTAAAACAGTTCTCGCCATACAATAGAGCCATAGCAAAAGCAAGAATGTTTTCTGTCATTTCAGAACTGGAAGTGGAGTACAAAAGAGGAAATCAGGGGGTAACACCTATGCCATCAGCGTCGCCATATTCTGCTCTTTCAGCTGATTCACAACAATCAGCAGCATCAGAAATGGCACAGTGTTCTTACTCTACTCCAGCTACCACTCGCACTACCTCCCATGTTTTATTAGCAGTTTGGCGAAGAATATAACGTTTAATTTATTTCAAAGCATTATTTCTTTCTTCTTACTCCTGCCATGAAGACGGTCTGTCTCCATGCATTTCTTTATTTATATTGTACTATTTTGACAAACATATTTCTAATGTATAAAAGAATGTTTACCTTAATTCCACTGAAAGTTTTTCATTACTTCATTTAAATTGTATTATTTTGATCTACATCTTACTTTGATTAGCATGTATCATTTATGAATAAATGAAAAATTCTTACCTTAAACATACTGATAGTTTTTCCTTCGAACCAATAGCTTCCTTGAAAGTAGTGTTCTGTTTTCTTATAGTATTTTCAATTTTTCCCAGGAGAATTTCGAATTTCGCTATCCGATTTAAAATGTGAGCATTCACAGTGCAAGGATAAGCTGATTAATTTATTGGAATCATCTATGACTTTTATTTCATGTTGATTATTAAATAGGGTGACCTTATTCCAACGAGGTGATAATGGGACTTTTCCCATCAATGTAAGAAAAAACGGGACAAAATTTTTGCATGATTTTTTTAATGGTGGATCTGTCACTATCACGATCTATAGCGAAAAAGGCAAATACAAACTTTTCTTACAGTCTGGAGCATGCCAGACTAGGACAAAGCTCACAATCAAAATAGAATCTCACTCATTGTCGAAACTCGAAGGGAATAAGTTAGGTTAAACCCAGGAAGAATTTATACGCGGAGACCAGGTTTGACACCTCAAAATTTATCAATGACCGTGAGGTTTCCTAACCTGACAATTGCGACTGTAATTAACATTTGTTGTTTGTTTGATAACCTCCATGTATCCAAGAATCCTACATTTCTACTAGGAATATCAGTTTTATGTACTACATTTTATTTGTGATGTGCTTCAAAACAGTACAAAATGGCTTTTTTTATAAAAAAGCAGGACTCTCCTGGCGGAAATGGGACGTTTTGTCATCCTACTATTAACCCTTTCCCCTCGTATGTCGGGGGAGCCCCGACATTGTGATTTTCCCATTCCGCTCGCATTTTGGGGCTCCCCCAACATCATCGTTTCTTTCAATGTGCACATTTTCCTCACCAGAAATCTTCATGCAATTGATACTCTACCCTTCTGCAATACTTTGTATATCTATGCAACTAAGTATCATCTTTCTATTGTGAGAATATAAATTTTGAGAGCACTTTGAAGAAAGCAGTTCAGTTGTCCGCTCACTGTTGGAAAAGACGCTGGCAACAATATCTCGTCCTAATTCACGAGAGGATCGTATAAATCACAGTATTTTTGCCTCTGTTTTAGTGGTGTTCTAGTCCAGTGTAGATATTCTGCTACTATAATTACTCATTGATTGCAGCAAATATTTCCAAAGTTTAGCTATGCACTGTCAATAGCATTTTTCTTGTGTTTCTGAAAAACAATTCCATAAATCTTTATTATTTTGAAAATTTTGAATTAATTTTACGACACCTTCAATAATATTATCTTTTTATGTTGATGGCAGAATGATGAGTCATATTACGGATGAAGATAAAAATGTCTGATTTTTAATTACAACCTATGGGGAATAAGGAGCAATATTTATTCGAGAGGAAAGGGTTAAATAAGTAAAAGGGAGTTGGTTATGATGGCAAGCAAAAAGACATGCAAAGGTACAAGACAACGCTTGCGTGACACATTTTTGTTGTAATAATCTGCACTTGCTGTATCCATAGACAAAACTAGGGGTGGACTGAGGAGGGCTTAAGCTCTTAGGTACTCCCTGGTCAGAATCAAGTTTGTTGCATATGTTTTGTTTATCAACTTTGTTCAAGTTGTCAAAAGCAATGCAGCGTTTGTTCCAAAATGTGTATTAAATTGATTTGAAATTTGTAGTCATCTTCAATAGCAAATGTCTGATTTTGTTTGTTTTTCCATTTTCAACTTTATGGTATTTTGCCTTTTCACTTTTAGAAAACTCATAATTCATAACAGAATCAATTAACTACTTAAAAATTGATGTATTTGAAAAAACAAAATGTCTATCTGATATTATGCCAAAATTGCTTTAAAAATAACTGAATACAGGCGACTCCCGAGATTCGACAAATTTAAGAATTCGACACAGCCAATCGAATTGGGAGCTAGTTTATGTGGAGTAATATTCATCCCAACCAGCCACGCGAGGTTTAGTTTCAGTGTAGACATAGTTATTTCTGCTCTAATTGTTTGAATTTTTGCTGATTTCACTCTTTTTTCTGTTAATCTTTTATTTAAATTTATTTATTTTATTGATTTATTTATAAATTTATCACTTGACTTGATATCTAAAAGGAAATGTAATAGTGATAATGCAAGTGAATCAAATAAAAGAGTGTCGTTCAACTATTAGCACTTATGTGAAACAGAAGGAGAAAATTCTAGAACGTGATAAATTCATGTAATTTGATGGCTGGTTTGACAGATTTAAGAGAAGGGCAGGTTTGCACAACGTTAAATTAACTGGCGAGGCTGCAAGTTATTTTGTGCTTTTTAATAAGTTTTATATTAATTTCGCTGCAATATATAGTTGTATGTATAGATAGATGTATGCAGGGATATGCTGCAGACAGCCTGGTCCAGCTCATTCGAGTCAAGATGTGGGAACGTATCCCCCGATTATAACATGCAAGTCTATGGAAAAACAGCATTTGACATTCAACAATTCGAGATTCAACCACGTTTTCAGGAATGCATTCCTGTCGAATCTCAGGAGTCATCTGTATTGCAAAATTAATAAGATGGAAATAAAATAGCATAAATTCCAGGAAAATGCAAGTTCTGAAACTGTAACTGTGAGGTTTTACTATATTTTGCATTGCAAATTTTGTCAGTTTTTAAATTTTCCTTCATTTTAAACAACAATTTGGACCTGGTAAACATTTAAATGTAAAAAGGGTCATTCTAAACATTATTATTATTTTTTTGTTTTATAATATAAATTTTTCAGTGCTTTTGGGACATAGTGGCTGCCAGTCAAGGTCGCCTGATAGTTCCAGTCGATTGGATTGTCATTCCCCATCCAGCAGAAAGAGATCAAATCGGAAGAAGAGATCAAGTTGTTCGAGGCAGAGCAAGTCAAGATCCCCAGAAAAGAGGAAAAGATCAAGATCTAGAGAAAAGAAAAGATCAAGATCCAGAGAAAAGAAAAGATCAAGATCTAAAGAGATTAAAAGATCAAGATCTAGCGAGATTAAAAGATCAAGATCTAAAGAGAAGAAAAGGCCAAGATCTAGATCTAGAGAAAAGAAAAGATCAAGATCCAGAGAAAAGAAAAGATCAAGATCCAGAGAAAAGAAAAGATCAAGATCCAGAGAAAAGAAAAGATCAAGATCTAAAGAGATTAAAAGATCAAGATCTAAAGAGATTAAAAGATCAAGATCTAAAGAGATTAAAAGATCAAGATCTAAAGAGAAGAAAAGGCCAAGATCTAGAGATAAAAAAAGACCAAGATCTAAAGAGATTAAAAGATCAAGATCTAGAGGGAGAAATAGATCAAGATCTAGAGAGAGAAGAAGATTGAAATCACAAGATTGTAGAAGGTCAAGATCACATGAACGGAAGAGATTGCTTTCTAAGAAAACGGAAGAAGTAAACATTACAGCAGAGGAAATCGCTGACAATCAAACAGACTAAGATAGTAATCGAAAGAATACATCTGCTAGCAAAGATATTTAAGGTCACGCAATAGTCCTTTCCATGTGGATTTTATTAATTGTACCATTAAATTGTGGAACTTAAGGACTTCTTACTTTTTACAAAATTTTAATTTTTTTCTGCTTTTCACAATTTATAAATGTTTGATGTTTTTGTAAATTCCCAATTTATGACTTAAAATAATCCTCTCTGGTTTTAAATGAATGAAAAACTTTGTTGTGATTGTGGTAGCATTTTCAGTGTAATGTTTTTCCAATAATATATGGTTTTATGTTTTTTATTATTGGGAACTTATTTTTGTTGTTTTCATAATAAATAATGGTTTCTATCTGCCTCTTCATAAAGAATATATGAACAGCTGACAAAAGTTAATAAAGGCCTTTCAATACCTTAAACCAGCAGTTCTCAATCCTTTTTTCGTCACAACACACCTGACGGTCAATGCTCACGCAGGAGTCATGTTTAATAAGGAATAGTTTAAGCCTAGTCATTGTTTTATTATTAAAAATGATGCGAGAGAGAGAGACAATATTTACTTTACTTTTTACCAGTTATTGAAATTTTTGGGAAGACACTTCCCGGCTCTTTGCGACACAGCATTTGAGAACTGCTTCCTTAAATACTGGATGGAATAAAAGCAAAGTTGTTGCCATTCATAAGTTAGAAATTCTAGTGCAGGCACAAATTATAGTAAAATTTTATTGGGAAATGTGAAACAGGTGAAAAGAATCTGCTATGACCGGGAATCAAACCCGGGTCTTCCACTTGCCAGGCAGATATTCTACCACTGAACTACTGTAGCAGATTAATTCTGTTTTGAAACAGGAATATTTTCTTAGGTTGCGACTGGGCTAGCTATGTTAGTATCAACCAGCCACAGCAGATGTCCTCAATGAGATATATCGAAGAAAACCCCAACTCTCTCAAATGGTGAAATACCTGTTATAAATTGATGGAATTAATGATCTGAAGATCCTTATGCGACAGGCATAAGCTGGGATGATGAGAAATGTGGAAACGTGAAAAAAATTGCTATGGCCGGGAATTGAATCCAGGTCTTCCATTTGCCCGGTCCCAACCGAAGAAGATACATATTTCCGTTCTGAAACAGGAGAATTTACCTGGTATGGTAGTTCACTGGTAGAATATCTGCCCAGCATCATTACAGTTTATGCCTGTCGCATAAGAATCTTCGGATCATTCATTCATCAATTTGTGGTGTTAAATTTATTAGGATGGTAAAGATGCCTTGAAATATTCTGATACCATCAGATTCTAATTTGAATGGAAAATAAAATTTCTGCTGCTTGCTTCAAATTGTCGCTTATTGTTAGTCACACACAATAAAGAATTAATTGGAATTTGCTGGTAAATCTCATGAAATATCAAATTTCTTTATACTGTTTACAGTAAATGTTAAACATTACTTAGGACGTAATTTATTATAATATGTTGATATTCAAACGAGTATTTCATATTAAAATCATAACCATGGTTTTGATGGCAAATGACAAAAAATTATATCATGAAAATTATTTTTTTAAGTTTTAAATTTTTTCTGTTGAATATAAATGTATTGTTTTAATTCATAGCAACAGAAGAACAATTGAGCTTAAAATACTATAAACTGACCTCGATATCTTTAAGCAAACTTCTCTATTACTATAATAATATGAAGTTTAAACACTAAAAGGGTTCTGCACGTGGCAAAATTGTCAATACCTTGGCAAAGTAAAATTTTAACGCATTATCAAGGCAAAAACAAAAAGCTTGGAAGAAAATGACAAACGACGAACATTTTTATGAATTTTTATCTTAAAACGCTAAATATAGTTGCTCTGAATCTAATCATTATTAGACGAATATTCTAACAAGTTAGGAAAGTGTACAACATATCACAAATGGGCGCGTTTTGTGCAATGGAGTATTAGAAAGCAATTATATACCTGTACGTAAGGGAAATATTGTTTTAAAGTTCTTTTCTTCATCATAAATAATCCATTTTCTTCCTATTTAATAATATTACATGCACACGTAAGGAAATTAAACGTTTGTTTGGGAGATTGTTTATGTTAGCAACAATGAAGTAACCATGAAAGAAATTCTCAAAGTTCAAGCCTTTCGGAGCCGATCGGAGTGGATTTTAAGCAGTGTTCGGAAAGAGCCGGAACGCCGCTCCGGCTCGTCACACCGTTCCGTTTTGTCAGACGTAGAAATACCGTCCCTTATAACCAGCGTTCCGTTTCTTAAAAATTTTCATTCCACTACCAATACAAACGTTCCGTTTCGTAAGAGTGCTGTCTGGGTGCTTATTTATGTATGATTTAATAAATAGTGGTACAGATAGTTTGTTATTGGAAAAAATAAATTTTTATGTACCTTCGTTTAGAAGTAGAAACTAAAATATTTTTTGTACACCGAGTTAATTACAAATATTGTTTTAATTCTCCCTTGATTAGAATATCTAGGAAGTTAAACAAAATATCCTCATTTATTGATTTAAATGTCAATAGGAAAAAATTTATTTGTGATATTAACATGTGCTTCTGTTAAATTTATATTAGACTATTTCTTTGTATATAATTTCTATACTGTTTAATTTGACCACATGATGTGAATTTCTCTTTTGTATTGATAAGGTTCTTCCTTTTTAAAGGTAGAACTGTAAACTAAATAAATAATTTGAATCGGCTTGGAAAGAGCTTTCTAGATTTTTGATTCAGATGCGTACCTTGGCGATATGCAATGCACCCGGGCACCAGCTTCTCATCAAAGTATTTGTATCTATATATTATTGGAATTAGACTTGGGAATGTTTCCTCCTTTGTCCGAGTGAAAAGAGAAAGTTGGAGATTCTAAAATGACACAAAATCTTCCAGGCAAAATTTTACTGATCCCTTGTGATATGCGGTCGCATGACTCAGGGTCTCTAGAACTCACATCAGTGGCGACCGTAAATGGGTTCACCGTAGGAGTCGCCAAGAGGTGGGGGGCTACTCTGCTAATTGCTATCCCGACCCTAGAGAGGAGCTCCAGCTGAGGCGGCAACCCTTTCTTAAAGTACCATCGAACTTTACCACAAATCCTTTCGCTGGAAGAATACCAGGTGCCTACCCTTTTTCTCACACTTACCGAGTCTTGGAAATCCCAAATCTCTTTTAGATCGGTTTGGTATAGCTTTTCCGAAAACTAGCTTTCCTTACTCCTTCACGATCTCCCCCCTACGTTAACGTTCATATTCATTTCTAAACACATAGTAACAAATTCAAATACCGAAACAATTTCTCCCAATAACGAGAATTATTGACATCTACTTCTACATTGGATTTTAAAATATCTTAAAATGAAAATACGAAGTCGGAACTTTGACGTAGGAATGCGTAAATAATTGGTTTTGTTTTATTATTGTCAGAATAAATATCGAATCTAATTTGGCTTGTAAATGTGTGGCGGGTTTTATAACTTTCCTTCAAGCAGATATTAAATCATATGTTAATAATTATGCAACTAACTTCTTCAATCATTTCGTTATGGGATACATCGAAAGAAATGCATCAGCTTGTCTCCACACTCTATCGATGAAAAAAGCCGTGTATGATCATACCACGAAATTTAGCTAGTAGGGGGCCGCCATAGAGATATCTTGCACCCGGGCGCGAAACACCTTAGGCGCGGCACTGGATATGGCGCCTATGGCAAAATTTTAGGAAACGCATCGGTTATGTAGGATATAATTTTTTCTTCGTTTTAATAAATAATAATGGCATTTTAATTATAAACAGATCAACGTTTGACTGTTAAAATAAATTTTTGGGAAAATTAACTATTTGCGCCTATAGCAAATATCATCTTCGCCATAACCTAAAGTACGGCGAAGTTTTAGTTACGGCACTATACTGATTGATAATAACAATAATTTTATTAATCCAACGATCATAAAATATTATACAGGACAAGTTAACAGATGAAAAATATATACTGCAGTTAAATATTAGTGCACACTAGTGGTTATATATAGTTTGTATAATAATGTGATATAAGTATAGGTAGCAGCTTTAACATGTAAATTATATTAGCCGTTGGCTATTTTTAATAATAAAAACAAACAATATTAATATATAGTATTTCTATAACTACTTTCCAGTTACAGGTAGAAGCCACTGGTTTTATAACATTTTTACTAGCAGCAAAGATCTCAATTGAGTTTTTGGCAAATAAATTTTGTATTATTCTTCTGAAAATAAAAAGCATATTATACAGCGAAGAGTGGTTGAGAAATACCCGATTTAGTTTTACGCCGTATGCTTACGTCATACAGCAAGGTACACCGGGTACACCTAAGGAATAACGTTAAGTTTGGGCCAGCCCCTGGCAACTCAACGGTTTTCAGAGTTTCAAGTTACGCTCATCTTTGTTGATAGGTGTCACTGGGTGCGCTTCAAAATGAAAGTGGGGGAGGGGATGGGTCTGGGTGTAATTCTACGTCCAGGAAGAGTAGGGTCAGGCCTCTGACACTCCTGCGTTCCTGCGAATACCTATAGAGGGTATTAACATCGCCGACACTAGTGTCCTCTTTATGTCGGGGTTTTTGTCGATTTTGCATAACTTCCAGTAAAATTTCAAAATTTTAGCTTCAGTAATTTAAATTAAATATAGTAATGGCAAGGAATGTAATAGTATCTATATTAAAATTGTATTTCATGTTTTCCTTTGGTGATCAAGCGTGGTAGTTGGCATTTTGGCGCCATTCTGATTCTTGAAAGATGGCGAAGAACAGGAGTAATTATTGTGCTGCAGCTTGGTGTTCAAATTTTAATGGTTGCCGAGTTGATAAAGCAATTTCATTTTTCCGTTTTCCTAAACAGGTTACCAGGTACGTTTGTTATGTTATTTGCTGTGGTTACGATGACACGTTTCATTATTTAACTCTGCTTAAAAACTGGACATATGGTTAATATACTGACACGAGTTTTCTCGCGTTTGTTTTAAGATTTTTCTATCAATTAGTCTCTGTATATGATAAAACTTGCCGATTCATTCTTTATAAACTTAGAGCGGTAGAATGGGTGAAGTTCTGCCTGCGAGAGGAACTTGTTGGGTGTGATGTGGACTCGTTGAAAAATTTACGATTATGCGACGAGCATTTCAGGAAAAGTGATTTTAAGTCAAAATTTCCTAGGCCACTACTGAAAGCTGATGCCGTCCCAAGTGTTACCATAGGTAAGTTTCGATATCAACATCAGTTCTTTATAGTTAAGGATTTCTCTGCCAGATAAGAGCAATATTGATTAACGCAATGGACACGCAGTTAATATAGTTTCTGTTTCAGGCGTTCAGCAGAGGGAATGTGATGATGAAGGCGAAGTTATTGAGACACTCCCAAATACAGGTGTGTATAAGACATTTTTTATTTTATTTCAGAAAATGTTACAATTAGACCTTTGGCCAGGTGGCAACGCTATAAAAATAATGTTAAAGAGTATGTCAATAAATAATTTCTTAAATATAATATAACTATGACTTGTATTACCGGTGGATGGTGTGAATTACTATTGATTTCTTCTTTATAGTGCTTGATGTAACGCCGAGAGTAGAATTTGAGGAAATTCAGGTGTCAAGGACACCTCCAGGAAGAGGCAAGTTTTAAAACCACATTGTTATTATTTACTTAAATTGTTTTCGGTTAATGAAATGCATATAAATTAGAGATAATGCAAGGAAACTAATCTTTGTAATTAGAATACATTCATAATCTTGTATATGTTAAATTCTTAATAATTTCCAGTTTTTTTGTGCTTTCCTCAGGTGATGGGTGCAATTTTGATGATAATATTCAACACCATGAAGTTCCTTCATGTTCTGGTATGGTTCTTCATATTCCTGTTTACATAAACAAATATACTGTGTCTATTATGTATTTAATATGATAAGTTCTGAATAAATACATGAGCTGTATATTTCTTTAAAATAGGTGAGCAGCAAATGGAAGAGAGGCATGATGAAAACCAAAGTCATGGCCTTCATTCCCCACCTGGTGCAGCAGTTGCCTTCTCCACTCCAAGGAGATCCAGTACAGGAAGGAGTCAATATACCCCAAGAACACTTAGAAGAATTCACAGGTATCGCAGCCTCATCACTAGTCTTCGAGGAAAAATGTTTCGTATGGGTACACCGAAATCCATTACCCGCTCCCAGGAAATGCAGGACGTAATTAAAATTTCCAGAAGGTATCTAACCGAGAGGAATCATAAGGTGTTTAAGGCTCAAATTAAATTGGGCCAAGTAAATAAGTTTGGAAGAAGGTGGTCATCATCGATGAAAGATTTTTCCCTGTCTTTATATTACCATGGGCCCCGATCTTATAGATATTTGCAGAAAAGTTTATGTCTGCCTTCTGTGAGGTCGTTGTTAAGATGGCAGAAAAAGATAGTGGTTAAGCCAGGCATAGACAGCAATGTTTTGGGTGCTTTAAAGGAAAAAGCTGTCAACCTAGGTATAGCTAATTTAGCTGTAGCATTAGTTGTAGATGAAATATCTGTCAAAGAGCATCTTAATTATGACTGCAGTAATGATTTAATTGTAGGGTTTTGCAATGTTGGACAATTTCCCAAACCAAAAGTTGGAAGCAATTGCTTAGTAGCAATGGTGAAGGGTATTAACCAGAATTGGAAGCAATGCCTTGGGTATTGGGTTACCCATGAAAGTACCTCGGTTGATACACTGCAACAAATAATTATGCAGTGTGTCGAAAGTATATGTAACACTGGATTTAGGGTCATTACTTTGATATGTGACCAAGGGCCTCATAACCAAAGTCTCTGCAGGAAGCTCAATATTACTCCTGCAAAACCTTATTTTATGTTTTGTGAGGAGAAAATTTTTTTTATGTTTGATCCTCCTCATTTGCTGAAATCAATTCGAAATAATTTAATAAAATATGACTTTGAGTTTGATGGGAATATTTCTAAATGGAGTCATTTCAAAGAACTATATGAACTTCAGGATCCATTGAAATTAAAAATCATACCAAAGATTACTCAGTCACATGTGGATACCCGAGCATTTAAGAAGATGAAAGTGAAATTGGCATCACAAGTTTTCAGTAGAAGTGTAAGCATTGGGCTTTCCGTGTATGCCATGATGGGTAGAATAAGCAGTAGCGCTGTCCATACTGCCACATTGTTTGAATTTATTGACAAGTTGTTTGACTGTTTCAATAGCAGGGAAAAAAAATTAAATTCAGACAAATATCGATTTGCCATGTCTGAAATGAGTCCACATATGGATTTTTTGGGGGAGGCATTTAATAAGTTTAGTGGAAGTAAGTTTATGGGCTGCAAAAGGCAACCTCCTTGCCTAAATGGTTGGTTGATCAGCATTAGGAGCTTGATGGGTATATACCTTCATCTGAAAGGTAACTTTAATTTTAAAGTACTGACAACGAGAGTGTTGAATCAGGATGCTCTAGAAAATATGTTTGCTGTTGTTAGACAGCAGCATGGATGTAATGATAATCCAACTGTTGACCAATTTGGAAGGGGATTGAAGCACTTACTGCTTACATCCATATCCAAATTGTCAAACGACAGCAATTGTGAGGTAGACATCAATGCCATGTTAATTAGGATTGATGATTTTGTTGAGAGTGATAAATCATTATATCGTGAAGATAATGTGTTTTGCGACGTTAATCTTCCTGAAAGTGAGGTGGTGAACAGTAAGATTATGGATTTTGAATTGGAAGAAAGAAATGTTATATATTATGTCTGTGGCTACCTTTGTACAAAGTTCTGCAAGATTCACAAGTGTGATAAGTGCAAGAGGTTTCTCCTCAGTGATCAAAATGTCTTCACTGAGGCCTATCAAATATTCAGCTATTTGAAAAGTTGTGGTGAGCCAGGGAATGAATTTCAGAAAGTTTTTTTTTCACACCAGGAAATATTTTCTGTTGTAGAGGATTGGGAGGGAGTTTTCCTTAGCATTTTTCAAAGGATGATGGCAGAACAAAACATTGCCAGGAAAATAGGGGTTTTGCTTGGTGAGAGAGAGAAATTCCAAAAGCTGACTTTCCCCTGTGCTAAAAGTAAGGACATTTTTCTTTCTTTGTATGTTAAAACAAGAATTTATTGGGCAGTTAACTTCCTCAATAGGGAGAGAACAGGTCAGATCAATTCAAAATTAATCAAACCTTCCCATAAACTTAGAAAATTGTCTCATTTGTAAATTTAAGTATCATGTATGTTGAAATTTTTTAATAATATTTTTAGCCAATATATTTGTGAACTCTAGTTTTTGTTTTTAGAATGCTCTACCAAATGACTTGGTTTTTTTATTTCTAAGATAACATGGAAAACATTAAAAATTGTATATTATAGGACAAATGAGTAACTACTTCATTAGTTTATATTTTGTAATAAATTTAAATCAGTTGCACATTGTTTTGAATTTTCATAGTTTTATTATTGCTTTATCATTTTATTCAGTTGTTTTTTTTCGTATTGTAAAAAAAATGAACACAGTTTGTATATTTTTTATGATTCTATATGACTTGTCCTATAGTAGTATTTAAACTCTTGGATGAATGAATTGAGTCTCATTTTATGCCCCATTTGTGTCCAACTCTTTTCCTCTTTAGCGGTTCCCGTAACTCGTAAGAAATATTTGGTATATTGGATATTCAGTGTTTTTCCACCGATATATTGAGTATGAATATGAATACTTTAAAAAATATCGACTATTCGATGTTTTTTCTGATATGTGCAACACTATTTAGAACAATTTATTTGAATGTTGAAAATGCGAATTGGTGAAATTATGTAAAATGTGAACATGCCATACTATTGTACATTACATCCATGCATTTTATTATAAATAAATTTTATTATAAATAAATTGACTTCGTGTTGTTATTCGGTAGAATTATTTCCTTTATAGCTATCGACATTCATAAAGTCAACATTGTTTCTCGTTAAATAAACTAGGATTTTTATCTTCTCAAATTGAACTTTCGTCAGAATTGATTTGATTTTCGCGCGCTAAAGTTTCACTCCGAGCCGCCAGAGTGCTCTGCGTGAAACATATTTCCATTAGCCTTACGGAAGTGTCGCTTCCTGTATTCCTTGGTAGGGTCGTGAACGGGTAAGTAACTTTCCGTTCGTAATTCGCAAGAGATTTACGTCGACCTCGTGTTACTGTGATTGATTGTCGGTTTTAAATGCTTTAGTTAGAATTAAGCGAAAATTTAATTGTCGTTGTCGGAACGCCGCATCGGGGTAGCATCATCGCATTAATATTACCGTTCAATTTTGTCTCAAGGTCATTATTTCTTCTGATCCTTAGTTCATAGCTTTTGTGAAATTATTTCTTAATTAAACGAAATGGTTGATCTCTTCACTGAATTTTATGTCGGCATAGTCTTTACATTAATTAGGAGAGACCTTTACATAAGATATATGTGGATCTATGCAATTATTTTCCTTGGTGAAAGTTAATCACGTGTATTTTGGGTGAACTGAGTCAAGTTGAGACATGAATATGGTTATTAATTTGTCGAGTGGTTGTGTAAGCGTATAGTTTGAAGGTAAAGGTTCGTTTTCTATCAACTTTGATTTTTAGAAATGATATATGTATACGGTGTTAGCCTATGATCAGATTGGCCAACGGTGGGAGTTTGATATGAGTTTCTGAGGTAATCCATCTCATTTTCGTGTATTTTAATCTCGTTAAAGCGTATGTTTGATAAAATAATAATATTTTAATGCGCAACTGAAAATATATTGATAAGGTTTTCTCCTAATTATTCAGTTTTCAGACAGAATTCTCCGTGTGCAGCTGTATTTGATTTTGGCAACCATTATCGAGAAATTCATTCAAAGCAATGCTGTATTTCGTTTATTGAAATGATATTAATTACGTAATCAATACATACTAGTGTCATGGTTTTGAAATAAGTATTAAGCTTAACTTAGCAACTTAAGGAATATAAGTCTTATATTTTACAAATCTTGGAATTTGAGTTACAATACAATATTTTCGAATATTATCGGAGTGATTTAGCACGAGAGACACTACATAATGTAATCAGGTTATCAGAAATAATATTCAGAATTAAAATACAGTAGGTACATATTTTAAGATTTCATTCTCTTGTTTCAGAGGAATGTTTGCAGAAGACGTCACAGAACAGCTGTCATGTTCCCTTGTGTGATATCAAGAAATACATATTAACGGTGAGTACAATCTTTTAAGTAGTTTGCCAATTGCATTTGTATTGGCTGTTACTTGAAGTTTCCAGTGAGAATTATCGACGTATTTTACTGAATAGATAGGATAAATTTAGTCGTGTAACCACGCATGTGTTTTAATTGCGTCTATATATGTGCAGTACTTATTGTACTAATTTTTCCATCTATTAATGGTGAAAGTGTAGTAACTTAAGCTTACATTGGAAAGTGATAAATCTCAATTTATTTTAAGTGAATATTTCATTGAGAGAATAAAATTGATTTTATAATTTCGACTTTGAAATGTTTGTTAATTATCGTTAACATAAGTGTTATCAATGCTTCAATTTTTGGCATATTTTATGAAATACTTTGTACCTGGGAAATTTTACTTTTCAATCTACTGACATCCATTTCAGCATAAATCAATTAAGTATGCTCTATAAACACGAGATGATTTCATAGAAACAAAATTATTACTTTGTAGTGACAGTGTAACGTGAAATGTTCATTGACTTTTAACTCTTTGGTGAGGTGTAAACTAATGTTGAAATTATGGAGACATTTTGAGGAAAGTAATTAAAATATTTTGCTTGGAAAAGGCTATCTATATGGAAATTGCTAAAGCAATCAATGAAATATTTTGAGGAAAGGGATTTCTTAGTCAAAGTTAGTCGAATTCTTGGAATACATGCAAATTTTTGAAAAGTTTGCTAGGCTAATGAAAGTTTATCGTGACAATTGGTTTTTATTCTGTTTATTTCCACCGGTGGTTGGCTAATCATCAGTTGATCATGCAAAAATTGTACAGGATTTATTCAGATACTATTTTAGTGCATTTTATTTTATAAATATTCAGTCAATCAAGTCAAAATAGCAATTAAACTGTAAGAGATAGAAGGCTGAAATGTGGTTATGCCATTTATTACTATGACGAAGGATTTTATTTTAATGAATAATTGAAAGTATATTGACAAGGTTTCTTCCCAAGTATGTATTCAATTTTCGGGCGAACTCCTGTCTAGACTTATTAAATGTTGGAAACCCTTTACCGAAAAATTCATTCAAATCAATGATTTATTTAGTTGATATTCATTTCCGTAATCAATATATGGTAGTCAGGTGGTTTTGAAATAAGTATTGAGCTTAACCAAGCCACTTAAGTAATATAAGTCTTTAATTTCATTACAAATCTTTGAATTTGAGTTACAATAGAAAAGATTCCAATGTTACCTCAGTGATTTAGCACGAGAGACATTACATAATGTAATCTGGAATATTATTCAGCATGAAATTACAGTATATATTTTAAGATTTTATTCTCTTGTTTCATGGGAATGTTTGCAGCAGACATCACAGGACTGAGCTGTTATAGTCTCCTGTGTGTGATAACAAGAAATAATAACAGTGAGTATATTCCGTGTGTTTCTTTTAAGTAGTTTGCCTATTGCATTTGACATATTGGTTGTTTTGTGATACTTTTGTTGGCTGTTACCTCAAGAAGTTCCCAGTGAGAATTATCGACCTATTTGAATGAATAGCTAGGAGGAATTTAGTCGTGTAACCATGCATTTGTTTTTTTACTATATGTTCAATACTTATTGTGCTAGTTATCTATTAACGGTGAAAATGTAGTAACTTCAGCGTATATCGGAAAGTGATAAATCTCAACATCTTTTAAGTGGATATTTTGTTGATAGAATAAAATTGATTTTATAATTTAGACCTTCAAAGATTTGCTAATTATCGTTAACATAAGTGTTATCAACGCTTCAATTTTTGGCATATTTTATGAAATACTTTGAGCTGGAGAACTTTTACTTTTCAGTCTACTGACTTCCAATTCAACGTAAATCAATTAAAAATATGAGCTAATTTCATAGAAACAAAAATATTAGTTTTGTAGCGACAGTGTAATGTGAAATGTTTATTGGATTTACTCTTTGGTGATGTGTAAACTATTTAATGTTGAAATTATGGAGACATTTTCAGACAGTTGAAAGTGATTAAAATACTTTGGAAAAGGTGTCTGAACGGAAATTGTTGACACAATCAAGGAAATATTTTAAGGAAAAAGATTTATTAGTCAAAGTTAGTTGAATTCTTGGAGTACATGCAAATTTTTGGAAAGTTGCTATGCTAATGGAAGTTTATCGTGACAGTTGGTTTTTATTATGCTTATTTCCATCGGTGGTTGGCTAATCATCAGTTGAGCATCAAAAAATTGTAGAAAATTTATTCAAATACTATTTTAGTGCATTTTATTTTATAAATGTTCAATCAATCAAATCAAAACAGAAATTTAACTGTAAGAGATAGAAGGCTGATGTTTGCGGGGTGTATGTCATGTGTTATGCCATTTATTACTATGACAGAGGATTTTATTTTTGGTGGAACTGGTGTGCGACAAGAGGTCCAATGCTTTTTAAAATGTGAAACATATTTCATAGCATTAACATAACGATTTTTATCTTATTAGCCTGTTATTTACAAAGTATTAAAGACAATGAATAAAGAAGTGAGATCAAGTCAGAAGCGATAATGTCAGTTTTTACCTCTTTAAGTGCAGTCTTGTCACAATGCAAGCTTTAGGAAGATTAGAAATATTTTCTTACTATTCTTTGGCTTAAAATTCAATTCTGAATTCATGTTCTTTGATCGTTTTTAAAGGTAAAAACAAACTGTAATTTTATCCAATATGACAATGGTTTTAGGTTGTATTATAGATATAGACATTATAATAAATGCTGTGATTTGTCGATAATTTCCAATTAAGAGTACATGGAATGATTTTTATAAAGTTAATTGATCAATTTAGTTGATTTTATAGCATAAATTAAAATGAATATTGCTGTTACTACTTGAAATTATTAACAGATAATATTTAATACTTGTCAGTAGTTAAACCTCTGTATTAATTTCCATATTTCCTACCTGTTATCACTAGTCTATTTATCATTTTCTGGAGTACTTGATTGTCCTCGTATTTCACTGTTCTTATAATCCTTCCTTTAGATTTAGAAATCTCCCATGCCTTCTAACGGTTCCTGCATTAGCCTCTCTCCATATATATTGAATAGAATCGGCGATAGACAGCAGCCCTGTCTTACTTCTCTACCGATATGTACTCCGCTGGTATCCGCATTCTCCAACCTGACTTTTACCAGTTGATTTACGTATAGATTCCCGATCAGTCTCCTGTCTTTCCAGTCTACACCTATATCCTTTAATATCCTCATCAGCAGTACCCAATTTACTCTTATCAAAGGCCTTCTGCCAGTCGAGGAAACATACACAGCAATCTTGACTGTATTCTATTACCCTTTCTGATATGATTCTCACTACACCGATAGCATCTCTGGTTCCTCGTCCTTTTCTGAAGCCGAATTGATCTTCCCCTAGCATTTCTTCGGCATTTTTCTCTAGTCTTTTATTAAGAATCCTTGTGATGATCTTGGAAGTGTGTGACAGTAGGGATATCGTTCTGTAGTCCTTACACTGCATTGCCTTTGGCTTCTTCTTTAGAGGGATCATTGTCACATCTAAGAAATCCTGAGGCCTCTTTCCCGAGTTGTAAAGCTTGTTAATTAGTTTCGTAATCACTTTTAGTCCTTCCGATCCCATGACTTTAAGTACCTCTGCCTGTATTCCATCGCTGCCTGTAGCTTTCCCTTTATCCAGTTCCAGAATTGCCTTTTGTACTTCGCTTTCCATATTACTTGTTCCCAAGTTTGTCTTCTTCAATGTTATCCTCTTCTTCCGTTCTATTTGTGCTGATCCTGCCTGCTTGCTGTATAGTTCCTTAATGTATACTTCTCATACCTGTGCTACATCCTTTGGTTCTGCGACTATTTTTCCATCTGCGTTCATAATTGCTTTACCACAAATCCCATTAGACTTCTAATCTTCTAACTCCAGTGCCCTAGCATACATCATATCATACCGTCCTAACTTCTCAGTTGTATTTCCTCACATTTTCCTTTTATTCAAATTTCCCTAGCTTTATCTGTTACCCTTCTCGACTCATTGTTTGTGCATCTATAGTTGGCTCTACCTTCTTCACTGTTAACATTTTTTTCCATTTTTTTCTCTCATCCATTATCTCCAGCATTTCCTTAGTGATCCATGGGTTTCTGATTTTCTTCTCTTGTTTCCCAATCTCTTTATTCAAGGTGTCTTTGATGCTGGCTTTAATTTCTTCCCATTCTGTATTCACGGTCTCTGGTTTGTTTTCCAAATTTCTAAGGCGACCTTCCGACTTCATGCTGAAAGCATTCTGCCTTTCTTTCAGTTTTTTTAGGTCCCAAGTCTGTCTTTCTCTTCTCGTTTTCCTTATTTGTTTCAGCTTTGTGGTTACATCGAGTATTAGAAGGATGTGATCTGAATCAATGTTTGCTCCTGGTAATGTCTTAGTATTTTTTATGCTGTTCCTGAATCTTTGTTTTACTAGGATGTAATCTATTTGGCATCTCATTTTATCTCCTGGGCTTTTCCAACTGTGTTGTTCCAATCTCCCATTATTGTGCAGTTCTACTTCATAAATGTCATTCTTTTGCTCATACATCTCCCTGATTTATTCTTCTTCAATAGCGGTTGTTGGCATATATACCTGGATTATCAACATGTTAACTGGGACAACTTTTAGCTTTATTGCCATCAACCTATCGTTCGTTGCTGTTATTTTTGTCACGCTATTCATCATATCTTTTAAGTACCAGAGCTACTCCCCTTGCCTCACTATTTCCTCCGGTGTAAACTACCGTGAATTCTTCCGAGCGGATCTGCCCTTCTCCTTCCCATCTGACTTTGCTCAGCCCTATGACGTCAATCCTATTTCATTTTTCAGGTTCTCTAGCTTTTCTGCCTTCCTCGTGGTTTTTAAATTCCAAGTATCTTTGCATAAGTTACCTTCGACAGTTGCTTTCCTCAAGGCAGTCCATGCCCGGAGATCTGATTGGGGGACTATTTTACCTCCGGAATATTATATAATATAATCATTATTAGGGAAATGTAATGTGGTAGTTTCCCTCTTGCTTTCCACATCGCAGTACTGTAGCCGATCAAATCATGCCTACTGTTCTATTGAATATATACCCAACCAACATCATTTGTTTTCATCTCTATACCGTACCGACAGTACTGCTGCCTACTGCCAGACACCAATGATAGTTTTTTATTATTAATTAAGTAATTAATTTTTTTGTGAAAAAAACCTCCATTTGCGGGGATCGCACCCCGCAGCTTTGTAATGGGAAGCTGACACGCTAAGCACTACACCTTATGGAAGGTTAAAATTTTAAAACTAATTGTCAAACGAATCTTTCACATAATAATTTGAATAAACTCGTAAAGAATTTAAAATTTTAAGATTCTAAATAGACCTTGATAAGTGAATGTGCTCTTTCATGTTGTTTAAGCAAATTAATCTTTTATATTTAGATTTTTTAGTTATTATTGAATTCACCACAACCATTTTTCCTCTTCATTGTAGGCATTCACAGTTGATGCTGAGTGAAAATGCGATGGTTTGAGGCGTCGAGGAACCATGAATCGAAGAGTACTGCTTTGCTGAGACGACAATTGATACACCTGGGTGCGAGAGTATAGAGGAATCTGAGCTGGAGGCTATACATATGGGATGAGAGAAGGTTTTTATACCTATATTCTGGTTTGTTCAATATGTCAGGCGATAAATATCTTGTATAATATGTAGCTGCATCTTACGGAGGATGTAGGAGAGATTGTAAATTATAAGTCCCTTTCAGATGAGCTAAACGCTTCAAATTTGGCATTATTATAGCTTTATGCTCACAACCAATGAAAATAAATACAATACAATAAGAATTCCAATTTTTAGGAGGTTTTTCTCCTGTTATTCAGAATGAGCAGAAATTTACGATAGGATTAAACGATTCCCCAAGAATTTGATTTCTTTTAAAAATATTGTTTAATCAACTTACACTAAAAGTAAGTAAATGGAAAATATAGTGCTACGTCTGAAAAAAAAGTTTTATCTGATATCGTCCGTAAGAGTTTTATTTCTGAGAATGTAGGGCATCAATTTTCTGTTTGAACTTAAAAACTTTCTGATAACTCAACTTTTTTATAAAATGCATTTAATTTTTTATTATAAATTTACAAGAACATAAGGTGTTGGTTTTCAGTTTGAACTCTGAAAACTTTCTTTAATTTGATTTTATAAAGAATATTCCATTTTGTTTGTAAAGGTTTATTAGCGTACTTCTATAAATTTTAAATTTTTGTTAAATTCACTTCCGTTAATAAGAATCAAATGTAGTAACAAGTTATTTACGAATTTCCGAAGATGTTGAATTTAAAAACTTTAGAAAACTTATAAAATGCCAAGTTTTCGTATTGACTTCTGAGACAGCACTGTATTTGCTCATGTTTGCAGACTTGTCATGTGAATATCGTTCCGCAAATTGGATG
Organism: Uropetala carovei; assembly: GCA_036926305.1. NCBI lineage: Eukaryota > Metazoa > Arthropoda > Insecta > Odonata > Petaluridae > Uropetala > Uropetala carovei. The sequence continues at coordinate 3,698,546 of JAXCHB010000098.1, read as the reverse complement.
TTGGAAAGTAATTAATTAAATTTAATCTTAAAATAGGAGCAGCCATTAAAAAAGATTATTTGTATCGGGATTTTTTGTGTTCTACATTTAATATTTTACCAAGAGGGTTTGTCGTGGTTAAATAATTCCAGATTTAATTTAATAATTTAAAGAAATTTGGAGATGTAGGATCTGCTTGAATTAATTCAGAAAATATTCTTTGGGGTTTTTATTGTTGTTTATTCAAGGCAGAAAAAATTCTGAGGCAATACAAATTCAGTTCATTATTCAAGTTATCAAAATCAGATAAAGAGATAAAATGCAAATGAAATTTCAGTTAGTTTTGAGAGTTTTGATTGAAAATCCAGACTATGTAAAGTATTTTCATTGTGAAAAGTTTATATTCTCCAATTATTAAGCCATGCATCGGAAATGGGTTTAATTGTTCTTGATTCTAGACGATATTTAGAAAAAGATTTAACTTTGTGGAGAGTTAAATTTCTTAATTAAGAAAAATTGTGCAGGTTATTTTATTCTTAATTAAAGTCAATGTCCAGAAAAAAGTTCTTTTAATAATTCCATCAATATCCAATTTGCTAGATGTTATTTATTTGTAAATACGTTTCCAAAGTGTTGTGTTATTTATATATTATTCAGAACAATTGCAAATTCTTTTGTCTAAATGTATATAAGCTATTGCTTTTCCATTCTGTATAATTATTGCCATTTTTTTAAATCTGAACAAACCAGAATTAGCAGCGCTTTTGGGTATATATTTATCGTCTCTCATTTCATATTTTTTTCTAAGCCATGCTATTTTTCCTCTCTACTTTCTCACCAATAGAAATGATTAAAGAAATATTATCCTTGCCAAAGTACTTTGTAAAAATGTCCAACTTTTATTCTAGTGCTTGTTATATTTAAAAAAAATTTCTGCAGTTCATGAATATTTTTAAATGGCAATTTTGATTTGTGCTAATATTCAGATCTTTTTAAGTCAGATATTATTCTAAGTCCAAAATGTAAACAAATTAATTTTTTTCAAGTTCTAATTTCAGAAATCTTTCAAGTCTAGCGTTAAAAATTATTGTCCAGATTGTAAACAAATTACTTTACAAATTGGACAATAGTTTTTAACTCTTAGACTTGAAAGATTTCTGGAATTGGGACTTTTTCAAAAGTTTTTCTAAGTACAAATTGTAAACAAATCAATTTTTTTTCTCAAGTCAAAAATTCTTTTAAGTCCAGTATAATTTTTATTTTCAGGTGCAGGATAAAATAAGTAGACAAAATGTATTATTTCAGATTGTAAAATTTTTATTGAACTTGTATGTATACACTGTACATTTTAATTGCAATAAAGACATTTTATTATGATCAAAACCTGTTGACTCCTTTTAGATAGGAATAATTTCTTTTTCTCGGAGCCTCTTTTAGGTATCGTTGGACTTAAGGGGTTTTTTTAGGTATATTTTTGCTAAATTTAGCACATTTTTAACCTAAAAATGACATTTTTAGGTATATTTTTGCTAAATTTAGCACATTTTTAACCTAAAAATGACATTTTTGACCACCAATTCAGCCAAATTTTGCTGATTATTGAACAAATTATTCAACATTATGACAATTTATCTGCATTTCAACTATTCAACAACTGACATATTACATATAACACAATATTTTCAACTGTTGTTCAACAGCTGACATAAATACATATATAACATGAAAAAATAAACCATCAAACACATTTTGCAGCTGAAATAAATTATTGAACAAGCACTTGAAGAAGTTACTTGCCTCTGATAAAAATAACTGCGACTGAGCTGTGGAAAAATTAATACAAGCATTTAGACTACAGAACAGCCGTCATCAGTGGCGAAATGCCACTGACGACAACTGCTCTGAAGTCGAAATGCATGTATTAATTTTTTCACTACTCTGTCGCAGCTATTTTTATCTGAGGCAAGCAATCTTTCAAAGTACTTGTTCTGGAAACACTTAAAAAAGAAACATTTCACATTATCAATGACCTTAATTACAATTAACAATGTCTTATTGGTCAAGAAATACGTAAAATTGAATGCACGCAACTGATTCCAAATGGGAGCAATGTTTGCATAAATGACGAAAAAATAATGAATCTCGCAAAGCAGTGCTTAATTGGAATTACTTAAATGCCAGGATAACATTTTTATAAACTATTCCAAGTCAGAAATAAACTTCAAAAATGCAATATTAAAATTTCATGTCATACCTATTTCAAATGTTAATAAAATTAAACCTTTATATTTGCCAAATTAATTATTGTATAAATGCACAAATTATATTACCTCAATTAGACGTATTACTGTTTTTTGAAAAAGATTAATAGCATAATATAAACAAAGATTTACTTCTGATAGCAATTTAATTTTTATAACAGCAAAGATTGAACTAAATACATTTTGTCTTTAAAAATATAACTGATTAATCAAGGTGAGATTATATTTACAACATCAAAAACATATTTGTTCTAATGTAAAGTTCAGATTCAAAGCTATTATGCAAAATATAACTGATTAAACAAAGCAAACTCTCTATTTATGAAAAAATATAGCATATTCTCAAAGTTTGTCTTATATTTCCAGGTAATGTACAGTAAGTGCGTAAAATTTAACGACTTGAGGTTAATTTACTTTAAATTTAAGTAGTAATTGCATTGCGTGACTCAACTCACTATCGTTAACAAATCACAGTGCTCCTTATCGATAGCTTAACACTTTCATGGCCAATTTGTCAAATTTAAAAGGAAAATCAGCAAATCAAATCATTAAAAATTTATCAATAATTATATTTTTTAACATTATAAATGTGCAAATTGTAAGTAGCAATACATTATCATTACAAAACATTTATTTAAAAACTTATATTTGAAGAATTTTCAGATTGTAATTTATGAAAGTATTGAGTGCACAAAAAACTAAAGTATTTCATTAAATATTTGTGTACAATTGAGTTATTTATGTTAATAAATTTAAAGAATTCCTTTTCAGTAACGCTTATGTTAGAATAAGTCAAAATCTCATATGGAGTTTACCGAAATTATCGTTACGATAACTTAATGAAGATATTTTAAACAACAGCCATGAAATTGTTAAGTAATCTAAAATATAACTCAACCAACAAGAGACAACGTTAATATTTACATAGAGACCAACCTGAGAATCAAAAGAATAACTACAAAATTGAGAAACAAAATAAATATCCTATAATTATTATACCAAATAGAACTGAATGAGCTTCCCACAATCTATATATATTTGCAAAAGTTTGTTTGCGTGTCTCATTATGCATGCCATAAACTATAAGACACGAATAACTAAAATTTGGTACAATTATTATTAACATCTTAACATCCAACTCTTTCATTTATATCAATTAAAATATGAAAAAATTTCCCAAATAAAACTTAATTCAAGCATAGATATAATTTTTTGTTCATAATTATTGCCATAATTTGAAGTCACGATGATTTAAAACATAACCTGAGCAACGCTGGGTAAATTTGCTAGTTATTTATAAGCAAAGAACTTTGCAATACCATTTTAATTTAATTTATTCACCAGAGAACTATATAAAGATGTTTGTGTAGCATTGTAAAATAAATTCCAATAATTACTCCAAGATTTGATGCACAAAAACGATTACAGTGTAATTTTCCTAATAAACGTTTAATGTGACTAAATCTTAAAAGGATATTTTGTAGTTTAATTTACATTCTTCGTTAGAAATAATTTTATGAACTCTGTATTTATCTCAGAATCACTACAAATATGCTGTCAACAATTTGTTGTTAACATACATTAAAGTTATGGTAATTTAATGTTGTGCTTACGCAAACTGTATAATTATAAAATATCAGTTGATTACTTCGTTTAAAAATTAGTACAAGAGTTTAAAATAACACTAATATTTATAATGAGATTTTAAGATATAAACAAGTTAGGAAAGTGTACAACGTAACACAAATGGGTGCGTTTTGTGCATTGGAGTATTTGAAAGAAATTATTTACGTGTTTGGAAGGGAAATAGCATTATAAAGTTCTTTTCTTCATCATAAATAATCCATTTTCTTCCCATTTAAAAATATTACATGCATATGTAAGGAAATTAAACATATTTCCGTGAGATTGTTTACGTTAGCAACAATGAAGAAGTAACCATGCTAGAAAATTTCAAAGTTCAACTCAAATTACGACTCTTGTTCGATTTTCTCGCAAACGGCGACTCCTACGATAAAAATGTAGAGGAAAAGAAATACCCTGCTTTATTAGTTGCACAAGTTTTACTTGATAAATATTTTGATATGACCGATACTTTACGAGATATGAGGGAAAGTTCATATTTTATCACCAGTAAAGTGGTACCCCTGATTGGCTTACGTGACTCATTTATGTGATTTTCTTATTATCTTTGACCGTAAGTCCTTAATATCAAATTTCATGAAAATCTGCTTGGTAGAAGCAGATAACGAACATGCGGACAGACCAGATGGAGACTAATACTAATAGGCGCTTATGCTGGAAGCGAAACGCACCTGACAAATAACCTTGCATGTAATTACATTTACAGATACACATACATTACTAAAAATTGTCTTTAATGACAAGAATGATATGTTACTTATTTGTTCAATATACAAGTAGAAGGTACTTGCATTCTGTAAGCGTTTCAAGTCATTATTTATGGCTTTTGCAAAGTAAAAATTATAAACTAGTTAAATAAATAAAACAACTTCAAGTACTCATTAGAATAAACTTCATTAGACCACTGATTCCCAATGAAAAGACAAAACTGATAATGGTTTGATTCCGATGCAAATGAATTGGAATATTTCGAGGCGGTGCTTACTGTAAAAGAGAGACTGACTGATATTATTCACTTCTTTCGGTAAATTGTGATGAGATTAGCCATGAGGAAGTGTATCATCCGAAACAAAAGTACCACGAAGCCAATGAAAAGGAAGAAATCCACAGTACATTGAACCCTCTGCATACTGAACCTTGATGGAACGTACTTAGGATATAACGGACAGAATGTCCGGCGATGCAAAACAGTTAAATGACGCCACTAATACATTGTGTCTCATGCGGACCTATCACATGTGCGTTATTTGGAAGGCCTAATGAATACATCGCAACATTATAACTAACGTATATCACGGCGTATAAGTCGACCTTTGAAGCTTAAAAAAATTTTCCTAAAACTTAAAGTCGACTTATATGACAAATATAAAATTGTGAACCTTAAATTACAGATGAATAACATCGATATTTACCAACAAGGGGAGGCCATAACATTAATATTGAAATTCGTAATACCCTTTTAGGAGGTGAAACTAGAACTAAAACATCACCTATATCTCTCTGCGTTTTTGCCAATGGGCCCTTGTTTAAAAGATCTTAACAATTTAAATTCAGGTGTAAGCACGGATGCAACATATACCATTAACCTTAAGGTTACAAACAGAAGCAGCGATAGCTGAATGGGTAGAATGAATGTCTAGTATCGGATGGGCTGGGGTTCGCTCCCAGCAGCCAGCATTTTTTTCTTTCAGAAGTGGTCTGTACATATATTTTAACTAGTAAAATTGTATTATTATTATGTCTTTTTTGTATTTTTGTTTTTTTCCTCAATTTTTTGTGATTATTTTTTTTGTCTTTTTCACGTACCTTTTTGTACTTAATTTATTTGCACCTTCCACATATAATTATGATATTATAATTATAAATAAGTAATAAAATTTAGAATGTTATAATCATTACTTGATTGTTTATTAAAATATCAATTCTTTAATACGACATTTATGAAATGTTTATTACGGACAATTACCTTGTTTTTTTAATTGTATCATCCAAAGTATTGTAATGCTGTAGAAGTAAGTGAGATAGAAGAGGTACACTTCGATCGGAATTAACCATACTAATTGCAAGTTATAATTATATGTGGAATATGCAAATAAATCAAGTACAAAAAAGTACATGAAATAAGACAAAAAAAAATAATCAAAAAATATGCGGAAAAAACATTTCCTTTTTTGAAAAGGGGAATAATGTAATTATCAGAACCATCCTCACGCCTGCCAACATGCGATACTTTATTGAATTTCACCACCGTAGATATTGATTGCGATAACTAGGTGCAGTTAATTTTGATAGCATCATTAACAGCCGACATCAATCAAATCATAGGAACCATTATTTAGTTGGTCAAGCTCTCTGAGAATAGCAGTTTCTTATTGGTTGAAATTAAAACACCTGTCAAATGGAAGGCTCAAGAAGAATAGCACGGACTCGAAAAAATATTCCTATATTTTTTTATTACTATGTTTATTTCTGTATCTTGTTAAAACTTGGATCGTACAGGACCTTGATTTTGCCTGGCAACGATTTCATGAGAAGTATTTTTAAGTGAAACAAAGGGGGTCGACTTATACTGCGAACATATACCTAATCTAGTATTTTCAAGTTGAAAATTCAAGGTCGACTTATACATCGCAATATATGGATATATATATACATATTATAATGTATATAATTACTGTATATACTCGTGTATGATGCGTCCCAGTGTATAACTGCCGTGTATAATGCGCACTCGTACTTTATTCCAAAAAATCCCGACTTTTTCTGATACCACGTGTATGACACACATCCTTGATTTTTGGGAGGTATATGAATTTTAAAACGTTTGGACTTGTCCATAAGTGTATTACGTTCAATAAGCTCCATATTATGTCTAAGAGAGACATCGTCAATAATTAAAGCGACTGAGTTGAGATGGCAGCAACCTCACATGGTAAGTTGGGCAAAGTGATGCCGTGTAGAAAACTGCAGCGCCACTGTTGCCAATCCTTTTAAATCAGACAAAAAGGGATCTATAAATTAGTTTTGATTTAAAGTGGACGTTGGTTCTCTCTTTCCTATCTCATTCTAAAACTGTTTAAGAGAAGGAATAACGTAAAAATTTAACAAACAAATCTGGAAACAGGAAACGCGACAGGTATGATTAAGTTCACACACGAGATTCTATGGGTTTTAAATTACTTACGTTGTCAATCGTAGACACTAGAATCATTTACTAAATAAAATTATTTCAATTTGCTTATTCTATGTTTTTTTTGTTTTTGATGTGTGTTTTGCGGGAAGACTATCTTGTGATTTTGCAAAAATTACAGCAATCAGCTGATGAGCTAGTGAAATGCGGAATAATTAGAGAGGATGGAATTATAAATGTATAGAAGTAATTAGGTGTTCTATACATATAATTATGTATGTATAACCTGGAGTATCAATAATTATTGTGCTTTTCCCATTAATTAACCCAAAAAGCGTGAATCTGGTGCGAGGTAGGTTCCCATTTTAAGTGCAGAGAAGTGTTACCTGTGTATAACGTGCACCCTACTTTATGACCTGAAAATTTGGTCTTCAAACAGCGCGTTATACACGAGTATATATGGTAGATACAATGAATAATTTATTGGTGTAGCAAATCCGCAAAAATTAATTGTTCCTCCGTTTGACCTTTGTGACTGGTTGAAATTGACTGACTTGCATTACTTGTGGGGTTTGTTTGTCTTAAAACATTCTTTGTATTCATTGTTACTTTCTGCCAATTTCCACCAGGGTCTGGAAAAATCTAAAATCTCGAAAAAGTATCCCAAGTTCCATTCCTAAGAATAATTCCGTTTCAAATAAGAACGCAAGGGAAAATCAATTTTTCTTATGGTCACTATAATTTATTTCATTCTTAATTATGTTCTTATAAAAGTATGCTCCTGCTAGCACACTGCAAGCACCTTTTACTAGTAAAATATAAAAATTAATACGATTCCTATTTTCCTAAATTAATTAGAAAACTCTGTGCTATTATTTCATGCGCTCTTAACAATTTGTATAAATATATAGCAGAGTAAAACACTGTCTTTCATAACATGCGCATTTTAACAATTTAAGGCAACACATACGTTTCCTTCGGATGTTTCGGATATAACAGACAGGCCTTCCCCTCCTTTTAGTCCAATATATCGAGGCTTCACTGTACGTATGTAAAGAATGCGATGTCGGACTGTGTACAATACCACGTTTTGGAATATACCATACACGAAAACGTATCAAGTATATAATCGCAAGCTCTGGAATAATAAAAATAAAAATAGTTATAACGAATCCAACGTATATTTTCAATCCTTTCAAACTTTTACAAACCTATGCCAACAGGTGCTTATAATGGAATCTTAACTTAGTACTTAAAAAGAGTTAAAAATGAAACAATCTTTTGTTATTCTAAAAGCTCCCAATTGCAAGCGCTATCTGAGTTTATATAAACATTTGAAATACAGTTGGACCTCTATAAACATCACCATTGATAATCGTTGTTTTGATCAACCCTCATTTGTCGCCAAATGGTACAAAAAAATTAAAAAGTTCCGATGCCAGTTTTGAATGAAGCAGACAAATGAATGATGATTGCACTGTGACCGAGAGAGAAAGATTCCTGGCATTGCCTCCAATTCAATTAGTGCCAATTAAACCTTCAAATAAGTGAAAGAATAGTGTTATTCGCTTCACACTTTAAGCATCGAAATTAATGCTGTAGCAATGTCAAACTTTATAGATAGCAACACAAATATTTACGGATAATTATCCAGTTAATAACTGTGTATGGGAAGCATTTCTAGCAATTTAATCAAAGCAATTGATCTTATTTAAAATCATTCGGATGCTGGAATCTTACTTTTTCAGTAAGTAAAACTATTAAACATCTATAATGCTTATTAAGGCAAATTGTCTCATGCGTAAATTTAAAATCAGATGAGAATAGGGACGTACATTATTTTTTAACAAATTGAAAGTTATATGGTTATGTCACCTTCGTAGATAATCTAAATGACAAAGAATGTTAGGCGACGGGCTACGTTTATTCAGGAGCAGCATGGAAACATTTCTTTTAGATTGATAACCTAGAACTCGCCGAAACTTATCTTCTCTTCATTGTTAATCTAAATAAACGGTTGCATTGATTGATATATGAAAAAAAGGACGTATACTTCAATAAAAAGAAACAAAGAAAATTAAAAACATAAAAGTTTGCAATCAATTACTGTGTAGCATTAATTTCCTCTCTAATTTGACTTTTAAAATACAGATTTCTTACTGACTTTGCATAATTAATTGTCAATATGCACACACAGCCTCGCCCTCAGCGAGATTTCTACCCGCTAACCTTACCTATACTGGGGAAATGCATTATCAGAGTTAAATGCGAATTATTGAGTTAAACGTGAAATATTGAGATCAACTTATTCTACACAATTCTTAATTTTTTATAAATTAATTGAAAAAACAGTGAAAACACTGTGTGGGTACAGCTAGTACTCCGTTAATTCATCAAATAGAACTTATAATTTTGTTTGTTTAGTTTACATAACAACGCTTTTACTCATTATTACCTCTGACGGTAAAGCACTATCAATTGCAATTTCCCAGGTTGTTGTTACTATCAGCATTTTAATTACTACAAATATAACTTTTAATTAAAGTTTAAGGCAATAATAGCCCATTAATTCATCAAATGGAAGAAAGAAGAAGATAACGAGGCCTTTGAATCTGTGTAATTTTTACTTATGTACCAATGATGTGAATCTAAATTGATTCTTTCGAAAATTTTAATGTAAATCTGATTCAAACGTACTTTATTGTGTCATTTTATGTTACTTGTCGCCACCTGGCACATCCAGCCACCATGTGACTAAATGAATAAATAAATAAATATTATAGAGACAGAAGAAGATAAAGAAGAACGACGTAGAAGAGAAAATACGGACAGATGAGCAAAGGTAAACAGCGAGAGAGACCATAAACGAAATCAGGTAACAAAGAAGAAACGAACAAACTGAAGAAGGGAGTAATATAAGAAGCCAAAACAGAATCGATGCAGCCAACGGCGGAAGACGAAGAAACGACACAAATTTAAACTCAGCAATAGGAAACGGATTAGCTACTCGACGAGATGATTCACATTTAGGAAAAATTAATAAAGAATGTCAATATCGTAGAGCTTTGTTTTTTAATAACTGAGAAAAGCATAACAGATGCTGGTACGAGAAGAGCACTTCCGCAGCTTCCAGATATATTAAAACTGCCGTAGAGAGAAAATACCCCTATGTGTAAAAATACGTAAGACTTATGTAGTTTCTGCACATGCCAGGACATGAAATATATATTTAAAGCGGGAAGCTCATTAGTTCTAATTTGAAATGCAAAATCAATCACACTCACCCATCTTCTTTCTTGACATCGCAAAGCAGAGCTGGCCTGTGGAAGATCTACCATGCTGGCTGCGTTTTCAGACTTCATTCTTCGGAGGCTCGCATCTGAAACAACGACAGAACCAACTCAGAAATCTCGCACCCAAAGGATAAAAATTCTACAAAACCTTAACAATAACTTTTGATTTGAAGTTTATAAAGTAATGGAAACCGGCTAATAATGTATTATTCATACGTTTTTAAAAACACAGATTCTCATTTTATGAGGTAAACTATAATTTTTACGTTCAAAACACAATATATATTGATAACAAACCCTTAATTAATCCTACGTTAAGAGTGTAACGCCATATCTTGGCTATATTTGCCCATAAACAAATCCGTCCTTGCAAAAAATTTTACCAACTCTTCACAGAAAATGATACTTTACAACGATAAAATCACTCATTAAACACGTTATGCAGTAACAAAATGTTATACAAAAGGACTAATTTATAAAAATAATTACTCCATTATACATAAATATGATAAATATAACATTTCCTATATACATATATATACGGTAAAGATATTTCAACTATAAATCAAAGATGAACAGAGAAGTTATTTAAGATTTCCTTACCTTTGTAGATATAAATCCTCGAGGAGATTGACCAGGACAGCTGTATCACACAATAATAACAGTACATTTATTTTCCAGAAGATCAAAGTTACATGGCAAATCAATAAGACAAACTCAATCACAAAAGAAAATACAAAGTAAAACAATATAACAGCACGAGTGGACTAACGAAAAACAATAATACATCAAAACATCACCATAAATTACAATTAAGTGGCAAAGCAGGGCATACTGAATAATTACATATACAAATTCACATATCATTGTATTATAAAATAAGAAATAGTACTATTAAGAGAAGTTAATTAATGTCCAGTAAGCAATGTGAAGATTACACACATTGAAACTATAAAAAACTTTAGATAATACTTCACTTCGCTTAAAGTGTCTTAAAACGTACACAAATCAAACTAAAAGTACATAATTAAAAACTGCTGTCAAAATGCGTCACATGCACCACTGTTTTCGAAGAATAAACGGCCAAAATTTTGTCAAGATCAAAACTATCGACATTAAATTTCGAATACAATAAAAAGGATTAGTTTTTTACTTGTAAAAAGTTCTGGTGTAAACACATAAAATAACCAAAAGTATTAAAACTCTGCTGTCAAAATGATTATCACGTGGACCAGTTTTCGAAGAACACACGGCCAAACATATATCACGATCATAACTATCAACATTAAATTTCGAATACAATAAAAAGGTCTAGTTTTTTCCTTCTAAAAAGGTCTGATGGAAACAAAATAAATTTCGAACTGTATTACGCACATAACAGACAACCCCGTCAGCCATTTTAAGATTTCTACGAAGTAACCAGAACATGGAGCCTACATAGAGGAGACTCCACTCCGGGTCCGTAACTGTTGCCAGTTTGGTCGCTCAAGTTTTAGTTGCCAAAGTTGCCACACGCAGCGCTGCGAGCGGTAGGTTTGCTGAAGTTGTGGGGCGTAGGTATGATACAATGTAATTTTCGTGTTTCTATTTGCGATAATAGTTTGTTACGTAAGATGGCATTGGTAATTTAGGTTTGTAAATCAATCTATCAATATAAACTATTTGTTTTTACTAAGTACCGAGTATGTTACATGAATTACGTAGCGGATCAATTGATTGGAATTCGCCTGAAAAAACCTCTTTCAGGGTATAATTACAGGACGGAATGGTTGTTCTGATGTTCAGTATTTCGCTTAATCCATATTCGATAAATTTATTGTGGCTTTGGTCGACTATGGAATTCACTGTATAGAGGATAGATAGGTGGAGGTAAAATTTGGACTTTTTCAATATCCACGATATCTGGAAATCTGCCTTTTACTTCGGTTCGGCTCCACGTGTACATAGCAATATCCAAAAATATAATCAGTATATCTAATTTTACTTATGGTAAATATATGTGCGACATTCAGTATTTTATTATAATACGAAATGACAATATTATTACAAAATACAGGCAAATATTCGAGACGAAATAAGTATTACACCGTCATGTAATATATTGATGCATTTTTTTCTTAAGCTGACGATTAGTTAAATTTCGTAACATGTCCATAAGGTATTTTGTCAGAAATTTGACATTTCGAAATGCTATGCAGTCATATTGTCACATTAAATAGGAACGTCATATTTGTTTTGGTAATCCAATGAGATATTTTATAGTAAAAGTAAAACGGGAATATGAAATAAGAACACAATGGCATTTTATGTTTGTATTAAAACAGTTTATTTAATAAAGATTGTGTGTGGGAAAAAGCTATAGAACCTTAAGGATTCTCTAGAAAAACCCACAGTTGCAGGAAAAACCCACAAAGGAAGGGGGGTTAAAAAACCTGCGAAGGAAAATAGAAGGTAGCTAACCAAACTAAGATACACAATTAACCAGCAGCTGAAAATAAAGGAAGAGAATTACTTAAAAAACCAATTCAATGATGAACAATAACATAAAATAAATAAGTGCAAATAAAGTTGATCAATATCCCATTTGCCCAGCTCCTGAAAAGAAAGAAAGATGATTACTAAAAATATCTATTCAGAACATTAAAAACTATAGTGAAAACTAAGCGCATATAATATAAATTAATGCAATTAAAGTAGATACATATACATTTAAAAAACTTAGCAGAAATGCCGTGCATTCAAGCCTCCTCCAGACATGTTATCTATTCTATTTATGCCTTTGCGTCCGTTGCGCTGAAAACTTGATCTTTGCGGGGTATAATCCTCCTCCATTTCTGAAGCTGAGCTTCATCCTGAAAGCAAACGATTTCAATATGACAATATCAATTCAATTAATATCCTTTCTACATTAAATAAATTTATATTTACTGACTAATGTGTACTTACCCTTGCCTTGAAAACACTTGTGTTCTTCACTCCCAAAATCTTGTTCACTCGTACTGTTTTGCTATAACCTGTCGAACAGCCAGGCACAAAGCAACACTTTGAATCTTGCATCATTTTGTAATAAAATATTCCACCGCAGATGGAGAAAATTTCACACAAACGAAATAGATACAACGATTACCCGTAAGACCACGTGTAAACTACCCAATTTGTAGCAAACCTAAGAACAACTGCGCCGCCAAGCTGGAACTAATACGCTGCGACTAAATTGGCAACAAAATACGCCCCCTTTGGAGCTGAAGCGGGATCTCCTCTATGTAGGCTCCATGAACCAGAAGTAACGCGCAGGCTAACCAACATTTCCCCTTATAAACCTGGATATTTACCATTTCGACAAAAAAACCACAAAAAATAAACAATTCCTTTTTATATCTTGATTTCTCATTTTAGTAGGAACACAATTATAACTTATTGTAGCATCGATAAAATTTGCTTAAATGTTATAAATTACTTGCAGTAAATCAAATTTATTGGCATTAAACTTTTGCTTTGCAAACCTAAATTTGGATTCGTCATGGAGAGGGGTAAAAATAAGGCATTAAAATATATTTTCAGATTGCTTAATAACCGACAATGTAATTAATTAATTAATAACGAATTTTTGGTCCAAATACGTATGCGTTTTTTTGTAACATTTATTTTTCTGTAGGACATCTTCATAAACAATTACATGGGTAGTTTCGGCGGCATTTACAAATTATGCGGAAACAATTATTAGTTATTAAAAACTATTCACGAGTGTAATTATAAGAATAGCAATTATACTCCGGAAAATACTTTCAGGTTTTTATCTTATCCATGTACTTTGGAAACCTGTGGTATATTCAATTGATACCGATAAAATATTCGTATAAATTTGAAATGTAGGTACCTACCGTAGGACCCTACTGATTTACAAACACAGATGTCCGGAACAGGTAGAAAAATACACTTGTAATTGTCCTAAGATACTCTATTTAGTAAGTGAATTAGCCTTCATAAGAACTTAAGAACCATAAAAAACTCGGGTGATTCCTTCTTCACGGTAAACTTCCACCTCATTTCCTATTTGAAATCCAAAAACTCACGTAATATATTTTCAAAAAAAGCATTCGTGCGTCAATTTCCAACAAATCCTTTATCTAATTTTACAATTGTCCGACCGTCTTTCTCCATTTGTATCTCCCATTATTACAGCTAATGCCTGTCACATAAGTATATTCGAATCATCCTTTGCATCAATTTATAGAAATTTATAAAATTTTATTATTGTAATATTATCGTATATTTTATAAAGGTAAACTCCTCTCTATTATGAATTTTACACTGATAATAATAATACTCTATTTACGGGACAAGGCCTTTTCCTAAAAATACAATCAGAAATGTATTAAAAATAAGCCAAAATATTTAAACGTGCGTTCTAATACAATATAAACCATTAAAGCACAAGAGTAAGAAAAATTATACTATCGCACATAAAAATCACAAATCCTATAAAAATTATACTCAAAATCCATCTGACAATATAACAATATCGTACAAACCTTTGTATGAACTCAACATTAACGAGGATATGTGCTAGTTATAATAAGTACTTCTCTAATCTAGACATTTTTATCAGAAAGTCTGAGTATATAACATAATTATCGGCTTTATTGGGGTACTCAATAAAAGATATGTATGAATTTATATTTTCACCATTGTTTGAAATTATGTACATATCTTGAAAATGAAGGAATATATGATTGTTATCTGCCTCACTTCTTTTATAAATATATTTCATTCGTTGTTATTGGTAATACATAACTACAATTGTATAACTACCATTGTTACTTGCCTTATTTATAAATAGTTCATAGGTCGTGTATGGTAATATATATATATCATTGTATTGAATAATGAATATTGTATGCTTGTGAATGTATATGCTTTTGTATTGCTTTTTCGTTACATATATAATTTGCCATCTTGATATCAAGATAATTAGAATCAAGTGTATTTATTAAAATGTAAACCAGTTTATCCTGTAATTATTTTGTTGGGTAAACTTTAAAAATGATAAATAAATAAATATTCTAAGGCATAAAGTAAAATTATATCAGATTCATGGTACTTAATAAAAATTTACCTGAATTAAAATAGACATAAGTTGGCATAAATTTCTACCACATTTAAGTTAGGCATTGCAGCTTAGTTTTAAATGATTGCAGTGATTCATTGAATATATCAACTTTAGACTTATAAGGTTGTAGTCTCTCATCATAGTATACAAAGGTAAAATGCACATATAATTTGTCCATATATGGTATATGAAAAGTCATATCTAACCTTGTATACATTAAAGGCACTCTGAGGTTTATTAAATTAAGTAATTCTGGGCTTTTAATATGGTTATTTAACAATTTATATAAAAACATAAGGCCACTATTCCTCCTTTGAATGTAAAGGAGTAGCATATCAAGTAGTATTGTCACTCCTAACATAGTAAAAAAGCAAAAAGCGTCAAAAGACTTATGTCCTTAACAACGCTTTCAATCTATTATCAGAACGTAAGGGGATTAAGGACAAAATTAGAGCAACTTAAACTAGCTATTTCTACCGCTGACTATGACGTTATCGTACTCACTGAGACTAGGCTCAGTGAAGACATAACTCTGAATTGGACTTACCTCATTTAGACATTTATAGACATGATCGCAGTGTAATTACTTCTAATAAAGTTCGTAGTGGTGGGGTTTTAATTGCTATTAAAACAAAATTGCAATCTGTAAAGGTTATAAGCCAAATTATTAATGTAGAACATTTTTGTAAACATTTGTAGTCAAGAGGCAAAGGTTTTAATTGGGGCAGTGTATATCCCCCCAGCCTCTGCCATTGATAAGTACTTATCTCATTGTGAAGTGGTTGAAGATATTGTGAATAATAACAATTTTTTGATATTATTGTACTGGGGACTACAATTTACTTGATCCCTGTTGGAACACTGACTGTGATAGCATGTCTTTCACCACTCAAGCAAGAATTATAAATTAAAGTTTTACATTACTGGGTCTTAAGCAGATGAGTACTATTTGTACAATTTACTATTAGATCTAGCTTTTTCTAATTCAGGGCAAGTAACTTCCGAAAAGGATCCATATCCTATTTAAAAATGTGTTAATCATCACCTTGATATTCATTACAGTGTAAAGTTGGCCAAAGAACTAGATTATAACAATTATCAATTTACTATTTATGATTATAGAAACTGTCATTATACTACATTGACTAACTACTTAGATACTTTAAACTGGCTAGGAATATTGTGCAATTTGGAGATTAATAATGCTCTATCAATTTTCTACTCTATTCTTTATGAAGCTATAGAACTGTGTACTCCTACCTTAACAATCAAAACATCATCTTATCCTAAATGGTTTAGTGTTGAATTAAAGGAATGTATCAAACTCAAGAAACATTACCATAAAATTTTCAAAATTACTGGGAGTAATGATGATTATCATAATTTTTCTAAAATCCGAGGTGAATGCAAAAAACATTCTGGTTCATGTTGCAAAAACAATATAAATAACATGGAAACAAATATTCCCTATAACTTAAAGTATTTCTGGAGACATGTTAAAAATCATCAAAAATTGGATAGAATACCAAGCATAATGTATTATTATGAAGAACATGTTGCAAATAATGACCACGATATTTCAAACCTCTTTGTAAGGAACTTTTCTAAGGTCCACAGTACTGTGATACCTGACACAAAGCCTGCCTTTGACATAAATTACACGTTTTCCTTTGGCAAAATGACAGTTTCAACTGAGGATGTACTATGGAAATTATTGTCTACAAATGTTACAAAGTGTACTGGACCAGATGAACTCTCTCCCTTTTTTATTTAAAAAGTGCAGTCAATCACTGGTTTACCCACTGTTTATACCATTTAAAAATCTTTTAGCAGTGGCGTTTTTTCTGACCTCTTTAAAATTGCTTACATTACACCGATTCACAAAGATGGTGACAAAAGCAATACTTGTAAAATCAATATATGTAGTGGAAAAGGGAAAATTAGGTTTGGAGTAGCATTTAAATTCAGCCAAGCATATGAGAAACAGTAATTCTGGCACTACATGAGGAAAAATTACAAATGATGCTATTACTAAAAATAGAAAGTAGGCTGAAATTGTTTCTGCTTGTAACTTTAGGCTTTCATTCAGTTTGACATCACTTTGAGTTATCGATCAGTGATTTGCACAAATAAGATTATTTGCGGATTCAAAGATGGCTACTAAAATTTCACCAGCCACAGCTAAGACATAAGCAATAGTTGACAAGGTATTAGCTCCAAATTCTCTACCTTTAATAAAAATTAAACTTGAATATGTACATCAGGATCTCCACTGATGGTAGCAATAATTTATCACGAAAAATTTTTCGAATACTCGTACGGTATTTTGATCGTCATGTTTAAGGACTCACACAAGCTAGTTGAATTGAAATGTTTAAAATGAATCAGAGGGGACTATAAGTCACCTTGTTTTAAAAACATATGATTGGCCAGAAGAGTGTATCGCATTTGGAGGGGATAACTGCAACTCCAATTTTGGTTATGTTGATGGAAATGGACAGAGCAATGTTTATGTATTCTTGTCTGCGGAAGTTGGGGAATTACTTGGAATAAAATGCCCTGCCCGTATATCTTACATAATTGTGTTCAGCATGCAAGGGATTCCTGGCTAATTGATATTGAATCAAATTTGGTTACAATTTATAATCGTTTTTCTGTATTCACGGCCAGAACAGAAACCTTGAAAGAACTTTGTGACTTTGTATCTGTAGGTTATAATTGTAAAAACAAAGCAGGTCTGAGCGTGGCCATTATGTCAGAGAGTGGCAACAAAGATAAAATGTCAAAAGATTTTAAAGTGAGAAGGAAGGTGTGTTTCGTGAGTGGGTGTGAGGGACGCAGCGATGGGACAAGAAAATTTTTTAATTTCCCGAGGACGGAAAAAGTGTAAGTTAATTTATATTAATGAATATTTTTCTTGTGAATGCTGAAGTGTTTCTGCAAGTTATAAGTGTAGTTTATAAATAGATACAACGGTTGTTTTCAGTACGGAGATTGTCATTTATAAGCGAAATTTAGAATTTTATTTATTCACTCCGCTTTGAGGAAGTACGTTTAACTAAATGAAGGGATTTGTAAGGCGAACATATATGTGTCATTGGTCTCTCCATTTGTTAAATATGTATAGGTGGTTTGTTTGAAATATACATGAGTTTCGTCAATTAAATCTAGTGGAAAAGTTGCTGCCTAAATTATTACGTTTTGTAAATTATAAATTACATGATTTCAGCTTCAATGTGAATTATTGTATGCTTTTGGAGATTCGTTCCTTACATACTCTTTAGGACATAGGAATTAAATCATTCTTTCCGTATTTGTTTTTAAAAAACTATGTCGATTCTTCTAGTCTTTTTGCACTTACTATTAACCTCTCAAACTGTGAGAAACTATCTTTAATTTAATAGAAACTTTTACAGCATATGATAGAATGCAAAGGGCAGGTAATGTGTATATTGACATTTGCAACATTCTTATATGAGATAAAAGGAAACTGAAAATTTCATGTACAAACAAATGTGGTATGTTTCAAAGCATTAATTTAACTCCAAATATGACAGCAATTCCTAAAATGCATTTATTCCTGCTAATTGTCGTAATGTGATTAATTTGCATTTATAATTTCCAGTGTGAAATATTTTTGTATTATTATTCCTTGACCTTTTATAAAGAAATTAATAAAATGTTCGTGATTACCTTTTATATAAAACCGAGTGCACCTTTGCAATTATGTTAAGAATAACTAACTTAATGTGGGGGTATAATGGCACTATTTGTTCGATGGAACAATTTCCAATGCTTCTTAAATGAGACGGTTTTCCAATTCTTTAAGAAATTTTGTGAACCTTGCAGGTTTTTTTATCTTTCTGGTAATCTATGATTATTCATACCGATTAATGTCTTTATGTGCAGGTGCTTGGAATGGCTTTCATTTTGCCAAAACTGGCAGGTTCGTGACATGTATGAGCGTGGGGGTGTGCCAACGCCACCTAGATAGAAGGCCTGACGGCGAACTCGGTTCTAAGTCGTGACGTCACGGTGAGCAGGCCGCCATTTACGAATCAGAGCGAGTTCGACTACGAGGTGATTTGTTTTGTGAATAACGAGGAGTGGACTTTTGACGCTATTTTAGTGTTCTCTAGTGAATTTTTATTCTTTACGGTTAGGTTATTTATAAACTATTTCTTCGGAATGGTTTTCAAGTGCTCAGTAGTTGGTTGCAAAGGTAATTATGCCGGTAACGAGAATGTGTCCGTTTTCCGAAAGAGGCCGATTTGCGAAGAAAATGGGTGAGGAGTATTTCCAGAGCGAAGTTTACTCCAACAGCAAGTTCCAGAGTAAGTACATAATATCATAAATTGGAATTGTTTGATTTGTGGACTCATTGTGAGTTTAACCAACTCATTGTGCTAAAGATTTCGAATATTGTCATCATCCTTTCCCCTTTTATTCAATATCTATTACTAACAGATATGCATAAAACACTTCCAACAGGAAGATATTTTGTGGGAGACTTCAATGTACGATGAAAAATCTGGACGACTGATTACAGCAAAATTACCAAATCCTAGACTGAAAGTTGGTGCTGTGCCAACAATTTTCCCATCTTGCCCTTCCTATGCTTCATCGTCTTCTGCATTTCATGAGAGCCCTGATAAGAAGAAGATCAGGATTGAGATGGAACAACTCCGAAGGTGTATTAAGAGTAGTCAAGAAGACAGAAAAAAGTACGAGGAGAGCAGAAGGTTCGGTAACCTGAAGGAACTGGAAGAGAAAATAAGACTGTATGTAAACACAGGTAGATTCTCATTATTTGCAAAATCTGACAGGCTTATATTATGTGACTTTCTTGTGGATCCAGTCCCTATCATAAGTGCATCAATAGTGATTGATATTAATTTATTTTTGAATGTATACGTGAAATCGACACCTTTAAAAAGGGTTGGAAAATACAGTTTTCCCATTCAAGTTGACAGTATCAGTGTGATCATTGATTTGGTGAATCAGGTTGAAGTTTTGGTTGATCAAGAAGGCCATCCAGACAGATAGTAATTTGATAAAATGAAAATTGAACTTTTAGTTGATACCTTAAAAATTCTTGAATCAACCCAGAATTCAAGCAAAATAAAGTTCCTGGTCGAACAATTAAGACTCCTGCCTTGCCATCTAAGTAATTATAGATATTCTTGTCATTTTTTGATTTTTTCATGTTTGTTTTATACAATTTCACCACATGCATACAAATTTGTGAGAAGTTCCAGTCTCTTTCTTCTTCCTCATCCATCAACCATTCGTCAACTGTGCTCTAGTTATAATTTTAGTCCCCAGAAGGAAATAAACCATTTCCTTTCTTATGCGAGACGTATGATTTGCAGTTTAAGTGAATCTGAAAAGCTTGTCACTTTAATGATGGGCGAAATTCATTTGAAGCCATTTGTGGATTACAAACATGGTAATATAGTAGGATTTTGTCCTAATTCGATTTCTGTGGCAACAACTGCATGTGTTTATGCTTTCCAGTTTGTTGTCAAGTTTTAAAGAGGTGATTCATATTCTACCTGTTAATATGTTTTTCAGATATTGAAAAAAATAGTTCTTGAATTAGAGACAATAGAATACAGAGTTGTTTGTGTAGTTTCTGACAATAATGCAATTAATAGAAAAGCAGTTTCTAAATTTTCTGTCCAGAATAAATTAAATATATTGTATCCCCACCCAAGCGATAGCTCTAGACCTCTGTTCTTTTTATTTGATGCTGTGCATATAATTAAATGCATAAGAAATAACTGGTTAAGCACCAAAAGTGGACAGATTCTTGTTTACCCATGACTTGAACATCCTGAAAATGTTGGTACTGCTTCATTCGATACTATTAAAGAACTTTATTCCTTTGAATGTGGAAATTTAATCAAGTATGGGTACTCCTTAACTATGAAGGCTCTGTATCCCTCTAACATTGAAAAGCAAAATGTTAAACTTGTTTTACAAGTGTTCAATGAAACTATTGTACAGGCTCTGAAACTGCTGGGTGAGTGAAGAGGTTTTAAATTCTGTGAAGAAACTGCAGAATTTATTAGAATTGTAAGTGACTGGTGGAAAGTAGTAAATGTAGGTATCCCTTTCAAAGGTGTAAGATTAAACAATTATTTTCAGATGCCAATGACTATGGAATCAGAAGGATACAAATATTTGGGAAAAGTTTATGATTGGTTAGAGGTGTGGAGTGATGTGGATGTTAGAATTGGCAAGCTATCCAAAGAAACCCTTCTTGCTTTCAAACACACTACTCATGCTTTAATGGAAGTTAATGATTATTGTGTGAAGGAACTTAAAATGAACTATATGCTGCCTGGTAAATTACAAACTGATGACTTGGAAGCAAGGTTTGGCCAATATAGGCAGTTATCTGGATCAAACTATCATATATCAATTAGGCAGATTTATGAGAGTGAGACTAAGTTAAGACTGCAGAATGTTTTACCATTATGTGTAAATTCTAGGAAATATCGAGCTGTTTCTATAAGTGATTTCAAAGAAAGTGAAGTTGATATAGAAGTTGAGGTAGGAGAGACACAAGAAACAGAACTTAAATTAGATATTAATGTTGAATATGTAGAATTAGAAAGTGTTAAAGAATATTTACCAGTATTAACATATATTGGTGGCTATTGTGCTCGCATGTTGCTCAAGAAGAGAAATTGTCCATCTTGTAGGGATTGGCATGTACAAGAAAACATCTTGGAAACTAATGAAGACCATGAATTAATTAGCTGTATAAGCCAAGGAAAATTATTGTTTCTAAGGGAAGCTACAGTAAATGCTGTGGTATAGGTATACATATGTGGTCTTAAATAAAATAGTAGGGGGTGTAGATGAGGAAAAATTTCTAGATGTTCCTAATCATAGGCTAGTTCTTCATAATCACGTAATAAATCTTTTGAATGGGGATGACCATTTAAATGAAATTATTTGTGAGGAAAATCATTCATTTGTTGAGGGAATGAAAAAAATAGTATTTGTTGCATGCAATATTCTATTGAAAAATTATTGCAACATGAAACGTGACAAATATAGCAATCTGTCAAAAAGAAAGTTGTTGACTTTTACGAAATGATTGTGGTAAATGTTGTTGAAGATTGTATGTATTGATTTTCCCATTGTATTTTCTATTGTAATAAAATTTCTTTGAAAATTTTTGTGGATTTATTATCATCCCTCAATGAAATATGCTGTAAATTTTTCAACTATTAATTAATGTCTTGTTGTAGTTAAGTAATATAACAATTTTAAATGAATTTTTCATGGTTCAAATGTTTCTTTATATATTCAACGTTCTTCTAATTGTTACCAAAATTTACTGGTACTACGTACATATAAATGGCAAATAGCGTGATGCTGATATAATTTAGAAAAAAACAGAATTAGTAAACCAATATAAGAAGCAAAAAACTTATTCAAAAGGTACAAAGACTACGGCTGCGATGCGCGTATGCGTTGCCGTAAGCCTGCGGGTTATGACGTCACATTTTCGTCGTCAGGCCTTCTATCTAGGTGGCGTTGGGTGTGCGAGCGGTGGTCCACAAGATGGTTTAAAATTTTGTAATTTTTTTATTTTAGGGTATAATTTTCACGTCTTAGTAAATATATTTTATTTTAGTGTATAGGTTTCACATTTCTTTGTCACTGTTTTATTTTAGGGTATAGGTTTTACATTTCTTTGTCAATGTTTTATTTTAGGGTATAGGTTTTACATTTCTTTGTTAATATATGTTATTGTAGGGTATAGGCTTTAAATTTTGTAAATATATATATATGTACATATTCATTATTCAATCTTTTAATTTCTATATGCTTTTTGTTGGGGAAATTAACATAATTCAGATATTGTGCGACCTTTTATGTTGCAGTATGTACACATTTTCACTTCTTATGATTTAAAATTATCTGCCTAATATCATTGCCCTCATTAGGTTTGGGAACAGGTATTACATCATGCCTCTTAATGTTAGAGTACATATTTGGATGGTTTCTGTGTGTTGTATGCACTGCTTAGTGTATATATGTTCATTTTTATACTGTTTATTTGGTTACCTTGATATGATATTATGAACTTGTATATATGTCATGTGAAGGGTGTCACTGTTTATATGCTTGCATGAATTAACACATTTGAGATGTTGCAGTATGTACATACTTTTACCTTCCTGTGATTTCAAATTATCTAATATCAATGCTCTCATTAGCTTTGAGAGAAAGTATGATTTTATATGCATTTTGTGGCATGAACTAGCGCAATGCAGATAATTTGCAACCTTTTATTATTTAGTATGTACCTGCATACATCTTTTTTGTTAATTCATTGTTCATTATGTTCATATTACATTTTTTGTCTATGTTCAATTGCATATTTTCATGGTTTACAGTATTGTCTATACTACTTCGTGTATGTTAAGATTTTCTTATACTTAGTCTCACTTTTTTCTGTTTGTGTAATACCAGTTGAGGATACATTTCCACATATTTTGTACTTTTCCATGTGTGATCTCTGTTGAATTGCTAATGTTTGAATTGAGATTTGGCAACTGTTTGTTTTCATCTGGTACTACTTTGTAATGTAACTGTGCCATCTTTCTGAGTGTATATCGCAAATAATTTGTGATGTTTGCAAAAACCTTTTTGCAATCTCAGCTGAAATGCTACAGAATTGTTTCTCACTTAAAATACGGCATTTACTTGTTATGTGTACATCTAACGAAGCTTAAATAAAGCAATATCAATAACGTACAATAATTTTGTTGTTTTTTCAATTTTATATTTCTATTTAAAATTTTGCGATCATATATATTAAGCATTTTACGAGGAATAAATAACCTGATATTTTAAACGCGCGCGCTTGGTGCGACGGTGGTGCCATCTATGAACAAATGTAGTCGTAACTTGAACCTATTTCCCACAAGAGTAAGATGCACAGGGCTGGTTTGGGCGTACTGTATGTCTCACGCAGGGGTATGCAACACCTTCAATTGTCTGAATCAAGTTACTCCGTTAGATCATTTCAGGTGTCACTAGTGTCGCTGAAACCAAGCGCGCGCGCCTTTTAAACGTCAGGTTTTCTATTCCTCGTAAAATGCTTAATATAATTGTTCGCAAAATTCTAAATAAAAATATGAAATTGAAAAAATAACAAAATTATTGTAGGTCAATAATATTGCTTTATTTAAGCTTCACTAGACGTACACATAACAAGTAAATGCCATATGTTAAAGCGAAAAACCGTAGCACTTAAGCAGATTGCAAACTTGCTTTTGCAAAAATATCACAAATTATTTGCCGATACCGTTGCAGAAATATCAATGCAGTTCAAACAGTAGCATTTCATTTGATATTGCGAACGGGTCTTTGCAAACATCACAAATTACTAACAGAAATTCACTCAGAAAGAAGGCACAGTTACATCACAAATTACTACCTGATAAAAACGCACAGTTACAGAAATCTCAGTGCAGTTCAAGCATTAGCATTTCAACAGAGATCACACAGGGATAAGTCACAAAAACTGGAAATCCACAATGAGTCATCCACTGGTATTGCATACACAGGATAAACAGTGACACCCTTAACATGATATATATATATATATATATATATAGAGAGAGAGAGAAGATCATATCAAGGTAGTAAAATATACAAGTTCAAAAAAAAAAAAAATTAAAGGTATATGTATATATACAAATACAAAGCAATATATACAATATATCTAAATTAACAGAGGCATGATGTACCGTATTCACCTGAATCTAAGACGACCTTTTTTTCCAAATTTTCAGCTGTAAATATCAAGAGTCGTCTTACATTCGAATACGAAGTATATTTAAGCATTTAATCAATGGTTTTTACAACAAATGGTATATTAGAGTAAACAATTCACAACAGCAAATTCAAGTACGTACATAAAGAAGTGAAATAAACAAATAGTAATAACAATAAGAAAAACATGACGGGAATAATAATTATTTAGACTAATAATCATCGTCGACGATCATAACACAGACGACGTTCTTTCATCTTGCACGTAATGGCAACCCAATGTCAAAACAAATGAGAGCGGAAATCATTGGGATTCCCCTTTCAAA
Source organism: Uropetala carovei (assembly GCA_036926305.1). NCBI lineage: Eukaryota > Metazoa > Arthropoda > Insecta > Odonata > Petaluridae > Uropetala > Uropetala carovei. The sequence goes on along the minus strand of JAXCHB010000098.1, from coordinate 3,672,999 downwards.
CGACGCACCGCGATTCACTAAGTGTGACAGTAATTTTGAGTTGTGCATTCTTGAAACTCATTCTTGAAACTCTCAAAACAGGAACTAGAAAAAGCCAAAGCCACAAGGAAGTCGCTCAGTGGTCCAAAATTAGGCCGATTTCATGGCATTGAAGAAGAAGTAGTCAAGTTTGTGCGCACCGTGAGGAAGAACGGTATGCCTGTTTCGACTGAAAGTATTATACTTAAAGCTAATGAAATTACTAGAGGACTTAATATATCATTGTAAGAATTCAAGGCCAGCAGAAGTTGGTGCGTGAGAATGATGCGGCGAAATAATTTTTCTTTACGGCGACGAACTTCGTCAGAAATTGTCAGAAGACTATGTTGAAAAACTTCTCGCGTACCAGAAATACGTAATTGGACTTAGAAAAACCAATAATTACCTTTTGAGCCAAATAGGAAATGCCGATGAAACTCCGGTTTTCTTCTACATGCCATCTAATTATACTGTGAATGAAAAAGGTGCGAAATCCGACCTAATTAAAACTACAGGCAACGAAAAAATGTGAGTCACGGTAATGTTGGCGGTTTTAGCAGATGGGACTAAATTACCACCATATGTGATTCTGAAGCGGAAAACAATGCCTAAGAAACATTTGCCAAGTGGAATAATAGGTGTCAAGAAAAGGGGTGGATGACTAAAGAACTAATGAGAGATTGGTTACATGTGGTGTGGAATAGACGGCCAGGAGCTTTACTGAAACAAGGAGCAATGCTTTCACTGGATGCATTCAAGGACACTTATCTCCTGAAATTAAAAACATAATGAGTGCGATGAATATTGATCTTATTGTAATACCTGGAGGAATGACATCGCAACTTCAAGTTTTAGATGTTGCTGTCAATAAGTGTTTTAAAAATAATTTAAAGGTTTTGTATTCTGAGTGGTTACAGAGTGGAACTCACACTTTAACACCAAAAGGAAATCTTAAGAAACCTGAAGTTGCAATGCTCTGCCAATGGATCAAGGCATCGTGGCAACAAATAAATGCAAAAGTAATAGTGAAAGGATTTAAGAAATGCTGCTTATCTAATGCCATGGATGGGAGTGAGGATGATGTTTTGTGGGAGACTGATGATGAAGTTGAGAGTGATAAAGATAGTGAGCATGAGGAAAATAGTGAAGGTTGCATAGACAGTGATGATGACAAATTTACTTTATTTTTAATGTTATCTTAAAATGAATGCTACCATTTAATTTGTTTGAAAACCTGAATGGTTCTATTTTTGATGTGATCTTATGATTTTAAAATGTTAAAAGACAATGACATTCAAGAAAAGTATAAGAGAAAATAAATATTTCACAAGATTTATAATTTTTGTAGTAATGAAGGTCAATTTGAGCTTTTTTCTCTTTTGGAATCATAAAAATGGGGGGTCGTCTTGGATTCGGGTGAATACGGTACTATTTGTGCTCAAGTACACAAAAGCTAATGAGCATTGACATTAAACTGATAACATTACATACTACAAAATACTTATAAAACTACAAATAATGAATGATAAAATACATATATACAAACCTAGCTTAGCGTGGTGCAACAGCCTGACGAGTTAAGATCAAAGAATGATTTTTCCTGGTGCACCACGCTCTAATGCCTACATTGACCAAGAGGGAGAGGATCTGATTCCGTGTCTCTGTGGAATGGACTGCACAGCAGTCGTCCACCCACGCAAGAGAGACTTCCTTCTCAATTGCACCTGAGATGGTTTTTCCAATACCATTCTCATGAGCTCTGGAATTTACTATATTCCCCAAAATTTTCACGCCTTTCGAAACGGAACACATCAAATTATTACTGGGATAGGTGAGTACCTGCTCACCTTCCCTTGGTTCCCTATAGTAAATTCCAGAGTACTCAAGACCATGGTAATTAGTAGTGCAGAGACCAGCTCTGCACCAATCACATGCACGTTTGAGAAGGATTTTCTTTGCAATGTATCCACTCAAGGAAGCTATGCTAGTAATAGATGTCTCACCAGACATGCTCTCCTCTCCTCTCCTCATCATCAGGTGTGACACTATTACCACCAACATCTCCCTGACTTTCCTCATTGCAAGGTTCTCTCTCATCTCCTTCCAGGAAGTAACGCAAGCTGCTTAAAAGACTTGCACCATCATCAGGGCTGATATTCAGCCGGTACGCACCGGTACGGCCGTACCGGTTGTTAAAATATGGAAATACTTCCGTACCGGTTGTTAAATGTAATAATAATAACTGCGGTAAAATTATAAGTATTATAAATTCTATTATAAACTCGTTAGTTTAACCCTAGAGTGGTAACGCTCGTAAAAATTACGACGCCACTTCGTAAATACTCGTGTCTAGGCTCGTATATTTTCGCCAGAAAAATGACACGACTCCTAGCTTCCTACTTACACCTGACCTTGAAATCAGTACTGCTTCGGCTGTTGTGTGATTTGTTTGTTGCTCTGCGCATCACCTTCGTCGTATAAAATACGACGCGTTACCAGCTCCCGACAATTTAAATTCCTCAGTCCGCTTGGTAAGTACTGTGATATAATTCACTCAAAATATAGTATATAGTAGAAATGTAATAGGAAACCATTCTAATCAGCTTGCATTCTTTTAGGGCTCACAAAATGTCTTTTTCAGCCATGGATCCCGATTTTGCCTCGAAAGTTCTACAGACTCTGGATGACCTAAACGATGAAGAAACACAAGTCAGGCTGCTAGAAAACCAAGAATTCGACGACAGTGATTGTTCCGAGAGTGAAGATGAGTTGGAAGTACAAGATGATGACGAACATGAACCAGATTACGAAACTACGGCGTACAAGAAGGCCCAGCAGCACGAAGTAGATGAAGAAGGTGACGCCGATGACAAACGAACTGCAAACGATGGAGCCCAGCAGGACGATGATGATGATGGGGAAGAGGAGCAACGAGGAAATGAAATCGAAAACCAATATAACGAGGTATTTACAGTTACTATTCCTGCTAGGAAAACCAAAAAAGGTATTACAATTATGCCGGCGCAGACTTTCAGTTTTTCCATTGATGAAAATCAACGTGTCCTGTTTTCTCAGCCCACACTAATTGGTAAGAAAGCTTTGAAAGATAAAGAACCTCCCATGATGTGGACAACTAAGCCACGTACAGGCCCTAACGTGAGAAGCGTACGGTGTAATATTGTCCATTTTATTCCCGGCCCGTCCGGACCCGCAAAACTTGTTAGTTCTCCTCTGGAATCTTTTTCCTTATTTTTGGATCTACCTATGTTGACGAAGATTGTTGCATTCAGTAACAGTGAAGTAAAAATCAAAGTGGACAAATATAAAACAAAATGTGCAACAATAGCAGAAACTTCCATAGAAGAAATGAAAGCTCTGATTGGTCTTCTTATCCTTAGTGGTGCTCTGAAAAGCAATCACCTAAACTCAACTACACTTTGTGATCCCAAATATAGTGGAAATAAATTCTTCGCTACTATGAGTGAAAACAGATTCCTTTTCTTGCTTAGATGTCTTCGCTTTGATGATAAAAGGACAAGAGCCGAACGAAAAGCCGTGGATAAATTCGCTGCAATCAGGGATCTCTGGGACGAATTTATAAAGCACTGCCAAAATTTGTATAAGCCTAGTCCATATGTAACCATTTATGAGCAGCTTTTAGCATTCAGAGGGAAATGCCCCTTTAGAATGTTTATACCTAGTAAGCCGGCCAAGTATGGCATAAAGACTGTCTTAGCTTGTGACGTGAAAACAAAATATTGTTTGACGCTGTACCTTATTGTGGTAAAAATAATACCGATACAGGTGGCTTGCCTTTAGGCGAATATTATGTGAAATTTCTGTCAAGAACGATAAAAAACTCTAACAGAAATATTACGTGTGACAATTGGTTTACCTCAGTAAAGCTTGCCCAAGATCTACTCAAAGAATATTATAAACTAACAATTGTTGGCACTATAAGAAATAACAAAAAAGAAATTCCTCCGCCAATGTTGTACAAGACAAAACTGAGGCCCTACCCTTCATCTGCATTTTGTTTCAATGGTAATCTTACTCTGGTTACGTACAAATCTAAGCCAGATAACTATGTGACCTTGCTTTCTTCAGCTCATGAGCAAGCTGTTGTAAATAAGCAAACAACAAAACCAGAAATCATTCATTTTTACAATGAAACTAAGGGAGCAGTTGACAGTGTCGACCAGATGTGTAACCATTTCTCCTGTTCCCGTAAAACCAACAGGTGGCCACTTTGTGTTTTTTTCAACATCTTCAACATTGCTACAATCAAATCTTGGATTATAATAAATTTTAACCATGTGCTTAAAAACCAAAAAGGAATTAGCAGGCAAGATTATATGAAGGAGTTAGCGAACTAGTTGATAGAACCATGGCTTACGAAGCGTCTGCATCTTACCGGCCTGAGTCGAAATCTACGGCAAGCAATTGAGGATAACCTTTCAAAAAGTGTTCCTCAAGCTAGTCCAAGCCATCAAAATTTCAGTAGAACAGTGTGCGGAATATGTCCGTCAAGGAAGAGAAGGATGACTCAAACTTATTGCAAAAAGTGCAACACTGCCTACTGTCGGGAGCACAAAGCTAATATTTGCTCAGATTGTGAATAAATTTGTATGTAATTGTTCAGTCATGTTCTTTTTTTTAAATAAAAACGTTTGTACTTTTGTTCATATATATTTCCTGGTCTTTATTGAACATTTTCCAAAACTCGTAAAAATTACGACGCATTACCAGTAACGTACATCAGAAATACCTTTACTACTCTAGGGTTAAGGTTCAAGGCAAGTAAAGCCTTTCGTTAGCGCTCCAAGCGGACAAAGTTCCAATTACTAATAATAATAAACAACAATCGTGGCGGCTTGTTTTGTAGATAAGCTGCCAAAACATGCGAAGCGTAGCAGAAATGTGAACTACACATTTCATTCTTCATTTTTCTATAATCGATACATCGATACCATCAAATTTTCACATAGTTTAGTTTTTACATTGGTTTTGTTAGTGCGTTTTACACCTTCTGTAAATGTGAGCGGTAAAGTAAGCGTGCAGTGTTTTTATAATTATAAATTCTGAATTTCTAATAAGATATTAAAAATAAAACCCCCAGAATGAAGAGACAGCAAAGTTTGGCCAAGTTTTTTAACGTTCCTTCTAAATCTCAAAAACATGAATCTGTTAAATCTGCGGGAGAACAAAGAAGAAAAGATAACAATAATGAGCCGCAACCTGGAATATCTTCTGATGTTGTGCAAATATTAGAACAACCTGGAACTTCTTACGGTACCGTACAAGAATCAGTATAAAATAAAACAAATAATTTATATTTCTGGAATGAAAAACAACTTGATTACTTCAAAAAAAAATGAATGGCTTATTATTGCTAGTGACGTAAATGTTGGATGCCAATGGTGCTCAAAAGTTGTGTCTTTAAATGTTGAAAGTACCAAACACTTGCATATTTCATCAGAATGGAAATCATGTTCTGTTAAGGCCCATGGTTCAAATATAGTAAATTTGCAATCATCAATGAGGAAAAAATTAAAAGAACATCATGAATCAGTTTCACACAGTAAAGCATTTAAATAATAAAAACTTCCGAAAAAAATATTATATCAAAGAGTGTCGATGAAGCTAACGAAAAATATATGGAAAGTACTATTAAAATCTTTAACACTATCTATTGTATAATTAAAAATAATAGACCATTTACAGACATGAAGTATTTAATAGAACTTCAAAAAAAGAATGATATTGATATGGGCGTATCATTGCATTCTAGATTTATGGTCCCACTTGTTGCAAAATATATATATATCTATTGAAATGAGAAAACAACTTTTTGGAAAACTTATAAATCAAGGCAGTAAAATTTCAATCATTATCGATGAAGCATCAACTGTTTCACATAAAAGTGTTTTAATCATTTACTTAAAATGCGAAATTCAAGACTTTGAAGATAGTTTAACAGTTTTTGTTGATCTCGTGGAGCTGGAAGGCACAACATCTGAAGTAATTTATCAGACTTTATTGTCAGTACTCGAGAAAAATGGTTTCAATGAGAAATATTTACATGAAAACCTTATTGGATTTTGTACAGACTGTGCCAGTGTAATGTTAGGGAGAAAGTCTGGAGTTTCAGCCAAACTTTTAGAAAAATTTCCGGATGTTTTAATTTGGCATTGTCTAAGTCACCGTATACAATTATCTCTGGGTGATGCAATAAAAGATGTAAATCAAGTAAATTATTTTCAAACTTTTCTCGATAAACTTTATGTTTATTATCATACATCAAACAAGCATCAGAGAGAATTAAATAATATATCTGAAGAGCTTGGAATTGAAATAGTGAAAATTGGAAGAATATTTGGACCGCGATGGGCAGCCTGTAGTTCTAGAGCTGCAAAAGCAGTTTGGAAATCATATCAAGCTTTGTATATTCACTTTAATAGAAATTGTGAAGTGGGAATAGTTAAACATTTGAGAAATGAACATTTTCTTAGAGATTTGGCTTTAATAAACGACATTCTAACAGAGATGTCAATACTTTCTAAAGCTTTACAAGAAAGAGATGTTTCAGTACTGAAAGCAGACAGATTAATTCGACGAACGATAAAAGTAATTGAACATATAAAATTAAATAAAGGAAACTATGAAAAAGAAGTGGAAGTTATTATAGAAACGAAGAAATATAATATACCATTTGAAACAAAACAAAGGAAAGTATCAATTCCAAGAGAAAAACTATTAGATTGCCTAATAAATCATATGAAAATGCGCTTGCTGTTTGATGACAAAAGTGAAAAATACAATGAACTTTTAAGTTATTTCAATTTATTAAATCCTGAAACTTGGCCAAATGACGTTTGTGAAGCTCCTTGGATTGAAGGTGAACATAAATTAATGAAATTAAGCCAAATAATTAAATATGACATTTCAATAAACGATTTTCGTGACTTTATTGATAATAGAGATATTGAATATATAAAAGTCCCAGACAGTATCATAAGGGCTAAAAATATTTTGAATGTAATTGCCGTTAGTTCAGCAGAAGCTGAGAGAGGATTCAGCACCATGAACAATATCGTTGATGTTAAAAGAAATTCTCTACTTACTGAGACTACAAGTCACTTAATGAGCATCAATTTAATGGGAAAATCGTTGGAAGAGTTTGATGCGGTTCCCTATGTCAAATCATGGCTCAGACAGGGGCATCATTTAGCTAGTGACAGCCGCGTCAAACAAAAGATGACGCCAACAATTTCTCAAAATCAAAAAATGATTTGGAAATTCCTAGAATAATTTGAGCTACAATTTATTTCAATTGGTAAGTAAACAGTTTTATAATAATACAGCTTATTTAGAAAATAAAAGAGAAATTTCACGTATATCCATTCCTTACGCATGCACGCACAAATATTCTTTTTTAGTTTTAACTCATACCTATATTAATTTATATTAGCGTACCGGTTGTTAAATATTTTGAATATCACCCCTGACCATCATCCATGCAATTAGCCCCTTGTAAGCTACTTCTAATTGATAGATTATTGATAATGCAAGTCTTAAAAGCACTAATGAATTGCGTAATCGTTGGATTACTGTTGGATCCACACTGTGCTCATAGGCATCCAAAGAAGTTCTCCAACGGATCCTGGTTGAAGCAGCGGGGGGAGAAACGGTAATGAGATCCTCTCCTCTCCTTGGAACAAAGAATTTGCTCCCACAGTAGCATCATGCCTCTTAGTGTAACAAGCCACCCAGATTGTGAAGGTGGCCGCGGGCAAGGCCGTCCATCCTGCTGCAGAAACGTCAATGAACTGATGTCCCGATACGCTTTTCTCCAGAGGGAAATATGGTCACTGCTGCGCGTGACCCAGTCACGTAACTTATTCTCACAATTTGCAGCAGGACCATTAAGCGAATCGAAGACATCATTCATGAGCTGCAGTAGCATTGCTGTTGCCGTTGCTTCAGATGGCAAGTAATCTGAAAAATAATCATTTACCTTAGCATCACCTCAATGGAGCACACACATTGAATTATGCTTTATAAATAAGAAATAGTAGATTACTGTGATGATTCAAAAGAACAGAAACATACAAAGACAAAAATTTGGTATACTTACTGTACTGAACACCGGTCAACAAGAAAGCAGCAACGCTACGACTTAGTGTTTCTGCAGCAAGACAGACTCATCTTCTTCGGGCCTGCTGGGGTGATGTGCTCCTGCGTCAGCTTGCGCATGACACGATGCACATCTTTTTTGAAGGCTTCTGCTATATGGCTCCATGAAGCCCTAGCTGCTGTGCCTTGCAAACTGCCAGTGTTCACAGGGAGCAGGACATCATGCAGAAGAAAAAGATTTCTGAAGCACTTAAGAAGGTGAGGAGGATCGTAAAGGGTTATGATTCTTTGGCCCTCAAAGGTGAAGAAGGGATTCAGCAAAGTAGAGCCCATGCACTTGATTGCCTTAACATTGTTTGTGCCCATATCACAAACAGTAGCAATGACACGAAGACCAGCTTCATGGCATTTTTTAAGGACAACCTGCATGAGCGAGACCAGAACCTCAGCTTTAGTTGCTGTTCTACTGAAGTAGGTAGCTATGGGTTGCTTCCATTTCTGTAAAACTCCAACTACCATGAACACAAGTGCATATTTAGCAAGTTTGCTAGTTCTGCCCAAATGCCCAAGGTCCTCAAAGCCCACAATGATATCAGATGAAGGCTCCTAATCGTAATGCTCCCTTATTGACATTTCGTCAAATCAAAGGACACACATACGATTGGAAACCTCCATCTGAGATACAGAATGAGATACGACTGAGAAAACCTGAGGACTGATCCTGATGGAGAAAGGAACAGAATTCAGAAGAGCTAGCAATGTCCGCCTACAAGGAAGAGGAAAAAGCCGACGCATTAGAGCGTAACATTTTGGACTTCTCTTGTAGATGGACAATGCTATCACCTTCTCATCTACAGACCACCTTCTGCCTCTGGGCTTCCTCTTAGAGCAGCATAACTGGGAAGCCAAAAAAGAAGCTGCATTATCGGACATCTGTGAACTAACCATCTCATGTGCAGAAGTCATATGGGATGTCTGATCACTACACCCTTTCAACTTCTTTTCCAACTTCCTGTAAGAAGCTCTAAGCCTTTTTAATTGGAGGTCTTTCTTTTTCCCATACTGATATAAATATCTCTTACGAGGAGTGCAATGTAAAGACCTACTCATACCAATACAGGACAAAGTAAGACTTCTCTCTCTGTTTGATGAATCACAAAATCCTTCACCTCTGTCACCAGAAGTGGAAGCATCTTCTGATACAACAGACAAAAGTAATGGCGAGGAACCATGAGTGGTAGGGGAAACATAAGAAGATGGAGAAAGGGAATGAATAGGAAAGACTTGGTGAGTAGGTGTCGAAGTATGAAATGATGGGCCAGGATCAGAAAGGAATTCACTTGAAGTAGGTTGGATATGGAGTGGATCTTGTGCAGATGGAAAAATAGAAGGAAGCATACCAGGTGGAGAAGTAGCTGGAGAAGGAGTATGAGATGGAGTAGAAGGAGTACGAGGTGGAGGATGGATAGGGGACAAGGAATGTGAAGCACTGGCAGCTGCAGCAACAGGTCCTTCTATGGATGGCACTACTCCCCGCAGTAGCCGCAACTTCAGCTCATTCTGGAAGCAAGCATCAGTGAAGTGCTTTGAGCACACCCTTCTCCTTGTGAGCACTCGCTTGGCCCCACTCTGCAACAAGGCCATCAGGTCACTGCTCTGACAGAAGTGCACCCATTCCAAGCACCTGCACATAAATACATTCATCAATATGAATAATAATAGATTACCAGAAAAATAAAAAAATCCCTGAAGGGTTTATTACTCTTCCGAAAGAATTGGAAAATCATCTCATGTAGAAAGCATTGGAAGTTGTATCTTCGAACAAACTGGCATTATACTTCCACTCTAGGTAACTTTCAGTTTCTTTTCCTCACATAAGGATGTGTTGAAAAAGTCAATTCAGTCAATATAACTATTTGATGCCCTTTTGATTCTCTTTACTGACGCATTATAACCATAATTTGTGCTGTTAATGTTTGTATTAAATGCACGATACTTTCTCACAGTTCGAGGAGGAAATGTTATTACGTGCTAAAAGGCTACAAGAATCAACACAGTTATTCAACAACACAAAAAGATTGTCAGCTTCTAATCTTGCGCTAAGGAGTATCTACGGAAAGAATCTCCAAGTGCATACAATAATTCACATCGAAGGTGAAACATGTAATTTAAAAAACGTAAGAATTTATGCTGTACACTTTCCACTCGATTTAATTGACCAATCTTATATGACGACCAAGCCACCGATACAACAAATGACATATATATCAAAGCGAACTGGATAAATAACGTTCAAAATTGTAAGTTTTGCATTGAAAGGCAAGTATTCGTACGAAAAACATCAATTATAACTCCTAAAGCGACTTAAGAATTACATTCATAATTCACGAAAACGCTTCAGCATTCACATGAAAATATTCATTGATATAAATTTACTTACAGTTCCTTCACCCTTGGGAAATGAAACAGCCTAACGGATGGATCGTCTGCCGAAAACTTACATCCAGAAACTGAGCACAGGGAACCCTTCCCTTCGGTTACCTCCATTTTCACAGTCTTTGGCGCTCTTTGCTAATAGCGTCTTATTTTTGAAAAATCCGTTGATTTCAGCGACACTAGTGACACCTGAAATGATCTAACGGAGTAACTTGATTCAGACAATTGAAGGTGTTGCATACCCCTGGTCTCACGTGACCAGCTAGAGAAGTAAATGCGTGAGTAAATGTGTCGGTTGCGGCCGTTGCGGCGTTTCTTTAACGTACTGTCTCCGTTGACTTTATATGAGAATTTAACTATATCAAGAAAAGCCAGAAGTTGCCAGTAAATAAAATTAAGCTTAGCAGATATATTTCTGTGGTATTGCGTACTTTTATCCGTGTATTATGCCTTTCGAAGTTCAACGCAACAAGCATATAAAATCAATATTTGTCGAATGTGGAAAGACCACAGATACGCCAATTCGTGTTAGTTGCGAGGTATTACGGTAATTACGTGATTAAAATGTTGAATATCTTAGATATTGAATAACTGTATTGTATTTTATTTTGTTAAAGCAACTATCAGCTGATGATACACGTCTTGATCGTCATGGTGTGAGAATTTCAGTTCGAGCATGTGGTCTTGCATCACAGAATTTTTCTTCCCTTCAAGACCTTTATAAAAAAATTCAAAGCGGTCGCTCTCATTCTTTAGTCACAAACAGTATAACTGCCGGACAGCAACATGAAGGAATGGTTCACTTAAGTGTCGGTCAGGATGTTGCAGGAATGGTTATTGCAGTTGGTTCCGAGGTTTCCTCTGTAAATGTTGGTGATGAAGTTGTAGGTAGGTTCTATCATAGATTAATGCTAAATGGCTGGAATTTATATCGCGATATATGATTGAATTTATAGCTTGGCAGTGTCTTTGTTTTTTTCACATAGAACAATTTAGAAACCAAGTTATTGTTTGAAAGACTACCATACATTATTTAAAGTAATTAAAATGTTGTGTTTACGCATAGCGGTCTTTTTCATTGCAAAGGACTTACACATTGTCGTTAAGGATGAAGTAAGTACTAATTGAAATAACGGCGCAAACCTTTTGAACTGTATACTTGAAATAAAGAGTTATAGTAAAATCTATTATGTGCCCTAATTCCTAACGATTTAGCTGTGTCCATGCCATGTGTTTTCTATAGCAATTATAGTAGGGTTACAAGTAATCTTTTTTCCCTACGAATTATGTACCTCTTCATTCGTGCATCGATGATTTTGTGGGAGTTCACAGAATTAGTAGTGAAATCTCAGTATGTCAGTTGTTCGTAGGTTGTTAGTCCATCAACTCAGACTTGTGTCAGTAAATGAAACTGCGTTCATGCCATGTTTCACACGGTAAATTTACGTAATTTAAACTTTTATAATGGTTCATACGAAATGCATCTTTGGTTCATAAATAATATACTGTGTGGTGAATAACTTCAAAATACAGATTCGTGTAAGTATGGTATAAAAAAACAGAATATTGCATATTTCTTCAGAAACTTGATTTGAAGTGCTACATATTAGTGTTTAGTTGGTTTCCATGTAATGATACAGTTGTAAACAATGGTTGCATATTCTGCGTTTATTTCCCAATTTCTAATTGTTTTCTTTCATTATACATATTGGTATAATAACAATATTACTTGTCTATTAATTTTATGAGGTAATGTTTGCATAAATTTAAAATTTATTATTCTACCTATTTTATATCAAAGATCACATTTATAGCTAACAAAGGATATTTTTTAAAAGTGATCACATCTATTACTTATAAAACTCACTGATTTAAAACCTAAGGTTTAATTGTCGTTGTTGACATAATCTGTTGATAGAAGCTTTCAGATTGATAATGTGAGCCATTTTTGCATGCAAATAAAAGCTCTCCCACTACAGGGGTGCTGTTATACTACTACTATAATACTATCAGCAGCTATGGACAAAAATTTAACCCCATATTTATAATTTTTTCAATTGCAATGACAAAATATTTCCCTGCCATTTTTCCAATTAATAGTAGTTGAGTGCAGAAAGCTTTGCTGTTGATTTACTAGAAAAAAGGGTGTCTTAGGAACAAACATTTTTTTTAATGTTGGGTTCATTAGTGAATAGATACATAGAGTAGGAGTAATCATACTTAACATTTTAAGAGTACCCAATATGGAAAGAATGTGATATTGTTATGCCTTTTATTTGGTTTAATACGGTCATGAAAATAATAATAATTGAATTTCACTGTTGGCAAGTACATTGCATGGTTTTGCCACTAATATAAAATTCAAACATTATCATCTAGGTATTCACAAACTTTATAATAAGTTTTGTTCAAAATGAAATTTTTTAATATGCTTTTAAATTATGTGATGGGGATATTAACTTGATTACAGCAGGTAGTTTATTAAATATAATAGCAGCTGATTGGTGAGATCTATTTTGAGAAAGAGTGATATTGATTGAGATGTCATCTTTGGTGCAAATGTAATAATGATGGTAATGAATATTTCCTGGAAAGAGGGGAGGATGTTGCTTGACAAGATGGCACAGTTAAGAATGTACAGTATATACTTGTGTATAGGTTGATTGCAACTTTTTTAATAAAAACTTGTTTTTTCGAATATCTTGTTTATAAGTTGACCCCAGTTTTTCTGGAGCAATAAAATGAAATTTTTTCATTCAGTACGTATTAATCCTTTAAGTTTCAGATAAAGAATCCAAAAAAGACCATTTGTTGCATCTCTATAATTCTTCAAATATCAAATTAACTGTGTGGTGTAAAGGAGCAGCAAAATAGTGCAATGCCTCCTCCACACGAGGTGTGTCTTTGTTTGTATGTTACAGAGCTTGCATATTGTGCCTCTGTCCTGCTGTTGTTCTTTGTCCTGCCGCCATCACGTTATCGAACGTTCCATTAACAAAAATTGCTTAATTACTTGTGAAGCATCAGAGATCAACATAGGATTACCGAATTATATAGGAAATTTATTCTTTTGTATATATCAGTATTTAAATATTCGATAGTTATCAATACAGTTCAAATACAACAATAGTTTCAATTCCATCAAATTTTAACAACTGTAGGGCAAATAACGTGATGCGTTTTAACCTGACATAAATATCATTCGTGTATAAGTCGACTTCCAAGTTTTTCGCTAAAAATTTGGTCTTAAAAACTCGACCTATACTCTAGTACTTATATACGGTATATGGAAGGAAGAGGTAGTGTTAGAAGAGACTGAAAAAGGAGCTTATCAGGGGTGCAATATGGAACTCGTAACATTGCTTTGATACCCTTACTAAAGCAAGGGGTGGAAGCACATTTTTTGCCTGCACCTTTGGGGAGGGGGAAATTCACACTGTTGTAATATAGATATTTAATAAATTTCCCCATCCGAGAAAAATTAGCTCCTTTAGTTTGGCTAGAATACCATTTCTAAGTCTTGAATTTTCTGACTTTGAAGCAACCTAATGGAAAATTTATGAATTGCTGGGCAAATCCAATTAGTTGGAAATTCATTGATTGATAGAAGCTATATAACTGAAAAAGAATTTTCCAAATGTCTCTTAAAACAAAAAAGTTAATCACGCACAGATAGAGTGATAACATTAGCATGTTTTTGTTTTTAAGAAAACATGCTACACAGAGATAAGTGAACATTTTGATAAGGTATGTAAAATTATATTGGTTTCAGATATGAACTATTAAAAGAGATGATGTGAGCAGATTGGAGGCATTTGCGATATAGCTAAAGTTTTAAACATGGTAAGGGAAAATAAGAGTTTGATTAAAATAATATCAGGAAAGACAGAATAAATGGGTGAGTCTGATTTTAAGAGGCAAAGGTCTACTGAAAGAAATCATGGAAGGGAAGGTGTTAAAAAAAGGATAGGAAGTGGAAGTAATGTCTTAAAAGAAGTGGATGGGTATGAGGAGATGAAGAGAAAATGACTGAATGCAATCTATTTGATTGGGTGAGTCAAAAACCCCTGAAAGGAAAATATAATGATTCCACACTGCTTTATTACTGTTTATATTACCAAACTAACCTAATGGTCAGGTTAGCAGTGATTCTTGGATAAATCATATGTATTTCTTTAATATTTTACACCAAAGGTAAAGGAATCTAGTTTTGATGGATTACATCAGAGAAAAGCTTCTCTTGGTGCAATTCAATAAAGTTTTTATTGGAATAAAAATACCCAACACCTATAATTAGTGTTTGAAGCCACTCAATTAGTACAAAGAACATGGCTTTTGGCATTCATCATTCTCAGATGGTGTGCTGATACTTTGGTTTTGGTACAGGGAATTGTGGCAAAACAGAAATTGATAGCATTCTCCTAAAACCCTGTCTCTGTGCTCTTCATTCTTAGTTCTTTACGACTTATTTGCAAAATTAAAAAATGAACACCTAATGGTCATGTCTGTCTGTCCTCATTTTTCGTCTCCAAAACTATTGAATGGATTTTCATAAGGACTTTGTGGACAAAGGGCAGTAAAAAATGATATTAATGGTTTATATGATCGAATCAGGTGTGCCGTTTTTCTGTGAACATAAAAATGAGCTTTCTGTCATATCTTGTAGAAAAAATGGTAATGATATAAAAAAAGGCTCCTGAGAAAAGTTGTGTAATTAATTATTTAACACAATCACATAATTTGATAAGAACATTATGTATGTACGAATGAAGTGTGCATCTCAAAACTGAATTTATTTATTGAGATTAGTTTAAGGTTTTTAGTATCAATTTAACAAATTATTTCACTCCAGTTGTTGCAATTTTATACAAGAGTAATAAACCCTGACAGTAGACATAAAAAGCTCTGAAGAATTTTTCATTATCATTAATAGGAATTATTCCATTTGATTCTACCCAATCTGGATGTTCAGAATCTGTCGTCTTCCAAGAATTTGACTTAGGTAAGTTGATTAAACAGAAATTTTGAAGATAATTAGTTCTGAAAATGAAACAGTCAGTGATCTGGATGAAAAATGTTTGCCATTTATATAAAAAACAAGTGTGAAATGTTAAATCTCTAATTAATAGCATTCTTGAAAAATCTGCACAGGTGTGTAACGATGAATAAAATTTCTACTTTTGAAAAGCAAATGATGAAAAATTGATAATTACAAACTATACAAAATAAAGTTTTAAAACATTTTCAAATACTATGCTCATATATTGGAAATATATTAAATTTTGTGGAAAATATGAACATGGACTGATTAAATTTTTAGCTTGGTTTTTTCATAAAATTATGTGGCAATTATCTTCACAGAATGTTGCATATTTCTTCCATTTCTCATTCCAAGCATTTTTATTTACGTAGTCCTTTAATGAAGTTTTACCAAAAAAAAACAACTGAAAACCAAGAATTATTCACTTTCTGCAACACTTCTACTTCTAAAGAAAATTATTTCAGTTTTGATGGTCATCTTTTTTCTATTGATAACTTCTATAAGTTTTTTATTTAAGTGTACTTGTGTGTTAAAATCTCATATTTTGTAGCATTTTTGAACTAATTTTAACCTATTTATTGTTAACTAAGTACGGAAACCAAAGCAAGTGAGCTTTGTTGATGCCGCTGGTTGCATAGGGGATGCAGTCAAGGCATACACAGCCCTCCATTACTTAGGTCGTATGACATCTGGCAGCACAGGTGAGTGAAGAAGATAAGCATTAATATTTATTTAGAATTGAAGTTTTTAAAGTTTTATTGAGTTGTAAGCAGAGCCATACCACGGCTACATAAAGTATCAATTATTTATTTTAACATCATTGTTGACAGAATGTTCATCTGAAATTTTGAAATCTCTGTTTTAGCAGCATTTATAGAAAAAAGATCTCTTCGTTGTAATTGGGATGTATCCCACTTCACAACAATGTGTGATTGATAACTGCTTAGATATTTGCTTGGGAATGTTATCAGTAGTTTCTCTGCCATTTTTACTTTCTCCATGCGTAGTATCAGAGAAAGTATTGTTTTCATGAAAAAAATCAAATTCGGGATTTCTACAGAAATACACATTTTCAGATGCTCCCTGAGTACTTTTTGACTATTTTCTCAATGATGTCTGTGCGTGTATTTGATAGGAATTTTGTGGGTGCTCTAACTCAAAAACTAACAGATCAACACAAAACTTGATATTTAATATTTGTATTAGCAAATAAAGGTCTGAGAAGGTTTTGGCTGAAACTGCTTAGTAACCGGAAGTGGAGGTTTATTCTTATCATTTTTCAGTTTTATCCAAAACTCTCCTTTAAAACTTAGTTAATGTAAATATTTGTTATCATAAAAGTTGTAGAGAATGTAATTTTCTACAAGTTTTGTTTGAAACGTTTTTTCATACAAATGAGATTTTGATTTTTTGTCTGAATTTATGGTAAGTACGTCGCTACGTGATACCATTGTTTCTGCTGCTAAGATAAAAATTTCTAATTGTTGATAGCGATGTGTACGCTGCCAAGGGTAATTTTAATTGCACATCAATATTTTCTCATAGCAACAGCTAACAATTTTGATACTTATTGTTTTTTAATGTAAAGATTATTGAAAGAAATTTATTCAGAAGTATAATTCCTGATAATTATTCTTGAGGACGCTGATGTCAAGAGCAATGATATTACTCTGTATGGAGAAAGTCATGTGCTGGACACATCAGATTTTTAGATAATGGACTTGTTACCAATATACTATACCATTGTTTGTGGTAGTTGAATGAATGTCTACCATATTTTTTGTACTTGTATATAACAAGTGGTTGATTTGCTGGTACCATGAACAGTTGGTCTAGATCAGGGGGTGACAAACTATGACCATGTTTGGCTCGATGAGAGAATTTTATGTGGCCTGGAATGCTAAGGAAATAATGATCCACAACATTTAGCACCAGCAGTAAAATCATGGCCTTGAAATTTGGAAATTTTAGTTTAAAATATTTTTAGGTTTGGTTCTCTAGGTCAGTTATTGCATGAGGCAGAGGTAACCTCTTCTACTTCATGGAATGCATTAGTGGCTGGGAATTCTTCAGCAGGCTACATTGGAAGTTTCTAATACTTGGGCAGGCCATATCAATGCTTAAATTGGAACTAACTGGCCATTCTGATGTATCACATAAGTGAAAATCTATTCTAAATAACATATTTAGGGTTAGCATTTCAATATTAAAGGTTCTGTTATAATTAAGTCAATTTAAAGGCATAAATTTTTGTCATACAGAGTGCTTTGCCACATAAAACATGCTTTAGGGCCACAGACACCCTGTGGGTCATAGGTTCCCCACCCCTGGTCTAAAGGATAGTATGTTTTTATAAATGCCTATTTAGTAATTGAGATGTGCATCTCAACTGTGTTATGTCTAAAGGAGTTATCTGAATAATCAACAACTAGTAATCTGTTGAAAAATGAAGAAAATCATGTGACAAATGTATTCTTTGGTATGTATTTATTCTCCATTTCAGATTGTTATAGGATTGATGAATTTAATTCTTTTTAGTATTGGTGTTGAATGGTGCTTCTTCATTTGGCAGCCTTTGCGTACAGCTAGCATATCATTGGGGAGCTAAGGTTTTGTCCACTGCCGTTAGTCGAGATGAAGCTTTGTACCTTAAAAGTCTGGGATCTAGTAAAGGTAATTAATTTCACCACAGATTGAAAAGTCTTCTTTATAAATCAGTGATAAGACATTTAATCCGTCACATAATTCTTGTTGTGTGTATTTCATCACTCTTTGTTAGGCAAATCTTATGATGGAAATTGTGGGACATGCAAAAATATATTTAATATTGCATTATGACTCCATGGTAATGACCGCTTTATTTATGCGATGTATACATCAAAAGAATTAATAAATTTTATCTTTTACCCCATTAGTCGAAGATTAACCTTCACTGTGAAAAATTAATAAGAAAATATATGAAAGCGTTTGAGAATGAAAAGGGCTCTTTATAATTGCTGCTTTAATCGATTCACTTGCTTCATTGAGTAATAAAAATAGAAACCAGGTGTTGCTGCATATGAATTCAAGTAAAAATCGATTTGTCTTTTTTACACAAAAATTGTTGGATGAACTTCTTATTTTCATGAAAATAAATTTTTCTCTTATTTATAATGCAGCATAATTATTGAATCCAATAAAGTGCTAATCGTTTAATTATAAAAATATTTGTTTTTCCATTTCACCCTTTGTTAAACACTTCTCTGGATTTCTGCAGATTTCCAATTTGGATGTTTCAACCAATATATCTTAACCCCTTTAACAGTCTTTAAAATTTTTGATAAAAAATTCATTCATTCAAGTCAGTTTTCCTATACATATAATGATAAAAGTAATAGATTCTTATTTAGCTCAAATATTATGGTAATTTCAATGCAAAACTGTAGAAACTCAATGAGAAATTATATACTGGGAAAAACACTGGCCTATCAAAATAGAGATTACACGTGAAACAGTGCCCACACATGATATGGGCAAATCAGGCAAAGGGTTAATGCTTTAATTTCCTGTTTAGTTAAATTAAATTATAATATTCCAATGCGATTCCCATTAGTGGAAGCCACTTTATTTCTTTAAAAAATTATATAAGTACAGTAGAAGCCCTTTTAAACGACCTGTGCTTAACCGATCTCCCCCTCAGATGCTATCTTAGAATCCCCTTCCCTTAATACTGTCTGATGCCCACCATTTGAGTTGCGTGCTTGCTCAGAGTCAGTTGTGTGTTTGCTCCAAATGGTGGTATCTGAATTGTGTTTGCACCAGTAAAATTACTCATCGATATATTTAATACAGAGGGGTGATTTCGCTACTCATCCATAACTTCTCTTGCATTCAACTGATTTTCATCAAACAAAGCCCATTCACTGCTTTATTAGTAAAGATTTGCCAAAAAATACAAAATTTCAAATTAGTTAAGTTTAAAGCTGTGTTTGTAGAAAGAAACTGTGAAAGGGGAAGTTTGGCAAAACTGTGTGTTGTAAGTGTGGCCTCCTCACAGCGCCTGGCGGGAGGGGGAGAACTGGGAGTGGAGCCCTCTGGCTTCGCCCTGGCTGGGGGTAAGGCTGCGAAGTGGCCATAGTTGTTGTTAATTATATTATTGAAATATGGGTGATAAAAGAAAGGGTGTTGTTGTTTATATGGAAACTAGATGCGCTGGAAAGACAATAAAGGTGAATCACTAAAAAAAAATACTGGTGACTTACCAAAAAAGATTGGAAAAAAATCATAGAAAAGGATTTTTTACTCAAGATAGCTTCACAAGTGTCTTAAAGTTCACACTCTGCTTTAAAGAAACCAAAATTGGAGATTTTAGACTGCATTATGGCTGTGGTTTAACCAAGAAAAATGACTCAGAACTCCAATCATGGGACCCACAATCAAAGAAAAGGCTTTGGCTCTAAATCAAAATATTGGTGATGGCAATGAATGTTTTACAGCAGCAGGGAAATGCATATATGTATAGGTTTTAAGAGATAATAAAATTCTTATAGTAAATATGTATACTTTTCCTTTATGTAGTATCTAACACATATGCAATGCAAACTAGAAAAAAGGTTTACTGATTACCTACTGGCAGGGCCGGCGTGAGACGTGTGCAGTCGGTTTTGCTGAACAGGGCCCCTTGCTTTATTAGGGGCCCCGCCCAAGGGTCAATTCTCATGTATTGAGATTTAATACATATTAATATTATTACATCATAATATTTTTTAAAATTTAATTTAATAAGTATTTTTATTTTTTTCAATTACCATTTTTCTTTAAAAACATAATTTTTTGCACCACCGAGTATATATACATATGTACTTAAATAGGCCCTGCTCCCGCTCACTATCGAACTAGGCCCCGCAAATAGGCCCTGCCTACTGGTCCCGATCAAGTCGGATAAAAGGGCTTCTACTGTATTGGTAAATGGTGTTTAAAGTTCTGTTAATTGTAAGTCATCAAAGTTAGTCATAATTTTGTGTTAGTGGAAATGTTTAATATCATAATAACTCTTAAGAGTATTTATTGGACTTTTTTCAGTGATGAAAGTAATTCATACAAAAGATTTATTGCAATTGTCTTTTCAGTCCAAGTTCTTGAAGTAGGTGATGAAGAGGCTTCTTCGTCTCTAAGGTCAGCATGCATGCATGAAACTGGTGGCTTGGGAGTAGATGTTTTGATAGAGTCAGATTCAGCTCTTCCATGCCATTCAAAACATGATATCATCTCCTGTTTGGCTATTGGTGGATGCTGGGTGACATCACGATCAAATCTTCAGGTTAGGCAAATTTAAATTTTTATGTCATTATGTTTATCTCTTGTTAAACCTAAGTGATTTGCTTTTGTACTCATGGTCAATGCTTAAATGAAATTCATCATCATTGGGATTTCATTTTAACAACTTTTTATAACTTATTACAGCATATATATACACACACACAGACACATATGGTATTCCAACAAAGATGCCTTGATTTGAATTGCATATACCGCATATACTCGTGTACCCCACCGACCTTTTTTCCCAAAATGACAGTAAATGAAAATTTCTGAACAGGTTATACAAATTGCAAGTCTTGATAGTAAATTCATGCAACACGCTTTCATTTGTTTATACTAGCAGAAAATGAAGAATTATATTTAGTATACTTGTATCTATAAGACCAAGCAAATGTTTAAAGGTATGGTCTCTACTGCCGTTGGTGCATCTTCAAGATCACGATGGAAAATTTGACAATTGAGATGACGTTATATTTTTATAATATTAAATCTGTACCTTTTAGATAATTTTTAAGTTTATTATTGTTACTCAAAGTAAGCAGTTCTGTCATTAATAGTTTGCCATCAATTTCTACCTATACCAGTGATGGCGAACCTATGGCACGCAAGACGATTTTGGTTGGCCAGCCAACGAAAGGCGAAAACCAATCAAAGCATTTATCGTACTGATTTAGTGCTGCAAAAACATTGTGTTATTTAGTAAACTATTGTAAACATTAGTTCTATGGTTACAAATTTCAATCTCTTTTGTCTTGATCACGAATTTAATTTAGTTGGCAAGTAAAAAAAATCAAGTACTTTTTTTGACATGCGAAGCGGAAAAGATTCGACAATTTCCATAATATTGGCACACGGGCAATAGAAGGTTCACCATCACTCACCTATACCTTAGTCAGAATAAGTTGGCATTTGATATCTGGTATCGGCAAATTCATCGTGAGTCCTTGATGCTCCTATAACATAAGAGTGGTGACTACCGAGGAGGAAATTTCTGCTAGCAACGGCATAAAGAGATCACCCAATAAACTGTGTCATGCAGGTAGGAGGGAGAGGATGCTTAACTTGGTCGGAACTTGTTTCAGGGAGGAGAGATCAGTGGAGAGGCCGATGTTTTTTTTTTAGATCTCAGATGTCAGCTTATAATTTGAAAAAAAACAAATATAAAAACTACACCGAATTATGTGCTTTTTTATGTGGCAATAATGGAGCACAAATAGCCCCTGAAAATTGGAATTTCAACTGTTTCAGATTTTTCCTTTGGGTGTGACTTATAATAAATAATACACCTATTTCAAGTCTCTGGCGCATCTGGAGGTGTCTCATAATTTGTATCCTCCTATATCCTATGTAAGAAACAGCTATATATTTTAGATAGAGGCACTAAACCCAAGGGGATGCAAAAAAATTGCTATGTAAATAGAGAGGGTTACCAGATCTCATAAGCCACTCCTGACAAGGTAGACTTAGTGGATTTTTGGAATGTATACATTATATTCATGTATTATTAACTTGCTACTACTACCGTATTTACCCGAAAGGAAGACGAGGTTTTTTGCAAAAAATGAATGTCCGCAAAAAAATTAGGGATCGCCTTAAAATCGAGTGCGAAGTTTTCAGTGAGAAAATGCGTGCATTTTAAACACCCGCGGAACACCCGGATTTCGAGTATATGTCCATGAAAACGCATTTATTTATGCATACAACAATACATTACATTAATTACTATAGTACATTAAAAATTCGTAATCATACTTCTTAATGTTGCGCATAGTACAAAAGTGTACCTCAGGGGTACTGATGGAAGGGGTGTTTACGGCTGGGTAGGAAATCTATGTGCAACAATGTAAAAGATTAAGCAAGGATTGGCCGGCCGTATTTTAGGCATCTTGTTACATTTTAAACATTTCTATGTATTACTATTTAAAAATCTGCTACCTTTCGATTGGTGCGCCTGCGTCAGACGAAAGTATACGTGAATTTTCGAGTATGTAGTATAACGTTTATGCGAGCACTCGATTATGTATACTCGCTTCGCCAAGTTGTAACGTGAAGTGAAGACTAGTCATTATTTTTAAGTTTAAAATAAGTTACCCCAAAGGACTGAAATGGCAGATCATGTAGAGAAGAAAGGCATGGCTGTAAAAGGGAATGTATCAAAAGAAATAATAGACTAGTTATGTTTTGGGAAAAACGCTTCCTAAATTAAATCAAGAAGCATTTCTGTGTAAAATGGGTCAACAAGGTTTTCTAAGATATTTCGACCCCGCTGATTCCGAAAATCGCTGTTGCCACCTTGTATTTCTGACCGTTACCCCGGAATTCAAGATGGTGTCCATTCATAAAATCACGCGTTACTGGCTCTTTTCGACATATGAAGGAGATTTAAGTGTTCGCATCTATGTTTTATAGAGCAAAAAACACAACGAAACATGTTCCAGTCATGTTTGATAGCAGGAAATGCCTTAAATTTAATAAATATCGCTCTATAGTGCTGTCAAAACAAAAAAAAGTAGTATTTTCCATACGTAAGTTTTCCGGCCATGTGTGTCACGTATTATTTTAATTATGACTCGTTACGATAAGAAAGGACTGCGAGTTTACGTTCTTCGAGTGCTTACCTAGTGCTGTCAATTATTGGCGTAGGAAGGACTGAATGCAGAGAGTAGTTTCGCTGCAAAATTCTAGTAGACTTAATACCATCCAGGATGTTAAATTCGTTACAATACTTTTCACTGTTTATGTGTAGAGTTGTCATGAATTAATAAGTATTAACAATATAGAGGTAATAGCTCAATCTTCAAAACATTATTTATTTTGCAAAGTTCTTATTCCAATGAATCTTTACCATTGATACACTGGCACATACTGGTGCAAGTTAGTTGGTTTTAAGTGTTCACATCTATGTTTTATAGAGCGAAAAACACAACGAAACCTGTCCCAGTCATGTTTGATAGAAGGAAATGTCATAAATTCAATAAATATCGCTCTATAGTATTATCAAAACGAAAAAATCAGGATTTTTCATACTTAAGTTTTCCGGCCATGTGTGTCACATATTATTTTGATTACATCATAATAATAAATGAATCGGCTGAAGCGTCACATACAGGTGGTAAGATTGTGCTGTTGAACGCATCATTACCGTTCATCTACGGACACGTTTAAAACTAGGCGGAAGCAGTAGAGTGCACGCTTACGTACTATGATAAATACTAAATATGAGTCGGTCAGTCGGTGTGTGATCAAGTAAAGCTAAGCACCAATTGTAAGGATATTCAGGCCCTTGTATCCTACTTCCAAAGTCATACATTACAATGTCATGTTCAGGATTACACTGAAACCAAATCTGAACATGATGAAAATTTTGCATTTTGGTGGTCTTACGTACGCCTGATTTCCGTTTCGCTTATGTTCACAAGAGCAATAAGTGATGGCGATTGGGACCTGTACTTGTGCGCATTAACAAGGATGCTCCCCTTCATAGCGAGGTATGACCACACAATTATTTTAAATCGCTGACTGTGTTTGTGTCAGAAATGCACCAAATACCAGAGGAGGTCGAAGTTAGGTTCAAGGAAGGTGACTTTGGAGTACAAAGATCTCACATCAAGTTTGCGCAGGTCAATGCAGACCACGCTCAAGAATGGATTGTGGGTGTTTGCAAGGATACTGTAGGCTTGATAGGAATAACACAAAACGAATCTAGTCTTTAGAGATGGTCTTTGTCATTCTATTGGAGAAGTGAAATCTCCCTGAAGACGTACTGAATGTATGGGCTGAAAAACAAATTATCACCCACCGCTGAAGCTCCACCCGGCCGACGGAAGAGGGACAAAGCAGACGAGGATGTCATTCTCTCCGTAATGACACGATCTAACGTGTGCTCTGGAAATGGATGCTCAACGCAAATACACAATGTGGCCACGAAGGATATTGCCACACATGCAATAAGCACGTCGCTCTTGAACGCTGAGAAACTGGGGTTGAAGCAAGTGAATGAATTTGTTCAACAAAGATTTGTGGTGTCACCGACAAGCGGAAAACCACAGATAAGTTTCCACCAAAGTCTCCGAAAAAAGTACCACTGTCAGAGGATGCCATGGAAGCAGCAGAGGAGTTTGTTACATGCTTGTATAAAGTAAGTTTTCGCCATATTGATTTTTTCTAACATCAAGCGCCTATCATAACTTGTAATTGAGTTTATCATTTCCTTTCTGGTTGATCTCAGCATAAAGCTAACCGACTGTGCGAGGCTTACCCTTCTCGGAAAGAAAAGGAAGCTCGAAGCGCTACCACCTACTAATAACGCTGTGCAGTTCCACTTTAAACGCAGCCACCTGCAAACTGTTGTATGGAAAAATGCATACTTCAAAGATCCTGTGTGTCCTGATCCAACGACTTGTGGATACAAATTTGAGGACGACCAATTGGTTCCCATCTTGCAATCTTTGGAACCAATCCCAAAGGCTTGTCTGGATATTGTTCAATGCAGGTGCAAAACCGGGTGTGGTACTAGGCAGTGTAAATGTAAGAAAGGCCAACTACCTTGCACCAATATGTGCCAGTGTGGCGCGCAATGTACCAATGGTAAAGACTCATTGGAATAAGAACTTTGCAAAATAAATAATGTTTTGAAGATTGAGCTATTACCTCTATATTGTTAATACTTATTAGTTCATGACAACTCTACACATAAACAGTGAAAAGTATTGTAACGAATTTAACATCCTGGATGGTATTAAGTCTACTAGAATTTTGCAGCGAAACTACTCTCTGCATTCAGTCCTTCCTACGCCAATAATTGACAGCACTAGGTAAGCACTCGAAGAACGTAAACTCGCAGTCCTTTCTTATCGTAACGAGTCATAATTAAAATAATACGTGACACACATGGCCGGAAAACTTACGTATGGAAAATACTACTTTTTTTTGTTTTGACAGCACTATAGAGCGATATTTATTAAATTTAAGGCATTTCCTGCTATCAAACATGACTGGAACATGTTTCGTTGTGTTTTTTGCTCTATAAAACATAGATGCGAACACTTAAATCTCCTTCATATGTCGAAAAGAGCCAGTAACGCGTGATTTTATGAATGGACACCATCTTGAATTCCGGGGTAACGGTCAGAAATACAAGGTGGCAACAGCGATTTTCGGAATCAGCGGGGTCGAAATATCTTAGAAAACCTTGTTGACCCATTTTACACAGAAATGCTCCTTGAAAGTGAATATCAGTTTGAATTGACTAGACTATAAGACAAAGTTATGATAGAAATTTTAACTTAATGGTCGTGCAGTATGATGAAGAAACTAATAATTGTGAGGCCGGGAGGAAATATAATGTGACTGTGGCAAATGTGCAAAGGTGGAAGCAAATAAAAGAGAAACTTGAAGGTGCTAACTCGACACGGAAATCATTTAGTGTACCCAAACGAGGTCGATTTCATGAATTAGAAGAGGAAATAGTAAACTTTGTGCATACTCAAAGAACGGACAGAAAACCAGTGTCGCAAGAAATCATTAGATTGAAAGCTCATGAATTAGCACGATCGCTAATCATCTCAACTCAAGAATTCAAGGCTAGTAATGGATGATGCGTACGAATGATGCGTCATAGTGGTTTTAGCCTGCGACGAAGAACCTCTCTTTGCCAACGTCTACCTTCTGACTACACGGAAAAACTGATTGCTTTCCAGAAGCATGTAATTGGGTTGCGGAAAATTCACGATTACCTCCTGAGCCAAATGGGTAATGCAGATGAGACACCTGTTTATTTCGACATGCCATCCAATTACACAGTTAACGAAAAAGGCGCAAAAAGTGTCACTATAAAAACATCCGGGTATGAAAAAATGCGCATTACAGTAATGCTGGCTGTGTTAGTGGACGGCACGAAATTGCCGCCGCATGTTATTTTAAAACGCAAAACAATGCCTATGGAACTGCTACCTAAAGGAATAATTGTTAGATGTCAAAGCCAATGATGGATGTTTACAGTTTTAATGAAGGATTGGCTAAGCATTGTGTGGAATAGATGACCTGGGGCACTTTTAAGACAAAGAGCAATGCTCGTTTTAGATGCATTCAAAGGCCACTTAACCCAGGAAGTTAAAAATACCCTTCAAGATATGAATACCGATCTTGTGGTCATACCAGGAGGGATGACATCACAACTGCAAGTGCTTGACGTTGTAGCGATGAAGCCCTTTAAAAGATCATTTAAAGTCATTCTATTCAGAATGGCTTTTGGCAGGGAATCATGCACTAAACCCAACAGGGAAAATTAAGATGTCCAGTATACCACTTCTCTGTAAATGGGTCTACGCAGCTTGGAAAAAAAATAGATCCCAATTCTATCTCAAAAGGGTCCAAAAAATGCTGCATTTCGAATTCCATGGATGGCATGGAAGATGACTTATTCGAATATGAATAAGTTGTCACAAGACATTCCAGGAAGAATTAGAGGAGGAAATCACTGGAAATGGAGAAGTAAGTAGTAAATTGCCTTTTTTATTCATGCTCCTAGTGTGTTGATTGTATTTAAAAGTTTTTCGTAAATAGACCTTGTTTTTTTAGGGGTCGTCTTAAATTCGAGGTCGTCTTCCTTTCGGGTAAATACGGTAGTTAGTTATTTTTTTCTGCATGATCCACTGAAAAAGGAATTTTTTAAAGTTGTGGTGAAGGCATATATTTTGTTAAGAGTTTTCTGCTATGAAAGTGTTTATTCATTGACAATTAGAGCTGATTCTTTTTAAAAACATTTAGAATTGAATTATAGTAACTGTAAGTTGATTTTTCACTATCTCATTTACAAATTATTGTGATTTTTGAAGATTTTGTGTCGGAGATTTTGATGAATGTGCATGTTTTCTGAGCCCTTGATACCAAAGAAGTTGTTTTTGCAATTCTGTCTGTAGGATGTCATTTGTGCTTTGCTGTAGGAGCTATATGCTTTGACAAAATCTGTTGAAATATTACATTAACTAGTACAGAACCTGCAGTACTACTGCAAGAAATTTTGAAAAATGTTTAAACAATTGCATATACCTATATATAGCAAATATACATATATGCAACAACGTAACGAATGGAGTTAATTTGGGAGATTTCAAATAATTTAAATGCAATCCTTATTTCATTATCATCTTGAAAATCATTGGAATAGCTTACAGACATGAAATTTTAATCATGGTTCTTTGGAGAGATTGAGAATTTTAGTGAATGTTGTGAAATTTGAATTTTATTTTTTTAAATGCTCATAAGTGAGATTTGTTTTTGGTTGCTCATTATATTTAAACATATTATCAGGATTGAAGAGTCAACTGTCATATAATTTTGTTTTTTTAAACTGCACACGCACTCAAGGTCCCTCACTTAAAAGTATAAAAGCCTTCTTTTATTTGTTAGGCTATAATTTGTTTTAATGTCCATTGTCCATTGGTTATATATGATATTAACTTTAATCTATGTGAATAAAATATATGTAAGCTAATACTATATGTAAACACGAGGGTCATTAAATAAATATTTGTCATACTTATAAAGTACATGCATTTTTGGAAAAATATCAGTGTGTCATAGTGAGAGAGATTGCTTTAGTTATTATAATTTACTATTAAAAATTTTTGAGACGTAACACTTTCCACCGCATCTCGTGATTTTCCTAGCTGTCTCTGACGTCAGTTTTACTTCATTGTTTTATCATATCACAATGATACTGACAATTTAACGCATAATATTCGCATTTAAATGATAAATTTGTGACTGAGTCAAAAATTCTAGGAAAACGTGCATGCTATACACGGATATACTACAGGTAGTCTCTGCTTAACACAAAATTCACTTTAGCACGATTTACCGATTTGGGAACCTCTTCACATTACACAAAGAAGCTCCCATTTTAACACGAGATGCAACACAATCCATTATATGAAAAAACAAAAAACATTGCCATTAATTTATATTTACCATAATTTTCTGATTTTAATACGCATTTTTTTCTCAAAATAGTTGACAAAAAGGGTGCATATTATATATGGTTATAAATGCAAACAACTTTTTTCAGTATGGAAATAATTTATATATTCGAACATGTTTTTACCAATAAATCGTACATTTCAATGCATTTCGATAACGAACATGTTTTTACAAATAAATCGTACATTTCAATGCATTTCGGTAACATTCCTTTAAATATTGTTTTTCAGAACAAAAATAAGAATATTTATTTATTTTAGCTGTAGAATTACTAAAGCCTAGGAATTCATTACCATTCCCCTCAATGTCCTCAAACAGTTCCTCGGCGATCTTGTGTTCTCTCTCGTCGTCTACTTAAATTGCGTCGCTGAGAACATTTTACACACCTCGACCTGAACGATGTCGCTGGGCAGCAAAGCGCGAACTCGTATTCCAACTGACCAGATTAATACAAAAGGCAACATTGAGACATGTTTGTATACATTGTAACGATCTTTAACGGGAGTCAGAACGTAACATGATATTTTCGTGAACTTTCTCACAAATATCTAGTTTGGCAGCAAAGTGCGAACTCCTATTCCAACCTACCAGATTAATACAAAAGGCAACATTAAGACAAAATGTTTTTTACACAGCGTAGCTATCTTTAATGGGAGAGTCGGAACGTAACGTATTATTCTTGTAAACTCTCTCACACGTATCTTATTTGGCGGCAAGGCAAGAACTGTCCCGATACTACAGTCAAGTAATATTACACTGATCTTTTACAAAAAAATATATGCGTATTATACATAGTGATAAGAGAATTTTCACATTTCACCCGTGAAAACATGGGTGCGTATTATATAGGTTGAGTATTATAATCGGAAAATTACAGTATTCGTAAAATATTGGATAATTTATAGTATTTAAATTCTCAAGGACCCTTGGAACTAGCACATGTCACAGAGTTTATACATTATTTATGTCTTATGTGTATTGTTTATGCATTACTATATTGTATTTACACTGTTGGTTATTACATTTGATGTATAAAAACATAAGTAAAATGCACATTAATGCTTGTAATCCATTAAATGTCTGCTTTATCACACGGTCTCTCTTACTCTCTCCCTCCAACACTAACCTTTTACATGGTTTCTCATGGTATTTATGCATTTGCTTAGCATGAATTCGCTTAACACGACACTTTTCGAGAACGTATCTCTCGTGTTAAGCGCGGACTACCTGTATGAAAAATTGCAGAATACAAAGCTAAAAACCTACCTGTGCGTTATATGTGGGTGTACATAATACGCGGGTAATTATGACACTCAAAAATGGTTATAAAGATTTTGATTCAAATTCATCCAATTACAGATCTTGTTGTCATAGAAAATGAAACGTAGGCCAAATAATTATAGCTCTTTCAAAAGCTTATGGCACCTGTGCAGAAGACGATTTTCGCTATGGAAGAGTCCACTTTAGAAACGCGAACTCGGCAGGGGTGAGGGTGTTTACAATCGTGAGAGAGCTCACTTGTGCCTTGTTAGTTGCCAACTGTGCCACTGTTCTATTAGATTCACCTATTATCGCTGTTCTGTTTGTTGTTTGGTTACATTGTATTTAATTGCCGAATAAAAATTTGCTTTGGAAAATAGTTTCTTCTTTCAAAGTTAAATTAGTGCAAAATCAAACTACATACCGTATATACCCGAATATAAGACGGCTTTGATTATAAGACGACCCCCCCATTTTGAACTCGTAATAAAAGGAAAAAATTTATTATTCACACAATGAACGAGGTTTATTATACCATTGACTAATAAACATTGAACCGATTGAAATAAGCAATTTTGTAGTGTTAGTTGGCCTATACAGTTGCTTTCCTTCAAGTGTCTATCAACGACTGATTTTAACTTCTTACAGGACCTACTATACAGGCGACATCAATGCAAGCATTTATTTAGATTATCAATGAAGAGAAGATAACAAAACGCTTTTCTTTCATCTATTTGAAGGTTTAATTGGCCTTAAATGAATCGGTGGCAACAATGAGAGACTCCTTGGCAACACCTGGAATGAGTACCAAAAATCCAAAAAAATTTGAAAAAGAATGCGTATTTCTGAAAAATTCAACCGTATAACATGTAGACATCACAAGAATAAGATAGTATAGAGCTTTAGCCGTCGAGTAAAGCAAAAAAGAAGAAAATCGGTCCATATTTACGTATTTTAATGAATGAAGGAAAAAAACCTTGCACTCTGAAAAATCGAAAATCCCGTGTAAACTTATGGGAAAATATAATTGTCTCCTGGATTAGAACCCGGGACACTTTAGCAGACGAAAATATTTTTCCAGGGACCTCATAGCCAGTAGAAACAAAGCGCCGTTTACCTCATATCTTTACGACGAACGGTTCTCGAGAAATACGCCGATATAATTACAGGAGGCTTCATACGGACGCATGCAGCTTCACTACGCGCATAATATATAGGATAAAATTCAAAAGAGTATTTGTATTTGAATACATTTGAATCGATTCAATTTCTACTACTACTTTTAATAATCGATTGTTTCGATTGATTTTAAGAATCAAATATTTCGATTATACTCTGCATTCGGTTCCTCTGTCAGTCAAACTATTACACACCGTGCAATTATAAGACGACGTGATTTTTCGGTCATAAAAATTGGAACAAAACCTCGTCTTATATTCAGGTATATACGGTATATACATGATAATCTACAGTTCAGAACATTTCCGCCTCTGTTAAAATTGGATGTGGTAGATTGGCCAACCTGCCAAGCTGCGAGTTCCATCTCGCTTCGCTTCCCCCTCAACTTCCCTCTCCCCAACCACTTTCCCCTACATTACGTCGCAGTCTGCGCAGAAAGGTGCCATAAACTTTTAAAACTACTGTACATAGCATCCAAATGACACAGTAATATATTGAGTTGTATGCCCAGTTACTGCCAAGCTGTCCTCACAAAAGCATTATCTGTGATATTATTATATGGACTAGAAGTGTAATGATAAGGGAAAGTTTTTGCAATGCCGGTAGCACCTATTTTTTATAAGGGTAATCAGAAAATTATTAACTTTCACTGGGAAACATGTCAATGCCAAACATTATTATGAGAGACTGCTTTTGGTAATTTTAATGATGTTATTTTACATGGAAAATTGACTTTTCCATT
The DNA here is from genome assembly GCA_036926305.1 of Uropetala carovei. Taxonomy (NCBI): domain Eukaryota; kingdom Metazoa; phylum Arthropoda; class Insecta; order Odonata; family Petaluridae; genus Uropetala; species Uropetala carovei. The sequence goes on along the minus strand of JAXCHB010000098.1, from coordinate 3,640,906 downwards.
TGTTTTAATTGTAATTCTATTCTATTTGTCTTAACAGCTAGATCCACCAAACTCCAGGCAGCTGTATATGCGTTGCGCTAGCGTTGCTTTTCTTTTTGAACAAGCTTGGTTGATGTCTTCTGTTCAGAAAGGACGATATCAGCATGTTTTACTGGATATTATGGAGAAGATATCTTCAGATGTCATTAGGTATAGTTTAATTGTGTGTACTGTAGTTATTTTTATAGTTCACTGTAGTCATTTAATTGCTGTCTTATTTTTTAATGTTTTCAGTGTATTTTAAGACTCAAAAATATATAATGGATCTAATATATTTGCTCATGTAATATCCATACCTGTGTGATGCTCACCCCCCTCTCCCCCCTTTTTAAAGCTGAATATCTGGAAAAAATTAAGATCCGCAAGGACAAGAATTATATGATTATTATATAAATTTAAAACTTAACGTTTAGTGTTAAATTACTTTCACTTCTATGGTACAATGTATAGTTAAATGGGAGAATGAATCTGCTGCAGTATTTCGGTGGTAGAATATCAATGTCAATCAATGAAATTTCCAAATTTCCATACATTTTCACTGTCCATAGTTAACAAATAGAAAGTGTTGACCATACATACATGCTATAGTATGTGTGGAATGCTTCCTATGGACATAATACAGAGCAAACATGGATATTCTGAACGAGCAAAGGAAACTCGTTGTAATGCCTGCATCCCATATTTTGACAAATTTTTTTGGAAAAAATGTGGTCATTACATGAGTAAATATGGTATTAAGCGGCTGTTGCTATAAGGATTAAATATGTATAATCGGTGGTAGTTAATACAGTGTGATCTCGATTATCTGGCGTAATGGATGTAAGAGGAAGCATGAATAATCGAAAAGCACGGATAATATGAACATCAGGCACAAACTTGCTGTGAAACCAATCGGCGAATATATTTCTGTCCATCCATGCACCCTTCTGGCTGTAGTAATTGACAGGCAAATTAGCGCATTTTAATGAGCGAGTTTTTTTCTAATAGTAAGAACAATTTTCTTCTGTTTTTCTGTAATTTTAAGGAGAGATAAGATAAATGTTTATCACTGTAAAAACCACGTAGCTCAGTGAGCTAGCACACAGCTGAAGTTTGCAAATGACTCCACTTAAAATCGAATCGTAATAAAATGAATCGAAAAAAATCAAGATGGCGGAAAAACACTGCTAATCAACCAAGGTCGCATGCTGTCTCCCTGTGTGATTTTTGTGAAACTCCTGATCATTAAAAAAAAAAAACAATATGCATATCTACAAACTTGCCATTTCTGCATAAAATATAATTATTTAGACATTGATGTAATGAGAATACGAAAATATTGTGACCCTGCAGTCATGAATTTCTTTTAAAGCATTGCAGTCAGAGTATTAATAAAATTTCGAGGCATAAGGAGAGAGACAGCGTGGATAATCTGCAAACCGGATAATCCACACAAGGAGAGGGAAATGATTTTCATAGCAACCAAAGTAAACAACATTTGTAAATTATTATAATGAATATAAATTCATTCTCTTTCGTGGAAGAATATACTAAACTATTTAAGTTTAACTAATGATAGGCCGTCATATACAACTCGATAAAGCCTCCACAGACACTGCACCTCACTTCAGGCATTAAATTCAGAAAGGCAAATAGACAACTGAAAACACATTTTTGTGCCTGTATTTTTTGAAAAAGATTAGTTTATTAAACTATTTTAAAAAATTATTTAGGATAATGGATGGCAATCAAGAAACACTTGAAGAGAAATGTCATGTATTGATGAAGTTGGAATCTTCATAAAATACATGATATTGAAGTAAGTTAATTTCTTACTTTACTCCAGTATTTTAAAGTTTCTTGTAATTTTTATTTTGGCATTTATTTGAAAAATCCCATCTCTTCACATTGCACTATCAAGAACCAAGAATCCGAATAACATTAAAGTTTTCTTGAAGTCAAGTAACGTGCAAGGACAATTGATGAATGATGAACAAAAATTCACTCTAAATGTAGCATACAAGGAAACTTTCAATTTATCAATTACCTGAGATAATCAGTGCCAATGAGAAATCTTGAATATGAAAAAAATTTCTTCTGAACAGAATGAAAATTATCTTCTGAAATTTCCATTTATGATATGTTATTTCGACCCATCTTATGATGGGCTATTACCTAGTATTTTCATAAAAGTGGTAACAATTTATTGGAGAACCCTGTATATTAATTTCTGTAAAATTTATGTATTATGTAATTAATTTAGTGTTTTGAAATAATTTACAGAAAATTGCATTTTATGTTAATATTTTAAAATTTATATTCATCAAATTTTATAGGCCAAACATCCACCACACTGTAAGTTTCGATGAAGTAGCTGAAGCTGTTCTTGGGCTGGAAGAGGTCAAAGTTGGAAAGGTTGTAATGATGGTTTAATATAGACCTTAACAGTACATTCCAGAAAACTTGAAGTGATCTAGTCATTGACTCTTTATGTACAGGATTAGGTATTATTTTTTATTTTTATGAATTAGGTTATGATATTTGAAGCTTTATCAAAGCATCCCTGTATTGTGCTAAAAGCTGGTGTAGTGAGTATCATTAACAGTAATATTATCTGTAATGCATTTTCTACTTGAAAATACAGTAGACCCCCGCTTTACGATATCAGTCCGTTCTACAGACTCCATCATATTATGAAAATATCGTAATGTGAACCCAGTAATACACTGATTGCCGGTAATTCGTTCCAGGCAATATATATTTGATTAAAAACGATTGTGATATTAAAGATAAGAAACTTGTATTACTATTCGCTTCCAGAAAAGGCCTGTTTCATCAATGATGAACACTTGTTGAGGGCTATAACCTTCATTCTCAATATACTCACCAAACTCCACCTTAGAAGTTTCAGCTGCTTCCTTATTAGCACTGGCAGCCTGTCCATGTCTGATAACGCTTTTAATGTCAGCTCGTTTCCAACCTTTGCTGGCTTTGAAATCATCATAACAAGAATTCACTGGTTGAGGGTGATTTTGCTTTTAAGTAGTCAAAGATTTGCTTGGCTTTTTCACAGATGTATTGTCCAGGAAGTATATCGCCCTTCATCTCCTTCTCTCTAATCCACAGTAACAAGAGTCTTTCCATTTCAGCAATCAAGTCTCTGCCTTTTTGCAATGTATTGGGTTCATCAGTAACTTTAATTAACTTAAAGATGTCTTTTTGTTTTACTATCGTGGATATGGTAGACTGTGGGTAACCATACCCACGCACCAATGCACGAATTTGGGCACCCTCGTCATGTTTTCTCACAATTTCTTGTTTCATTTTAATAGTAATCCTCTGCTTACTACACACTTTAGATGCCATGGCTATTCTAATTGTAATTATAATTTACAATAATAATGTAAATAATAGATTTAATTAGGTAAATCACTGTAATTGCTGCTATTCTAATTGTAATTATAATTTACAATAATAATGTAAATAATAGATTTAATTAGGTAAATCACTGTAATTGCTGCGAATTAGCAAACAATCACTTCCGGCGAGTGACGCACAAAAACTAAGGCCTGTATTTTAAGTCGCCACTCACACTCAAAAAGTGACATTCATATGTTTACTACATTGTAATTACAAGTTAGTAAACATATGAATGTCACTTTTTGTGTGTGAGTGGCAACTTAAAATACGGGCCTGAAGCTGAGTGCCTGCATGTAGCCAATGAAACGCAATCGGAAGGCTATCATAACGTGAATCATCAATCATATCGTGAACCTTAATGTCCTTATGAGCGTAAATCGTAAAGTGATTTTATCGCATTTTGAACCCATCGTATAGCGGGGGTCCACTGTATATCTTCTCTGCGTTAGCCTCTGTAAATACTGAGAAATAAATGTACATTGTTGATGAAATGTTTATCGAGTAAAAATTTTCATGTTATTTTTTTAGTTTTTTAACCATTAAAAGCTGGAATTAAAATCCAAATGTAACTCCTGGTGGCATTTAAATTTAAATGTTCATAAAAATCCACATCATTTCACATAATGTTGTATTTCTTGAGAACTAAAAATATAAAAATAAAAAGAATTGGATGGAAAAAACACTATAATACAATAAAATAAATATTTTATATCAGAAAATTCTTTTTTTAAATTAATTTGTTTATAAAAACTGAAAAAAACAAAATTTCATTAGTGAAATTACTTATTACACAAGGGAGGAATACATTGACAATTACCGAAAATTAGAATAGTTAGTGAAAAAGCATTACTCATGCAATGTGAATAAAATCCTGTCTTACAGGTTTGCTTTGTCTTTACGGTACTGTACTGTTATACCCCCGCAAATTTATTGTCCCTTAAAAACTCCAAAAAATGGTGTGAATAATAAAAAATTATATATATCTTATAAATAAAAATGAAGTAGTGTCTGTCTGCTACTCAATCACGCAAAAACTACTGCACCGATAGAGCTGAAATTTTGCATTGACATAGCTGGGACACCCACTTAACACATAGGCTTTAAACAAAATTTGTTCGCCATCTTGAAAAAAAAATGGTGGCCTGCTATCTCAGAAACAGTTAGTCCAATTCTAACCAAACTTGATCAGATGGTCTGTGGGCCTATTTAAATAGTAAAAAGTATATTCTGCATTTCATCCGCCATCTTGAAACAAAATGGCGGTGTGACATTTTAGAAAGGTTCAGTCAGATCCTATTGCCGATGGTGGGCGGGCCAGTGGAGGGAGCACGAGAGTACTTGATGGACACGGTGGCTACCGATGGCTCCGCCAATGCAAACGATCTGGGCCAAATGGTCATCCTGCCGTCCACGTTCACGGGCAGCCCGCGCAACATGCAGGAGCACGCGCAGGATGCACTCACCTACGTGAGGCACTATGACCTCTTCATCACATTGACATGCAACCCGAAGTGGACAGAAATAATAGCGGAGTTATTGCCGGGACAGAAGGTGGTAGATAGGCACGACATTGTGGCCCGCGTCAAAAAATATTGTTTACAAGCAAGCTTTGAAATAAATATTAAAACATATTCTTATAATTTATAATGCCTTCATCCTTTGGTAAAAAATGTGCAAAAGGTGAAATGATTGTATTACCATATAATACATAATTTTATTCGCCAAAGACGTCTGCCATAACCCGGGCATCGCCGGGTACTTTCAGCTAGTTATATATATACATAACATTGAAAGGATATATTGACAAGTTTTAATGGGTAGTTGGCTCCGGGCATTACCGTGCCCTTCGCCTCACCCGGAACCAAAGAAATCCTTCACGTTGTCTTGAGATTGGGTTAGTAAATGTCGAGACAGGCCAATCAGTTTCTTGTCCGGAGATTGGGTTAGTAAATGTTGAGACAGGCCAATCAGTTTTATGCAAAATGTTGCGTTGTTGAAGAGAAGATATACAACTTGCTTCGTCTTTTAATAAATGTACCAAATACTTATAATTCAGCGAAGCCATTACTCATGGTGTATATTTATTTTCATTGTTATAGTGTAATAATAGAAATGTGATTTAATTAACGAAACATGTAATTTACTGTTACTTAATATAAAATAAATACATTTTGTATTGTTGAGTTGTTTTTTTTTTGGGAGTTTTTAAGGGACAATAAATTTGCGGGGGTATAACAGTACAGTACCGTCTTTACATATTATAAAAACGTACTGGTCATCATGTGTAACGCTGCATATTTTTTGTTTGCATTTTAAAATTGTTTAGAATCATTATAGAAACTCAAGACTTAAACCAAAGAACTCCTAAAAGAATGGAAATTTATTTTCATACTGTCAATTTTTGAAAACTCATCAAATCAGTCCACAAATTCGTTTTTAAAATGAAAATTACACCTCTTTAGAAGGGAAAGTCTTATCATATTTATTGTATGTAGCCACATAGCAGCATTTTTATAATACTCTTATTTTGGGCCATGAAGCTTTTCAAATTATAATATAATTTTAATTATTCTTCTAATAATAATTGATGCAATATTTTGAAATATCAATAATGAAAATTCATTTAATAGTAATGACAAAATTTGTTTACATCTTTGATATTCATTTTATTCTATTCTTCAGATTAGTTCATTGTCAATTGCTTGTCTGATGTCTGCGAGAAAGGATTTGCCCTTTAAAGTAGACTGAAAACTACCATAACATGTTACGCCTGGAATCATTAAAAAACATATATGCATATTGTTAGTGTCTTTCATTGTGGTTTTCATTACATATACATATAAACCAACAGACCAATTTTTGGACAACCTTACGTAGCTATATCCAGAGCAAAGTCACGTCAGGGAATGAAAATACAAATAAATGTAAGAGTTAATAAACCACAAAGTAACAATTAATAATATAGTTTATAATGAAGTGCTAACTTGATTTTCTTTTAAATTATTTTTGTTCATTTGTTATTAAAAATTAAATATACATTCTGTATCAAATACATTTGTTTAATTCATTTTGAAGACATATTTCCATTATACTTATCTAAATCCAATACATTGTAGGAATGAAGTAACTGCGAGTGAAGCAAAGTATGATATGTATATTTGGAAACATGGGTTAATGTATCTTCTCATAATATACACAGTGCGGCAATTGGAAAACGAGACCGATGCTATAAAAAAATAATGCTCCCATGTATGAGTAAAGTAACATTGGTTTGTTCAAAGTAACTTCCTCCCGCGTCCACATACTGTATGCAACGATTAAGAAGCGACTGGTGGAAGACCGTGTCTGGTATACTGTTCAATGTGCTCGTCACAGCTCTTTGAATGTTGTCCACAGCATCAAAATAACAGCCTTTCAGTGGTGCTTTGAGCTTCGGGAACAAGAAGAAGTCGCATGGGGCTAAGTCTGGCGAATACGGTAGGTGCGACAGTACACAAACTTTTTTGCTGGCCAAAAACTCCCTAACAATGAGAGTCTTGGGGCTTGGTGCGTTGTCGTGCAAGAGGAACTAACTCCCGTATTCTCGATATTGAGGCCGCACATGACAGATTCTCTGGAACAAACGTTTCAAAACGTCCAGATAGTAGGCAGCAGTAACAGTTTGTCCATTGGGTACAAACTCTTTGTGCACAATTCCCTCGCTATCATAGAAAATGATGAGCATTGTTTTGATTTTTGGCATTTCTTGATGAACTTTTTTGGCTTTGGGAGAGTTTGCTGACTTTCACTCCGCACTTTGTCGCTTCGTTTCAGGGTCTCGTCACCCGTAACAATCAAATTCAGGAAGTTCGGTTTGCTTTCAGCGGCCTCAATGAGTTCTCTGCAGTGTTCAACTCTTGACTGTAGTTGCTCTTTTGTTAACGAATGTGGAACAAACCACACACAGACCTTCGTTTTCTTCAAATCCTGGGTTATTATTTGCCGAATGGTTTCCTTATTAACACGCAGATCGTCTGAAATCATAGTGAGCATTGCACTTCGGTCATTGGTAATGATTTCTCGCACCTTTTGAATCAAGTCTGGCGTTCGAACCGTTTTTGCTGGGCCCAGATGTTCGTCGTCTTCCACTGATTCTCTTCCATGGCAGAAACGTTTATGCCACTTGAAAACACGTGCACGAGACAGACAATGCTCTCCATACACTAGCTTCAACATTTGAAACGTTTCCGTAGCACTTTTGCCCAGTCGAACACAAAACTTGATGTTTGCTCTTTGTTCCATTGTCCCTTCACAGACACAGGAGAGGCGTGCAGTTCAGCTCACACTATGTTCTCAAATGGCGGCAATTTCTGCCGACCTTGACTGCGGTGCTCGAGCAACGATCGCTCTTTCATTTCATGTTTACTTTCAGTAGATGGCAACACCAGTACTCGTCTCATAACATGTCTCGTTTTCCAATTGCCGCACTGGTATAGCTGCTTCTTACATAGGATATAGGAGGATACAAATTATAAGGCAATTTCAGATGAGCTGGAGGCTTGTTTTTTAGTACGATTATAGGTTTTTTGTCACAAGCGAAGGAAAAATTCTGAAATTGTTAAAATTCCAATTTTTAGGGGGTTTTTTTGCCCCATAAAAAAAATGTAAATCAGTGCAGAGGTTTATATATTTACTTTCTTAAATTATTTTTCATCAAGATTTGAACTCTGAACTTGAACTTTTGGTAAGCTAAGAGATGTCAGTTTCATATTTTTGAAGACAGAATGAAAAGCCATGTAGATTTAGCATAAATTGTTAGTTTTTATTGGAAAAAAGTGGGAATTTTTCTGGGTCTCAACAATTGACTACCATGGAAACAAGCTCAATGCATTGGTATGGGTAAGCTTTTAATGGGTATCAGAGATACATACTATAATGCCATCAATATTAACCCTTACCTGGATTCATGATTTTACTAACATAGTTGCATTCCTGGCGCTGCTGTGGCGCCAGTACAAAAACTAATTTTTAGTATATAAATAAGTTATTTATAAAACATTATATATTTAGATTGTTTAATTAATGTTTATTATTATGCAAACTTATACAAAGTATTGCTGAATAGATTTTTATCATGTATTTAAATCAAAATCTTGTAACAGGAAATATTTTTACAAATTTTGTCTTATTTTTTATTATTACGTAACTTTATCATATTATGGAAACATAAAAAACAAATATAATTTCACTGACTCATAACCTAGCAGAAAAACAATCAAATTATTATTTTTTAAACAGTTATTGCAAATACTATTAGAGTTTTCTTAAAAGTGTTCTTTCTACAGGATTCACAAATTTGAAATATCAGTCTTTTTGATGAAATAAATGACACTGGGAACATTTGCTCTTTTTATTTGTTTTATTCTTGCTTCCTTAGAACTCCCAAACACTTTTTTCAATTTTTTGTTTCGTGTAGTTTGTAGTCTTCTTATCATATTTTGTCGAACCAAATCTTCTGCAATTTTTTCAAGAAAAATGTTACTTCAAGTGAAGTTTTTCAAGTTCCAATTCAGGTATAGTTTTGTATAAACAACATAAGCTGCAATACCACTGATATCCAATAGATCATGAAAAAGGAAGAAGGCTGTCTATTAGTTCATTATCATTGGGCCATTAAGTTTACTCCAAAGATGCCTAATGATAACATTATGTGATTTCATATGTCCTGCTGCTAATAAAAGTCCAAAAAATGTGTCCATTTCAATCATATATATTGGTTTCCAACACTTTTCAAGGTTTTTTCTTTGTGAAATCGATCAACATCTTGGTTAGTGTACACTACAATATCACTGACAATATTAATAGATTCTAATTTAACGAGAAGCTGCATGATCACGCGTACAGAAAACACTACTCGCTTGAATTACATTGCTATACATTCTGTGGAAATATTTCAAATAGCAGAAACACGTAGCTGCTGCAGCACCAGGGATGCCACTACGTAACTTTTTTAATTAAAGACATTGAAAACTAAAATGATGAACGTCTGAAAAATTTACTGTTATTTATTGTGTATACAATGTAAAAATAAAAGACTATATAAGCTTTCAAGGCTGTATTTGTGAAAATAACGTTGGTAACAATCAGGGGCGGATGCAGAAACTTCTCAAGGAGGGGCAGGGGCGATCCCTCCTCCACCTATTGAATCTGCCCCTGCCAACGGCCCTATATTTTGAAAATCCCTACCCCTATCAGAATCATTCTTTCCCATGCTACACAGACCTAATCTGTGGCGTATAATTGAGGATTTTTGCGCGGAATGAATTTAAGAAAGCGTTCAGTGGAGTGCAATGGGGTTATCCAAGGAGGGGGCGATCGCCCCCCCCTTGGATCCCCCACTGGTAACTATGTTTGAAAATTGAAAACGCTGCTGCGGCGCCATGAATCTAGATAAGGGTTAAATTACAACCAATGGAAAAATCCGAAATTGTTAAAACTCCAATTTTGAGGGGTTCTTTTAACGCAATTGTTGCCCCATAATAGAGGAGCGCATAAATCAGTGCAGAGGTTTATATAATTGCTTTTTAAAATTATTTCCCATCAAGATTAGAACTCGTGATTCTTTCAAAGAAAGCTGAAATGATTGCAGAATGCAAGCACTGTCTACTCATCTATAACCTTTTTATATGTGAACCACTTGGTCAATAAATTTTTTGCTTGTGGGACATTGTCCAAATTGAAAAACTGTATAGGTGCACATTATAGAAATTATGTTATTTTTGTACTGTTTGACATGCCCAATCTAGCTTTTATTTTTCTTCACCGAATATGAATCAAAATAACATAAATGTACAGTGTTTAAGAAACATTGTTGGTAAGATTGAACTATTTCCTAATACTTATAATTTCCATGTCTTGTGTTTTTGTGAGCATTGTCTGGCTGACGATATTATTAATATGAAATAGATATAATTTGGCTAGTTGGTTGTCAAAAAAAAACCATCGATGGTGGTCCAATTATTTGTTTCTGCTGCTTTTGAAGTCGGTATATTTGGTGTTGATTTTCATATGGAAGCATGTGCTGTACTCATTTTGGTCTTATCTCTGATTTGTCAATTTATCATTCACCCAATAGTCATTTAGATGTTTTCTTGAATCTTTTTAAAAAATTATATATTTTATTTGAGAAGTTTAAATCAAAGGTTGTCATAGACATAGATTTAAATTTAGATAAGATTCAATACCCATGAAGCAGCATAATTTAATCAGGTACTTTAACCTTTGTCTGCCAGATTTAAAAACCTGCAGGTGAGTGGGTCCCAGGTACCGGATTTTTTGGGGTATTTAAATAATTTGGTGTGAATTCTGGAAAAATTGCATACCTCATGAATTATTTCTCATAAAATGTTCAAATGAAAAGTATTTTATAGCAAAAATATTGAACTACGATTTTATTTTCTAGAGGAAAGAAACACCAAAAAATGTATTTGCACACACAATAGAAATAGCACAATAAAAATGTAAATACAACAATATTTAGTCGTTTTTGGTATCATGGTTCCTATTCACTTCCAAAGCTGATGTGACCTGGTTGTTGAGTCTTTCTTAATAATAGGCATCCAAATCGGAATCAATATACATATTGGTGAAAATTCGAAAAAGTCGGAAATGTTGCAAAGTAGTACAGTGGAACCCGTTTAAGATGTTCAAATCTTTCGGTCCCAAAAATTTCCTCATAAGAACAACGTAATTTTTTCCCGTTTAATATGTTTCTGTTTAAAATGTTTTCCCGCCTAAGATGGTCATAACGAACCTTAAAAAATGGAAATGTACCTGTTTTATATGTTTTTGACTACATTTTACACGACTCGTCCACCAAAATGTTTCAAGTATACATAACCCAGAAACTTTAATTTCATTTCTTACATGAAAAATGAATGCGATTTTCACATTCCCGTGTGCATTTTCCATATTAGTCGAAATGTAATTTTTCTCTAAATATTTTTAAAACTTTTCTATAAAAAGAAATCTAATATCCCAGTCATTCATTCATTTTGGAATGAAACACCTTGCCGCCTAATACTGTTTCTATGAAATAACATTACAACGAACACATTATGCGAAGTGACGTCGCAGAACAGACGAAACAGCTGACAAACTCGAAGCGACAAGCGCAAAAGGCTAACTTACGAAGCGGTAAAATTTTAAAGAGGGAAATCACTGGACGCGATGTTTCAAATAATTACAAAAAAACCATCAACTTACATTCCGGTCAGTATTGTAATTTCCTATGTTATTGTAGTTTTCGGCTCTGACCATTCAGTTACGATAGCGTGTTCGAAGTATTCATAGTGTTCTGCGTGTTTGTGGCTGTGTCGTAGATTTCCTTTTTTAAATTCAGTTTATTAACCCAAGTATATTATTTTTGAATAGGGATGTCATCTAAAAAGGGAATTAAAAGAAAACCACTTTCACTAAATGAAAAACTGGAGATTATAAGTAAAGTAGATGCCAATCGAAACTGTACGCGTGTGAAGATGGCAACATGACTTAATATTCCCGTATCTACGCTCAATAACATCATGGCTAATCGGAAAAAAATCCTGAACGATTCCCTTGTTCAGCAACCAAGTCGAAAGAAGATGAAATCTGCAAAAAACGAGAAACTGTGTTGTTGGAATGGTTTAAACAAACGCGTGCGTTAAACCTTCCTATTGGTGGAACTGTTATACGAGAAAAAGCGGAAGAGATAGCTCTTAAAATGAATTTGGAATTCACTGCATCGAATGGATGGATTGACGGGTTCAAAAAACGTGCAGGACTCGTTTATAAGACAATTAGTGGTGAGTCAAAAAGTGTAAATACTGAAAAAGTTGAAGCATGGAAAGCTGCTGTACTTCCTAGACTAATGGAGAAGTACAACGAGAAAGATACATTTAATGCAGATGAATTTGGGTTATTTTTTAATTTGCTCCCAGAGAAAACGTTTGCTTTTAAAAGAGAAAATTGCCATGGGGGAAAACGAAGCAAAGAAAGAGTGAGTTCTAGTGTGTACCAATACGGATGGATCTGAAAAGCTGCCACTAGTAGTCACTGGAAAGTCTGAAAATCCAAGATGTTTAAAAAATGTGAAGTCCCTCCCATGCACCTATCGGCATAATAAATCTGCATGGATGACATGTAAAATCTTTGAAGAATTTATGACATGTTTAGATAGAAAAATGGCATCAAGGAACCGAAAAATTGTTTTATTTATATATCAATGTGCAGTTCATCCTAAGGGTGTTCACCATCGAAAAATGTGCATTTAGAATTTCTTCCAGCCAACTCCACATCTGTACTTCAGCCCTTGGACCAAGGCATTATAAAAGTCTTAAAAGAAAGATTTCGAAAGCGCCTTGTGTATAAGCTATTCCGCAATTTAAGCGGCAATATAAAAAAACAAATTGTCCTCGCTGGAAGCAGTATCTTTCCTGGAGGCATCTTGGGAGACAGTACCTCCTGAGGTTATAAGAAATTGCTTTTGGAAAGCAGGATTTGGAGATACATGCTCAGAAAGTGAAGAGGTGGAGGAGGAAAGAGTGGATGATGACGTATGGAACGTTCTTCAGGAAAAGCTTGATTTCAATGCCACATTTGATGATTACATCAATGCAGATGCCAATCTTGTACCTTGTGGGGTTAAAAGTGTTGAGGAACTTTGTCATGAAGATGATTCAGGAACATAAGAAGATGAAAATGAAGATCTACACAAACCAGTGCCAACTTGTGCTGAAGCTATACAAAATTTAGAAGAGTACAAGAGATTTCTTGTTAGCATCCCTGATGTACCTAGCTCAATAATGCAAAAATTAAGAGACTTAGAAAATTTTACTTTAAAAGCATTTGAGAAAAATATTAAGCAGAGTACACTGGACAGTTTTTTCAAAAAATGAAGTTATTTTTCTACTTACGTTTGGAAATTTAATAAAATCTTTGTAAGTGCAATTACTATATGGTTGCTACTTAGAAAATATTTCATTATTTGTTTATTTGAAATAAAGTTAATAAATGTTAACACCTATGTATGATTTTTGGAAAGTATCAAAACATTAAATTCTATCCCCTCCCTTCAAAAATTTCAATTAGAAGTAAATTTGGTTCTACCCTTTTAAGATGTTTTCCTGCTTAATATGTTCAAATCACTTGGTCCCTTGAAAAACATCTTAAGAGGGTTCCACTGTATATGCGTGTTATACGGCTCAGATGGCCAAGACAGGAATTGATACTGGCGCTACTTACATTTTGAAGTTTGTTTGTTTGCAACATTGCAGCTACTAAATTAGTGTGTTGTTATATTCTCGATCAAGATCTATTCTATAAATACATGAAGTACCATGAGAATTAGTTAGTTTGACTCTTTAACTCGAAGTAGCCAATTCCGAGCGTGATAGCTTAAAGAAACCTCTCATTTTTGTATTGAATGGACATACGTTCATTTAACATTTTTACTATTTTTTGATTGGGATCAAGTCAATTATTACCCCGGTATATGTCCTTCAAACTTTCTTCAAGTGAAAGTGGGTGTAATAAGCAAAAAGTGCAGCATAAATCTATTTCTTTAGAAACAAAGATTCAAGTCATAAGACAAGTCCATCTTCAAAACAAGTACAAAGGCTTAGTGGTAAACGCTCCATCTCTAAGATAACTGGATACTTATATTGTGTATGTGCCTGGAGCAATTCTTATCATGTTCCATGAAAAGCACATCATTCTGCAAAGTCTGGACAATGTTATGGGCCTATGAATAAGCAGACTCATTGCCTAGCGTACATCATATTTGGTGTGCATGGTGGCCTACAATCTGGCATAGACATAATAAACAATACAGAAATGAATAAGGAATCTAATGTCTTCAATATTTATGGTATTTAAGGATTCTACACAACCAGTACGCTCTTATCTGATTTTTACTTTCTCATATACGAAGTATATTGAGAAATTATTATGTAATCACGAAAAAATTTTACCTCGAGATTTTCATGGAAATATACATTTTAGATGTATCTTGAGTTCGAAAAAGCTGTTTTCGCAATGCTGTCTGTCTGTTACTGGCTCTAGAGCCTAAACGGTAGAGCAAAAATGAATGAAATCTCATACTTTGGCATTTTATCATACAGAGCAGAGGCTATAAAGAAATGATTGACATTGCTCAATAATTAAGGGAAGTTTATTCTAGGCAACTTTAACAACAATTTGATTTTCTCAAATACGCCTCTTAACGATTTTGATCAAATTTTGTACAGTTACTTGAGTATGTCTGCAATAATACTAAATATTTCATTTTTATCAATGAATGAATATAAGGCAAGTTTATTCTAGGGCAGTTTTAACAAAAATTGGATTTTCTAAAAATTGGCTCATACGATTTTCATTTTCTAAAGATAACTAAACGACGCATTAGTACCTATATATGTGAAAGTTTGTACAATGTACGTTGTACCGATTTTTTTAATAATGTGAACACTATAGGCTGCTTCCTGTATCAAGTGAAACTGCGTTTCCATGTGTTTCTATCCAATTCGAGCACTGATCCTTCCCATTGTTTCCCAATCAATATCCAGAAAGTAATTCAACAGCCAATAAACATTTTTCAACTTAAATCTGCTTGATGGTATTTCATTACCTACCTTAGTAATTCTCCACAGCATCAAATATTTTCTCTCAAGTTGTTCACGCATTGATTAATGTAGCTGTATAAGACACACTATTGAACTTGTTCAAAGTGAAACTGATTCTTACTATATTCAGAAAACTCCAGTCTTTTTGTTTATTTTCTTACCACAAAATAGATGCTCCAATTTTTTATTTATGCCCATGTGAGTTTGTGATTAAAAATTTGTGAGCACTGTAAGCTTCTTTTTAATCATATCATCCCATACTTAATAATGGTTTTAATTGAAATTTAATAGAAATGTTTTTAGTATCAAAGAATATATTTTGCATTTATTTACTGTAATTCTAATTTTTGTTATTTTAGGAGAAATATTTCATTCAAGCTAGTGTATTTCAACTGAAGAATATCATAGATGATTTTATGGTGTTATAATGATTTTACTTATCTTTGACTTTCATTTAGTAATTACGTCACTTTTTTCTTAGGCGATGTAACTTCACTTAATTGCATTATTCATCTTAAATACTTAATTTTTGCACCTCTTTTAATCCAAGGTAGATGTTAATTAATTATTATTATTAATACCATATCTTCTATTCATGTCTTGTTTGCAAATTATTTACTGCTGATTGTGAGCAAAATATTATTTTTACAAATTATTTAACTATCAAAAAAGATTTTACAGAATTTAAACTCAAACTTTGATATTCTTTTATTGTATATTGTTTTGTTTTTTTGCAACAGAAATAGTTATTTCCAACTCTGAATAACATTTATCTCTGTATAATGTTCCATTTTGTGTGATATAAATAGCATAGATAAAAATGAGTGATATTTAGCCTTAAGTAATGCTCTGTTGGAGTAGTTCTGAATAAGTTAAACAAGAAGAGAATATTTGAGGTCATTATTTTAATTAAATGCTAAAGCCATTTTCAATTGGTTTAAGTTTAATCAGAGGTTTTTTCGTACTTATTTATTAATAATATTAATCACAAGGTATCTCATTAGTGTGATGTGATACACATTTTAAAAATTATTACTTTGGTTAGTCCTTTACAATTCTGTTGTACCAAGCGGAGTCAAAAGAGTTAGATCACTGCTTTCTTGGCTCAAGTGTCCAGCATGCATCTCTCCAGGTATTGCAGAAAAAGAAGGGCCTCCATCTCGATCAAGATTATCTACCGATTGCACATGCAGTGTCAATAGATCAAATCCAGGACCTTCTCCTAAACCCATAAGATCTCCATATCCACTTACAGATTCACCAATCTCTTCAAATATAGCAGAATCAAAATAGTTAGCAAGAGAATGAGGGAATGGGATGGTGTGAGTCATCTCTTCTCCTCTGGGAGAAGGGTAGAAGGATGCAGTTGTACTAGGGTTGAAGACTGAGGTAGGTGAAGGTAAGCCATAAGGTGAGGATGGATCAATCCAGCTGGGTGTCTCAGGGCTCTGGAACGCAGCAGAGACAAGGATTGTAAGGATTTGCCTATGCAACGTGATGCACAAATTATCATCTATATCAGTGTTTCTCAAACTGTGGTGCATGAACTCCTGAGGGTGCCCAGAGTTTTAGGGTATGCACAGCTAACTCTAATGACTAACTTTTGTCTCTTCAAAAATTATCTTTGAAAGAAAAACTAAATAAATATACATGTTATGTAATAAATAAATATATATATATACCTATACGGTATAAATAAAGGTATACTTAGGGGTGATGAGTGCATGGAGAAAGTAGATTGGCTGTCGGGGAGTGCATGAATGAAATAGTTTGAGAATCACTGGTCTATTTTACGGAAAGTAATTTCTGATAACTTAGATTTAAAAGATTATAAATAAACTAGTGTAATGCCCGTTGAAATATCAACGGAAGAATTATAGATTGATAGATAGATTATTATTATTTCATTTAAAATAATTATTATCACACTTTTACATATGAAATATTTTGCCATACACAACATTTCTAATGAATATTGTTGTTGACGGGCTATCTTTAGTTAAACTTAAAATAGTTCCCTCTCTTTCCCTCCCTCTCCCCCCCCCCCCCCCACTCACACCCTCTCTCTCCCTCCCCCTCCTCATTTTCCCCCTCCCCCCTCTACTTCCCTCTCTCCCCCTCTTGCTCCCCCCTCTACCGCTCTCCCCCCCCCCCCTCTCTCATATTAAAAGCATTCAAAGCACATTTATACCCATAAGGATTGAATTAACAATATGATATAGAGGTCTAACGATGGAATTGGTAGGCAAGGCAACATCCCCTTAAAATGGCAAGATTTCCTCAAACTGTGTGAATTAAACGTTTACATTGAGAAATTTTGAACTGTAGGTGGAAAAAGATGAACAGAATAAGAAACTTTATAATGTTTTCTTCAAATGGTTTGTATCCGAAGATTGTAGGTCAATTCTTTCTAATTTTAATCTAAAAAGAATGAAAGCCTGCAGGTCGAAATGTCCCTTTTTACATGTTACCTTATGGGAAATAGAAAATGTCTCCAGGAATCGAACCCAGGCCTTTGATCTCAAGTTTAATATGTTAAAACGTAATTTTATTATATCATAATGCTATCCTGAAAATCACATCAAATTCGGTTCATTAATTTGCGAGATATTAAGCTTCAGCCTTTGCTGACAGACACACGCAGACGTATTTTATTATATTTGATGAGAATTTATTATCCATAAAATATCAATTCCTCTAATGTAAGAAAGTTGGGCTTTTTAAAATTGATTACCGTATACATATGTACTTTCTGAGAAAGCTTGTTAAAGTGACAGTATTGCTGGCTATTAAAAATATTTTTATTTCCAAATTTCAAGTGAAGTCTATTATCATTGTAGTTGACCTAAGGACAAATAAATATTATTATTAAGTATTAGGAAAATATATTCAGCTTCAGTAATTCATATCAATATTGTTACACCCAGCAAAGGTAAAGTTTCAGCTAGAATGTTGGCTACCTGGTTTTCAGTTCAAAACCTCCAGTATACATGGATTTTTTGTGAATTATTCTTATTTTATTATTAGTTTTGATGGGTGTCATATGTCAGCATAAAACACTAAAGAAAATTCTTCAATACTATTGTAATTTTAGTAAATGTAGTGTTGTAAAAATCTCTAACTTAAAATTGTTCTGTAGTTCTATCCTTTAGCTCTTTACATCCATAATGGAATTAAAAATACAATTTCTTTAAAATCATATAAATTCATCAAAGACTATGGAACTGATGGAAATTCAATATCTCTCAGCTTTAAACTGCCTTATAGTGCTGTAACGATACAGAAGCACCAAATACTAATTTGTTTGAAGCAAAGATCGAAGCTTTTGAATTTTCACTTTTACCAGAGTTCTTTTGCTATTTGGGAAAATCTAATAATACATCCCAATTTTTTCATCAGGGATGCATTCCTGGAAAGTGCAAAGCAGTGTTTCTCATAAAAATCAGTGATATTAGAGGGATTCATGTAGGAGTTAAGGATAGTTTGGAACAACCGATTGCTGTAACCCATCAATGTTGGCACTTGATATGTACTCATCTGAGTTCAGAAGGGAGAAATACGCAGGCAATCGGTCCAATAGAAATAGTATTAGGTGACCATGATGAGAATTCCCCTTCAGAATAAACAGAAGTGCTCCGTTTCAGGGTCACCTGCAATAGGATCACAACATTGCTGCGTTTCTAATATGAATTTTGGACGTTGCCACCTGGCTTCACAAGGTGGTTCTCCTCACTAAGGTATTGTTTTGTTATCAGAAAACATGTATGCCTTATTTGCAGATAAATATTTATCAATGAAGTAGAAAAAGTGCTTATTCCTTAGATTCTCTTTAGGTAGCCAAATGCCTCGTCATCTAATTAGTGACGTGCATGAATGGATTAACGCCCAGGATTGCATGTCACTTTTTATCCTCAACCCACATCCCACTTCTGACAGGGATGCTGGGCATAGATGATGAGTCATGCCTTTGGGGTTACCATGTGCCTCCCATTGCTGAGAGTCTGTAACGAGGGCAGCCTGGGGACGATACCTCACTACAGTCAGACCGGCAGAGTCCTGTCTCTATGAATTTGGAATCCCCACAGAGGGGATCCAGCTATTGGAGGAACCAGAGAGACAGCTGGAGGGGCCGGGCAAGTAAACCCTCCATCAGAGTGGCCCGAGGTGCCCTTGGCAGAATCCAAGGGAGGCTAGCCAGTGATCCTTCCACCTTTGGGGCCACAGGTCTGTTGCAGCATGCAATGCCAAAATGTGTCCTTAATGCACTGCACCATATTTTCCCCAGGAGTGGGTGGGAGCTAAGCCTCAGCTTTCTTGCGAGGGCAAGGTGACCTCTCAATCTGGATGTTCTCTCAGAGTGATAATGTGACCATGTAATCCTTGCATGTAATTGTGTACCAGAGGGATTCCAACCTATGGTCAGATAAGAAGGTTTACCAATTAACGCGTCATCCGGTGGCAGTAACTATGATTCTCTTAAGGTTGCCAATTAACTCGCCATCCTGCATCAATTGATCTTCGAATTGACGTAAATCGGGTATACCTGTATAGTTATTTTCAGTGATAATAATGTTCATTAAAAATAAAGCCATTGAAAAAATAAATATTATAATCTATGGCATAATAAGGTTATTATATACATTTTAAAAGTATAATTTTATGACAAGTTTTTTAAAAATAAATAGATTTCTTTGGGATGAAAATTTATTTTTTTAAGATTACTCAAAATAAAATTTTTTTTCATTAAGAATTTTAATTGAAGTTCTTACTTTAAAATAATTTCTGCTAAATTATTTGTATTGTAGGAAGCTTTATCAGAGCAAAAAATGCTTAAGCTTCAAATTCATGTTTTTGTCTTCACCTTCTCAAGAGGCGAGGAATCATGAAGAAAAAATTTATAAAATCCCAAATTACATTTTCAAAAGTTACGCTTTCTAATAATTGGAAAATTTCTGCTTGATTGAATTATGAATAGCATGCAACCAATGGTTATAAGCAGTGCTTTTTTTGTGACGGTACGTGCCGGTACGGCATACTGGCATCTTTTTTTCAGAACAATGTTGACCCACATCTAATTTTGGTTTCATTTTCATTTTTTAAATTCTTTAAAACTTACAGTAATAAACATTCTATAAATGTTAAACATTTTGATTTTTATTGTCAACTTTGTTATTAAAAGTTTATCACAAATTCAATAGAGAAGTGGGAGAGGGTGCAGGAAGAGGTGGATGGGGGATGAGAGTACCGGCACCTCTTTTTTTACAAAAAAGCACTGGTTAGGTGTTGATAATATGCATCATACAATGCCACAATTAGGTTGAAAACCAGGTGGCACCATGTGTTCACAGTCTTTTACATTAAATATGTAAATGATAAATACCTAGAAAATATAGTTTTATTATATTATTTACAGAGTATCTTCAAATTTTAAGAGAGAATCTCTTGCTTACTGCAGCAGTCGCAGGGTTACTGACAAACTTCGTCATTTCAAAAATTTTTCTTTGTCCATCTCAGTTTTTACAATCTGAAATGGTCTATATTTTTAAATTAGTTTATATTATATTATTTACATAAAGTTATTGATCTGTCTTTGGGCATAACACTAATGATGATGATTTTATATTTTTTGTTAGTGTTCCATTTTAACCCTTTGCAGTTGGATTTCTTTTCCTTTCCACTATTATTCACCTATTTATCTTTAGGACATACTGACAAGCCAACTTATTTGCGATTAGAGGGTTTCTGAGGCATAAGAAAATGCATTTACTTTAATCCTTCTCTTTGCAAGTTTAAAATTTCGCTTTCTAACTCAAGCTTTCATATTGACCTCATAATCATAAAGTTGCTGAACTTCAGCACATCTCAGTTTTAAGAATACATATACCAATCACAAGGAACCAAAATGCCATCAGCACCCCAACAAAATTACTCAGTGACTGCTCCCTTGGATAGTTTTTTCAACAACTAGATTCTGGTGGACAGAAAAACATGTAGAAGTTGAACTGTATTCAACCATTTATATTTCCTTAGTCCTCGGCAGAAATTACAGCTGTTCATAGGCTTTGGTTTTTGCAGCTTTTACACACATGCTACTTGCATTGTCTGTGAGCAGTTCATTTAAATGGATGTCATGAGCCTCTTTTTAATTCAAAGAAAAATTTATTTACACACATTTCACATTTGATAGGATATGCAAAAGGACAATGCTTTTATATCCCCTTTCAAGTCTGGTAAAGGATTGTTTAGCAATGACTGTTAATAAGGTGCAAGGTCAATTGTTAAAAGTTGTCGGGTTGGACATAGGTGCACATTGCTGTTCTCATGATCAGTGTTGTTCAAGATTAAGTAACCGAAATAATTTTGATATTCTTTTGGCAAGAGGAAAGACTGTCAACATAGTCTATTGAGCAGGCAATGTAAATAGGTTGTCAATTAGTTTTTCAAAATGTTATGTTATGACTTTGAAATCATGAAAGATGATTGGTACCTATGAACAGAAACTTTTCAAGATACCAATCAAAAATACCACCGACAAAGAAAGGATTTTCTGCTTGTATATATGTATCTATTATATATAAATAGATGCTACTTACATAGGATGTATAGGAGGATATAAATGTTTAAATACTTCTAGAAGAGCTAAAAATCTGAAATGTGGCAAGATGAAAGATTATTGGATACAACGGAGGAGGAAAATCTGAAATTCCAAAAAGTTCTATTTTTAGAGAGGTTCCGAACCTATTGTTTCATTTTTAACGCCCTTAAAAAAAGCATGGAAATCCATGCAGGACTTTATAAAATTGCATTTTTAAATTAATAGTAAAAATTGAGATAGAAACTCATTACAAGAACGATTTCATAGCTGAAAAAATGAGGTTTATTATTTGAAGATTAAATTTAAAAATGTTCTGAATTGGTGTAAAAATTTGTTTATAATAAGAAACAAGTTAGGAAAGTGTACAACGTATCACAAATGGGCACATTTCATTCAATGGAGTATTAGAAAGAAATTATATACCTGTATGTAAGAGAAATTGCGTTTTAAAGTTCTTTTCTTCATCATAAATAATCAGTTTTCTTCCTATTTAAAAATATTGCATGCACACGTAAGGAAATTAAATGTTTGTTTGTGAGATTGTTTATGTTAGCAGCCAGGGCCGGCACAAGGCGGTAATCAAGGTAAGCACCGCCGAAGGGCGCCGTTGTGTTTAGGAGCGCAAAATATCTAGTCAAAAATGCAAAAAAATATTAATACAATGCAACGGCGATATCATTCTAGGATGATAAATATGTTTTTCACTTATGAATGGATGCTCTTGTGGTCTTGTAGCTTAGCAATAGTATCCTGATTCATATTTTGCACGAAAATTGCACCCAACAAGTACACAGGCCACGCAAATGTCACAGACAGCAGCGGGGTGACCGAGGCTTACTGCATAGCGAACGAAGGCACGTGACGAGGCACGTGATCACCGCGCTATCAAAGCCCTGATTGGCTGACGAAGGAAGATGATCACATGATTTACCTCTACTATCTGCAAGTTGAAACAGATAACAGCGACAAGTAGTGACAAGTTAGTATGCATAAGCAGTGCATTTGACCGAATTTGTACAACATGTGAGTTTATTTATGTAAAGGTGTGCAGTCATACGGTAAGTTTTCAGTTTGCAATACCTGCGCAATTTGAAATAATGTCTTCTCTGAAATAATACAAATTTATAATTTATATTTTTGGCTTAAAATATAAAGTAACCCCTTCTTTTAACATTTTTGCGTATTTATAACCCCTTTTTTGACTGAAAATTAATGTTATCCTTCTAATTATTGTACAGGAAATATATTTTCCCCTTAAAATTATGGAGAAGGGAAAACCTTCTGGTTGTGAAAGTAGAAAACGTAAAGCAGCACAGGAATTAGAACGAGAAAAACAAAGGGGGCTATGCAAAAATATGTCAAAGTCAAAAAAGCACCGACTACAGAAGATGCACCATCGTCGATAGAGGAGCAAGAAACAAGTAATAATAATACATTATCAACAAATCAGCATCCTCAAGAACAACAACTATCAACGAATACAATCAGGAAGAATCTAGTCATAATGAAAATAATTATTCATCATCAACATCCAGTGAACGTGAACAACAATCAACCCAAAAACAAAGTGAAAATTTTGAAGAGGAAGACATTTCTAATGCAGAAAGTACAAAAACTTTATTAGAAAATTTGCATGACCCAGCTACATGGCCAAAAATGTCAGGTACTATAAGAAAACTTCTTATTGAATTTGGACCAATTCAAAAAACTGATTTATCTTATCCGGAAACCAATGGAAGAAAATTTAGCAATAATACTATTATAAAAAATTGAGTAATACCGAACAGGTATGAAGAAATTGGTTATTATATTCCATAAAAGCTGATAGTGTTTATTGTTTCTGTTGTAAACTTTTTACTTCAGAAAAAGATAATAGTCAATTGGTTTCCGAAAATGGTTACAATAATTGGAAAAATTTAACAAAAATTCTCCATTCACACGAGACTTCTGCTATACATATAAATAATTATAAGAGATGGATTGACTTTAATAAATCTTTATAAAATAAAACTACTATTGATAGCCAAACAGAAAAACTTTATGAAATGGAAAAACAACCCTGGCAAGCTGTTTTAGAAAGAATCATTGAAATAATTAAATATCTTGGTAGATAGTGTCTTGCTTTGTGCGGATCTTCAGATAAAGTATACGAACCAAATAATGGTAATTTTTTAAATTGGTTGAACTTTTAGCTAAATTTGATTCAACTATGGCAAATCATTTACAAA
The DNA here is from genome assembly GCA_036926305.1 of Uropetala carovei. Taxonomy (NCBI): domain Eukaryota; kingdom Metazoa; phylum Arthropoda; class Insecta; order Odonata; family Petaluridae; genus Uropetala; species Uropetala carovei. The sequence continues at coordinate 3,617,006 of JAXCHB010000098.1, read as the reverse complement.
GAGTATTTAAAAAAGATGTACATTGCCACTATTTAAGTAAAGACATACAAAATGAAATCATTTCACTACTTTCAAAAGAAATTCTGGAAAATATTTTAAAGGAAGTAAGAAAATCAAAATATTTTTCCATAATATTGGATTGTACCCCAGATGTTAGTCATACCGAACAAATGACCATGATCATTAGATTTGTGGCAATTGATGAAGAATCAACAGAAACAGAAAAATTGGTGCAGATACAAGAACGTTTTTAGGGTTTTATAGAAATTAATGATTCAACTGGGGAGGGGCTTAGCAATTATTTATTGAAAACTTTAGAAAATTTTAACCTAAATTTCAATGATTTAAGGGGTCAGGGATACGACAGTGGGGTTAACATGAAGGGTAAACATAATGGTTTACAAAAAACATTTTAAATAGAAACCCTAGAGCTTTTTTTATGCCATGCTCTGCACACACGCTTAATTTAGTTGTGAATGATGCAGTCAAAGTCAATTCAGAAACTTTAACTTTTTTTTCCATGATTCAAGAGATGTATAACTTTTTTCTTCTTCCACACAACGATGGGACGCATTTAAAAAAATTGTTATCAAGCACGAGATGGGAATCTAGAGTTGATGCTATAAGACCTCTCAGATATCAAATAGAAGAAATTTATGATGCTGTAGTAGATATTTATGAAGATAATGGTCAAGATAGTGTCACTAAATATGAAGCGCATGTTCTTTGTACAAAAATAAAAGATTTTCAGTTTTTGTGTTCCTTAATTTTATGGTATGAAATATTAAGTCACGTAAATGTAGTGAGTCATATGTTACAGAGCATTGATGAAACTATTGGATCTAGTTTAATTGCCATTAATAAATTAGTCTTATATTTGAGAGAATATAGTTTGGATGAAGGATTTAATAAATTATTGGATGCTGCCATTGAGTTAGCAAATAAATTAGAAATAACACCAGAATTTAAAGCATATACAGAAATACGACGAAGAAAGAAAAAAATGTTTGATTATGAACATGAGGATGAAGCACTACAAAACCCCAAAGACAAATTCAAAATTAATTTTCTATATACTGTTTTAGACCAGGTCATAACTTCAATCGAAAAAAGGTATGACCAATTAAAAATATATAATAATTATTTTGGATTTCTTTATCGCCTGAATAATTTAAAAGACACTGAAAATGGCATATTATTAAAACATTGTTCTGACTTAGAATTACATTTAACGGATGGACATGAATGAGATATTATAGGTCTTGAACTCTTTGATGAATTGAAAATATTAAAAGATTTTTCTGAAATAATTTTCAAAACCCAGATAATACATTGCATTTTATTTTTAAAAACAATTTACAGTCAGTCTTTCCTAATTTAAGCATTTGTTTAAGAATTTTACTGACCATGCCTGTGTCGCAACTGGGGAAAGATCATTTTCAAAATTAAAAATTATTTAAGATTTAGTATTTCCCAGGAGCAGCTCACAGGCTTATCATTTATTGCAATAGAGCATGATTTGTGTGAAAAAATGAATATGGAAGACTTTATTGAAAGATTTGCTTCTGCAAAGGCAAGAAAGGTACATTTTTAAGATTAATATGTATATTCAATTTTGTGATTTACCTATGTATGTACTGTCGGAGAGATTATTTACTTTTTGTTAAATATTTTTGTATTCAACTTTTTTTGTATTTAACTTTTCTTTTTACTGTAAAATAGAATGTTATTTTGTATTGAATTTTTCTTGTTTGAAGAAATTAAAATAAAATGTGTACAAGTGTGTTTGGAACAATTTATTTTACATACTTAAAAATATGGTCATTACCAAAGTTGAGACTAAAAAAATGGCTATATTGAGGAGCGCCTAAAAAACTTTTTCCTACGGGTGCCAGAAGGGCTAGCGCCGGCCCTGTAAGCAACAATGAAGAAGTAACCATGCAAGAAAATTTCTAAGTTCAACTCGAATTAAGACATTCTTGTTTGATTTTCTCGATAACGGCTACTTCTACGATAAAAATGTGTAGGAAAAGAAATAATCTACCAGTTCTACAACTTTTATTTGACAAATATTTTGATATGAGCAATACTTTACGAGATATGACGAAAATTTCATTTTTTATCACCAGTAAAGTGGTACCCCTGGTTGGCGTACGAGATTCATTTTTTCGATTTTCTTATTATATTTGATTGTAAGTCCTTAATTTCAAATTTCATGATAATCCGTTCTGTAGAAGCCGAGAACGAACATGCGGATGGAGAGACAGACGGACAGACCGACGATAATAGGTGCTCACGCTGAAAGCGAAATGCCTAAAAAGGGTATTTTTAACAATGAAAAATATCAACTACCATGACAACGAATTCAATGATTTTAAATGGGAATTGATAGATAGTCTTTAGTGCTATAGAGTAGATTTAAAGCTTTTAATGGGAATCAACGGGCTATATTATAATGCCATTAATTTTAAACTATGACATAAACTGATGATGACATCATAAACACAACACATGAAACAATTGGAATTGAGATGGTGTGACAGTGGACAAATTTATTATAGAATACCTGCCTAACTACTTGTACTCTTTGCTGTAGTTCTTAATCACTTGACGGCAAAACCGTCATCAAACACAATGTTGATACCGATTACTTACTTTGTATTGAACGTTTAGGCCCCCAATTATTTGAAATATTGTCATATTTATTTGAAGTTGTTTTATTTATTTAATGGGTTTCAAATTTTTACTTTGCAATTGTCATAAATATGTACACTGTACCTTCAAAGTAGGCTGAAATGCTTTAAACACAGTCTACTCATATGTAAAATAAGCAAAGAGAATCTAATGTAGACAGTGCAAAGCATGACAAGATAACTATGAAATATTTCAACTTTTAAAGAAATTTCTCAAACATAATACAAATGCTATTTTCTAAAGCTAACATAAGGTGAAACTAGGCTAAATATAGCTTAAAGTAATTAATTATAATAGTTTTCAAAGGTAGGCTACACTTGTTTATTCAAAACTTGGGACCTTAAGAGTCAATACATTATGAACACTGGGCAATTTGTACATCTGGTGTTGTTTTCATGGAAGCATAATACATTCATTCACTTTTGATTTTTTACAATAAATCTTATAGTTTGTTTTTAAATATAATATTAATAGTAAATTGACAACACATTGTAAATTCCATAACAGTGTTTAGTGATTCATGTTTTGCATTCCAATTTTTAAGTTTACCTTTTACCAATTATGGTTATTTATGAATAGCATAACTTTGCTAACCAATAACAAATAAGATTGAGGCATTAACATCAATACAGTATTAATGGTAACTACTGATTCATTTGAAACTAATTTTTCAGAAGTTTTTCTTCATGTTCATCATTATATTTCATCCAAAAACATATATTATAATAAAGAAAATAATGTGTTAATAGTTCCCTGAACAATGTTGTTGAAGACTTTTGAATTGATGTATATTTTGCAAAAATTAACTCTTTGGCGGTTTTCATCACTGCTTTAAATCAGTCTTGAAAGCACTGACCATTGTTAATAATGTTCATATATTTAACTATACACACCTGTATGAGCTACATCACAAGATTAGAGGAGATCATAGAAGTTTTTTCTTTTCCAGGTGGCTGAGTTGTTCTCACTTTTCCAATTAATTTGAATGCAAGTAACTCATGCATATAAATTTTACTTAATAACTAAGTATGTTGCCATACTAATCTTAAAATTTTCTTATGCATTTAACAACTTTAGATATATTATTAAACATGTAAGCATGTATTTTACATGAAAAAGCAATTGGATAACATTTCAACTAAGGATTTGTAGGACGGTAAAGGAGTTTGATGGAATAGCTTAAAAAAGTCTAAAATATTAATTTATAATATCCAAAAGGGGTGCTCTAGTGGTTCCCTACCTTTAAGAATTCAAACATTTTTGTCTGTTTAAGGCACTCCTTTAGGATACCTTTTGTTTGGCACATGGACTCATCACATTTCCTAGAGCTTCAAACACTGCCTTTGGCTGCTTTACATTTCATTAAATAATATTTTTTAGGTTATATTTGCTTTCAAAAATTTCCCCTGACTGTAATTCAAATAAATCTGTGTAATAAAGCAATCGGTTCTTCTAAACCTACTTCTTTTAATAGGCTTAAGGAATATCTGAATTATCTTTTGATTTTTTTGGTCCCCAAAAATAGCCATATGCCTCAAGTTTTTCTCTTCTCTTGTTACAATTAGGATGTTGGATATGCTTCATTGATTAATAATTTCTTGCATATTAGGCTATCCACAAGCAACTCCTTTCCTTATAAAAGGCACAATATGTTAACTTTTCAAAACCATTGTTATGATAAATGGGTTAACCCCAAGTACCGTTAACAGCTCACTTTTTACTCAGTTTTCATAATGAGAATGTATACAAAATAGATTTCATGACAAATTGATTGGCCCAAGGTACCTTGGACACAATACTTTACCATTGGCTTTATTAGGCCAAATTCAAAGTTAACGTACTCATGACTAGAATATGCATGTGCAAGAAATGATTATAAATTGTGTAAATATTATCTTATCTTTGCATGATATTTGTAAGTCTTTTGGTAAATCATTTGGAAGACAACAAAATAACAGCAAACATAACTTCCGCGGGCATGATATAGACACTAAACTGTCTTATATTCATATGTAATAGTATTTAGTGTATATTTCATTGAAATTCATTTACTCCTAAATCCATCATGATATAAATGTTTGTAACCAATTAAATGCAGGTACTTTCATCTTGAAGTATTAAGAAATCCACATGAACATCTCAAAAATGTTTTACGTAAAATAAAGTACTTTTCAATTGTTAAAAAAATGTTTACAGGAATGTGAGTTAAAATTTCATTTTTTAAAATTATGATAGAAAGTGGAACAGCCACTGATACCAACCATGCCAATCTCCTCTCAGTGCCTTATGGGTAGGTCACGTTGACATTCCCACAGAGGACGGAGTTGTTGATGATGTTGATAGGTGCAAGGAAATGCACTGATCATGCCTTGTGGCAAACGATTTTGAGAAACATATGGTGATGGACAATTTTGGGCTCCTGCACTTAGATAGGAAGGATGTTGATGGGAGGTATTTGGTGTTGGAGGGGATGTTGGGAAATTATGAGAAGGGGCTGGTAGAGCCAGTGAAACTCTCACCTGGCTTAAAAAGCCTTCATTGGCAAAACGACCAATCTCAGTGGAGCCAAATGCTTGCTGGAATGCTGGCAATGGCAACAAATCTGGGTTTCTTTCTTCCAAGTCTTCTGAGTTAGAATGGCTGCTATCACTGTTAGTCCTGACTGCAGAGGATATGCCATCTGCAGATGTGTTTTTAGATGTTTCTCTCTTATTTGAGTTTTCTTTTTTGCCTTCCATCTACAAATAAAAAATTGAATACATGTATGGAATTATATCCTTCATAAAATTAAATTGCAATGAATTAAAGATTTTTTTCTCAGTTATTAGAATATTAGAAAATTATTTGTGTTCGTTTGTGTAAAATCAAATCAAATTTATTTTTTCCAGCATTACATTATTTTATTTTGCATTCATCAGTTTTATTACATTTAATTACAATAATAATCTTTATTGGTCCAAGAGATAAATTAAATGACATAGGATAAGTCATACATAAGTAGCAATAATTATATATAATAATTTACGTCTGCGTGTGTGTCTGTCAGAAAAGGCTGAAGCTTAATATCTCGCAAATTAATGAACCGAATTTGATGTGATTTTCAGGATAGCATTATGATATAATAAAATTACGTTTTAACATATTAAACTTGAGATCAAAGACCCGGGTTCGATTCCTGGAGACATTTTCTATTTCCCATAAGGTAACACGTAAAAAGGGACATTTCGACCTGCAGGCTTTCATTCTTTTTAGATTAAAATTAGAAAGAATTGACCTACAATCTTCGGATATAAACCATTTGAAGAAAACATTATAAAGTTTCTTATTCTGTTCATCTTTTTCCACCTACAGTTCAAAATTTCTCAATGTAAACGTTTAATTCACACAGTTTGAGGAAATCTTGCCATTTTAAGGGGATGTTGCCTTGCCTACCAATTCCATCGTTAGACCTCTATATCATATTGTTAATTCAATCCTTATGGGTATAAACGTGCTTTGAATGCTTTTAATACGAGAGAGAGGGGGAGGAAAGAGTGGTAGTGGGGGGGGATCGAGGGGGAGGGGGAGAAATGATGAAGGGAGAGGGAGAGAGAGGGTTTGAGAGGGTAAGATGGGTGGGAGGGGGAGAGAGGGGGGGGGAGAGAGAGAGAGTGTGAGAGGGGAGGAGAGGGAGGCAAAGAGAGGGAACCATTTTAAGTTTAACTAAAGATAGCCTGTCAACAACAGAATATTCACTAGAAATGTTGTATATGGCAAAATATTTCATATGTAAAAGTGTGATATTAATTATTTTAAATGAAAATAATAATAATCTATTGATCTATCTATAATTCTTCCGTTGATATTTCAACGGGCATTACACTAGTAAGATAATAATAAAGAGAATACTAATTTTGACAAGGCAAACATGAATGACTATTAAAAAAAATAAAAATCACATTTCATTAAAGAATTCATTGATAGAGTAATATAATTTACTCAGTAAATAGACTTTAAACTTAGTTTTGAAAGAGGTTAGCCCCTTGGTGTCTTTCAGATATGAAGGGAGTTTATTGAAAAGATGAAATCCCATGGTACATGGGTCAAGAGCTGTCATTTTGGTATGAGTGACATGGATGTGGAGATTGCTACAACCTCTTGTACTGTAATTGTGGAAATCAAGAGTTTCTACCACAGTCTAGTTGTTTTTTTTTGTATGTAGTAAAATTGTAAGAATATAGATACGTGATACTGGCAGAATACCTAACTTCTTAACCCATATTCGGCCAACAAGTGAAATAAAAATACTAAATAAAATTTTTTACTGGCAATGGCTTATTTTACATCAGAATAGATAGATATCAAAACAAAATGAATGTATGATAATTTGAACAAGAGAAACAAAATGGTGCATTTACGCACCATCGGCCGAAAGCATTATCCTTTCGGCCCCACCACCACACCCACAGATGTTAAGCACTTTCATGAAATTTTTAAAAACAGTCTGGATGTAAATGAACTCCACATTTGAGACACACAAAAATTATATGGTTATGGCATACTTTGCACCTTATTCTTGCTTTATTCTTGTTTCATCACCAAATGTCTAACCTAATCTGTCCGTATTTAATGAGGCAAAAAGTCCACTGATGGTGATGCATAGTCACTGTATTCACGATGATTTTCCTCCTGAATCATTGTATTCTTATTTAATTAGAGCTACAGCTATGTAAGATTGAAAGTCAACTTTTTGCAAATCTACCTCTCTCATGTGCTTATTATACATATTCAGCAATTACCTTAGGCTGTGGAATTACAATCTCTTTCTTCTCTGTATGACTATAGCTTTTGGTATTCACTAATGGGAAAGTGTCAATGTTGTTACTGGCTACTGTTACAGCAGAATTATCGTTCCACCTCACAGCAATGTTTTTTGAATGATGATCAAAAGCATAATCAAATTTTCCTCTTTCCTTTTTTCTAATACTTTAAACATCATCTAAGGGGTATTTTCCAGTGCGGTAATCTCAAATTGTCCCAGTGATAAAAATCCTCGCTGGTTTAGAAGTTGAAAAGTTTATGAGAGGTAAAGAAGTTGTCAAAAAATACTGTGTTCTGATGGATTCTCTATAACTCTTAGCAACTCTAGTAATACTTGTGCACCCAAACCTAATTTTATTTTTTCTTCCGAAGATGATGTAGAGCCACCATACGGCTTGAACTGATAAAGATACCCATTGGATGAGCAGAAACACCATAATTTAAAACCAAACCAAACTCATTTTCCCTTTATAAACATTTTGGCTGGGTGTCGACCATAGTAAGGAACCATTTGCTCATCTCTTGAGAGGTTGTGAGAAAATATTCTGCATTGCAAATAACTCGTATTCAGCATGTCAAAAATTAGGTGCAATTTGGAAAATCGGTCGTTCTTGTGTATCTTTCCACCTCATCCCTCATTCCTATCTTTTATCTACTCTCATACAATCATTAGCCCTCGTCCATCATCAATTGTAGATCTTCCTACTGCATTCATTCCTTGCTCTGATCTCATAAGAAAAGTTAACACATCCGGTCATTGGTGCGTAAATGGACCAATAAGTTCAAAGTCCTATGAATTGTAATCAATGGAAATATTGAAGAAAGTATTTTGCTTGCATAAATATGTCATACTTCTTTCTAAATATAACATGAACTTACAGTAATTATGTAAAATGTATATGTAATATATATCTATGTTTCTTGTGTCATACAATCTTAAATTTTTCCCATTTCAATGCAACTTTAATCATAATAAACTAGCGGCATATTCCTCCTTTGGTCTCTCTACTCTGTGCGGTGATATCCCTTCTAGGATACACACGTGCACCTTCAATGCCCATCTTTTCTAATGGAATTCGTTCCCCTCCACTCTACATATTACCTCCAATCCCCAAGGCGTAAGGTAGCTTCTAGTAATTTTCAGTTGCTACGTTATGGGGAACTACCTGTACTCTACATGCACGCTCTCTACCAGAAGCTTAGAGAATGAACTCCACCTGGCAAAAAGCATCACCTCACCTTGTCTAATAATATAAAGGATACCTTGAAAATACACTAAAATAATGATGAGTGGTTAGGACAGAAGTTGAATATTATTCATGATGATGTATTTACCTGAATAACTTGAAAAGGTAACTTTAAAATTTTATTTTGTGAAATGGTGCATTTACGCACCATTGGCCATAAATGGGTAAAACGGGGTGGAAAGGTGCATCATAAGGCTCATTAGCAATTAGATGTACGTATGGCTTTTTTGTGTTTTAGATATTTTGATAGCATGATGGGATGAGCCCTAGAAAAATATACTTTAAATGATGTCTCACCAAAATAAACAGATAATAAAACATCTTTAGATACAGTAGATTTATATGTATGACATGGTGGACAATTTGGAATAATTTGTGGCACAGAAAATCGTTGATAATGCTGTCAGGAAAAAATTATGCATTTTATTACTAAAAAATAGAGACTAGAACTGTTTTAACAACCTCATTGCTATAGAAAGAAATTTTCATTACAAAGGCATGGTAAATACATTAAATGAGTTTATTTAATTGGTGTAATCAGTTATTTTGCTAATTACATAACATTATTGATATGTATCATGGATTTGCCTACAAGCTTATTTCCATATTTGAAAAATGAAAGTTTTGTCACCAAAACTGTTAATATATAATTCCGTTAAAGTTAAATTCAGGTAACATAAAATGATTGTGCTGATTCCCAGCATTTCATTTTAACCGGTTTTCACTTTATATATCCCTTCCAACTGCCTCAAAGTCAGCAGAAGGATGTAAACAGAGGCTAAAGGGCAAAGCACAGTGGTGTCCTCAGACATCGGTAGGTTCAACCAACGCCACCTAGATATAAGGCCTTACTACTGAAATGTGACATCATGTGTCGGATGCCGAGGAGAATATAACCTCCGTTTGCGAAGTTTCTACATTTACATTGCCTTGAAGAGGTTAACTTTTGAAAGCAAGAGAAATATTGATTATTAATCAATATTAATGTGTCTTACAATAATCAAACTTACTCCCAACTAGTTAATCACAAAGATAAACCAATTTTCATTTTCCAAAATCCATAAAATGGTGTTCCTTTTTAAGAATCTGCTTTGGTGAATTTCCACCGAAGACGACTGCTATCCAGTTGCAAATGAATTGTTAAACGTTGACACGAGACTATCATAAGAAATCGACTTCAAGAGCAGTAATTTTGTGGATTTATTCAAGAAAAGTAAAATTCACTTAATAAAAGTTCCATTTTGTATATGACACATGGCTTTCTTTAGTCAATATCTCCCTTCACTATAGACGTCAAACTATTCCTTCTCTAAAGTGAAGCTTAACTTATAAAAGTATTGACATAACCTTGAATAGTTCTATAAAATACACAGGAGATTAGGAAAATGTGATATATTACAAGCAGTGAAGATACAACAATAAATATGTTCAGTATACATTTTTATTTATTGAATGTCATTAATTTTCTCTTTACATTGGTATATTTATCACATTTTTTCTAGAATAATTTTTTCAGAAAAACATTTGATGAACACATTACAATTTTCTTTATACCCTCTACAAATGAATGTTCATTATCACACATTGTTCCATTTACATGGCCATCCATGTACAATGCATTCATTGTAATGAATACCAATATATTTACCTTTGATTTTTTACATTTAAAAATTTTTCTTCTAAGGTACTACTAACGATTTTATTCAAAATAACGAAAACATAAACTGCAGCATTAACTGTATTTTCCTGTGGATATAACCGTCCCCCTCTACTAATAGATTTTATTAGTTCATGTGATTCATTTATTTCTAGTGTTCTTTCATGGACAAACCAATCATGACAATATGGACAGTTTCTTTTTAGGCGTGTTTCGCTTCCAGCGTGAGCGCCTATTATCGTCAGTCTGTCCGTCCGTCCGTCCGCATGTCCGTTCTCGGCTTCTACAGAATGGATTCTTATGAAATTTGATATTAAGGACTTACAATAAAAAATAATACGAAAATCGCAAAATTGAATCACGTACACCAATCAGGGGTACCACTTTACTGGTGACAAAAAATAAATTTTTTGTCATATGTCGTAAAATATTAGTCATATCAAAATATCTTTCAAATAAAAGTTGTAGAACTAGTAAAGAAGAGTATTTCATTCCCTATACATTTTTAAAGTAGGAGTAGCCGTTATCGATAAAATCAAGCAAGAATGTCTTAAATCGAGTTGAACTTAGAAAGTTACTTGCATGGTTACCCTTCATTGTCGCTAACATAAACAATCTCACACACGTTTAATTTCCTTACGTGTGCATGCAATATTATTAAATAGGAAGCGAATGGATTATTTATGACGAAGAAAAGAACTTTAAAATGCTATTTCCCTTACGTACAGGTAATCATTTCTTTCTAATCCTCCATTGCACGAAACGCGCCCATATGTGATTCGTTGTACACTTTCCTAACTTGTTTTAACAACACTCGTGCACAGTATCCAGCTATATAGACAAGAACTGGCAAAACATCCTGAATGGCGTCAAAATCCTCAGATTCCACAGAAATGTCAAAATTAAACACAGAGTCTTCCACTTCATCTGATTCTATTTCACTGTTTACTTCAACTTCTTCAGAAATAGTAATTGGGATATTTTTAAATTTATTTGAAGACAAAGTGAGAGGCAAGGCATTTTGTAATCTTAGTTTTGTTTCACACTCATACATTTGTCTTATTGAAATATGATAACTGGAACCAGATAATTGTCTATATTTCCCAAAGCGTGACTCTAAATCATCTGTTTGAATTTTTCCAGGCAATACATACTCCATATTTAATTCCTTGATACAATATAAAGTGATTTCAATTAATGCATGGGTTGTGTGCATAAAAGCAGTATATGTCTCCTTAGATAATTTACCAATAGTCAAATCAACAGTACCCCATCTTTCCAGCCAGACATAAATCCTTTCTAAAAGCTTCAACCCATCAGCATCTAACGTTATTGGTGATTGTAGTGCATTATTTAATCTAGAACCTTTGAAAGGTGTCTTCACATTAGCAAGCTTCCACCAATCACCTATCATTTTAATAAACTCTGCAGTTTCTTTACTGAATTGTAACTTTCTTCTCTCCTAAAATTTTAAGAGCTTCCACAACATTATCGTTAAACACTTGCAGAACAAGCTTAACACTCTGCCTTTCTATACAAAGCTTTCATGGTCAATGTGTAGCCAAAGCTAACCAAGTTACTGCTTTTCAAAGAATACAATTCCTTAACAGTTTTGAATGAAGCAGTGCAAAGAGAATTATTTTCCTCATCAAAATTTGGATATGATAGCAGTTGTCCATTTTTTTGTTCAACCAATTGTTTCTGATGCACTTTAATATATATACTGAATCAAACAAAATGAACAATGGTCTAAATTTATCACATGGATGGGGATATACAATACTTAATTTATTTACTGGAGAAAATTTGGACATTGCCTTTCTGTTGATGGCACTGTTGTCTGAGACAAGACTGATAACTTTACTTTAAATCCAATATTTTCCAACTTAATAATAATTTTTTGTAATATATGAAATAGTTCATCTGCAATTAAGCTATTAGCAGGTAAAATGTAAATTACCTCTTTAAAAGGTGACAGCAAACTAGATATCATAAAAACATGTGCTGATGTTGCAATGGCAGTAGAGTTTGGGCAAAAACCTACAACGCTGCCTCCTTTCTAATCAATGAATGGTTTGATATGAATCTCATCCACCATTAAAATTATATTCTTTTCATGTTCTTTAAGGAAATTGAACATCCTCTTTGCATAAGATAAAAAATCATTACACTCTTTTTCAGGACTAAATTCAAAAGCAGAACATACTTGACGGATTGTGGACGGGTGAGGAAGATGAAATAACCTAGAATTTCGAATAAATTTATAGGCATGAGGTGATATGGTGTAAAAAATACTTGATACAACCAGAAAATTGTTAGAATAGCATAAATTACCCTTTTTCCTCAATAGCAGATTCACCTGTTCCACCAAAAACTTAACTTCCCCATCATTGTGTTCTACTGCTAGTGTTTCCTACAACTGTGTTATAAGAGAAACTGAATTCTTACTTTTAACGACAGATTGATTAGAGTCAGTGAGAATGTTTAATTTATTTATGATTTCATCAAGAACATTAATATCATCCAAATGAATAGGAAGTTGGTATTTTCCTAACGATTTCAGATAGCATTCTCCTATAGACACATTTAGCTGCAAATCCTTATCAATTATTATGGAATATTTTATAAACGGAACCGATTCCAGCACAATACAACATAATAAGAGTTTTTCAAATTTTGTTATTAATGAAAGTTCACCTACTTCCACAAATAATTTTATCTTTTCTTCCAATTCTTTCAAGTTCCTGAAGCTTCTGCTTTCCTTGTACAGTCTGTCCTCCACCAAGCTCTCTTGCTGGCATATATTCAGTTGTTTCATTTCAATCCTCTTCCTCTTTTCCTCAGGATTCTCATGAATTAAGGAAGGTGATGAAAGATATGATGGACAAGATGGAAACAGTGACGGTATGGCACCATCTCTACGTCTTGGCGAATTTAGTTTCACTGTGACCAATTTTCCAGATTTCTCGTCATACGCAGACGTTTCCCATAAAATATCTTTTGGGTCAAAGTGTTTGATACACACCTAGAAAAATAAATAAATAGATATTAATGAAAAAAATATTTTTTGCCCCAAACCTAGTGATATTTCAATCTTACGAATTATGGGACAGTATTTATAATCTCATGTCAAATACATTTTTACTTACCCTAGAGTACGGTGTAGGTAAGAAATCCTGCCTTGGTATCTTTCTGATCCATTTTCTTCTCAGTTCATTGTCCTCAGGAAAACGAAAAACAGATACTTTTTCATTTCTGGAATAATTTCCCTTAGAACCGGTTACACAACACTTGTTAACCATGTTTGAAAATTGACCACCATGCAGGGAAGTTATATTCTTTAAAATGATTTAAAGAAAGCAAAAATAACACAGAACAAACACGTGCTAATACACCAGTGTTGACAAACAAAAGGCAAGCGATAGCTTCGTTAGGCCTCCGACTGCTGACGTCACAGCATAGAGGCAACTCAGTCCGCAGGCCTTAATATCTAGGTGGCATTGGTTCAGCCATACTGGGAAGTCTTTCTGCAATATCTCTGGCCAAAGTTTTATGGCCCAGAACCCCATTTGACAAATCCATGGCATGTACGACAATATAAAATGGCCCTCATTATCTGGAGGCCGGATTGCCTCTGACCGTCTCAGTGGTCAGGAACAAGGCATGAAGGCAGAGGTTGCTAAGTTTCATATTAACCCTTTTAATGCCATAATTCAACAGCTGTCTGCACTGTGTCTTTAAAAATAAGTCCATTTTATGGAAACCTGTATATGTACTCAGTTTGACATTGCATGGCTTAATGCAGTAATTTGTTATTTGTGTTTTGGAGCTGCATTAGGTTCATTAATAAATAACACTTATTTTACTTGGCTCTTTACTGTAATGCACTGATGAAACAAATATGTGAAAAAAGAAAAATCTTTTGTTCTTGTAGCATTTTAAAAATGTTATCATAGATTCAGCCAGATTGCTCATCATATAACAGTCCCAATCTCAGAAAAAAGTAAAAACCAGCTGTTTGTAATATATTTGCTTCAATATTTCTGATTTATCTCTGATTTACCCTTAATCGCTGCAGTTGCTATTTGATTGTTGTTTGAACATATTACAGTAAGTATTATTATTTCAGTGGTTGCAATATTTCAGTATGTGGTATTATTAATAACTAGCTGTACCCATGCAATGTTTTCATCGATATTTTTCAATTAATTTATTAATAATAATAATGTGAATCAATGGTTCAAATGATATCCCCATAGAAACTATTCTGTTAAAGACATCTTTTACTATATTCTTGCATTATTGAAACATCACCCTCCTCCCTCTATCTCTCTCCTCCCTCTCTCTTCCCTCTCCCTCTCTTCCCTCCCTCTCTCTTCCCTCCCTCTCTCTCCCCTCCCTCTCTCTCCCCTCCCTCTCTCTCCCCTCCCTCTCTCTCCCCTCCCTCTCTCTCCCCTCCCTCTCTCTCTCTTCCCTCCCTCTCTCCCTTTCCCCCTCCCTCCCACTCCACCATCCCCCTCTTTGTCTCTCCCCTTTCCGCTCTCTCCCTTCCATCTCTCTTTTCTCCTCTGTCCTTTCCCCTCTTCCTCCCTCCCCCTCTCTTTCCCCTTACCCTTTCTTCATTTAAACAGCTTATAAAACACATTATTTTTACACTTGTAAGCTATATAAGGTTTTATAACAATAGGACTTTGAGCATGACAATGTCCATCATCAAGGTATGTAGCATTAAAATGGAAAATTTAGTGCAAATTATGTGCATTAAACTTTAAATGCAGGTGATTTCGAATCATAATTGTAAAAAGACAATAAGAATCACAATCCTTGATCATTTTTCTTTAAAATGATCCAGGTCCGAAGCTCGAATATTTCGAATATATATAACATCAACTTACATGATTTTCCACTCAGAGCATTTAAAAACATAATTTGATTTTTTTAATCTTTCCATGACCTTTAGAGCTAGCCCGTGGACTCAAGATGTTTAGGTTGGAGATTCCTTTGCTTTCTGCATATGGATCTTTGGTTGGCATCTGGTTTATGTTCATCTTAATTAAATTCTTAGCATCTAGCATGCCTTTCTTCGCTTTCTTAGTTCCCAGTCAGAATTACGGGATCACCGGACTCGTTCGTGTTAGAAGATAACTCTCCAAAGTCTCGTCTAATGCAGGCAGCCTATCTTAGTGTAGTTTTATTTAATTATGGCTACACCGAACTTCTGCAGAGGGGTACTAAGTGCATCCTTACAACTACTTCAGCCAGTAACACTGACACCTTCTTCTTGGATTATCTTTACATCTAGGTACGTAATTGCTCATCAATATAATGGCAGTATTTTTATCAGAAAATTTGTATATATATGATACAGTGGCAGATTTAAGCATTCTGGGGCCCCTGGCACTAAATTATTGGGGCCACTGGCGCTGAACAATTGGGGGCCATGCAATCTAAATATATATGCTGAAACCTCGCCAAACGAATTCCACTTTATTTGACCTTTTTAAGAGCGCATTAATAAATAAGGTACCATACAGCATAACATAAATTTTTCTACAACGTTATTAAAGTGATACATTTAATATATCTGAGATTATATAGAAAAAAATGATGCGTGCCGGGTGCCCCTTGTGATAAGGGGCCCCTGGCGCATGTCATTTGCGACTCCCCTTAAATCCATCACTGATATGATATCGTATTTTGTAGGAAACAGAGGAATTCTAAAATACTAATAATCATTGTAGAAACATGGAATTTTATTCATAATATAGATTCAATAGTAGGAATTAATTATCAAATCGAAAAAACTACCTAAGGTGTCCACCATTGACCAAGATCGGTGCGTTCGCGATATTCATATAATTACAGTATCGTGAACACTGAAATCCATTGAGATGGAATCTTATTCAAAGAAACGTGAACATTTTTAAACATTTCATCCGCTGGGTATACCTCTCTAAAACAAATAATGAGAAAAGTTTACCACAGGTCAGCTTTTTGACGTTTCGACTGGAAAATTTTTTTAAAATGTTGCATTTCTGATGTTTTTAAAAGGCAGTCCATTAATAATATAGAAGTTATAGTTACGAAATCATTATTCATAAACATTACAGAAGTCAAAAACAAAAGATTGTTACGTTTTGTTCATTATAATTGGAGATATGGCGACGGGAGAGGGTTTTCTATGCAATTTGAACACGAGAATCTTTCCCTCGCATCTTGGCTCACTCTCGGTCAAGAGATAAACATCGTAAATATCTTTGAGGGGTTTCATTGTAAACTGACATCAGATATGTGTGGGTGATGACCCACTCCTTTTGTGCCGAGATACGATCCGTCTCAGAATTATATAGGGTTTTTACGCAGCCGAGTTCCATATTTCGCTACTTGCATGAAAATAAAAACGCAAAAATTAATGTATATTATGTGCACTAAATTGTAGAATGGAGCTGAAAAAGTAAAGGCCAAAGGTTCCTCTTTCAAAATGTATCAAGCTTTTATGGATTTCAGAAAATTCATTGAGTCTAAAAAATATAAGTACCGTATATACTCGTGTATATGCCGACTCCATGTATAGTACGGCCCCTGATTTTTTGGTGAACAAACCTGATTTTTTCATATATCTCGTTTATAGTACGACCCCAGCTTTCCACCATGGTCGATATATTTTGTTTCGGTGGCTCGATGGTTATGAGCGAGATATATCGAACAACCTTGATTTTCCACACCACCATAAAATAGACCGTAAATGTCGTAAATAGTATTTCTTGCGAGTACACTAAAATTCGGATAAGTTAAGTATCTTACTCCTAAAACATTTAATAAAAAGTGATATGAATCATGATTGCACAAGATGAAATAAAATCGTTTCAATTCTAGTACGTCTGGATTACGTTCCGCGTACGTAATGGTTCCACTTGCTCATCTATTTAATAGGTAGGGATAATGGATAAAAAGAAATTACTTTGTAATATTCCACAGTCTTTATTGTTTCTTCAATCACACACCGACCGGTTTCCACTACAAAATCATTCTAATGGTGTTACTAACCGACGTAACACCTTTAGAATGACTTTGTAGTGGAAACCGATCGGTGTGTGATTGAAGAAACAATAAAGACTGTTGAATATTACAAAGAAATTTCTTTTTTCCGATATGTCGAAATTCCATAAAGTTACGCCGTCTACGATACTTTTAGTCCAACTCGTTCCAATCCATCCCTTGTAAAAAGACGCAAACAAAGATGTACATACATAAAATTCAAGAAAGGAAGTGCCCGTAAATCGTCACTTATATCAAGTATTTGTGAATTTGAAGCTGTATATATGAAAAAGATTCTACTCTTCACGAAGCAACATAACAACGATAAAGGACCTCACCGTTAAGGTTAGCCCACCATTAGAATGCGTGTGGGTGGTATAACTTCACCGAAAATGCCCGTGAAGATACATGAATTTTAAATCCTCAGATGCATTACTCGTGTATAGTACAACCCCCAATTTTTGCAATAAAAATTTGGTCGTAAAAACTCGTACTATACACGAGTATATACAGTAAATAGCGATCTCCTGGACCTAGTGACTACGTATGACGGCATCCTGTGGTGAATTCCGACAGACATAGCCACTATGTATGACAGCGTTGAGGGCTTAAATAACTATTACTTGGTGCAAAATTTAAGTGTATCTGGTCCAGTAATTAAGTAAATTTATTACGTGCACCTCTGATTAGAATTCGACGTAAAAACAGAAAATTTGAGTACGAGGAAAGAGATACACCAATCGTAGATCCTTTAAAAAAATTTGAGTCGAGATTTTAATTACATAGTTGATGTTTGCGTCAATTCTATCAAGGAAAGATTTTCCCAACTAGAAACACATAACCAATTATTTGAATTTTTGTACAACATTCCATTGTTGATCCATAGAGATTCAGAGGTTATTTTTAAAAAAATGTCAAAATTTGCATATAGCATTGACAGATTATATAGAACCTTTAAATTTGTACAATGAACTTTTAATTATTATAAGTGTTTTAAATAGTGGGATGACTCCATTAAATGTTTTAAATTACATAGTTAAAAATAATTTAGTAGAAAATTTTTCAAATATTTTTATATCACTCAGAATTCTGCTAACTCTTCCTGTGACCATTGCCAGTGGAGAACGATCTTTTTCGAAATTGAAATTAATTAAAAACTATTTACGTTCTATGATGGCATAGGAAAGGTTGACAGAACTAGCAATATTGTCCATCGAACATGACATTTCAACCAATTTAAATTTTGAAGATGTTATAGATGATTTTGCTAAAGAAAAAGCGTGCAAAGGACAGTTTCAATAAATTTTATTGTTTTTTAATTATATTGTTATTTAAGGAAAGATTTAATTTTATTTTGTTTGTACAATAAAACTTAAATATAATATTTTAATTTATGTGATTTCTTTGCTGAATATACACAATGTTTCCTTGCTCCGTGCCTACCCCGTTACTGTGCAAAAGGGCGGCATAAACTGCACTCGCCTCAGGCGGCAATTTTTGACGTGCCGGCCCTGGTTCTCAAGATACAAATGGGGATGGACACTTGTAAAATTAGATAAAGGATAATTGTTTCAAATATGTACACTGAAATGTTCTAGTAAAATTACATTTTCAGATAATTTCTTAAACAACCATGAAGTGGTTGACATGGTTGGTGCAATCTATCGTGTAAAGAGTGCATAGTACTCTAAAGAGTTGGTCAAATCTATCAAGATATTTTCTTCCTTTATGTAAGCGGAGGAAAGAAGAAATATCTTGCACCCAGGCATGAAATATCCTCTAGTGTACCTTGTGATTAATATTCACAAAAGCAATATTTTCTTTTATGACCTTAATTCCTTACATCTGCTAATCTTTATTTTGATATTTCTGTCTAAAATTATTTTGTATTTACATTTAAGAAAATCAAACCACTTAATCCTATATTTTAATCCTATATTCGCTTGTACAGTAGAGCGCCAATTATCTGTGGTGATTGGGGGAACCAGGATCTGGATAATCGAAAAACACGGATAATCCAAATGGAATGTATTTATTGGAATTATTGTTACATTAATAGACTACATAATTAAAACAAAATGTGAATATAAGGTCAGACTCCAACAATATAAGCTTTTAAATACCTTGACAAAGAACGGGGGAAAACTAAAGTTAAAATGTAATTTTAACTCACTCACCCACACTTTTATTTTCATGCTGAAGTCTTTTATTCAGAGAATAAAATACTGAAAAAAGTAAATGTGTAAATACATGGCCAAAGAACGATGACAAACTAAACTTAAAATGTAACAGGAGTAAGAATAAAAGATCAGACTCCAACAATGTAAACGTGGAAATAATTCGACTGCCCACGTACATGACCACAGATAATCCACCCCCATAGATAATCAGGCCCTGGATAATCGGCGCTCTACTGTATATTATGTTAACTTTCATTGCAGATTAGAGAAAAATTTTGTTGCTTCTCAACTAATAAATGCATCAGTTGCCATATAAATTTTAAAGATACCCAATGTGATTAGGTAGCAGTTACAGAAGAGACACTGTTAATGCTTACCTCGCTCTTTGGCTGTGTAGTGATCTTGACCTGAGGAAGATGTGTTGCAGGTTGATAAATGAAATACTGTTGTTCTTGCGAAGATTCTTCTTCATTACTGTTAATTTCAGATGATGGAACTGCTGTAATTCTTTGGTAACTGTAGTCAGCTGTTTGTTCTGTCTTTACTATTTTTTTATGAAAGATAAAATAGGTTTTCATATATTATTGTGATTATGGTACTGTGCTCAACTTTAATAATTGAATTTTTAATTTCTTATAAGGAAGATGTTATATTATTTTTTGTTGCTCTAGTAACTACAGGCAATTGTCATTGCTATAAATGCAGTTTAGGAAGTAATAAATAACAATATTTATTCATGAGAACAAGCTTCCGTTATGGAGTTAATACAACCCAAGGATTATCAGAATGAATTCAGAGGCAGAAGTCATCTTTTGATGTAAATTTACCTTGAGTAGAAGACTCTGTTCCTATTAAGTATTGCATAGGAAGTGACTGCTCTGTCTCAGCTTGTATTTTCATGTTGTGATTCTCTTGTAAGTGCTGCTGATGCTGCATGCGTTGTTCTGTCTGTTGTTCTTGCTGTAGACTCCAACTGTTATTCATTGGGCCTCCACCGAATACCTTGATTTCATCTGCCTTAGAAATTATACCAGTGAAGTGAATACATTTTGCTTTATGTGTAGTAATCATTTATTCAACTTTGAAATGCCATGTGGTACAATGTATGTACAGATGATGTAGCGATATTCTAATCTCTTGTATATACTCAGGGTCGGCCAAACGGGGGATGCAGCTGATGTGAGGCATCCTGGCTCCAAAATAATGGGGATCCTAGAAGTCCTCAATTATTGAAGTATCGAATGTAAATATTGCAAAAACTATGACTAAAAATCACTTGCAAACTGATTTCCTATAAAGAAACACTCTGTAAAAGGTATAATATTAAACTGGGGCTCCATAAATCGATCATTATTCCCAGGTATGGCGTACTGACACCTTTTTTCAGAGTGATGTTGACCCATGTCTAATTTCGGTATATTTTCATTTTTGTAATTCTTTAAAATGGCTTCTATAAATGTTAAACGTTTTGACTTTTATTATCAACTTTATTATTAAAAGTTCATCACAAATTCAATAGAGAAGGGGGAGAGGATGCAGGAAGAGGTGGAGGGGAGGGAGTACCAGCACCTATGTTTTTTACCAAAAAGGCACTGGTTATTACTATAAATATTATTATCGTGGGGATCCCATTGATATTCACATCCTTCAGTGCTTGGCCAACTCGTCTATATTGAGCAAGGGCGTCGGCAGAAAATTTTGCAAGGGGGGGCAAAACACAAAAATGCCTATTACCCAGGGGCGGACGCAATTTTTTTTCCAACTCGGGAAAATTTTACTTTTGAAGGTTTCATCCAAAACTTCGCATAGGTATATAATTTTACCCTGCGAGTAACGTAAGATATATGGCGAGAAAAAAGGGGAAGGGGTGCTTAATTCAATAATTATTTCTCATAAGTTTACACGTAATTTTCGATTTTTCAGAGTGCAAGTTTTTTTCCTTCATTCATCGAAATACCTAATTATGGATTGATTTTTTTCGTTTTTGCTTTACTCGACGGTTACAACCGTCCATATGTGTGACTGTGCGATGCACACGGGCGGTCAAACAATGGGGGCGGCCGATTTATCGCAAGAAACGTACAGTATTTTTAACAGTAATGTGGATTATATTATAATATGCAGTATATTCTCTCATATTTATTGGCTACGGAAATTTATCAAACCATAAGGCGTTTTTTTATTATTGTAAAGAACACCTAAAAATGGCGGTAAATGAGAGACTTGCACACAGGCAGCCGTGAGGTTACAACTACGTATTATTTTATTCTTTTGATGTTTAGATGTTATACGGTCGAAGTTTTAGATTCACTAAATCCGTTGAAATTCAACGGGCACTTCCGCTAGTGTCTAATATAATATTTAGGTTTTTACACATTTCCAGGGGGAGCAACTGCCCCCTCTTGCCCCCCCCCCCCCCCCCCCCCTGCCGACGCCCATGATAATGAATCACTCCAAACTATGTCCAATGCTCTTAGGATGTCCTCCTATGGAATTCTTAGCAAACAAGCAAACTAGAGATAAAAAAATAAGTTTTATGACTCATGATGTTGAAACGTTAATGGCTCAGCTGTGCTCTGCACACTTCTCCATTCAATAGCTGTTTAAGAAAGGTTAATCTTTGTCCAACTGAAGTAGGGCCAAAGAAAGCATAGTATTTACCATTTTCAAGAGAGAAGTGAAAATGGACAGAAGGGGAGGCAAGGGAATTTCCAAATTGTATAATAAAAGATATGTTGGTTGTCTCTTAGTTTTGGTCCCTATTCTATAATGATAAAATATCTTACAACAAAACACATTGCACAACCTAATTTATCACTATAGTATTTCCTTTTAAATGATAATTATTTAACATCTTCTGGTTGATTGTTTATAAGATATGATTACTTTTATTAATACGTATATTAAAATATCATGAATTTGGTATTTAAATCAGGAGTTTAAAAGTAAAAATTTATTCTGAAAACGATAAAAATATATTAATGAAGTATCCATTTAAAAAAATAGTGTTATGTTTGTCTCTTTTAATAAAATGTTCGTATGACAATTTAATTCTGTTTCTTACATAAAAACTTCATTTTTATCATTTACTGTTCTTATGTTTTCCTGATATAAAAAAACTTAATTTTTGGGTTATAATGTAGTTTTGAAATTATTTTACCTTAGAATTACAATTTTTTGATAAAATCTTCATTTAACATAGACCATAAAAATTTGTGCCTTTTGGTTGTGCAATAGGGGTGATTCTTTTATAACTGGATATTTTTTTGTTAAAATATCTTTCTTATAAGATACTACAGGTATTAACAATTTCAATAATACACATTTTTACAGTGAATTCAACCTATAAATTTACCAAAGGGTAAATTTACTCAGTGTGAAAATCTTCATTGTAATTATTTGTGATAATTAATTGTACTCATTATGACAAAGGAGAGAGTAACACAATTTGAATGACAGAGAAATTAGAATTAAAAAGTATATGCAGTTAGAACAGCCACATTCTATCTCTTATAATACTAGAGAAGTGTTGGTTAGTTGGTGACCATTAGCAAATATGAATAACTCATGAAAGAATCCAGATAGAAACTCTAAATTTGGCAGGAATGCTCGATTCACATATTTTAAGGGGATGATGGAAAAAATCTTGAAAAACATACTGGGTTCCACTTCAAAGAAGACATTTCCATTTCCCATAAGGTAACATGTAAAAATCGACTTTTCAACGTACAGGCTTTTATTCTTTTGGAAATTAAAATTAGAAAACATTGACACACCACCTTTGGATCTGAACCATTTTGAAGAAAAAAGTTTCTTATTCTGTTAATCTTTTTCTGCCTACAGGTCAAAATCCCTCATGTTAAACGTTTAATTCACCTATTTTGGGGAAATCTTGCCATTTTAATGGGATATTGCCTTGCCTACCAATTACATTGTTAGACCTCGAAATCCTATTGTTATTTTAATCCTTATGGGTGTAAGCATGCTTTGAATGCTTTTAATATAAGAGAGAGAGAAGGAATGAGAGGGAAATGATTTTCATAGCAACCAATGTAAACAACATTCGTAAATTATTATATTGTGTATACATTCATTCTCTTTCGTGGAAGAATATACGCAACTATTTTAAGTTTAACTAAAGATAGCCCGTCATACTGACGAGCTTTAAAACTAGTTTAATATAAATAATAAGGAATATATTAATTTAGCCAAAATGCGATTAAATATTGTTTAAATTTTTAAATGCTGTTGGATAGAATCATGAAAATTAAAAGGAATTCTACCGCATGGATACCTGACCTATAAGAATTATTTTTATTCACTTAATGTTTACGTTTTCTAAATGTATATTACAATTGAATGTTATATTTATTAAAATTAGCTTATTACCTGTATACAGGGATACCAATGTTGATGGCCATTGACATCAGTGAAAACAGTGAATTCCTGTCCAGTGGGTATTATGATTTGGGAACCTGTAGCTCCTCTCTGCTCAGAAGCAGTCCTCTCTGTCACCCCATCGCCTGCTCCACTTCCACTTACTTCAACTACTCTAGCAGTAGTATAAGGAAGTGTTTCCATTTCTATAAGGTCATAACCATCATCCAAAATCCCTTGCTCTACTTGCTCCCTAATGGAGGCCTTTGTTTTATCAAAAGCTTGCTCCTGGCACATCTGTTGAGAGAAAAAACAAATCAGTTATAAGTAATCATTCTATCATTATAATGATTCTTATGATATTTAAAGTCTACATGCTAAGAAAAGAAAGATAAAATGACAGTATTATGTAACAGATGAATTTTCTGGCATGTGTTCTTCAAAATTTCTAGCAAAATAGCGATTGCCTAAACCAGTGTTGCCCAACCTTTTTAGAGTCGTGGCACCCTTAAGTGACTTTTCAGAATTTGGCGGCACCCCTTTCCCCTATCCACCATCAGTAATAATGGTGCTGAAGTTTAACCCCTAACTCCAATCTCCATATCTCCTTTCATTTCGAAGTGCCTTTGCGACGAAATGAAGGTCAACTTAACTCTGGTTTGCATTTTTGAAAGCTGACGATGGGAAATGAGTCTAAAAATGGAAAAACAGAATATTTTTTGCGGCACCCTTCATAACACTTCACGGCATCCTGGTTGGGAAACACTGGCCTAAACTGAAGATGTTGATTCAGCTAATGAACCAATAAGTGAAACTCTTTACAAAAAGAAACTTTTGAGCAGGGCTTATCAAAATGTAAGGAGTAGATGCTATTTATGGCATGCATTAGTGGCTAATTTAGTTGTAATTTTAAGTATAGAGCCAGCAGTAAAATGCTGATTTTTAAAATATTGAAGCTAACTACAATGAACCAGGTTATGAGATGTTAACTGGCAGTGAAATCTATGGAAGTTCTAATGAAACAAATGAAAGCAAAGAAGAAACCCAATTATTTTCAGAAAACATAATTCATGCATTGCAATGCATTGTAATTGTATTGTCTTGAATAATAGGAGAAAAGAGGAGTTTAATTAGAGTAAATATGCAAAGAAGGACAAACTGGACAGGTCAAATGTTGAGGAAGTGAGTCATGTAGGATTACTATTGTGATTTTATATTTTTGCACATGATTGAAAATAATTTTATCAGGCCTGGATATAATTTTTTATGAATTAACACTTTTTATTTGGGAGTACTGATCGTATCTATACAAGTTATGAAAAGGTGGTAGGCTGGATAAAAATCCTTTGTGGGCTAGATTCTGGCCTGTGGGCTGTATGTTGCAAAATCCTGATGTAAAAGAATTGAAATATGGAATTGTCGGTATTATGGTCATTCATGCAGCATGCCTGGAGTAATTTCTGTCAATAGCAGCGTTTCAAATCAAGTCTATAAAATCCTTAGTCTTTATTTTGTATGGAAGATGTACAGTTGTATGATATTCTGTTTATGCTTCCTTAGCCTTAACGTATTGTTACTTTCCTTTGTTTGTATGATATGCATAGATTTGAATCCGTGGCATTTTTTGTTTCCCATTTGTTGAAAATTGGTAAAATGATACTACAAACCTAATCTGAAAATGGAAGAATATTTTACTGGCATTAACTATATTGCATTTTCTGTGGTGGGTTCATTACTCACAAGAATAAAATATAGTCACCCTAAATATGTAAAAGTTGTAGTATCTATATTGAAATATATGCTTAATTTTACAAACTTTACAAGGTTTTAACTTGAAATACAGTAAAACTCTGATTATCCGAACTAATTGGGACCAAGAGTGGTTCGGATAATAAAAAATTTGGATAATTGGAAAAAGTAAAAAAAGTGTGAAGTAGAAAAGTACATGTATTTTGAACATTTATTTTTAAATACACTTTATAATGCATTAGTCAATAGAAATACAGAAAATTAATTTAGCAGTCAAATTTAATTTATATAAGACAATAACTGAGTGGTTAATAGCTGTTTTGCAGAAAACTTCCTTTTTTTGCCGCTAAATCTTGTAATCTTTTTAAACAAAGCAGTTAAGTCTGCAGAAATTATCCCACGTTTGTGTTTTGCCGATTTTCTAACAGACTTATATTTCTTGAGTTATGACTTTTTTAATATGTTTACTTTACAATATAGTGTTGAATATATGAGGTTTGATTCTTCCTTTAGGGATTGTGACTTCGCATGCATGATTTTAGTTTTCAATGTATCACAAATCGTACTGCTTATTCAGACTAAAGTCAACTTTGAAAAACAGCTAGGTTCACAAGAGGAAGATAGGCAACAATGTGTTGAATAAATACCGTTCGGATAATCAAAGTTCTACTGTACGTGGTTCTGTCAGTATTATACCAGTTCATTTAAGACTTCCTTGGGGAGAGCATCCCTCTTTTCTCCAATGCTTCTGACTACACTATATGGAGCCTAATTGGAATAAGTACTAATGTATGATTTTCGTCAGACCCACACTGAATTAAATTTCAAAACTACTAACATTTTTTGACAATAGCACCTTATTGGTTATGGCCGAATAATGATTTAGTAAATTTTGATGAGTTTTAAGAGTTATTTAATGCTCACTTACTTGAGACTGAGTGAGATCTTGCTGAGGATGTTGAAATGCAGGTCTATGATCGAAGCCAACTATCCACTGTTGGTTACAAGCCTCGGTACAAATTCCATGGTTCACTTGTTGCAGGTGTGGGTGATTTGGTTTATGTTGAAGGACATGTTGAGGAAGTAGGAGATGAGACATGTTGTGATTTGATTGAATGTTAGAGGATGATGCTTGACGTGGCAAACCACTCAGTCTTGTCCTGTTGATGATTTCATTCCTTGCTTCCATGGAAAGGGCTTGCTGCTGCTGTCGGTTGTATGCCTGGTGGTGTGTGTGTTGAAGATGTTGTTGTCTTTGGTTTTGCTGATGCATGGTTCGTGCTCGATTTGCCTGGTCACGCATTGCTTTGCGTATTCGAGCCTCTTTTGGATTGTATACATAATCTGCAAAGATCCACAGTTTAATTATATTGCACATTAAATAGCAATTTTGCACTTCACCTAACTAATATTGATAGATTTTTGCAAGGATTCCATAAGTTTACAAAAAAAATTAATCATTTGGTTTGGTTTTCACTGGATTTTAATGGATATTATGTCTTTGTGTATAAAACATGGTTTATCTAGCAGGAGGAAAATTACATTATTAACATATTAGTTTATTTCCTTGTTGTTATTTATTGCTGCATTACATTCGAATAAGTAATTAAACATAGAAAGAGATTGAAGAAAAGACTAACAAAACCAAAAATCAATTCAGAATGGTCTTAAGTTCAATTTAAGGTTGTGCCAAACTTCTTCTCATTAATTTAAAAAAATTAAATGCAGCATTGAAAATAGATGTTATCAAATTTCATTTTCATAATTATGCCAATTTACCAAAATGTAATGCATTATTTAAATATTTCATACTAAAATTAAAAATTGGGAAACTATCACAAAAAACATCAAACTTCATAATATATGATTCTTTTATAGACAGATCAGTAAGTAGAACAAAATCAAGTGCATTTATTGGCTGAGACAAGGCTTTAGATAATAAACACAAATGCTTCAACAGTCAAGTCTGCAGAACAAGAAGTGGTTCTGCTTAATTTCTTGTCATATGAATGTGATAAAAAAAGAACTACTAAATGGGTTAACAATTCAGTCTGTGAAATCAAACAACTTATTGAAATTGGTCACTATGGATCATTTCATATTATTAATCACTAATAAAACTACTCAGCTGTAGCGGTAATTAACAATCATATATCATGTTTTCAGATTAGCAGCAGATTTGAAAATATTGAATAAATAATATTTTCAGGATACTATTACGAGTTGTTAACGATTGCCAATACCAGTGCAACTATTATCATCAATAATAAAATCTGTGCCAATATTTTGAGTCTCAATATGTTGTCTAAATTTCGATACAAATAGTTACAAACCAGGGAAAAACTTAAGTTTTTAACTGCTTTCGAAGAAGTTCATTCCGATGATAAACTTCATAGAAATAGTTCGGTTTAAATTGGATGGCACATTAAAAATTCTTTTTAGCGAGATCTCAACTTGCTGGAAAATCAGCCAAAGATAAGCGGTGCGTGGGCCGCGGTCGGTCGTCGCTCATACCTGGAACGAAGGTCGTCCGCGGGAAGTAGTCGGTAGCGAAAGAAAATCGCCGAGAGGGCGGCGGCGGCGGAGGCTGCGGCTCCCAGCAGTAGTCGCAGCAGTTCATGATTATCATGTCTAGCGGTCGACGCGAGGGAATAAGGGACGCGCGAACGGCACGCGTTCTCTCGATCCGCGGACCCCGGCGGAGGGGGCCGATCCCTCGAGGAGCCGCCCGGAAGGTGGACGGATCGCCTTCCGCACTTAGCTCCCTCCGCCCCCGCTCTCTCCCATCGCCTCGCTCCTTGTGCCGGGCCCGTACGAACTCGTCGATCTCGGCCCCTCGCCTAAACCCCCGCCCCTCCGCGCCCCCTCATCTAGCCCTCGTCGCCCCACCTCCTCGGCTCCGTCGCGGGACCGGCGGCGACTGACCGAAACCCTTCTCTCGGACGCCTCCTCGCCGTTCGCCCGCCGCGACACCTCGCCTAGGCGCCCCGTCTCTCGCATCCCGCCCCCGGACTCTCTGCTCTTCCCCCCGCCCTCTCCCCCTCTTCCGCTCCCTCTTCCCCCTCCCGGTCGACCGCGCCGATAGGGAGGTCAGCCCGAATCGATACGCGAGGCGACGACCCAGGACTTCTTCGCTCTCCTTTCCTCCCCCTTTCCGCTCCTCGGATCCCGTGTCCCCCTCCCCCTTCCTAATATTGCTCCTCTCCCGTTCGACGGCGACACCGTTCCCGATGTTGACACCCGAAGCGCGTCTCCAACCTAACGCCGTCGTTCGCGCCCAACTAATCCGAAGGCTCTTTTACATCGCCGCTCCCACGCTATCGATTTTTTCGTTTGTTAACCGTGCTTTTGAGTGAGAGTTGTTTGGCCTCGGTGACTTACTAGATACTTCGTGCCGCTGAAATTTGTGGGAAAGCTGCATTTTTGAGAATAAAAGCGTTCGAGGATCGTTTACGAGATGAGGTGCACTCGGTGCGTCCACGAGGTCACGCAGAGGAAAGCGCGCGCGTGACGGCGAATTTCCGACGGCCATCGCTTCGGAATCGAACGCGAACTTTCCCGCGTCTGCTATGTCCCGGAGGAGGAGCGAGGGAGGCGGAGAGGAGGCAAAGGGGAGATGAGAGAGAGAAAGCACCTGTCCCGCCGCCACCGCCTCTTCGCTTACTCCGTGGGCGGGGCCAGGTATCGAGCGCGCCCTTCTCTCGCCCCCCTCCGCCCCCGCCGCCCTCGCGGTGAATCTTCTCGATGACGACATTCGCAGACTACGGGAAAGAGCGTAACGGGTGGGGAGTTGATCGATGAGCGGCGGCCGCTCGATCTATACGGTGTTTGCGCTGCGTTGGGACTCTTACCCGGCCACCTCCGGAATTTTTTTCTTCGACTGCCATCGAGTATCGTGAGTCGCAATTGGCCGACGCTTGAAGGATAATTTTTATTTAGAGTTCGATGAACTGTTTCATTTTCGAATCACGCATGTCCATGTGATCCAGGAAAGCGTTGCGCATACGTTTTCTGTCAAACTTTTTTAAAAAATAGAATTTTTCGAAGATTTTCGCGAACGATGAGTGTGAGCGATTGACTAATTGTAGTTATGGTAGATTTCCTGGCGAGATATGCGCGAATGAAATCTATAGCATGAACGGTCTCTCTAATTAAATGTAGAGCGTGTAGATGAGGGGTGGGCAGGGCCGCATCGGTAGTGGTGAATACTTCGGACGACCGCATTGGAAGTTACCAATGCATCGGCGTGCCGGATTAGAATTTAAATCGGAAGTTATCCAGAGATTCTGATGTATCCTACAAGTGAAAATCCAATCTTAATACGGACTTTAGGGTTAACATTTCAAAAGAGAATTATATATTATTATTACAATTTTACCAAAATAACGTGAATTTCTGTGTTGAATTTCACGGATCGCGTTTTTATCATAGCTTAGCGGGTCGCATGAAATGCTCTCGGAGGCCTCAAGCGGCCCGCGGGCCGTGGGTTTCCCACCCTTGGCCTAGATTAGGGGTTTTCAACCGGTGGTACGCGTAGCCCTAGACGGGGGAGGGGAGGGGGGAGGGCATGTCAAGAGTTTTGAAGGGATACGCGAAAGTATTAAAGATTATAAAACTTTTTCTTCGTCTTTCGTGCATGATTTTGGATTCAAAAGTTTCAATGTGACGCCAAAGAACAGCGTCATAAAACAGAAAAACACGCCAAATGTGTGAATATTAACGTTATAAACACGAGTTATCTATATTAATACAAGTGTCATTAATTTTATTATCGCTTTAAATGTACTTGAGAGTACGCGGTCATAAAAAAAACTGCTCTAAAGGGTACGAGGCCATTAAAAAAAAGCTCTTAAGGGATACGCGAGTAAAAAAAAGTTGAAAACGTGGTTTAGATAATAACAGAGCGAGTTAGGTTTGCTATAAACGTCCTTTGACAAATCACAGTATATTTTAGAGTAGCACGTTCACAAATGTGAAATGCGGATAAAGAGCGGGAAAGTTTTATATTAGTATTTTCCATCGATAAACGCCGGAAATGTTTTTCATTTACCGCTCATATTAGCGTAACTTTTTGTACCAGATGGACTTTAATAGAAAATGGAAACTATCTTTTTACAGTCTCTAAATGAGTTAGATTTATTTCGCAAATAATCTGCCATCCGAGGATATCTTTTTAAAAACACAAGTATACCTTTTATATAGGGGAAGAAATCTGGCTACGGAGCTTTTTCTCGGTGTTTTTCTATTGGCCATGCTTTCGAGGGTGTTTAGAGAGAAAAACATGCGAACGTTTTTCTACTATAATATCTAATGCCGACCTAAATACGTACGTGGGCCAGTGAGTTACATTTTTATGGTAAAATTCTGATATTACGAATTCTAGAGCGCAAACTAATTGTTATAGAGAAGAAATTACGTTTCATGTGGGAAAAATTGATTTGTCGAGCAAATGACCTTCTCCGTACAGAGTAATAAATATGATTGCTCTCTATATCAAAGTCCTCAAGAGTAATTATCGGCAATTACACACGTGAATAATTTCATAATAAACATTCAATAATATTTTCATTGAAAAAACAATAAATAAAGAAAATTGTTAGCTGTTGCTATGGATGAGCAAATGCCGATGCGCAATGAAAATGAGCCTCAGCAGGCAGCGTACGCATCGCTATCAACAATTGGAAAATCTTATCATAGCAACGGAAATAATGGTATCACTTAACAAATTCAGAGGAGAAATCGAAATATCTCTTTAAAAATCGGTTTTTTAAAAAACCTTTCCAAACAAAACTTATAGAAAATCACATTCTCTACAACCTTAATAATAACATGTTTGCATAAATTGAGTTCTAAAGGAGATATTTGGAAAAAACGTAAAAACGACTAAAGAAAACAACAACTAAGAAAAATCTTTAAAAATCTATTTTATATTTTTCAGTGCGCTTTATAAAAAGAGCATAATTTAAAAAAGCTTTTTTATACTATATTTTTATTGGACATTGATCTCTCTAAGTAACTCAATAGAACGGCAAAAGGATATTTTTCCAGTTCACTTATACTTTTATTGTCACTTTACCGTTAATAGTTGTTAGCGGATTTTTATAAAAAAAAGAGCTTATGTCTGTCTGCCCGTGCACAAAATAACTCAAAAATTACCTAAGATATAAACAACAAATTTTCAGGATATATAGTTCTACATTGTACTAGATATGGAAAAAATCTGGGGTCCGTCGGTTTGTCCGTTTGCCTTTTAACAGGATATTGGAAAACCCTTTCGTTATGGTTTTCGTATTTTTGGCCGTATTCGCAGCAACGAATGCAAATAAGCAATTATGCTATTAAGCTAAAGTAAGTGAAATTACACAGTTCTAAAGTTTAATTCTATTAAATATTTTCTCGTCATTTAATGCTAATGATTTTAGCGTGAGCGCCTATTATCGTCGGTCGGTCCGTCCGTCTGTCCGTCCGTCCGCATGTTCGTTCTCGGCTTCTACCGAACGGATTTTTATGAAATTTGATATTAAGGACTTTCAATCAAATATAATAAGAAAATCGCAAAAATGAATCACGTACGCCAATCAGGGGTACCACTTTACTAGAGACAAAAAATTAAATTTTCGTCATATCTCGTAAACTATTGTTCATATCAAAATATTTTTCAAATAAAAGTTGTAGAACTGATAAAGTAGAGTATTTCCTTTTCTGTATATTTTCATCGTAGGAGTAGCCGTTATCGAGAAAATCAAACAAGAAAGTCTTAAATCGAGTTGAACTTAGAAAATTTCTTGCATGGTTACTTCATTGTTGCTAACATAAACAATCTCCCAAACAAACGTTTAATTTCCTTACGTGTGCATGTAATACTATTAAATAGGAAGAAAATGGATAATTTATGATGAAGAAAAGGACTTTAAAACGCTATTTCCCTTACGTACAGGTATATAATTGCTTTCTAATACTCCATTGCACGAAACGCGCCCCATTTGTGATACGTTGTACGCTTTCCTAACTTGTTTAAGAAATGTTTACGTGATATGCTGCTTAACATTGCAATTGTAAAATACATCGCTGTGAGATTAGTTAATTAATTTTTCGAAACAAAAGTGAAATTACATAGGTCTGAAAATGTATTTGCATAATTAATATATTGATTATTATTAAAGATGCAGTATTTTCCAGATAGGTTGGTCTGCAGGGGAATGTTTTTTTATTTTAGTATTCTTAAAAAAAGCTTGTTGTGTAATTTGCTCTGCAATTCTTTCCTCACTTGTTATTAATGCTAGCGCAATTGCCCGTAAAAATCGGTACAATATACATTGTAAAAACGTTCTCATATACTAATGCGTCGTTTAGTTATCTTTTGAAAAATATGACCTATGTAGAATCGTTATAAACATCAATAACTATACGAAATTGATGAAAATCGTATGAGCCGTTTTTTCGAAAATCCAATTGTTGTTGAAGTTACCCACCAGATCACCGGCCATTGGGGAGGGATAGTTTCGTTCCAGAGAGGCGAAGGGCGCAATAGCGCCCGGAGACGGCTACACCCGATATAAAAGGAATTATAATATAAAAAGAATTTTTGCGAGGCCAAAACGGGAAAGTACCGATTGAAGCATTCCGACCAAATTTAAATCTTCTACCTAGTCGGGATGTTTGTTATAAACCTGTTTTAAAAAACGTTACTTTGAGTGATATGATATTAAAACGACAAATTCGAAAAACCACCAAGAAAAAAAAATGAATTAAACGCTAACCAATAGCCGGCAGAAAAGGATGTAAACCGACAAATAAATAATCGTGGAACATAAATTAACAGTACAACCAAAGAATATAATTTCAATGTAAAATCCACCAAGAAAAAAGAAATGAATTAAACTCTAACCAATAGCCGGCATAAAAGGTGTAAACCGACAAATAAGTAATTAAGGAAAAAAAATCAAGAGCACAACCAAAGAATATAAACAAAGAATACAAAATGAACAACTAAGAACGAAAACAAACAAAGAACACAAAAAATGGACACGAAACGAAAGCAAATGAAAACAACAAACTAACCGAAACCAACCAACGAATAATCTCCTAAAGCTCAATGTATCTGATGATGGCGACTGACGCTTTCTATTCAGTTGCTAAATAAACCAACAATCACAAAATAGCGTGTCGTAGTGATGAGTAAATATTGATTACGCGGAATATGAGTTTGTATGTCAACAAATAACAGGAGAAACTAAATAAGAATACCTATTATTACTCTAAATAGATATAAAATTATTGATCTTAATTGTGTTTTCCATCGTAATTAATTGAATAATAGATTGAGATATTCGAACGAATCGAATAAAAATAAAATGTTTTACTTTTCTAACGTAATTAATTACGTGAGTTTATCGGTAGTGTTTACATTTTACTCATGGAACCGCAGACACGAATTCTTAATTTTAGTTCAGAAGACATAATAAATTCAACAAAAGTATTATTCAAACAAAATCTTTCGAAATTCACTGCGTTACGTGTTCAAAATGTTAATCTAATTTAGTTCTCGTATTAAAATAACAATTAATGAAGAGTGAACCTTATTTCCAATTGATAAAACTCTCTTTTAATTCAAAACGATATTATATATTACAAAAAAGTATCTAATTATTATTGAAACGCAAAATGGATGAGCATAGGAAAAAACTTGCGTGTTAGCATGAAATACTCAATTTCGTTTTTATTGATAAACTGTTTCCATGATAAACAAACACCTTAACGACCCGTGTTTTTAAATAAAATCAACATAAAACAAAACAAAAACTTTAACGTAGTAATTGAATTATATATCTTCAATAATTTTCACTTAAACAAAATATGAAATAAAATAATACAAAAGGCATATAAAAACAATTTAACTTATATCCAAACATACCTATAATGCGAATGACACGATTACAGAAAAAGAAACAGTTCACTAATGTTTATTCGCAGAATTAACCTGTGTATAAAAGACCATAGATAATGAACGAAAAACATACAATCAAATCAGAAGATATTAAATGAGTATTTCATCAACTATTTCTAAGTTTACGATATGTTTATAGTTCAAACGTAATTTGTTTACATCGGTTGCTAAGTATATCCAAATGCTGAGCAACAATGAAAAATAAGATTTTCCCTTCAATTCGTCTTATTTGATCTGTAAGCCCCTCTTTTAAAAAATTATTCCAAAAGAGGAGATAATTTACCACAAAAAAGTCTGCGAGAGCATATGTCTGCGATATATAAGGAGTTAAAAAATTCGAGAAATTTACGAAAAAATTTTAAATGGAAATCCCATATAAACGAAAATATTTTATTATAATTAAATAGTACACCGAATCGGTTTTAAAACCTTACTACACCACCGTACACATGATAACGGTTAATATGACACCTTCCTCTTTTTTCTGCGTGTTGTAGTTTCTGAGCCCTAGCAGAACATACATACATACATAGATACAAACACCTTACTTTATAGATATGTATAGATGTATAGATAGATAGATGACACTTGTAATGTTCCTCGAAATTCCCCTCGGTGGAGCTGAGGCCTCTCAACTACTTTTATATAGTACTAGAGGGCTCCGGCCTGCGGGCCTCGCTCCGGCCAACTCACTTGCGTAGATTAAATCCCCTGCGTAGTTTACAATTAGTGAGAGAGGAACAGTTGTGTGAAACCACGCTGTAGCGTAATGAGGAAAAATACATAATTACGTTTTTATAAAATTATTATTAGCCTTGCTCGAAGTATGGACTTCTTCAAATAAAATTTGGTGGCTCTATCTGTAGCCGTTCTCGAGTTTTAAGCAGGCATACAAACAGACAGGCAGACAAAAACTTTGTTTTATATATTTACTGTGATGAAAATGTGGGATCCGCGTCTGCGACTTCTTTGCGTATTGCTGCCGAACTTGAATTCGCTACTGTCGAGGGAAGTCGCGACAAAATTATTTATTTTTTAATATTTAAAATATTTGAAAACCATAAAGTGTTTGCACTTTTATCTGAAATCAATTCTAAACAAAGTAAAAGAGAGATAAGAGGAAGTAGAGGTATTTAAAATCCATCACAGATATTGACTTACCTGGATATTTCCTTTTGTGCTCTGCATCTACTTGACGAGCCGTTGCGAAATATTTATCCTTGAGTTCCTTGAACATACTCTTCCACATTCTTCCCAATCTTAAAGGATAAAAACAACTTTATTTTTTATCAGACCTCTCGTTTGTATGCAAATACACACATACGTACATACATACTTAATAAAGAGAAAAGGTAAAAATTGAGATGAATTCCTTCCTTTTTCAGAGATATATGTAACTCTGATGGAGGTTATCCGATATTTTCACCTAATATAAACACACACACGCACGCGCGAGCGCGCACACACCCACCAGAACCTCTCTAGTCCGAATTCTGTGATCCGAAAACATCTCTGCTTCGGGATGGTTCCGGAGTTTTGGCTTAACCGGAAAAACAACTTTTGTCGAGAAATATCCCGCATAAGATATGGATATTTGTATTTGTCAGGGGTTATATGTTAGAATTGAAATTGTCTAAATATCGCCCTCAATAAAAGACATTTTTATTATTCTCTCTGTTCTAACAGATTAATAAAGAATATTTCGTGTGTAAAACGCAAAAAAAACTCTCCGTCTTCATCCGGATCGGGTAAATAAAAATGTTTGTATGAAAAACCTCGTATTTAAATTATTTTATATCTTCCCATCCCTTACGTACTCATATTCTTATGTCAAAGACATAAATTTATGACTTGGTGTGTACAGTAACAACTGAGTCTACGGTAGGTTTTGCCGGGTTTCCCTACCGTCTTCGGGCAAATGCAAGACATAAGCCACCCCCAGAGAAAACAAAACACATGAACTACCACATGGTTAAACAAAATATACAAGGAACTTGCTACTTGAACCGACCCTGAAGAGGCCTTCTACCCATAACAGGGCTTCCTCCGTCAGTCCCATGTATAAATGAACAAAACTTGTAAATATCCAATGTTAAAAATGAAATGTATGGGTCTACCAAAGAAATAAGAACATTTAAAATTGAAAATTGAATTGTCCCTGCGACATTTATTTTTCTAGTAGTTTTCATATAGCATTCATCCGGCGTTATTCTAACGACGATATAATATTAATCTTTTAATAATAACGAAACTTTGTTTGAGTTGCAGATTTATTTTAGAAGTCAGCCATCTTCCAAACCTATTCTATATACGACCCTTCCAATACAGATCCTTTTACACTTGACGCGCATTCGACATGCGCCCTAATCAGCTATAAGTCTTCTTTTCGGTTCATTTCTACTCTCTCTCTCTCTCTCTCTCTCTCTCTCTCGAAGGATATTATCTTGTTCGCCGAAATCTAGTATTATGCGTACTCTAGGACAGATCGCAACACCTGTTGACGCTACGGGTATGCCTTTCTGATATATATATATAAATACTAAGGAAGAGGAAAGGTAAGTAAGGATATTTTGGGCAACTAGGTGTTGAAGGAAACCCAGTGAACACTTACCGGAGGTAGCCTGGGGTGTTGGAGAGACACATTTGTAGAGGTTAGAGCTTTCGGGATGATCCCTTCATCAGCACAAGAGAGACACAACTGATATTCCTTCAACACCTAGTTGCCCAAAATATATATATATATATAAGTATATCAGTGGCGGATCCACGGGGAATAACCCCATTGCACTCCACTGGTTGCTTTCTTAAATTCATTCCGCGCAGAATTCCTAAATTATACGCCGTAGATTATGTCTGTATAGCAAGGGAAAGAAAGTGATAGGGGTAGGGATTTTCAAAATATAGGGCCGTTGGCAGGGGCAGATTCAATAGGTGGAGGGGCGATCGCCTCCCGCCTCCCCCCCCCCCCCCGCCCCTCCCCCCTGAGAAGTTTCTGGATCCGCCCCTGATATATATCTAAGTTTTGACCGACGGTGCCCGATTCTTTATCACAATAAAATGCCTAAGTAGGTAACTAATAATATAAATTAATACGTGTAGATATTGTCATTTTGAAGGTCTATTTTTATTATAAACAAAATTTTTATTAATCACGATTAATATAACTGTAGTAAGAAGATATAACCCTATCGTTCTTTTTTTTAGACAATTTCTCGTTGGCTCTGCCGACAACATTACAAATATGCATTCTCCATTACGGATCTCGAAAAATTAACGAGTCCTAAATATTCGATAATTGAATTTCCAGTCCATCTATTTTTTACTCGAAACCTGTCGCTTTGTTCTAACCTTTGCAGAAATTAGGACGGAACATTTACGATAATTTATTTCGATTTCCCCTGCTTCCTTCACGCGGAAATAGACTACACATAGTCAACATCAGTTACTGATGATGAGAGCTTGGCTATCGAGATACGTATCTAGCCTCCTCTACAAGTCCTTACGGTTTGGAGCTATCATTTTTTTGGTATTTTTTAAATATACGTACGTATTCGAGTGATTACAGTAAGCATATTTCATGACTGATAAAGGTTAGGGAGCTTAGCCAACTACTAAAGAGCCATAGGCAGTACCGGATTTGGAAACTTGCCGCCCCTAGGCCAAATTATTTTTCCGCTCCCTTAAAAAAGTACAAATAAAATTGCTTTAATTTATATATTATACCAGAGGAACAATCCGTTCTTTTCCCGGGTACTTATGGTTATTACCTCGAAGAGCTTCCTTAAGTGGATACCAATGATGTCGAAGTAATCTTCTTCGACCTCTATAATTTTGAAAATCACACTGAATGCCCTCTTTACAATTCTTCTTCATGTACTATACTGACGGTCTTGCAACTTGGCGAATGAATATACAAATCCGACCGCCCTGAAAATCCGGCACCCCGAAATCCTGCCGCTGCCAAAACCCCACTGCCCCTAGGCCATTGCCAACTTTGGCCTTTCTGAAAATCCGCTAATGGCCACATGTATGTAGGAGTCATATGCGGCTACGGAGCAAACTGTTTTTAAAACTACTTAATTAACTTAAATAATTAGACGTAGAGTTTCCACAAATTGTGATTGGATAAATCGTTTCATTGTTTCCAAAGTATTGTCGATATAAACAATTTTCTCGTAACAGAACTCATGGATGAGAGAACTGAGCTAATAGTCACTCTGTGATTTTTAAACGTTCTCTATTTACTTTTTTGTCTTTCGTTAAATTAATTCATTTCGTTTGTTCCTTTCTTCATTCATTTTATGTTTATTATTGTGTTCTTGCTGGTTTACTTATAGTTTTCGTTTTTGTCTTGCTCAGACTATTGTTTATATATATATAAAAGTGAAATTTTGTTTTTCTTTGTTCTCTATACTAATGGAGAAACTTCGCATAGGTATATAGTTTTACTCTGCGGGTAACATAGGCTATATGACGATAAAAAATTGGGAGGAATATGACGATAAAAAATTGGGAGGAGAGGGTGCTTAATTCAATACTTATTTTCCCATAAGTTTACACGTAATTTTCGATTTTTCAGATTACAAGATTTTTTTCGTTCATTAAAATTTGGCAGAATTATTAGTATAAACCGATGGAAAAAGTCCTAAACTGTAAAAATTCCAAATTTTAGGGGCCGTTTGCCTCGTTTTTGCCCCACCGGAAGATAAAAATTATAAGGAACTTCTAGATGAGCTACAGAATTAAAATTTGACAGAATTATGTTATTAGTATAAATCGATGGAAAAAATCCGAAATTGTAATAATTCCAAATTTTAGGGGCTGTTTACCTCGTTTTTGCCCCACACGAGGATAAAAATTACAAGGCACTTCTTGAAGAGCTTCAGACTTGAAATTTGGCAGAAACACCGAAGAAAAAAATCCGAAATTATAAAAATTTGCTGGTGAAAACGCTTCGCGAAGCGAGGCGCGGGATTGGGCGCCAGGGGCGCAACCCCTAGTACGTATATATATATACATAGAGAAATATATACTCAAACTTGATATCCTTTGTGTTAAACGCTGAAGCACCGCTTTTTCACGTTTGATTACAAATTTGTTCAACTATATTAACGTAATTTCCCGTAGAAGCCGATGTTTTTCCTAAACTATCGCTTGTAAAAATAACTCGTCTTAAATTCCGGTTCGATTACGAAATTTAATCGCTATCACCCCTGGAGTGAAATTTAAAATAATGGATACAGAATGAGCTAAATAATTTCAACTTTTGTAATTTTTAGGCGCGTTTCGCTTCCAGCGTGAGCGCCTATTATCGTCGGACTGTCCGTCTGGCCGTCCGTCCGCCTGCGTGTTCGTTCTCGGCTTCTACAGAACGAATTTTCATTAAATTTGATGTTAAGGACTTACGATCAAATATAATAAGAAAATCGCAAAAATGAATCACGTACACCAATCAGGTGTACCACTTTACTCGTGACAAAAAATAATATTTTCATCATATCTCGTAAAGTATTGCTCATATCAGAATATTTGTCAAATAAAAGTTGTAGAACTGATAAAGAAGAGTATTTCCTTTTCTATATATTTTTATCGTAGGAGTAGTCGTTATTGAGAAAATCAAACAAAAATGTCTTAATTCGAGTTGAACTTGGAAATTTTCTTGCATGGTTACTTCTACATTGTTGCTAACATAAACAATCTCACAAACAAACGTTTAATTTCCTTACCTGTGCATGTAATACTAATAAATAGAAGAAAATGGATTATTTATTATGAAGAAAAGAACTTTAAAACGCTATTTCCTTTACGTACACGTATATAATTTTTTCTAATACTCCATTTCACGAAACGCGCCCATTTATGATACGTTGTACACTTTCCTAACTTGTTTATATCCATTAGAACAGTTGTTTTTGGGATTCCTATATGTAATTAAAAACTCGCGCCTTATATGTTTATTATTTATTGCATATGATGGAATTCTATTCTTATTTTAACCATTATATAAATCCATGTATGTTAGAATTGTCGCTAATTATAATCTATTATTTTGATTTTTTTATAATAACGGAGGACAATTTTACGGAATCAGCCTATATCGGTGTATTTGGTGATATGTTTCATTTTTCATCTGTAAGCTCCACTCTAGCAGCTGTCTTGAAGATGATCCGTAAACAATGACATGCACTCACATTGTTGCTAACCTTTACAAAACGCAAGCTAATAAACATTTGTTCAACTTTGGTAATATCCTGCGTGCACTCAGCAAAAATTGAATAATAATTTGAATTTTTAAAATTTTCTGATAGTATTTGTCTTATTTGTGTTTGTTCATTCTGTACATTTTATACTAAATTTTGATTTTGGAAATCTCGAATTAAAATTTTTCAATAATATCTCACATATAACAATGAAATCACGTCAGTAACTCCGCCAATTCGAGATAGTTATTAATTGGATTTAATGAATCTCCCGTAAACGTGAGAGACGATTGATAAGAATATCGATTATGGACAAAAATAAATACCTTATGTGCATACTATATGCCAATGGCGATTTTCAACGTTTAAAATATTCTGCCGTGTCGCAAATTTGTATTGGCAACAGATAGATTTAATATTTCTAACCTTTTTATGAAGCATAAAAAGTTTTCGAAATTTCACGTCTCCTTAATGCAATATTTTTGGTTATTTTCGCAATATCCTTAAGTCTCTTTATTTATTTGAAGCTATTATTAAAAAATCTTGACGCGAAAAAGTCCCAGCGCGCACCCTTTGCACCGAGCCCCGCGAAATTCCTAAGCTGGCTCTGGCTGATTTTGTAATTCCGTCTATCTGTAGCAGTTCAACAGAATCCGAAGAAACCTTGTGTCAATATAGGGTATCACTCGGAACAGAAACTTCGTCGAGAGAAATCATATCGCGCTACAGTGGAGAGTTCTTGTCGATTTTCACAGAAATGCTGATTTATTAAAATAAGGTCCCGAGGATTTAGATAATGAAAATGCATCTATTTAAAGAGATTAACTTATAAATCTCAATGCATGATCCGTATATCTAAAAAAAATTGCTATCTAGTTATGATAAATTACCGAATTTGACCCCCAGCTACAGCCAAGCTATCCAAACAATAACGAGGGATTATTGTATGTACTAGAAGCGTGCGGATATAAGATGCAATGCTCGTTTCACCTGTTCTTAGCATTTGGAATGAATCTGTATGTTGGCCAAGTAAAAGGATCGGCAATATTTCCTAATCTAATACACCTTTTCGAAAGTTTAGATGTTTGTGCGATTATAATTCAGAAACGATAATAGCTGCAATAACCAAATTTGGTACACGGTTGAAATACTATCATAGGAAGACAATTTCACTACTTTGAATTTAATATCATTAGAATTAGATAAAAATATCTTTCATAAATCATACAAAACAAAAAATGCGGTAAATACAATACATTTTTAAAAAAAACTATAACGCACAGAATAGTTTTCACTCTTTCAAAGACATCGTTTGATAGTGCGAAAGAGAAGAAAAATGGTTTGTGTGTGTTGCGTGACAAAATAATTAAATCAGTTAGTTTCCATATTGTGGGAAAGGAGA
The DNA here is from genome assembly GCA_036926305.1 of Uropetala carovei. NCBI lineage: Eukaryota > Metazoa > Arthropoda > Insecta > Odonata > Petaluridae > Uropetala > Uropetala carovei. Next base: position 3,574,715 of record JAXCHB010000098.1, on the reverse strand, counting down.
TTTTATCTTTTCAGACGCGTTTCGCTTCCAGCGTAAGTGCCTATTATCGTCGGTCCGTCCGTCCGTCTGCATGTTCGTTCTCGGCATCTACTGTACGGATTATCATGAAATTTGATATTAAGGACTTACAATCAAAGATAATAAGAAAATCACATAAATGAATCACGTAAGCCAATCAGGGTTTAGTGATGACAAAAAATTAACTTTCCGTCATATCTCGTAAAGTGTTGATAATATCAAAATATTTTTTCAAATAAAACTTGTAGAACTAGTATAAAAGAGTATTTCTTTTCCCATACGTTTTTATCATCGGAGTAGCCGTTATCAAGAAAATCAAACAAGAATGTCTTAATTCGAGTTGAACTTTCTTGCATGGTTACTTCATCATTGTTGTTATCATAAACAATCTGACAAAAATACGGTGAATTTCCTTACGTGGAAATGAGTTATTTATGTCGAAGAAAGAACTTTAAAAAGCTATTTCCTTTACACGCGTATAATTTTTTTCGAATACTTCATCGCAGGAATCGCGCCCATTTGGGTACTATATTATATGTTCACTATACCGCCGAGGCAGCACAGAGGGTAGGTGGTAGGATATACGAGCATAGTAGAGTTTTTTTAGATTAGAGAGTAGGTTAGTGAGCAGGTCATATACGGGGAAATTAAAGACTTGCGCTAATTATCATAATAAATTTATTAACTCTGACCGTAGATCAATATGTAGGTCGGCTCTAGGGCACAATAAACCATGCGATAATACTATCAGTAATAAAGCCGCTATTAGAAATGAGGGATGCACCCTCCAAATCGCTGAAAAAATTCCGAAGCGGCACATAAGTGGCTCCCTAAAAATTTTAACTCTAAATTGCCGGAGTATCAGGAATAAGGCTGCGGAACTTCAGAATTTACTAGAACAAACAGAGGCAGATATAGTAATAGGCACAGAGAGTTGTCTAACCTCGGATATTCACGACCGTGAAATTTTCCCCTTACGATATATTATTCACAGACGAGATAGGACAAATAGGAGCGGTGGAGGGGTGTTTATAGCAGTGAATAATACACTAATAAGTTCTCCTGTCAAGATTGCTGAAAACAATACTGAAAGCACTTGGTGTACTATAAACAGTGAAGGTTTGGGAAACATTCATGTATGTGCATATTATAGGCCGCCAGCTTCAAACGCAGAAGAAATATACGATCTAGAGGCTCAAATAAACTCACTAAAGAAGAAGAATAGTAAAAGCATTATCATAGTAGGAGGAGACTTCAATCTACCCTCGATAAATTGGCAGAGTTTAGCTTCATACCATCCGGTAGGAATCGCGAGTCATGCAAAGCGCTAATAGACATCTTCAATAAACATTCCCTCATCCAGGTAGTCAAAAAACCTACGATAGCGAACAATATATTAGATTTACTAGCAGTTAACATCCCCGAGCGGGTTTCCGAAGTAACTGTTGAAGAAGGAATCAGTGATCACCAATCAGTTCGAGTACTTTTGGATATAGCTGTCGCAAAATATCGCAAGCCTAAGCGAAAAGTGTACATGTATAAAAATGCTAACTTTGAGGATTTCAAAGAGAAACTCATCAGGAATTACGGCGATTTCAGCAAATCGACAAGCACAAAAAACTTTGAGGAAACTTGGAAAGCATTTCTATCAGAAATTAGAATGGGTATTAATACGTATATACCAAGTAAATTTATTAGCGATAATGGGGAACCAAAGTGGTATAATCGGCAGGTTAGGTGTGCCCTCAAACACCAAAGAAAGCTTCACTCCAAATTTAAACGCATCAATAACTGTAAGTCACAGGAGGGAGTAATTTCAATTTCAATTAAGTACAGATATTGTCGGACTAAGACCAAAAAGGTTATGCGCAAAGCCTGGTATAGTGATTCCGTTGAAAAATATGCTACAATCCATCATCATTTAAATCTATGAAACGAAATTTTAGTAGAAGTATTGTCGAATTCATAATCACATAAAGTATACTTTATTATTTAAAATATGCACAGAAGGATACGAAAAATGTCAGTTGCGAAGGAATAATCTCATTGCCCATACAGTCACTTAGTATTACACCAATATCATTTGCTACTCCAATCGCAGATCGATAACAATATCCTATTATAAACACATTGACTTGACTAAAAATCAGCTTGCCTTTCCTAATCTAGCTATGACTGCTTATTCTATTTAAAATATCAGACAGCGGAGAGGATTTTTATTCACTTGTTGAGCCGTGGAAGCAAACAGTAAATCCGACGAAACGTGTAATGTTAAACAAAAAGATGTCTTCAGTCGGTTTAATGATATTTCGGAATGAAATCCGACTATGAAACTATTTCTCCATCCTCCATAAATCCCGATCGAATATTTACGAAGATGGATCTGACGTTTGAAATTGAAATACATAAGCTTAAAATAATTGATTCTGGATGTAAATTTTTAAAATGGAACCTACCTAACGCTTATCTCCTTGTTACTTTCCCTCGGATTTTGCAAGGCTAATTTCTTGCGCCACTCATTGGCGAAAATCATGAAGGCGTTTGGTGGTCGTGGGATCTTTTGTGGATTGATTCTGCTCCGTGCTTGCATGTTGCGGCCATCGGATGTCACTGTCAGATGGTGAGAAAGCAATATTTATGAACAATTACACCTATTCCCTTGTTTTCTATAACCTTAAAAATGTTTTAGAATAAATGGTAGCCTGCTAGAAATGTTATCAATCCTTAATTAGTTTTGACTGGAATTTGAATTTTCTTACCACGGCTCGTTGATTCTCTTTTTAAGGAGTTTATATGCCGTGGTTAAAAGATATTTGAATTTTCATATTAACACCCTGAGATATCACGCAATAGAATATTTAATTACGACTAAAATACATACATTTTTACCAAAAAAAATATAGCATTAATAGAGAAATTCTATTTTATTTTCTAATAATACATAATATATACCCAATATTTTACATGCTGCAAATAGCATAATAAAATTTAGAGGATTTTGTTCTAAATAGTACAGTAATTAAGCACTCACTTATGTTTTCATTTCCCATTGATGTTGAAAAACCGTCCATGTCGTAAAAACCTATATAAAGGCTTTTATGACTTGGTGAATTGCACTATAACGAAGCGGGCTGCCCTTACAATGCCACCTTATGCTTTAGTTAAAAGATCGTCACAATTTGAGAACAATCCTCGTTTTGTCGTAATTTAAATCAATTTGTTTGAAGTGATTGTTGAGTTATGCGTTTCCAGGGATGTGCTAAACAAACAATCATCATCTCCTATGATCTCCGTATGAAATATATCTGCTTTGATTGGTTAATTAATGTCCCATGGATATAAGCAAATAATCGTCATCTACTATGAAGCGCGCATGAAATATATTTGATTTGCACTGGCTAATTAATTTCAATTCAGTTTAAATTTAATTGATACAATTTGTATTTCTCAGTTAATTTAATTTATCTGGTTCATAAAAGCAATTAAGTTTCTCGTTTCACACTGATAAATTAGGTGTCTTCATTTGTTTCACCAGAGTTTATAAGGAACTTTTATTTTCTCTAATCGATAAATTCCAATTAGTGTTTCTTTGAGTGACCTTGTTAATGGTAGGCGTGTTGGATAATTTTTACTTTCTCATATATACGAAGTATATTGAGAAAGTATTGTAATCGCGAAAAAATTCGACCTCGAAATTTTTACGGAAATACACGTTTTAAGTGTTGTCGAGTCCGAAAAGTGGTTTTCGCAATGCCGTCTGTCTGTTACGAGCTCTAGAGCCTAAACGGTAGAGCGAAAATGAATGAAATCTCTTACTTAGGCATTTTATCATACAGAGCAGAGGCTATGAATAAATGGTTGACATTGCTCAATAATTGAGGGAAGTTTATTCTGCGCATTTTTAACAATTTGATTTTCTCAAAAACGGCTCTAACAATTTTGATCAAATTTCGTACAGTTACTTTTGGTATGCGTCTGCAATAATCTTTCTATCTATCTACTACAGTAAAACTCGTTTATAACGATCACGCCTAAAACGAAATCTCGGCTACAACGAAGAAATGTCTCGGTCCCTTGAACTTCTCCATAAGGGCATTGGTTAAATTTCTCGGATGTAACGAACACGCATTTTACGAATTCTCGGCTGTAACGAACAAATGTTTGGTCCCGTGGCAAAAAATGCCCCATATATAACGAATTTTGGCGAGCAGAGCGATAAGTAATGAATAGCTTCCGCCCGTTTACCGCCCACTTGTTCGTAGAGGTCCCCTTCCTCCATCTACCCCTTCCATACGAATTTCCACACTCCCTTTGTTTTGAAATTGATATTAAAAATGTGAAATGTTTATGTAATGACCATAATAATAATATTAATTTACCATTTAAAAAATCGTATGTAATAGCAATCGGACATTTTACATGCCGCGAAGTTGATAAGCATCTCTTTGCATATGTAAGTACGGCATTGAAGTCGACTCATTGCAAATAAAGTAAAAGCTGTGTTATCCGGCTATCTTGGGGATTGTGGAAAGCCGATTAGGAGAAATAGCCGGTTAGGGGAGCGATTTTCGATTTTGACATCGCAAATTTAGCAATAACCAAACAAAATTGGGCTTAGGTTCACTATCGTACTCCCCAAACATAACTATGCATGGGGTTTGCATTTTCCATTTTAATTCTTCCACACCTAGTTAGATATAGACACTATTTACCCATTCTTATTTAATACGTTGCTACGCTTACATGCAAAACAAAAAGACTATTGAAAAGTTTAGGGCGTCCGGGAAGTTTGGGGATTACGACAGTGAACCTGTTCCCAAAATTGAATTTATTGGATTATGTCTTTCTTATTTATCTTTATTATTTATCTTTATTTGCTCTATTAGAAAAGGACGAAATTATTTAATTCTTCTGAACATTTCTGTGAAAACCAGTCATATAATATTTTATCCAGTTCCTCCGTTTTTGGCTTATGAAACGTATGATGTTTATTAATTGATTTACTCGTCTCAGAAGATGACACAAATTTCATTAATTTAGCCTTAAGAGCCTTGATATCGTAGAGCGTGGAAGATCCGATGTTGAATTCTTTTCCTATGGCTGCTCTATTTTTTCCTTTTTCAATTCGTTTGATCAGCTCCAGCGTTAAACCAACCTTTTCTCTCCTGTTCCTTGCTTTTAGGTATTTATTTTGATACCATATTCAATGGATGGGTAATTTTTTAAATAATAAAAAGCGATAAAACTGGAAATTGTAGAAGTACACCAAAACATCTGGACAATGCAAATGGCTTACGTAACCAAAAACGCCATGCTTACTCGGCAGCCACAGAAGTATACGGAGTAAATACGTAATATATACATCTTATATTTTAAGAAATTTTAAAGTGGAAGTTGTGGTATTACACAAATACAATTCACACAAAAATTCATAAAAAAAGAAAAAGAGATACAGAATGAATTGTATTTGTGTAATTGCCGGTATCTAAGGGTGGCCAGTTCTAAATAACCGGATAGCACAGCTTTTACTGTATGTGTATACGTGTTATATGGGATGTATAGGCCAAAAACCATGTTTCTCGTATATAACGAAGTCACGCTTATAACGAAGCAATGAGTACGTCCCCTCAAATACGTATTAAACGAGTTTTACTGTATAATATATTTTGAAGTGTGTTTGTGTATTTGTGTGTTTGTGTATTTGTTGGTTTGTGTATTTGTGTGTTTGTTCATGGAACTCCTCTTAAACGGTAAAAGCTAGAACAACCAAATTTGGTACGATTCTTCCTTACATCCTAACTTAGTGAATGGTCAAGGTTTGGTCAACCGGGATTAATCAGTGCTGCCAATATAGGGGATTAATATTTTCCATTAGATAACACGTATGAATCCATTTCTTGACTTGCAAGGTATTCTTCCTTCAAGCATTAAAATACGTAAATATGAACCGAGTTTTTTCGTTTTTGCTTTATTCGACGAATAAAACTCTATACTATCTTATTCCTGCGATGTTTACATGTTACACTGTCGAAGTTTTCAGAAATACGCAATTTGTTTCGAAATTTTGTGGATTTTTCCTACCCCTCCCGGGCGTTGCCAAGGCGGCCGTCATTGTCACCTCCGATTCAATTAGCTTCAATGGAGCATATAAATAGACGAAAGTTTAGCCATGGAAGAATAATAGGAAGCGCAGTTCCCATAAGGACAATGGTAATACGTTGACGGCAGAGCGATCTAGCGGTCAATACGAACTGAAGCGCGCCTAATTTAAACTCAAGCGGCAGACCAGGTTTTGTCGGTACATTTGAATTAAGAAGATAGATGACGTATTTAACATAAGTTTAGGACTTCAATTAAAACAAAACAACTGGGTGCAAGATTTTTTATTTACTCACATAAAGAATAACAATACAACATTTATAAAAACAACATTTTTTCCGGATAGAAATACATTCATAACAATAATATTTGTTCCGGCGACTCGTTTGTAAAGGCAAGTGGACAGTATAAATTAATAAATGCTAAAATTTTCTAAAACTTACCAAGATGGTTTGGTGTTGAGTGAGCTTTGGGAGAATGTAAAACATCCTCAGAATCCCTCGGCTCATCTACAAGAATTAGAATACGATAGCATTAAGTTAACGAAATCCAAAAAACCGGTATATAATAAAATCGAAGTTTCACTGTATACCATGTATAATACTCAAACTTGTTTTCATACCTTCAAATACACTAGGAACAGCATTCGCTTTTAGGAGAGGCCGAGGGAATCTGCTGCAGAAATCATCATCTGTAAAATGATCACTGCAGACCCTATACTTCTTCATACAGTTGATATCTGCAGACATTAAATCCTCCCTCAGGCAAAATTTTTCCCTAAATTATAAAGCAGAAATGGGCATCAAGACTAATAACAAAAACACGTAATTCTCAACTTAACACAAGTATTCCATTTTATGCGGTATCTCTTCTTTAAGCTCACCTCAAAATATCCTTCGGAAATCTGAAATCTTCTTATCTACCCTGCAGCCGTTAAAATTGTTGCACAAATATGCTGCACAATAAGCATTCCGTTCCATTTCAACAATTAGAAAAATACGATGCTGAAAAACCCCACCACTTTCCCACGCGATTTCCAACGAACTGGTTTGAACAGTTTATAATCATGGAAGAATAATTAATTATTATTATTAATTATTATTATTAATAATTAATTATTTCTTCCATGGTTTGAATAATGAGTTTGGAATGGCTATTTTTAAACGCACATTGACCGATAGGATCACTGCAGGTGCAACCATCAGAGACATCTATAGGTATTCGGGAAAAGATCGAAGCTGCACTTCCTATTATTTCTTCCGTGGTTTAGCGTTATTCGATTTGCCCTTTTGTTTAAGAAACCAAACGATTGACGTTTATGGATAGCAACGTAAATAGATACTGATTATTATTCAGGAAGCGTTTATTGATGAAAGTAATTGAACCTTCTTTTGTCTATTGAATACTGGAATCTTACATTTTTTGTAAGTAAAATCATTATATTTTACATTATAATGTTTATTAACGTAAATAAGCTCACGTATCTGGTGTACATTTACCAGACAACTGTACGTTGCTTTTTCACGGGTTTCTTGCTTACAAGACATAAAAGTAAATATTTCAGCAAGGCATAATTACACAAGAAATGAAGCTGGATTAGGTGAAAGTAATATGATAGGAAATACAATTATCATTATATTTGAATGCAATAGGCTCGGAAACGGATTGATACAAGCAAATATGATTAATTGTTAAGAAAAGCTAATTGTAATTTAAAAAGTATCTACTATATATTTTAAAGAGTTTGTATGTTGTGCTTTAGTAGCTTCACTAAATCTGTTGAAATTCAACGGGAAATTCTGCTAGTACTACATATTTCATTTTCCTCAATGGATGAATATAAGATCTTGACAATGGATCCATCTTGGACAGCTTTGACAAAAATTGGATTTTCTAAAAACCGGCTGATACGATTTTCATTTTCTAAAGATAACTAAACGACGCATTAGTATATGAGAAAGTTTGTACAATGTATGTTGTACCGATTTTTCTTTTAGGACCAGTTTCTCTTACTGCATGGGTTCTCAACCTGGCATTCGCGAGTACAGCTGTGCTCTTTAGTAGCCTGATTGTAATCTTTGGCAGTCTCTTCTGAGAGACATAAAATCGCCTTTCTTAATAGCAGTAGCAGTAAATTAATTTTTTTGGTTGCATCCGTTCCAAACATTTTTAAGCACATTAAGGATAAGTTTGACGTTGTTCTGGTTATTTTATTGCTGTTTTTTACAAAAGTATAGTTGTGCTCGTCATTTTGAAAAGGCTGGAAATTCCTGGCATATTGTATCCCACAGCAGCATAATTTGGATGGTTTAGAAAATCGTACTGGTTAATTATCTCCCCGCCACTATTGATTTTAATAATTCTATTTACTGTTGTTATGAAGCCTACTGCCTTTATCCTCAAGGTTTACAATTTTAAACAAAATCGACTCTTCTTAGCTCTCAAAGTCAATAGGAAAATACTAGATTTATCCTAAACTGCACTCAGGGCCAGCCTTAGGCATAGGCCAGCTAGGCAGCTGCCTAGGGCCACCAATTACAGAGGCCGCTGTTAGTACCTCGGTTAGATAATCCAGGCACAAAGACTAAAAATAACAGTGGTCGGATGAATGGAATTATCATTAATTCTGCCTCACTTTCTTTTCACGAAATTCCAAAGCATTTCTTTTCTCACACACTCCCTCGTGCTTATTTTACTGCCCCCTTCCCACATTCCGACCGAATGGTGACCGTAGGAGGAGGGAGACGGTCTCAGGGGGCTCTTACTAGGATCTTTCTCTTTTGTCCTCACAAAGGGGTAAACAAAAACGCCCCCTTTAATAGTTTCCAGATGTATGAAACAATGTATTGGCATATGAGCCCGCCCTGACCCAAGCAGCAAAGGGTCATACTACCCGGGTGGCAACCCATGAGGCGGAAACTCAAGCAGGGCAACGGCAAGAAACTTAAACTGGGCCTTTCCTTCGCAACCAAGGCTTTCGTAGGTAAATTGGGTTAGAAAGGCTGACAGCTAAAATACTACCAATGAGTCCGGGTTTCCTTTTTGAAGAATATGACCCAAGAAATGGCGCACCTCCTGGGTTTTTGCGTCCCTGGCGGTCGACTGTCCCTTGCGATGGCCCTGATTCTACCCTGACCACTTCCGATTATCCTTGAGGACCTGTAAAGTCATCAATTATGTCTTCATATTTCAATGATTTCATAATATCATTCTCTATTGACATAAGTTATAAACCAGTTAACTATCGTCAGACATTGTTGTGCGTAAATAATTCTTGATAATTTTTAACTTTGAAAACGACGTTTCTGCAGATGCCACTGTCAAAGGTAAGGTTAACAAAATTCTAATGGCTATGAAGGTAATGGGATAAAGAGCAGTTAAGTGGTTTTGGGTGATGAAATTCAATACATTTATAGGTAAAGCTGTTCAATTACCTCAAGTTATAAGGGAAACTAAAATACTCACTGTGATTTTTAAGGAGCTGGAACCTCTCCCTTTTGGAAGCAGTTGTTTAATCCAACACAAAATAAAAGAAAGTTTTCTTGACGATCTTGAAAACTTTCACCGACCTGCACACATTCAAAATTGGAATTCTTTCTTTGTGGCCGAATTCATGTCTCTTACGTAAAATTTGGTTCTGTCTTTAATTTTGTCGTCAGTTCTCGAGCATCTATGAATAACCATATTTCTGACCTACAATCTTCGAAATATGCTTGAATCTGTGCAAGAAAATTTATTGAAGCCTTCATATCAACGGATGGACTTTGCAACAATTTACTAGTTCCATTTATCTTTTTAAAAATAAATAATATATATGAATATATAAACAACCAGCGAACAAAGAAATTGGAATTTTTTGATTATTTTTGCTAAATATTTGGTCTCATTTCTTGAGGCAGAATCTCGCGAATCATTGCTCTGTATCTCAAAGAAAACATCATAAATTTCCCAATTTGATATCTTAATGGCTTTAAGGCATTGATACAACTTCCCCATCGGGTGTCACTCAAGGGTTTTAAGGTCATTCTGGGAACTTGTTTTATTAGTACTTCCCATCGTTTAGTTGAAGCAGAGAAGATATTAAAAAGTTCTTGCACAACAGAAAAAAATCAGTTACTTTGCATGATGTTTTTACAGCATCACTGACAACTAAATTTAGAGAATGCACACAACAAGGAATAAATAACGTCATGGGATTTAGATTTTGAATCCTTGATTGGACGCCTGAGTGCTTGCGTCGCATGTTAGACGAATTATTGTATCCTTGCTATCTCATAACATTTAACGGTCATTTTACCTTATTCAGTTCCTCCCATAAAAATACCTTAATCCTTCCACAGTTTAATCCTGAATTGGAAAGAAACCTAGGAAACGGTCACGGATTTTTCATTTTATCCATCTTAAAATGTAACATAACGACTAACAATTGATAATTGTTCTCGGTGGCTTTTATCGGGTGTGCAATCCAATATTACTGAATAATATTTTGCCTAAAGGGTTATATTTATGATATTTTGCTTAATGTGCCAAGAAATTGATTCTATAAGCTCAATCTGTATGTTTTTTTCTAAGTGATGTGCTAGCAATTTATTGTTTTCCGGCATCCTTTTCTGTTTTTCAATTCTCCGCAAGTGCTCTCCCATATCACCGTCAAACCGTCCTCGAAATGCTAAACATTGTTTGGCAAGATATTTTACTATTTCCACAGCCCATTTCAAAACTTTATACCAATGCTGTTTTTCGCTTTCCAAAAGAATGAATGAATGGAATCAACGATTTTGTGATTTTTAATTCTTTTGGGAATTTCTATCCAATCATCGTACTTCAACAAACGTGTTCTACTGATTTTGTGTTGTTTCAGAACTCTGGATATATTTTTCCAATTTGAAAACCCAGTTTCACCAGATAAACTACTGTCAAAATTTCTAAATAGTTTACAGCAAAAACAATAAACCGAATTTCGTATTTCCGATTACACTAACCAATCTCTATGAATTTTCTCGCCATGTGGCAACAACACATTGTAATTTTTAACAGTAAAAGATCTCCCTTCATCATTTTTTGGGAAACTAAAATCTTGAAGCTGCACTGGTCCCCTTGTGACCCATTCCACGAAACTCATACTTTGTGTCCTTCCCATATATTGTTTCCTACATCCGGAAACTATTAAAAGGGGCATTAAAGGGACATGGAAAACCCCAAAAAAGGGTACACTGAGGGCGTTGCTCTTGCCCCTCCATTTTTCGGAATATGCCTCTTTGAGCTGGGTGGTCTTTACACCATGTGTGAGACCAAACTTAGCTTAGAGGCATAGGCATCTGAAGCCGGCCTTTTATGCCAGTCTTTTCTTACTAGTTATTAGAGAAAGATTGCTCCGCTTTTGTGCTCCTCAAGTGGTTGCTGTAGAAGAAGGAAGTTTATATACTACTAGTAGTGTGTCCACTCTGTCTTGTTTTGCTGAATGCATACACATCATCATCTTTGTTGCCATAGGTGTTTATTTCTGCAAACATTCCTGCCCTTGTTAATTCTTATAGAAACATCAGAAGTGGCATTTTCTGAACAAGAAGAGATCTTGTCGTGCAGTCGAGTATAGGTAAATGTCTCTAGCCATTTTCATTACTGAAATGTAGTCATGTACGACCAAAAATTTTAAGATGCATTAACATTAAAATATATGGAAACCTAGTTTTATATATTAACCCTCCAGCGCCGGTAATTTTTTTTTTGAATTTTGCATTTTTTTGGGTTATGCATTCGTAAAACAGTTAGAAGGGATGCAGAAAATTGATTTTAGGAATTTCTGATGTACCAGGAACACGTGAGCAGCCGTTGCATATATGCAACGCTAGGCTCTCCCACTGCTATTTTAGTTCCCCCAACGCCGTGCTTGTCATATGCTATGAAAAAGGAATTTGAAAAAAACAATGCTTATAATTAACTGTAATAATAGGTTTATTATAATTTTATTAATGATACAAATGAGTATTAAAATTTAGGAATTTCGAAGACTATAGTTCTAGAAAAAATGTGCAGAAAAATGTAAAATAACACAGAAATAACAGACCGTTAGTTATGGTAAGGGACAAAACAACTAATACATAACCCTACATCGCATTTGATATACATAAAGCGTACAATTGATGTACAACCTTCCAAGGCACATCTCCATCTTTTATTGTTTGGAATTTCTTGGACAAAATGGTCAAGTCTGTCATACCGTAAGATTTCTTTTGACCCACTACGAGATTTTGAAGACCCTGGTGTCTTTGGTGGCGTTTTGTACCTATTCAAATATACCTGGACCACTTCTCTTCGAAACTGCAATTTCGTCACATTTTTCTGGCAGGCCTTCTTGTGCAATAGCCAGGCATTGTTCATGGCGACGTCGAGCATCCATGTGAACACCGACCACCACCACTTTTTTCCTCGAATTCCTGGCAAGAAAATTTGATTGGATTTTTTTTTCATAAGATCATTGACAGTGAAGATCGATGAAATTATAATTACCGATTCTCAAAGCATTCACATCTTCATCCATTCGATCTATGCCACCCATGTGTCTGTTATATTCTTTGATGGCTATCGGTTGAGGGATCTGAATAATTTTTTTCAGCTTCTGAGAAAATCTTTTGACAATGGATTTTGGTGCATCACCATATTCCATAGAGGCTACTTAAACTATGGAGTTGTCCATCGATTTTATAATTTCAATTCTGTCAGTCTTGTCTAGTTTATGTTCTGAGTCTCCTCAATTCCGTTTGGCCATATCTGTTTTGCTCGGTAAAGGACAATCCTTTGGAATTCTGTTCTCCTGTATTGTTCCAGTTCCATTGTAACCCCTTTGTTTCAGATGGTGCAGTAAATTCATTCCTGAAAAAAATTGTAAATGAGTTTTAGAGACTTATTTTATCTAAATGCAATACTTTTACTTTCAAGAGTACCTGTAAATAAATTGTCAAAAAATATGCTGTAAGGCATTCATTTACTTTCATCTGGCATTTCGTCCAACATTTGCAGCAAAGGTGCGGTAGGTTTTCCGAATGCCTTCTCATAGTTATTACTTGATTTTGGGTTTTTTCCCTGATAAATATCAAAATTTATTAAATATCCATAATCTGTGTTGAGGCACCATGCTTTGAAACCAAACCTTATAGGTTTTCCTTTTACGAACTGCTTGCAACCGTGCCTACCATAATATTTGATCATCACTTCGTCATAATCAATGAATTGGTATGGCACAAAGTTTTCCAAACATTTTTCTTTCAGACTCTGAGCCAGCGGCCAAACTTTGCTAAATTTATCCTCCTTATCAAGGTTTAGATTGTCTGCAAGGTGAATAAATCTCATTATTTCTAAAAATCTGTCTCTTCGCATTGCATTAGCCACTAGGTTATTGTGCACATCATCTTCTTTTTCCCAGTACATTCGCTTTCCTGGAAGACAGTTATTATATCCAGTCAAATACAAAATTTCCAAAAAAGCTTTCCTTTCATCAGGTGTAGTATTAGGGCTGGGACAGTTCAAATATGCGGCATACTTATTAGATTCATCAACAAGAAGCTGAATGATTTCATCGTCGATAAATAGTTCGAATTTTTCTGTACTGTTCATTTTTGAATATTTTTGCAATTTCTTATTATCATATTCTTTCTGGTTGTTGTTATGTCCAAGATCTCCTGAAATCCAATTCCTTTTGACTTTCCGATCCTCATACTTGTCACAAAGCAAGTCCCCTCCAACAATTCTCTTTCTCGGCAATTTGATTTCTGCAGAAGCCCTTAGTATTCCTCCAGGTAAATTGTCTACTAATCCTCCATCATCTTCGTCAGCGGAATCCTCGTCCATGTGATCTCCTGTTTCTGGTGGTGTAATAAATATCTCTGCCTCATTTCCTACTATATTTCCTTCCCCCTCAAGAAGTCGCATTGCCTCCTCCACTGTTAGCCCATCCTCCAAAACAATGTTGTCCCTAATAAAAAATTGTATTGTAAAAATTTAATTCTTTGGAACAAATTATAAAACTTTGACACTGATTTGACAAAATAAACATCCAAAACAGTTCAGAAAAGTGTATCATAGCATTGCTGGTAACGTAGCAGTGACAACGCCGAATGTTGCACATATGCAGCAGGGTGGTAAACGTCTATCCCAAATCCACTTATTAGAAATAATAACAATTTTGCTATGCATGTTGAAATTGTATCCTATTGTAACAAATAAACATTTTAGTAATACTGAGCTGTTATATAAAAGAAAAAAATAACTTACCATCCAGAAAGATCCATATCGCAAAGGTGCCGTTTTAAGAATCTGTTAACACACGAAGAAAATACACTGAAATCACTGAATGCTAGTCATCCAGGAATCCGCAGTAGTGCTCTCTTCGACAGTATAAGTCACAGACAAACACAGTGAGTGTTTAGACTTCAGCATTTTCATGTTGCATAAGTGCAACGTTCTGCGCTGGAGGGTTAAAGTTATTTCGTCCTTATGAAATTATTTTTAAACTTTTCAACAATCCTTATTTCAAATTTCAATTATATTCATTATCTTTATTGCTGAGCTGTATTTCATAGATTTTTTTACACATCATAGTTTTCCACAATAAACGTTTTTTAATGCTTCATTATTTAGTTTACCTCTATTGAAAAGAATTGCCTTTTGCTTTACTCGATAACATGTATTCTAATTTTGAAATTGTTGGTTATATTTTATATTAATTATATTTTACTAGTTAATTCCTATTATAATTTTATTCATTTATAAAAAAAGGTATTTTAATGGAGGTTGCCCCCTACCCCTCTCACCCACCTTGTAAAGCAAAAAAATCCACTGATCGAAATTTTCTTGTATTTTAATATCGCTAAGGTGTAGGCGTAACGCACTTGTTTACACTACTTATGCATAGCTAAATAAACAATATTGTAATTAATAAATTAAAATATATAGCTTTAATATAATGTGTCAGTGATTGTTTCCAGTGTGGTTTAATGTCATTTAAATTTATTTCTACCAGGGATGTAACCCTGGGTTGGGGGTGATATTTCCTCGTTAACAGTCAACATAAGTAAAACTGAAACGAAATTTCTTTACAATTTCTTATATTCAATATTGTTTTTATATATATTTTAAAATAATTGATTGTTATAAACCAGCTATTCAACATTATGTGATTATAAAGTAGTGATGTACAACAACGCCTTAGTTATTTTTGCATATTTAGGCGGGTCATGAACTACAGTATATATAAGATCTTAGCACCCTGGCACTTTTTTAGGACTACACCCCTGTGTATTGGAAGAACTATATATGAGTTTCTTGGAAATTCATTTCTAGGAATGTTTCCAAGCCCTTCTCAAAAAGGATGTTATGAGGTGCTACCCAAAAGTTCCCGAAATGTATCTGAAAAAAAAGTAGACTTGTCCAAAGTCCTAATCGCCACCGTCCCCTTCAAAGTAGTCCTCTTGGGAGCATACACAACGATCCCAACATTTCTGCCATGATCAGAAGCCGTCCTGGAAGTCCTTTTGTGTCAGCGTCTTCAGCACCTCCTGCGATTCGGCCTGGATCTCCTCTACGGTGTCAAATCTTCTCCCCTTCAACTTGATTTTCATCTTGGAGAAGAGGAAGAAGTCACAGGGAGCTAAATCAGGCGAGTAAGGGGGATGGCCGCCATGTTTTTGGAGGCCAAAAACTGCTGCACAGCCAGAGCGGTGTGCGCGGGTGCATTGTCGTGATGGAGCACCCAGTTGTTCCTGCGCCATTTCTCTGGCTGCTTTCGCCTCATGTCCTCCCTAAGCCGCCTCAGGACATCGCAGTAGAACTTCGCATTGACGGTCTGACCTGGAGGGACGAATTCCGTGTGGATAATCCCATCAATGTCGAAAAAGCATATCAGCATCGGCTTAACATTGCTTTTGACTTGCCGCACTTTCTTCGGTCGGGGTGAAGATGGACTCTTCCACTGGGACGATTGCTGTTTTGTTTCAGGGTCGTACCCATAAACCCAACTTTCGTCACCAGTTATGACCTTATAAAGGAAGTCTGGGTCATTTCTGACCTGCTCCTGAAGTTCCATGCAGACTTCCAGCCGATGTTGCTTCTGGTCGTCAGACAGCAGCCTTGGCACGAATTTTGCAGCAATCCGCCTCATGTTGAGTTCGTCCGACAAAATGCACTGGCATGTCCCACAATGTTGCAAACGTCATGGATCGTTCGCCTACGGTCCTCGAGGATATCCTCAAGCACTTTTTCAACATTTTCCGGCATTGTGCCAGTTGAAGGTCGTCCAGAACGTGTGTCATCATCAACTGACGTTCAGCCATTTTTAAACCGGTTAAACCAGTCGTAGGTTTGTGTCTGACCCAAAGAGTCATCACCAAATGCTTGTTTAAGCATTTTGTGAGTTTCCGCCGCACTCTTGCCAAGTTTGAAACAAAACTTGATGCACACACGCTGCTCCTTCACATCCACCATTTCAACAAAAAAAATCGCAAAACGACACAAACACGACGTTATAAAAACGCGTAGAACAAAAGAATGCGTGCACTCAGCATTAAGCCACGTCACACACTGGTTCACAAAGGATACATGCAGTGCTACCAAGCGTCATTAGTCCGTACTACAACCGCTTCCCGTGCAACGTTCAACTTTTGGGAACTTTTGGGTAGCACCTCGTATTTCAGAGGATTAGTCTCATTTGGTTTCTCTTCGAAACAACATCAACATTTCGAATTCGTATTTTTCGTGTACGGTGATCACTGGATAATTCGTTTGAAAATACGCAAAAGTAATTAAGAGATTTTTCCAAAAATATCAATTTTTGTAGTTTGAGCCTGTTTTACGTTTATTACGAGTGTTTCTTTTCAGACGAACGGAACAGCTTCGGCGGTTTTTGGTTGCCGACTTTTTCTTTTTCTCAGCTAGTTTTCTAAAACAATCGCTTTCTGCAGTATCTAATTGGCAGCATTTGGTAAGTAAAGCTAATTTTTTATATTGCAGACTTTTGTTTAATTTTCGTCATTAATAAAAAAAGTCCTTTAGAAGACCCACCTTAAAATAATTGAGTGATTTCAATAAAGTAATTTAAAGTAAATTTATAAAAACTTATATAAAAATTACCCGTAATTTTACATAATAATTATAAGCAGCGGCGTATCCTGGGGGTGTTATAACTCTCCCTCTCATGAGCAACGTGTACATAAAAATTCTCTGACAAAGGTATTAACACTGATAACCCCCCTATATGCTGGATGAGGCAGATAATCCCCCTTGAAAAATTCTTAGATAAGTAATTTATTTCCTTAATGAAATTTTGATATAAACTGTTTGAACGTAAATATTTGCTATTGGTATCCTCATTCAATTCTAAACGATAGCAGCTGATTAGGAATTCAGAATATTTAAGAAATGACCTATTTCAAAACAATGTTCTTTTACTAGACGTTAAATTTAATTTAATTTCTTTTAATGAATGGTGATATTTCGATAGGATAGATTTTAATAAAAAATACACATGTTACTCTCATAAAGACAAATGCATTAAAAGTATTAGAATTTGATACATTATTTTATTTATATAACTATTAGTAAGAGGAAACTTGAACTATATTATAAATTCATTAGAAAACATTTTCTTCACAGATCTCCTTTAATTTCTTTGATTTGGCATACCCTAAAATGTCTGGTATTAGAGGAAGTAAGTTTGACTCGGGTGCAGAAAAACGAAAAAGAAAAAGATTGCAGGAAGCATTGATTTCAACACAAAAAGGTGCCATTTTGAAGCATTTAAAAATTGGTAATGGGACTGCAACAACAGAAGATATTGAATCCGAACAAACTTGTATTGAAACTTCTGGAGTAGAAGACCACAGTGTTACAACATCAAATGTAGAGTCACCAAGAATCACACCAGTTTCATGTATATCCTTAAAAGAAGTTCGGTTTGAAAAGTCAGAATCATGTGCAATTGACTGGGGTGATATTGGTCTGTGGCCAATAGCACTGAATAATAATCAATTAGTCTTTGTGATATCTAAAGGTCCAACTAGGGTTAGTACCTTTGAGTTTCCTGTGAATGAGAATAATAGGCATTTCTCTGCATCATACTACACTCGGAAACTTTTAAATGGTGAATTGGTCGATCGTTGTTGGCCAGTTTATTCCAAAAAGCTAGACTGCATTTTCTGCTTCTGTTGCAAGTTGTTTTCTGATTTTAAAAACAAATTTTCAAATGCAGGATGCAAATCATGGAAAAATCTTTCTACAATGATGCGAGAAGATGAGTTGTCAACGAACCATATAGACTCACACAGGGGCGGATTGGGAGCAAAAATCGGCCTGGGCAAATACTCAGATATCAGTCCACCTAGGAGGCCGCGGCCCATAGTTTGAAAAACACTACTTTAGAATACGGAAAAACAACAGCTCCTGGCCGAGGCATCAACCACTCAAACAGCCCCAGCCCAAGAGCAGCATCGGCCCACCGGGACTTTGCCCGGTGTCCCAGCGGCCCAATCCGCCCCTGGACTCACAAAGAAAATGGATTGTTTGAAAATCGTTTAAATAAAAAGCAAACGATTGATAAAGAATTACAGAAAGCCATTGATAAAGAAAAATTGCATTGGCGTTCTGTTCTAGAATGCATTTTAGCTATCGTACAATTTCTTGCGCAGAAAAACATGGCTTTCTGAGGCGGTGAGGAAAAATTGCATACGCATAACAATGGAATTTTTTTGGGACTGGTGGAATTAGTTGAGAAGTTTGATTCTGTTTTAGGTGAACACACTCATAGAATCAACAATTCTGAAATTCATGATCATTATCTAGGTAAAAGAATGCAAAATGAATTTATACAACTTATTAGCAAGCACATCTTGGAAAAAATTACAGCTAGTATAAAGAAGTCAAAATATTACTCTGTGATTTTAGATTGCACTTTGGATGTTAGTCACCAAGAGCAGATGACTGTAGTAATACGTTTTGTTGAAATAACTGGGATATCTATAGAAATCATTGAGCGGTTTGTAGGATTTTTACCTGTCAAGAAGACAACGGGATTCGTCTTAACGGAAGTATTCTTGAAAAAGTTGAAAGATCTAGGATTATCAATTTCTGATTGTCGTGGTCAAGCATATGACAATGGTTCTAATATGATAGGCTTTAAACAAGGGGGTACAAGCAAGAATTGAATCATGGAAATCAAAAACCACCTAACTCCACTTTTTAGACAAATCGAGTTAATGGCGGGAAAAGCTTCAAATTTGTACAGGTTACCCATGCAAAGCAAGAAACACCTAAGTTCAGCCCAAGCCAAGCAGGTCTGAAGAGAGGAGTGGTGATTCTGATGTTGAAATAAGAGGGAGAAAGTGAAGACAGGAATGGGAATGGAAGAGGAACAAGATAAAGAGGCTGAAAGCAGAAGGTCAAGCACACACAAGCTGGAGTGGGAAGAATGTTGAAGCTAGAACAACTGTGCGTGATTGCGGATATATAACTTCAGAAATTTCGTGTTGTGTTTTTATGCTTAATACTGCAAAATAAAAGTTTTCTTACACAAAATCTATATTTTATATAGATTCAAAGAGACTGATATGTGCTCTCTCTTTATTATTTGGGTGCAGAAGACAGTGTTTTTCGAAGTTCAGCAACGAAGGAATAAAACACATATTAAGAGAGTTTAACTTCTTAGGTTCAGGGAGTAAAAAGAATGCTCAGGATGCTTATCTCCAAGCTCTGATCACTTCACATCCTATACAAAGACGCCGTGGAAAGTTCGATGGTGGGGTCAAACGTACAGCCTCCTATGTTTGCAAGATAAAATTAGGTAAGCTATATTTTCTTTATCGTCTCTGGAGCCCAGATGTTAGTGATACACAATTTTCAAGATGGCCTGAAAAACAGCGTAAACATTTTCATATCAACTCTGGTTATATGGATGCCAAGGACTGCTTTCATCCATGTGTCTCAAACCCTTTATTGTTCCAAACCATGTTCTTCCGAAATGAAAGTAAAATCATATTACTTTTTAATCTGCAGGATCTGAGGAACATATTGTTTGTCTCAAGGCTTTCTGTAATGTTCATGGTGTGACTGAGGCCCAAGTAAAATGACTCTGCAAGCTGTTGACATTAAGATCATCACCCTAAGATCAGCGGGGAAAACATCATAATAGGCCAAATGCCATGAAACCTGATGTTGCATGCTTGATGGATAATCATATTTGGAAATTTCCATATAGAGTAGCACACTACAGCAACGATGCGGGAAAACGTAGATATCTATCCAGTATACTATCAATTCGGAAAATGTACAAGTTGTTTTTAAAAGAGAATGATCCAGGTAACTATGCAGAAATCATAACAAAAGGAATAGCTGTTGACAAAGTAAAAAGTCTTATCAGTTACTGTATGTATTTGTCATATTTTCATAATAATTTCACTTATGGTTTTGGACGGCCACAGGTTGATAAATGTAGAAAATGTGAGGAGTTGAATGTCAAAATTCAACATGAGAAAAGCAAGGTTATCAGGGACAAGCTTACGATAGAGTTAAAGTTGCATAAAACTAAGGCAAAAGTATTTTATGATGAATTAAAACATTGCCAAGCTATTGCAAGAAACAAAGATGACACAGAAACTATAACTTTTGATTTCCAACAAAATCTTCCTGTTCCAGTAACTAATGTTTCTGATGAGTTTTACCTGAGGCAAATGTGGGTGTATAACTTCGGTATGCATAGAATGTCAGACAATAAGCAAGTCATGTACATGTACACTGAAGTGGATGGTCATAAAGGATGTTCAGAAGTTGTTAGCTTGCTAAAGCATTACATTGAAAACTATGTATCTGTTTATATCAAAAAGCAATATATTTTCTGTGATGGATGTACAGGCCAAAATAGAAACCACACAATGGTTCACTTTCTGTACAGTTTGGTGCACCAGGGAAGATTCAGCTTCAATGAGCAACGCTATCCTATTAGAGGGCATAGTTACTTGCTTAATGATAGGGATTTCGCTCAAATTGAAACAAAGAAAAGAAAACAGGACAAAGTAGAAACACCAGATGAGTGGTATAATATTGTAAAGGAAGATGTCAAGTTTGAGGTAGTAGAAGCAAAGCAGTCAATGTTTAAGGATTTCAAAAGTCATTTTGGAAACATTTTTAGAAAGAATGTAACCCAAAAAAGTACTCGAGATGCCCCACAAGATTGATTTCAAAGTGTAAAATTCTGCAGTTCTCAGAACTGCATAAAAATGTGATTCGTGTCAGTACTACAATGAAGAGGACATTATGGAGTCAGTTCAATATTCAGAAACCAAATACAACAGTGACATTTCCTAGTGCACCAAAATACAACTCTCCCTTCCCTTTAAAAAGACAGAAAGTAGCAGATCTTAAAAATTTAATGGAGTTTCTATCAGAAAAGGCAAAGCTATATTACAAGGCAAAAATATTGGAATTGTCTTATAGTGATGATGGTGCAGATGCTGATGAAAGTGAATCAGATACTGAATACAGCTGAAAATCACATTTTTTTGATTTCACGTGTTATGCTTCTGTAATATCTCAAGATTTCATGTATTTTGTAAACAATAAATAATTTTTCTTCAGATATAACGTGTATTGGTATCAAGGTATAACCTACAGGTCCCAAAATATCACTTCAAAGTTTAGACCACCATCATGGAAATCAAAAAACTCCCAACTCCAAACAGTTTTCCGATTTTTTTTTAAATCTCCGGAGACATGAAGGTCTGCTCTCATATGCATAATAGGTACATATTAATGCACTGAGTAATTAAAAAGTTGCTGAAAAGATCAGCTGTAAATTGTAATAGTTAAACAGTTTTTTGTCTCTCCTGTAAAGTATGTTTCTCTGGATTTAGGCTGTTTTTGATTTCCTTGGTTCAATTAGAAAAATCAACCAGAGAGCATTTTATGTTTCCTGTGGTTGTCACAATTTGAATTTGATATTATGTGACATGGCTAGGTCATCATTTTCTGCAAAGTCACTATTTTGCATTATACAACAAGTTTATGTATTATTTTCTGCATCTACTCAAAGGTGGCAAATTTTTAAAAAACATGTACAACATCTTACAGTCAAGAAACTATCGGAAACAAGATGGGAATGCAGAGTTGAATCTGTCAAAGCTCTTCGATTCCAAATCGGTGAGATTTATGATTCATTGATTTTATTCACCAGACAGCGGAACTCAAAAATCCGGACTAAACCTGGACTTGTATTTTTGTCATATATTAATGATTTTTTGAAGGATAAGGTAATTTAAATCTCATAATGTCATTTTCATTTAAATACATAAAAAATGAAAAACGGCATTCCAAACCACAAAATGTATTGTTGATATAACGTTGTTGATGGGGTAATAATTAACAAGTGAGAGGTTAATTGCAGAGCAAATTACTTAAGGCACTTTTTTCTTGTTTTACGAGTATGACTCCTATCATAGGATTAAATCTTTGGTTGCGGTTGACGGCCTCATTAGTCTGTAAATTCCATTTAAAAGCATTATATCAATGCTATGCAATGATATGTTCCCATTTAAAAGCATTGCACTCGCAGCTATGGTAGTTTCACTTTCTTTTTTTTAACTCGGAAAATTTTCCCTCTTTTTCGTATTAAAACAATTATTCGTTCTCGTTCGACGCGGATTTGAATTCTGTTTTCAAAATTATAAACCTCAGTCTTTCAGCTATAGAATTGTTCATGTTCTGAACTCCTATCTTAATGTTAACTGATTTTTAAAATGCAAATTTATAATGTCCTGAACAGATTTCATGGTTTTCTTATTTAAGGGGGTTGGAAATGAAACAAAGGGGTTGGAATAAGAATCCGATTACTCTTCAGCAGTTGATTCTAGATTCACCAAGTATGTACCATGTCTATCCCTCGTGTAGACCATTCTGTCAAGAAAGTATGGTTTCTCCAATTTATGGGATTCCAGAAATATTTCCCAAACAGGCCGACGGACAAACAGAAAAACCGAATGCTAAAGTGATTTCAAAAAACAAGCGCTAATCAGTACAGGGAGAATTAAAAGGGATTTCAATAAAAAACAAGATAATATTGCAAATTAAAATTAAATGTTATTTTAATTGTTTAAATATCATCTATGACTAATATATAAGCATATTCCATGTACAATTGTTTGGCATCTTTCAGATAATAACTTGCTGCATAACACAATCTAGAAAATGCCCTTAAACTTTTGGCGTCCCATTATTATCAGACTGTGATGCGTTGCTAACCTACGGATAATGTGGAATGCTTAGCTCAACAACTGGCTCGCCGAGCATCAAAAATTTTAACAGATGGCTCACACGAGTCGGACGGAGCCAGCTGCAGCACACCACTGAGTAGAACCTCTATAAGTTGAACCTCGTAAGGAAATAAGGCATCTATACAATTTCTGCTTATTGTTTTTATAAATGTTAGTGCTGAGAATCCTTGTCCATGCAAGTTGGGAATGGAAATTTAAAGAATTCATATTAAGTAATAAACAAAGCTACGCTTGATTAGATTAATTATAGAAATTAAAGAAGTTTTGTAATAGCATTGTCACTAAATTCTTTGTGCTAAATGCCAAAAATTGCAAATTGTGTTTTTGCAAAATATTATTTTTAAAGAATATTCAGCATAAAATTCAATGAAGTCCTATTTCATATTAATTGGAAGAACAGATCTATATATTTTAGATGGGTTATGAAAGGGTTTTCTCTAATTGTAAGTCAAATCTGCATCCTGAGGCCGAAGGACAAAATACTGCCATAGTTCACAACACATAAATTCAGATCAGCGGTGACACTGCTATGATGCTGTCTCTAGAAAAGTGCCACCTAAGGTGATCACATCTCAAACTGCCCTGGATTGGTTACCCATTCATTTGTGGGGTTCAGTATTTTAATATCAGGGAAGTATGCCATAAGTATTTCACTGAGGCTGACAAAATGGAATTTAATAATACTCATTACTGTGATGCTGACAGCTAATTTGTTTTGCTCACTGAAATCACCAAGTGTTTGAAAGGTTGTAGTACTACCAGCTTCAATTCTATTATCTCAGAATATCACTTTTCAATAAAATAATTTTATTTTACCATGTGGCTTGAATATATTTTTATCAAATCCCTGTAGTTGGGTATTTAGCTCATTTAGTTTAATGAACACATCTGCCAAATAATTGAATTGGCAAGGCCAGTCCTCATTTTCAAAACAAAGTCTCAAATCAAACATTTTCTTAAATAAAACATCTAACTTTGCATTTCAGGTCAAGGAGCCATGTTAATACTCTGTCACATGATAAACTCCGTACTTCATTGAGTGCAATAATAACTTTGGACATTCTTTTAAAGAGATAGTAATTCAATAATAATAATTTGACAAAATTTATTACCACACCATTAGATGTTTCATGCAATTGTGGACTTAACCAAAGTTTGTGAATAAGCAGTGTTGCAAAATTCATTTAGGATTCATTGCACAAAGATGATAAATATTGCTACACTGGCCCAATTATTGCAGCAGATGCATCCATAGATATGCTTACACGCCATTCTCAATACAGATTGATAAAACTTATAAAGTGAAGAGAGAGTTCAAATCTCATCTAGTTTTACTTCCTGATAAATTTTTGCATGCTAAGGTTTCATCAGTGATGCCCTTTTCAACATTGTAACAAGGGATTAATTGGGCATTTTTATAAATGTCCATGGACTTGTCAATTTGTAAAACAAATTGTATTTCCAGTATAATATTTTTTACAATTTACTCAACAAAATCATATGCCAGAAAAGGACAAGCAAGTGCCTCTCAGCAGAGAATAATACATTCACCCCTTAAAATACCATATTAGCTTGAATATAAGGTGAGGTTTTTTTCAAAAATTGTCTTTCAGGGAAGTGTGGGTGCCTTATATTCGGGTCCTTAAGTATGAAGAAGTTAGAAAATAACTCTTACGCATTCAAAACCCCCAATTCTGTTGAAAATGTAAACCATACACACGTCTGTAGAATAGAAATACTCACTAGAAACTGTTCTATATCCCAAATACGCCTGACTGTTTTTCATTTCTCGTGAAATAGATACTTTGATTAAATGTTATCTTTTTCCGACCGACTGTCTGACAATTGTGTCTCAGCGTGAGAGTTTTCCTTAAACAGCTCAACGATCAGATAAAAAACGTACATATGGGTTTCTGAATGAATAAAATAAACTGATTCTGTCACAACGTATACATTTGTATGTTTCAAAAATTATATACAAACATAACATTGGCCTAAGACGATCTCAAAAAATGCTAGTTTTGGATGCTTATAGAGGTCACCTGACGGAATCGGTTAAAAAGGAGGTAAAGAAATTTAACACAGATTTAGTAATTATTCCCGGCGGTATAACCCCACAATTGCAAGTGTTGGATGTTGTTCTAAACAAGCCTTTTAAAGATCACTTAAGAAAGCAATACAGTAAGTGGTTGCGTTGTGGAGATCACGAATATACACCTACAGGACGAATGAAAAAACCAAGTATCCTAAGGTTATGTGAATGGGTACTTGTGGCTTGGAATAAAATTACCAGTGAAAGAATCATACACGAATTCAAGAAGTGCTGTATCTCAAACAACTTAGACGGAAGTGAAGATGATGTGCTATGGGAAACTGTGCTAGATGGCTCTGGTGATGACGAAGACACTGATGTCAAAGATGCGTGTGAAGAGTTTGAATAATATTATTTCATGAAATGCAAGAGTGGAATAAAATGACATTTTTATCTACATTTCTAAAATTTTATATATTCAAGTTGGCCAAAATTTTTTTTTCGGATTTTCGCTTTGGGAAAATGAGGAGTCGCCTTATATTTGGTCTAATATGGTAACTGTTAACTAGGGTATCAGTGTTTACGGGTATATGCAGAGGGATTTCTGTAGAATGTTGGACTGAATGAGCAACATGAACAAACCTGTGCAAGGTCGGGAAAGTGAAGGAATGCAATTCTTCCCTTTTTCAAATGACCATACCACAGGTAATTTTCTGCTTTAATATTTTTGCATACACCTTAAAAAGACTTTGCATACCTCCAAGAGTATGCGTACCTCTAGTTGAAGATCACTGGACAAATGATATATTCTTAGGTGGGCAATCTCCATCATCTACTCAGATAAACATCAACTGTGCAAATAGTAACAATGAAAGTATGATGCTTACAGGCTGTAAACTGTTTAAACCTTTTAAAGGAGAATGGAATGATGTTTATTATGTTTGGTGAAACAATTTGAATCCATCCTTAATTAACACAAAATCTACTTTGGAATCTGAAAAAAATTAAATTATTTGCATTTTCAACAATAAAAAGTTTTCACTATCATGACAACCTGTATTGCCATCTCATATGTGATTCAAACACTTTTATATGGGTAATGTTCACCATAATTCCATTTATCATTTCCTGTACACAACTTAGTTTTTGTTTTGCTTGCATAACAATCAATAATTTGTTGATTTCATGTTTGGGTGTATCTTTGCTTTACTTTATATTGTCCAAAGAAAGCAGTAGAAAAAATTATGTCAGCAACTTTGATCAACATTTAAAATTATCAATATATAATAATAAGAATTGTCATATAACATTATTTATATACACTACTTTTGCTAAGAAATAAATATCCCATACAGGTATCACATCAAAAATATTTTATTTTGATCATTTAGAATCACAGTAGTATTGTAGATGTCATGGAGATTTAGTTGACTTAGAGTACAGCTTAGAAGCCAGGTCACTAATTTTTTTCCAGTATAAAGAATCAATGGTTGATTCATTATGATTAAAAACCTGATCAGTGCTGAACTCCATTTTGTTTTCATGATTATTTTGCTCCTTTAAAATTTTATCCATTTGTTGAATGTTGGCATATAAGTTTTCAAAGTTTAGGTTTAAATCTTGTGATTCATACATTTTAATCACAGCCTTTGCAAACCGAACTAAATCAGCATTTTGCAAAGAAAATTCTAGTGTTCCATTAAGTTTTATGGGGTTATCTTCACCAGCTTTTTCATCAGCTTGAGACATAATATACTGAAGAATCACCTTTAATTCTTCTGTTGAGGAATTGATTGGATTAACCTCTGAAAAATCTGGGTTATTTTTATCATCCCATGATGTGATGAGCTCAATCAAAGCTGTTATAATTTCCTGAAGATGTTCTTTTTCATTCATCCCATCCAATTCCATTGGATTAAAATCATCAGCTGGAAGAACAGATGAAACTGAACCATTATCTGTTGATCTTTTGTGTTCTATTCTGTCTTCATTAGTGGGAGCTTCTGTGTTTGTGGTGGATTGGATTTCATGCTCAAAGACTTGTTCTTGCTCATTTGGATCAGTTGTGGTGACAAATTCTTCATTCTTTAGGTATGGGCCACTTTGGAATAAGGCACTCTGGTTTCCTTTGGCATCACTGGGTCCATTGTAAATTGTCTCTTCTAGGAAATCATTAATATTCATTGAGTCTGGTATTGGTTTTTGGTGAACATGAATCTGAAGATTTGCAGTTTCATTGATTGGGCCAATGCTAAAATCATCTCCGTCTTGGTGGGTCTTATGAAACAATGCAACTAAGGAATGATTATTATGTGGACCAGTGTTTTTAACCACAGCTGCTACATGGGGAAATTCAAAATCAGAATCTGGATCAGCTGCTGAAATATCCTTCCACAAGCTATCTCCTCCATTGTCTCTACTTTCACTCATATTCATAAAAGTGTAAGTGGAATTATCATGCGGAAGAGAAAAAGTGCCAGAACATATTTCTGGCTTAATGGCCTCATTGACTCCAATTATAACATCTATAACAGTTTTCTTTGACAAAACTGATATTTCCTCTTTTGTATTTTGGTTTGCTGCAACTATTTCAGCTGAGAGCCATTCATTACCCTCCCTTATTGCCAAAATAGTGACATTTAAAAACTTTTCCAGCATTGCTAAAATATGGTTTGTTTGTAACGTAACAGCCTCCTTCAGATCCACAGCTTCCTGGTTCAATCCTTGACTTCTGTGAATACAAGACATTTTCTTTTAAACAGTAAAATTAATTTATTGTGGTTGATTCTTATGGTTAAAATTAAATAATAATTTACAGAGACCAATTCAAAGCTTAATATAAGGAAAACTCTATCAATTAATTGCTTTTAAAATAAGAAATTTGCATACTTGGTTTTCAATGTTACTGAATAAATTAAATCTTGGTTTTATTTAACTAAGGATAATTTGAAATAAAAACAATGACTACAGATATTCCCTGCTCATATGCAACTTCTACAAGAACATTTTATTAACCTCATCTGCGATCATTACCGATTGGAAACTGTGTCAAGAAGTCTCTCCAAAACATGTGAAAGACGTGCTTCTAAGGTGGGTTCACCAAGTTGGATCCGATGGCAAGACTCTAAGAAAAGGTTTTGAGCTAATAAAAGCATTCGGAATGATGAGTCCAAGCGACGTCCAAGCTCACCGAGACGTCGAGACACTGTTCCAGACAGAGTGTCCACTGAGAGTTCAAGACTGCCTAAGCCAAGTTCCAAAGCATCACCTACAGACCAATCCCCCCTGCCAGTGACACCATCTGTAAACATTAAAGGTGCTTTTTTTGAAGCAATATCATTATTTTTTAGTATATCATTCATTATGCTAAAAGCACAGCATCCACGTGTTCTAATTTAAAAAAAACCCACTTCTTATGAAAAAACTTTCATTTTAAGCAATTGAATTTATATAAACATTGGAAGAAAAATATAGTTGATGATTTTTCATTCAAGAAGACAAGTTTTACTCATGGTTGTACACTTTAAATCTTCTTAAGTGAAAGAAAAGTCTTTACCAGATTTCTTGTCTGTACACATACACCAAATTTTTTTATGAAAGATATGTATTTTTTTCCTGAATGCTTGTTTATGTGTCTCATTATGCACACCCAAACTATAAGACCCAGAACATCCAAATTTGGTATGGTTCGTACTTACATTTTAACTTAGTAAATAGTCAAGGTTTGGTCAACCGGGTACAGTCAGTATTGCCAATATAGGAGATTAACTTTTTTCCTATAAGGTGACACTTAAAAATCAATTGCTTGACTTGCAGGGTTTTATTCCTCTGCAAATTGAAATTACATAAAAAGAAGGAATGAACTCGGGGCAAAAATGTATTAAGCTGAAAGAATCAACATTATATTTTTAGGACAGAATTTGAATCTAAACTGATTTAGCATAAAGTTTAGTTTTTAATCATAAAAAAGTTATCTTTATAGGTTTGGAAAATGCTAAATACCATGGCAACAAGATCAATGCTTTTAAATGGGAACTGATCTCACATGCTATACTGAGCATTGCCAGGTAATTTTGCTAGTATGTATGTAAAATCTCACTTAAAAATCCACGACTGCCTCACTTGGTGAAAGCTGCTTTCATATACCTTCTGTTTCTTTTAGAGGTCCACTCATCCAACGACAAGGAGAATCTCTCGCCTGAATCTCTCCTTTGTTTTATTTCAACCATGACAATTGAATATGTTTCAAGGGCAATCGGATCAGAACAATTAATCATTTTAATCATTTCCCAATTTTAGTTTTTGATTAATTAAAGATTAAATTTTGAAAATTATTAACTGATTAATCAGAACCATGCCCTATCATAATACCATTGATAATAATCTTCTACCACATAACATTACTGTTGAATAAATACAAGTACATACATACAAATCTCGACTACAGCAAAGTTATAGTAAAGATAAGTGGTCCAAAAACTACATCCTGAATGTCATATTTTTTACGGTGATTTTCATTTAATATATATTTTTATAATTGAAATTAATTTTTGGATCCACCCCAATGAATCTAATACCCACTTTAAATTGATGATGTTCTAATTTTTAGAGCACTACAGCAGTTAAAGTTATTACAAATGGAGGACTCCACAATGCCAATTTAAATTGTTCACTGTTTGGCAGGCTTTGTGAGATGCAGAGAACATACGGTTGGGTGTAACAGGATGCCCATGGGATGGCGTGCTGCCAACTCTCCTGTTGGCCATCGGAGGAGGGTGACCTCCAGGTCTCTCACGCTGCATTAACAAGTTGTGTTGCTGGAGCAGTTGCAATTGTTCTTGTTGCTGTTGTACAAGAGTACGGAAACCTTCATGTAAGTCCCGCTGTGTAGAATTTCCCAAATTTAAAGAATCTTTGAGTAATGCTTCTATTGTCTGTGCCCGCTGCCACAGGTCACTGTACATATTTCCAACCTAAAAAAAATATATTAATTTCACATCATATCATTAGCATTTGCAAATTGAAAGTCATATCCATTGTACATGGAATAAAAATTTACTTTTGTGATAAAGTTATCAGCCTGTAATCCAAACTCATCTGTCAACTTTTCTTTCAAGATCCTTAATATCTTTGCAGCTTCCTTGCTGATATTTGAAATGTGATCTTCAGCCCAGACACAGAATGGCTGTGCTGACTGATGAGAGAGAGGTAGCGAATGGAATGGTGAGTTTGGTGTTGGTGTAGGATGAGGACTCTGGCTCTTCCACTTTTCCATGACTGCTACTGCAACAGCAGATGGCAGCACCTCCACCAATGCCCTCCTTATCCCTTCCACACTTTCCTCAAGTTTCTCTTGCTGGCAGCGCAGCTGCTCCTGTTCAATTGAATGCATCCAAACTTATATCTCTTAGTTGCGCATCTAATATATTTCAACTGTGTGATCTGAATTCCCTTAAAATAATTTAATTTAAACTTCCATCTATTTATTTATTTACAAGTACAGTAGAACCTCATAAACCCGGCATTCTCAAAAACTCGGCACTTTTTTGAAAGTTATATGTAAAAAAATTAGAAATTACTTTAAATGATGTATGCTTATCTATTTTCATTGTTTCGTTTACCTCATTAGAATCACATGTTTAGATTTGTGGCGATAGCAATTGTTTTTCGTTAATGCAATTAGTACTTTTGTTAAATTTTATTTTAATATGACTTCAAAAAAAGAAGATAACCCATCAATGGTGTTATGAAACGTAAACAGAAAAATCTCACAATTGGAAAAAAAGTGAAATTACTAAGAAAACTTGAAAAAGGTACTTCAGTGAAGAGACTTTGCGAAGAATAAGTATAGCATTGGTGGTTCCACTGCATACGATTTAAAGAAGAAAAAAACGGAAATATTGAAATTTTATGCAGAGAGTGATACACCTAAAGCAATGTGTAGCCATAACACTCTACACATCCCAGGTAAATATTGTTGATAAGGTATTGTTTGAGTGGTTTTGTCGGCGAAGAAGTGAAGGTTTACCTATTTCAGGCCTAATGGTGATAAAACAAGTGAAAATTTTACACGATAGCAAAAAGAGTGGTAGAAGATGACATTGAAACTGGGTTGATATCGACAATGATGCACTTGTTGTACTTCAGCTGATGTGAAATAGTGGACATGGTTTTGAAACATGAGCATGAAAAAGATGAAGAAAATTGAAATGATGATGATCAAGAGATAGTTAAGGTCAAACCTTCAATAGATCGCTGTATACAGTTGGTCGCAGATACAATATCTGATTTAGAACAATGCTCTTGCATTAATTTTCAAGACATTACATGTTTGTATCGAATACAAGATAAACTTATGAAGGAAAAATGAAAATGCATGAAGCAAGCTAGTTTGCCTGATCTGTTTAAAAGAAATTCTCAGAATAATGTGTGATGAAAATAATGTTGTAAATGTGTATTAGATATATGTTTTATTTCACGTTCGTTATTTACTTTTTAATGGTTCTTATATAATTCCTCATTTTAGTGCATGTATAAGTAATAGTCTTTATTGATAATGGGTTCCTTTTTAATTGTTATTCATCATTTGAATTATATAATCAGTTACCAAAAATGTACATTACTTAAAGACTTTTTTAAACTTTCAAAAACCCGGCATTTTCAAAAACCCAGCAAATACTAGGTCCCGAGGTTGCCCGGTTTATGAGGTTCTACTGTATATATAAACTTCATGTGTTTTTCCTTCGTCTTTTCTTTATCTAAAAACCTAACTTCCATTAAAGAGGCTTAATTATGCATCACATGATACATGTCTATGCATCTTTGTGTATTTTACGTTCGTTTGTTTTTTTAATATCAGTATACAAAATTTAATAGATATCCCACTGAGAGAGAGAGAGAGAGCTATATTTCTGAGAGAAGAGTGAGGATGAGAGAGTGCTAGAGAATGTGAGGGGAAGAGGCAGCGGCCCATTATGGAAGTCATGGGCCTGGGGTTATCAACCTATTAGCTGCAATGTAGAATATCAGGCGAGCACCGCTATACTTCTGCAAAAAATAGGAATGATAATGAATAAAATCAAAATGACGTCAAAATTATTCTCAATGTTCTTGAATACGTTTATAGATGAAAGCAACCAATCAAATTAAATATTGGTTCTAAGAAATGGGATTTTAAGCACTGTAGAAGAGCACAGTCAACCTATGAAAGAGCATTATCAGGCTTACAAAGAGCACAGCGATACTCACGAGCACCAGATTAGGAACCCCTGGTCTAAATGGTCCAACAAAATCAAATGTTATTTCTTACTTAGGCATACTATTATCCATGATAGAAAATATGAAGAGATGAACAATATAGCCAACAATGAAGTGTAGTTTATTCTTTTTGATTTTCACAAAATGTAATTTATTCCATTGTTCTAATGATTTTTATTAAAATCCACTCAGTTATGGAGATGGGGTCATTAGCAATACTGCACAAGCCATATTTCACAAAAAATAACCATATAGTGTCCAGCTGCATCATATCAAATTTTGCACCCAACTACCACTTAGTTCTCCCCAATTCTTTTAACAATCTTCATCCAGCAGTAATTATAATAAAGCTTCCAAGATTGTGTTTTCTTTTTTTGTGTGATTTTCCCACATTTCTTCAACACCCCTAGCGGTCCTAAACATTCCAGTGTCTACTGGGCTCCTTTCAACACCTTGTTGCCACCTTTATCATTACCTTTCCTTTTCCTTCAGCATTTATTGATATGGCATAACTAGTTATCAAGTTTGGTTTTTCCTCTCCCTTCCTCTCTCTGCTTCTCTTTCCTCCCGTTCCCCTCTCTCCTTTTCTCCTATCCCAGTCAATCAACAAAAGCGATTAACAACGTATTATCCACCATTATTACGTAATTATTCTATTATATAAAACAAATTTTAAACAACAATAGCCTTAAATAACAAGGTATTATTTTCCATTATTCTGGAATTAATGCAATTAGTGATCATGGAAAGTAATGAAACTCAAGATGAAGGGAAAAGATGACAAGAGAGGTGCACAAGATCGCTAGAGAGCTCGCCAAAAGTAAAGAGTCGCTTGATGACATCAGAAGAAGAAATGCTGGAAATATTCTGAAGCTAGGTGAAGAGAAACGGAACAGGATAGACAGAAAAGAATGAGCAATCAGAACAAACGAGAAGCGAGGCATAGAGCTAATGGGTCACCGGAAGCAACAATAAATCGATTGACAAACAACTTTTATGTGCCCATGGCTATTTTTACTTTCTGGAACATTCAATTATGGGAGTTTATATTTATTTTTTACATTTTAGTGCACATAATAGTTGGTTGCATTAATTTTTTTTATTTTAACGTTATACTTCATTCACAGCATAGCATATAGTTCATAAATCTCCGTAATTGAAAGGAGTAAAGTATTTATAAATGTGGAGTTTTCGGATTTTTCCCTTCGATGAAATTCGGAAAGGTGCCCACATGCAAAATTTCAACTTTCTAATCAAAGCAGAAGTGCCCTCGACTTGAGAGGACAGACATACAAACTTTCTGCTTCGTTAGTATATAGACTACAAGAAACCCTTTTGCAATGCAGATTTGATAATACGGGGTTAAATGCAAGTTATGTATTATTTACCTAACCATTATTTAAATATTCTCGATCCTGAATTACTCGCGAACATCATTTTGCCTATCCTAGAACATATATGGCGTGAGGTAACTTTCAGCGTATGTAATCATGTGATATTTCCACAAGGAATTTCCCAAGCAGATTTTTTTCCAAAGAAAGCAAACTCCGCGTTGTGCAACACTCGTCTGGATAATCAAAGTCCAGTGCCCGGATAATCGAGATAATCGGCGTGAAGGAAGGCACACCCTCCTTGCCTGCAGTCGAGGGGTGGCGGCGGCCACCGCCACTCTCTCAGCAGTCGCCGCTCCAGCCAGCCGCGTCTCCATGTAAGCCATCCGTCGTTCCAATCGGTCGAACGACGATTCCATCCGTCTGCTCTCCTGTTCCCTCCAGAGGTCGTCCTTGGCGTTGCGGTTCTTCTCACCCTGCGATTGCAAAAATGGGCCGTTCAAACAAAATAACCGCGAGCAGAGCTGGGAAGTTCCGGTTCGGTTCCAAGCGGTCCGGTTCCGACCTTAAATTTTCCGTCCCGGGTTCCTGAACCGTTCCTAGTTCTAAAAAATGTCTTTTATTGATAACATTTTATATGGGTCTAGGAAAATTCACCGACCACAATTCACCGATTCACAATTCACCGAAACCACAATTCACCGAATCACAATTCATCGAAATGTAAATTCACCGAACCACAATTCATCGAATGTATTTTCATCGAAAATTCCAATTCACCTTATGAAGATGGGGGGAGAGGGGAGGTAATATAAACGAAATGTTGGCAACATGGACGTCTTTTGACTGATTATAACAATTGGAGAAATAATAAGTAACAATAAACCATGAACGTTTAAGGAGGCGTGGGTATGGGGAGGAAAGAAGGAAGATTAAATAGTACGTATAAGAAAATGAAATAGTAGCATCATGGATGTCTTTCCACTGCAAATCACTCGCACATGAATAATAAATAAACAAATTAAGCTCACGGTAGTAGGGGGAGGTGAGGGGGAAGGTTAAACATTTCAAACCGAAATACTGGCACCATGTGTGTCATTCGATTGCAATTAACTCGTAGATGAATAATAAACAATAACTAAACAAATCACGCACTCAAGGCTTATGGTAGGGGGAGGAAAGGGAGAAGGTTAAACATTTCAAAACGGAATACTGGCACCATGGGTATCATTCGATTGAAAAAACTCATAGATGATTAATAAACAATAAATAAACAAGTTAAGCACTCAAGGTTTGGGGTAGGGGACAAAAGGGTTAAGGTTTACAACATTCAAAACAAAATATTGGCATCATGGATGCTTATTGCTTTTCATGATACATATTTAATAATTATTATATTTATGCTTATTGTTTTTAAACAATACAAAAAAATTGATAAATTAATTAAATTACAATTGTAAAATTAAAAAATAATCCTTTTTAATTCTGCAATGTATTAATAGTTTCATGAATTTATTAATAGTTTCATGGTATTATTTGTAAAATGATGATTAACAACATGCCTTGAGTGCGTGATTTGTTTAATTACACAGTCCAACAAATGAAAAGTTTTTTTTTGTTTCCTTTGCTAAAATATGTGTTTCTTATAGACATTTTTGTGCTGAATACTAATCTGTTTTTTAAAGTTTTGTATCACGTATACTTTTTGAGAAATGAAGATAGTTGTGTTTACCATAAGAAAAGTGAAATATGGCTTCTCTTACCTAAAATATTTTGGCTGATGACTTCGTCTTGTAGGATGACTGGAATTTCTCGTATGAGACACCAACAATAATCAGCTAACATGGAAGAACTCCATTTTCCTTTATATCGTTGTTCCATGGTGGAAATATCTTATGTTAGTGGAACCTTTCTCCATGTTCGTCACTGACTTCGTCCAAATTGGCAGGAAAAAAATGCAGATGGGAATCCAGAAAATGTAATTTAAGAGACATATTACAACCTAAATTATGATATGCCTGTAGCATTGCTGCCACAATACTTTCGTAATTTGAAGACTTCACTTTTCCCAAAAACTTTTCTGTAACCTGCTTAAATCCAGTCCAGGCAGCATGTTCCTCCTGGTTTAAAGATTCTTCAAATTTTGTCTGAAAGTAGTTGCCTAATTTGAGGGTCAACAAAAATGCCTTCTTTCAGTTTGGACTCGCTAATCTTCGGAAATTTACTATGGAGGTACTGAAAACCTGGACCATCACGATTCATTGCCTTCACAAAGTTTTTCGTAAGCCCAAGCTTTATGTGTAATGGTGGCAAGTATACTTTTTGTGGGTTCACCAATGGTTTATTTTAAATATTTTTTTCTCCTGGCATTAAACATTCACGATCAGGTCACTGCTTAACCACGTGACGATCCTTTTTCGCTCTACTATCCCATTCACAGAGAAAACAACAGTATTTTGTATATCCACTTTGTAATCCAAGAAGAATTCCTATTCTCTTAAGGTCACCACATATATTCCACTTATACTTATCATAATTAATTTTTTCTAAGAGGGACTTCATATCTTTATAAGTTTCTTTCATATTGACTGAATGTGCAAGTGGGATGGATGGCTTAGTGTTACCATTGTGAAGAAGTCCAGCTTTCAAACTTATTTTTGATGAGTCAATGAAAAGTCGCCATTCTTCTGGTTTATGATCTTTTCCCAGGCATTTCATTAATCCATTTACATCGTTACAGAAAGTTAGTTCGCTGCATTCTGAGAAAAAGTTAATTTGGTCTTTTCGGCGGTTCCGAAAAGCAGTTACTTTGGTTTCCTTTTCAAGAAGATTCCATCCTTCAGGGCGAGAGGCTAAAAGCTCTGCCTGAATTTCTGATAGATTGAGATCTCTGACAAGATCGTTTAACTCTGATTGAGTAACTAAATGGAAATCATCAGCATCAAAATCTGTATCATACCTATTTTTTTCTACAAACATCGGCTCTTCATCTCTGCTCTCCAAATCTGAATTTGTTGGTGGTCTTGGCACTGGTAAGTCAACAGAATGTGGAATTGGTCGAATAGCTGATGCGAGATTAGGCACAATTTCACCATCATCACGGAGTAAATACAACTACTCTCATTTCTCGAAATCTATACGTGATACAAAAATTTTTAAAGTAGATTCGGATTCAGCGTAAAAAAACTCAGAATCACCTAAGATTTTAAGGGAACAAAAATTGTGTTTAACAGTGTTATTTTTACGTGTCTGACATGGAAATATTTTTCGATTAAAAAAGCAAAGAAACAGTCGCGAACGCGACATCGCTCTTTTAATCAAAATAAGATATATCGGTGTAACATTATGATTCTACTAGAGAGATTTACCTTATTTTATTCTACGTAATAATATTGAAATATTTTATATTTTATAGAATTGTCGTTATCGAACTCAATGATGCAGTTTATATAATTATCCTGGCAATAAATATCGTCTATACCTATTGCAACATTTCTTTGAGGAATAAAAATCTACTTATGTTTTCAATGTGCAAAAATAATTTTAATACTTAAAAGAATATTTGATGAAGAATAATTCACTGGACAACAGAAAAACACTTATTTTTGATTATTTGTTGAAAAGTTATTGCATTTGATGCGGCACAATGCGTGAGCTGAGAAGACTACGGATAGATTGCGTCGCAGCCTAGCGGTGGTTATAGCGGCGACGAATCTAACCGTGGACTCTTCGAGCCATGCGCATCTCGGTGCTTGAAATGCTAATAACTTTTTAACAAATAATCGTAATTCAGTTCTTGAAAAAGTGACTTAAAGAAGGGAAAATAAGCTTCAAATTTACGCTTACCAAAATTTTTTACGATTTCTTTTCAGAGAGTTATGTCATTTTCAATTTCAAATATTTCCGTTTTTTTCCGTTTTTTCACAAAAATGTCAGTTTTTTGTGCTTGTGGCTTCTACAGTAATTTATTTTTGAACTGATGCATTTTTTTATTCATAGTAGCAACCTTTTGGAGTAATAAGCCGCAAATCAGATTGCGTTATCATTTTTTGTTGCAATCTGAGAATTTTCGAGAAAAAATCGACTGAAAAAATAGATTTTTGCAATTTTTAAAAAAATAGAGGGTGATGGAAAAAAACGGATTGCGGATTTGTTTTCAGCGTGCTGAAATCATAAAGAATCACCCTTCAAAGTTTAGGAAACAAAAATGCTGTCGAACAGTGTTATTGTTTATTATTCATCTCCGAGTTAATTGCAATCGAATGACACCCATGGTGCCAGTATTTCGTTTTGAAATCTTTAACCTTCTCCCTTTCCTCCTCCTACCTTAAGCCTTGAGTGCGTGATTTGTTTAGTTATTGTTTATTATTCATCTACGAGTTAATTGCAATCGAATGACACACATGGTGCCAGTATTTCGGTTTGAAATGTTTAACCTTCCCCCTCACCTCCCCCTACTATCGTGAGCTTAATTTGTTTATTTATTATTCATGTGCGAGTGATTTGCAGTGGAAAGACATCCATGATGCTACTATTTCATTTTCTTATACGTACTATTTAATCTTCCTTCTTTCCTCCCCATACCCACGCCTCCTTAAACGTTCATGGTTTATTGTTACTTATTATTTCTCCAATTGTTATAATCAGTCAAAAGACGTCCATGTTGCCAACATTTCGTTTATATTACCTCCCCTCTCCCCCCATCTTCATAAGGTGAATTGGAAGTTTCGATGAATAATACATTCGATGAATTGTGGTTCGGTGAATTTACATTTCGATGAATTGTGATTCGGTGAATTGCGATTCGGTGAACTGTGGTTTCGGTGAATTGTGAATCGGTGAAATGTGGTCGGTGAATTGTGTTTCGGTGAATTGTGGTCGGTGAATTTTTCGTAAGCCATTTTATATGAATTACAAATTTTTTCAATTACTTTTCTTAAAAGTGCTGTGACCAAAGGTCGTCTTTTTAAAGAAAATTTCCCTCTTACTCTCTCCATACGTAGCGTAGGAGAAAGTGTTGTATTCGTGAAAAAAATCGAAATTTCAACGGAAATGCACATTTTGAGGTCCCTTTAGTAGATACGTTTTGACTATTTTTGCGATTATGCCTATGTGCGTGTGACAGAATTTTGTGGGCGTTCTAACTTTGTAATTTCTCAGTATTTTTGCAAATACAACATCCTTTACAACTTCATTTATGCAGATATTTGTTATTATTATAGTTGTAACTCCCTATTAGTTTCTTAAAACATTTTTTAATAACACCGATTGTTTAAGGGATATTTTGACTTTTCGCCTGAATTTGTGTTAATTACTTCGCTAAGTGATTATTTTAATTTGTATAAACGATGTCAGTTCAGTAGTTAGAAGTAAAATTAGGCTTTTCGCAGACGACGCTGTCATTTATTAAGAAACTAGTGTATAGCCCGTCAAAAATGACGGGAGGAAAGATACGACCGTTCAAATGATTAAGGGAGATCATATTAACATCAGAAACTACAACTGTCTTGAAAATCGTTTCCTCCTCCCTCCCTCACCCCTCTCCCTCCCCATCTCTCCCCCCTTCCTCTCCCCCACTCTCCCTCCCTCTATCTTGTATTAAAAGCATCCAAAGCACGTTTATACCCATAAGGATTGAAATAACAATATGATATCGAGGTCTAACAATGGAATAGGTAGGCAAGGCAACATCCCCTTAAAATGGCTAGATTTCCTCAAACTGTGTGAATTAAACGTTTAAATTGAGCGATTTCGAACTGTAGGCGGTAAAAGACGAACAAAATAAGAACCTTTATGTTTTCTTCAAAATGGTTCACATCTGAAGTTCGTAGGTCAATTCTTTCTAATTTTAATCTAAATAAGAATGAAAGCCTGCGCGTCGAAAAGTTCATTTTTATGTGAAATTACGTGTTATATTATTGGAAATGGAAATTATCCCCTGGAGCCGAACCCGGTTATTTGATCTCGAGTTCGATACATTAAAACGTTTTGTTATTATATCATAATGCAATCCTAAAAAATTCATCAAATTCGGTTCAGTCGTTTGCGAGAAATTGTTTAAAAAAGCATTACTGACAAAGTGACTGTCTTTTATATTAGTTTAGATAAGCAATCCGGAAGACCATCTGTGTCTCCAAAATGATTTAAAAAGCTCTTTCGGCGTGGTGTAAGGAATGACAGCTAGAAATCAACCAAAAGAGTAGCTGCGTCACCAATTTTTGGAGAACAGAAAATATCGTAGCTCGCTGAATGTTAACTGTTCGTTCGACTGAGTAAGATTCGGTTAAATATTTAGGAAAAATTTTGTTGTTGTTGATAGCGATGCGTACGCTGCCAAGGGTGATTTAATTGCACTTAGATATTTTGTCATAGCAATAGCTAACAATTTTCTTTACTTAGTGTTTTCTCAATTAAAAGAATACTGAAATTGTTTAAAAATAATTTTAAAGTAAGTAGGTATACGAAATTTATTTTTTCCAGTTAGATAAGTAAATTAATATTACAACTTTAACAAATATGAGAACATTTATCATCTTCATTCTTGTTTCAAATCTATCAGCTATGATATCTATTTTCGTATTTCTGTTTCACTTGACGCGAAATTTTCGTCTTTTTGGTACATTTTTTGGTATGTACACGACATTCAAGTATTTTTTCGTTAGATTTCTAAATTACTTTAGGTAATCTCTTGTGATGAAGTTACAGTAGTGAAAAATTCATAATAGAGAGGAATTTACCTTATGAAATATAAGATAATATTACAATCAGTGCCGTAACTAGGGCGGGGCAGGCGGGGCGCAAAAAATCGAAATAGTATCTAAATAAACTAGAGAAAATACTTTGTTTAAGGGGGAGAGGGCGAATATTTAGTAGCTTGCCCCGGACACTAAAATATCTAGTTACGGTGCTGATTACAACAATGAAAAATATAAGCACTTCTTTCCTTTTAGTAATTAATAATGGAAAGATTTTATAAAAACACGCTAAATAAATAAATGTCGGAAAGTCTCGATGTGGAAATCGGGAAAATATTAAAATTGTAACTGGTGCACGAGATCAGACTTCTAAAAACGTAGTTTATCCTGAAGTTCTTAATTAGAAACTATACGCGATTTTGATAGAAAATAACCAAAATATAACTGTATAATAATTAGCAAATAAGTATGTAAATTAAATGAAGGAAAAATATAAAAAAATAAAAAAATAAAAAAGAATAAGTGAATTAAATATCATTCAGTCTAACATTGTTTTTAATTTAGATTTATGTAATAATAATTTCACAAGAAATAACCTCAAAGTAAACAAATAGAAGAACATACAAGCAAAATATCAAATTACAAATAGAGAGAGAGGTGGGAGAGGGGGAAGAGGGAGTTGGAAAGAAGAGAGAGGGGGGAAACGGGGGGAAGAGGGGGAGGGGGGAATTGGAAGTAAGAGAGTTGGAAAGATAGCTCACCTCGGTCATCTGATCGAGCCTCAGTTCAATGAGAGCCTCGATTCGCGAAAGGCGCGACTCGAGAGCGTCGAGGCGCCTTGGGAGTGTATCAAGGTGTCGCCAAAGCCAGAAGGGGACAGACGCCGTCGAACCAGGCCAAGTCACATCCGTCGCCGCCCTCGGCTTCCGCCCTTCCTCGTTCCCAGCCACCTGTCGATGACGACGCCGAGTGAGGTGGCCTTCGAAGGGCCCATTCTAGTAGTGGCGCGTTTAGGCATAGGGCCCCCAATACACAAAATTTTCTAGCAGTAGGGGCCCCATAATTCCACAGCGCCTAGGGCCCTCAACTGACATAAACGCGCCGCTGAATTCTAGTGCTCGGACCCTGTTTCGAAATGGCGAGCGGGCTAGGCTAAACGGCGAATTTTCCCAATTAAACGAAGAATTTCCTTCGGCGCTCGCTTCGAGGACATATCACACGTGTTCATAACAAGTTATTAGGATGAAATCGCCTAGCAACGACGGTACTTGTTAACCGCTCTATTATGTATTTCGGTGGTAATAGTCAGAATGGTTCACTGACTTTTTTGACGTACTGTTGAAACTCCGCTACGCTATGCTCTTTTCTACGCATTTAATATTTCGATAAAGACAAAAACTTTGTTTTCGCAAGCGAATAGATTTCGTGACCTTCCGATCGATACATAATTAAGTAGGATGTAAAATGAGCCGATAACTAAAAAGAAAACAAAATGAGAAATTTCCGCCCATTAGGAAACGTTTTCAACGCTCCTTCCTACCGAAGTCCTCTGCCATGCAAACGCTGCCGTCAGATGTTTTTATTATACCACCGCAGCGTTTTTTTTAATTTGCCATTTTACGCCGGAATAAGGATTTGCAAACCAAAAGAATTGGTAAGTATTTCTCTAAAAATTATTCTACCTCTAATCTTTCATTCATTATTCGCTCCCGCCTTATCGCTCTGCGACACTCGGTTATCTTTGCGCCGAACTTTCGATTGCTGAGATCCGAAACGACATGGATGCTCATCGTTTCGGGCATGGGTGAGCTGCCAATCTGTTAACAATGGGTTCGCTATATGCAGGGCCATGCCTTAACTATGGTCTCTCTATATTTGAACGAACACAGATTGATTAGAAATCAACCTGCATAGAAATAAAATGTTTTATTTTTTCAGTTTACAGTTACAAGTATTTATTGAGGAAACATTTTGGATTTTACCACAAAAATTATATGAGGACTCTCCTAGCGACAACTTGGTAAGCGATCTATAGACCGGGGAAATGAATTGATTACATCTGTGGTATGCAACGTTTTTCAGTTGACGTGCCCGTTAATACGTTTGCCAACTTGCTCACTGATTTACATTAATCTAAAGCCCAAATGTTCTTGTTTTTATTTAGAGAAATTTTGCACGTGTCTGAAAATTATATATGGCGATATGTTAATGCTTTCCCCTTATCTCCAGGGGTGCGCGTACCCAGAGCCGGCCTTAGGACGAATGCGATACCGGGCGAAGCAGATATTTGGCGCCCCCTTGAAAGTTATACTTACATATATACCAATACCCCTTACGGGGTTCCTTCGGCGCCCAAGACGACCGCCCGTCCCTAACGCCGGCCCTGCGCATAGCCCAGGTTTAATACAGCTGATTTATACTATTTCGAAGTTGGTACTTACTTTTTCTTTAACAAAACACTAAGATATGCACTTACTGTATAAATAATATCATGGCACATCGCAGAATCGATTATGCTTTTTCCTGGAGAACGCGATATGTATATAGAAAAGAAGGAAGGTAACACAGGGTAACTAATTTAGAGGACGGCCATATTTGAATGGTAATAATTAGATAGGGTTCGCTACAGGGTTGACCAATTATTAATCGCTTTGATCGTTTTAAATGTTATCATTTTTCTTCAAAGTTTAAAATATTGCGTTAAATAATCAGAAGAGTGGCGATTAGCGTCATGTGATCGTCAAACAAAAGTGAAAATACTGGTTCTAGTTTTGTGGAATCACGAAAAGAGGAAATTTTTAAAGAAGTGAATATTGAACTAACGATGCCACCTTTTCATTACAGGAACTCAAACCTTTTTCCTTTTCAATACAAAAAATCCGGACAATCTTCAAGCAGTCTTCATTTTAGAATAAAGCATTGAAATAGCTGAAAAAACATAGGGATTTAAAATACTTCGTTAAGATATTTTGTCAGCGTACTTTATGGTAAAGAGGAATTTAGTTAAGGCCAATTTATTTCTTCAGGTCAGGGGATATCAGAAAAACTACATTTTTTCATTTTTGTTCATCATCATCCATTAAATAAGACATGATAAATCCCGGCGAGGACAATGTGACGTCCACTCCCGAGGCTATTGTTTCCAGATGGGTAATAATGTTTCAGTTGGTCTGTTGTGGCCCTTGTTCGAGTGGCCTTTTCATATTGCGGCCCTCTGGTAGACACTTAAGGTGAAACGTTCCCTATCATATTATAAGTCGAACATCCCTGCAATTGTACGTACGATATGCACATCTGATAAATCTTAACAATAGGCTCGGTGAGCGGGTTAACATCTAGCAATGGGCAGCTCACCCATGGTTTTGGGGTTCATTAGGTAGGTTTAGAATCTCTCGACGATTGAGGAGGGCGATCGAAGGAAGTAGAGATAGAAAGAGTGAAAGGGGAGGTTCGGAAAATTCGAAATTTTTGAGTCGTTCGGATCTCAGCTCAGGTTCCAATAATGGTAACCAGCGCATTAAGTGCAATGGCGTACTGGACGCCTCCGCAGACCCCTATCTAGTGGCGAGGGAAGCCACGAACATAGTATATCGCACAATATGGAACCGTGGCGGCTGGCAAAGACGTTGTCGTGGCGCCACGGGTTATGAGGCTCGTTCGAAGACGAAAACGTCACGGCGAAAGGCCTTTAAGTCTTCGAATAGGGACTAGGGCAATTTCGGAAGCTCGGGCCTTACCTGGCGCACGCTCGGTTGCTCGTTCGACCAATCGGAGTCTCGAATCTCGTGCGAGGAGTGTTCGACGTCGCTGCCACCAACGCTCGCCGCCGCCGTCGCCATCACAGTCCCCACGACG
Organism: Uropetala carovei; assembly: GCA_036926305.1. Classification (NCBI taxonomy): domain Eukaryota; kingdom Metazoa; phylum Arthropoda; class Insecta; order Odonata; family Petaluridae; genus Uropetala; species Uropetala carovei. The sequence continues at coordinate 3,530,119 of JAXCHB010000098.1, read as the reverse complement.
AGCATGATAACCGCTAACGCCCCCGGGCGCTCCCCGCTGCCCTCGGAAGACCCTGCGGGGGCAAAACACCGGTGCTAAATGGTGCAATCTGTTGGAGGCTGGGAAGATGGTGGTGAGGAGGAGTGGTGCGGGGGAAGCGGGGTGCGATCGTAGGAAATACGCCCACGAGTGCGATCAAAATATTTGAAAAATAATGAATTTCGCATGAACCGCCATCCTCGTAGCGAATGGTCCCAATGTAAAACTCTTTTATAAGTTCTTCAGTTTATGCTTTGAAATTTCGTTCTAATATTTACTACGCCAAGAAATTTATTTGTGGAATTGTAAAACAATAAACCCTCGTCAACCGCTGGCGGTTACGTTCCCGGCGTAGCCCGCGGTTAGCGAGGGTCAGGACTTGATGGAAATTTTGGGTTAAGGGAGGTGATCGCTAAGAGATGATGCCTCAAGTCCTATAATTTACACTTCAAGGCTAAAATTAAATATTCTATACTTTCAGAAAATATTCTTATTATATAATAATAAAAAAGAAAATGCCATCCAAGTAGAAAGAAGTACTATACATTAATGATATTATGACGCCCGCCATGCTTAATGCTTCAAATTTCTCAAATGAAAGTCCTTTCGTTAATTCGTAGCGTTAATTGGAGCTAAAAATTCCACTTCTGTATTTATCTCTTTCTGATAATGAATAGTTAGTGCGTAACTTGTTCAATAACATGAATTTTAATTATATATTATAATTAGCCAACTGAGCACGACCGCGCGGAGAGCCGCGGGTAATCGATAACGGATAATACGGCTGGCTAAAATCAAGAACAATTCTTCAACCGCGGATACTCAAAATCCGCGATTGTCGAGGAGCCATCGTATGCATTCGCGCTAGTAAATAAACAAAGTTTCGCGAACTGCGAACCATCGGGTTTCGTAAATGGATGATGATTCGTGGCGAGAGGGGGCGTTTTTTTGCGCTTGCCAGTTCTTTTTCGGTCGGTTCTCACGTCGTGAAAATAACCGTGCGATCCCGTCCCGGACGAAAGTGAGGTCGGGAAAAGCAGCGTGGGGTGCGGGCGTGGAATCTACCTGTTTCCTTCCCAAGGGCAAACTCTTATTGGCTCATCCCTTAGCATTCTCTCTCTCTCTCTCTCGAGGTCCGAGGCAAAATAATAAAAAACTAAAGAGATTCGGGCGAGGAGGAGCGAGAGGGGGGGCGGGGGAACACCCCAAATATATCGCCAACGAACGAGGCCCTTCCCAGGTGCGTGCGTATGTGCGTGCGTGGGAGGGGGAAGGGCGCTGGAAAGGTTGTTCGCAGAGAAGAGGGGGAGGGGAGGATGGAGAGAGGGAAAAAATATTTGGAATGGAAGAGAACCTCCCCCACCCACCCCAACTCCATAATCCCACCCATAACTGCACACCCCAGCCCCCATTACTCCCCGAGGTGGTTCCAATTGTTACGTGAGAATTTCCGCGGAGAAGACTTACCGAGTCTTCGGTTCGAATTCGCCTTTCGACGATTGAATGCGAGGAAATGAACGAACGAGGCGCGGCCAAGGAATTCGCATTTGGAATGCCGGAGGAACGAATTTCAAGCAATACCAAATTCGTAGAAATATCAAGAGACTTGTGTTTTACCTTTCATCTTGAAATCTTTTTATATGGACTTGAGAACAATCAACCTATTCACCGACTTCTGGCTCGAACTTTAAGAAAATGCTGAAATCTAATACAGAAAACTCGCTGTTTACGAACACCATGCATTTCTGAAAAGTAGTTCGTAAATCGGGAGAGATTTTCCGTTTAATGCAATCATGGGATGTGTTCGAAAATGTATTTTTTCCTACACGTGCAAGAAAAAGGAGAACGGAAGAAATTATAATAGATTTTAACAAATGCATTTTAATCATGACTTATTCATTCGTTGAATTTGGCGTCATTTTCCAAATTAAGGGGAAGTTTGGGGCAGAGCTCTTATGGGTGCGAGGGCAGATTAGCAGATGTGGAAGAAGGTGTACTACATTCGACATTTATATCAGAAGAGTAGCGCTGGAAAGGAATGAAAAACGCATCCGAGGAAGTCTGACGACACATAGCAATGAAATATCTTTAAAACGTCCTTGAAAGAACCCACCAACAATTTATTTATGTATGCCGGAAATAAATTTTAACTTTTTCGTACAATATTTAAAATAATGGTAGTAATTGGGTTGACTGAATTCAAGTTCGTACGATCGAATTTTGAGGTCGTAAGTCGAATTTGTGGCGTAAAAATTCTTGTTTGCAAGACCGAAAACAAAATTTTTACTTTCTCCATACGTAGTATAGGGAAAGTATTGTGATCACGAAAAAAATCGACTTCGAGATTTCAACGGAAATACGCGTTTTGAGGTCCCTTGAACACGTTTAGACTATTTTCGGAATGATGTCTGTGTGTGTGCGTGTGTACATGTGATTGTGGACGCTCTAACTCACAAAGTACTTGCAATATCTTTACCAAATTTCATATATAAAACTTTGGTATGGGCACAAAGAACTGATTAGTTTTTGGACAATAACGGTTAATCGGAAGTCGAGGTTTATTCGAAACCCAATTCGGTTTTTGCGATATTTCTCCGTCAAAACATCATTATTGTATATACAATTCTATACAAATGTTATAGAGAATGTAATTTCCTACAACTTTCATTCGAAAGAATTTTCCATAGCAGTTATTGTTTAGGAATTATTTATAAACAATCGGTTTTTTCGGTTTCCGTCAAATATCTCCTTAAAAACGTCGTTATTGGTCATCTTCGTGAGGACCAAAGTTGCAGAGAATAATATTTCTTCCAAGTTTTGTTTGAAACAAATTTTCGTACAACCATCCATTTCGGAGATATGTAACTTATTCTTAATTTCCAGTATACAGCGCCGCCACCATGTAGCGGTGAATTCTGTAAACATATTCGAAATATATGTAATTTACGTCAATAGGGACGACTGTATTCTTTTACGATACGAAATAATAATTTTGCCTTATAATGCTATTCATAATAATATAAATATCTATACCCCAAATATGGAGAAAGTCATGTGTTGGCCACATCCGATTTTTTCTGTTCTCTATGTATTCGGACACCGCGAGAACCAAATTCTGCACTTTCACCCATAATCAGTATTCCAATTAAGAACTTCAGTGCAATAGCCCAGCGAATTGTTAAACATTTTTATTTTGTTACAATTTCTAATTCTTATATTCCTGTCCCACTGCCACTATACGGGTATATAATCTACATCTACATAATATCCTGCAAGTTACAATATAGCTGGATGGCAGGGGGTGGAATGCACCAAGGTTCCCTAGCCTATCACCGTTATCCCTTCCTATTATGTTCCCTTATCGTCCTAGGGAAAAACGATCCTACAATCCATCTCGCAGATCTTATCTCCGCTGTCTTGACTTCCGATATATATCTGACTTCTGATAAGATCGACTAATCTCATCCGCCAATCCTCGGACACGTATTTTTCTAGCAGATTAAATCTAGCCTCTAACGAGGCCCATTTAAGATTTTCTATTAATGATCTTACGCCTTGTTTACAATCGTAATTACTCTTTACGAATCTAGATGCCCTTCGTTGTACCTTTTCTATCACATTTAATGAGTCCCTTTTCGTAATGATCCCACACAGCAAACGCATATTCGACCTGCGTTACTTTTCCCGAGCTATTTCGAACTATTCTCCCTAAAAAGGGCAGCTTTTTGTTAGCCGCACCCATCACTTTGCGAGCGTGGGTGTCTCACGAGAGATCCAGATGGATCGTAACTCCTAAATATTTAGCCGAATCTGAAATAGGAATCCTCACTCCGTCGAACAAATAATTAACATTTAGCGAGCCATTTTTGGTCCTGTCCCATTGCCGTACACTTGTGTTTGCGACGGAAAAGATAGAGATGCTTGTCGAGAATTAATTGTAGCGTTTACTCTAAACTCTCTAGAGCAAATCGTCAACGAGCCGACGCGATACGACAACAACGGAAATGGAAACACATTTGACCTTTTGGGTACGACCAACCCCCTATTGACTAGAAACCTGCATATCGACGATGGCTTCGGTGGCCAAAAAATAGTAATTTCCGACTTCAAATATACCCCTGCAACAATAGATAAGCCAACGCGATTAGTCTATATCTTCAGTAAAGCGGGTCTCCCAGGTTTCAAAACTTATGTTAGAAACCAAATTACGACGTTGACCGATTTTGCGAGTAAAAGCAGCGTTGATGATTCTTGGACGGAAATATTGCGCATCATTCGCGAAGGGCTAAAAACCCTTGTCCTAACCAAATCATTTCGTGATCGCAAGGATCCGCGGTGGATGAAACCGAAGCTTCGCGCCTTGCTCAAGAAACAAAGACGGCATCACACGGGCGTAAAACGCCTTAAGCAAGCTGGTAGGGATCATGCGAACGAGTATCTAATATACAGAAACAGTCGTAAGTCTGCCAGAAACGAAGCGCGTAAGGAATTTGACGGCTACTGATCCACGATATTATCAGATTCACACAAAAACGACTCTAAAGAATTTTGGTCGTACGTGCGAGAAGTTCGAGGAGGTCAGTGCCTCATCTAGTTACAGACAAAGGTGAAAGTGTGCGCGACTCTTTTATTAAGGCCAATATGTTAAATCGGCACATACTTCGAAAGTTGCTTCACCATCGACAGCGATCATTCCCTTGAGTTCCCTGTGAGCTAACTGGAAATATCTAAAGGCCGTATCGTTAAATTGATAAATAATAAAAGAAAATCGCCAGGGCAGGAAGTTGTATAAACTCGCTAGCGAACCAATTAGCTCCGTATCTAAAGATCGTATTCACAAAATCTCTAGATGAATAAGTAGTTCCTTTGATATGGAAAACAGCCCACGTTACACCTATACACAAAACGGGAAGTAAATTAAAAGTGGAGAACTACCGCCCTGTATCATAGACATCAATCTTCTGTAAGGTTTTTGAGCGCCATAGGCAATTTGTTGTATGTACCATTAGGGTGGTCCTTAGCTATAGGCAAAAAAATTTTTTAAAAATTTCTTCCAGGACGCCTCCTAAATTTGTTCCATTTGGTTAGAAAATAAATTGTGTTAAATATTTTTACAATCGGATAACGGGAAAACGTGCCGCATCGCACTTGAACTTTATATATTTCATCATTTTTTGTGGTATTTGTGTCATTCCTAGCGAAAACGGAGCAATTCCAATTTTGGATTCTATCGGATTGTTTTGAAATTATTACCAACACTTTATTAGATATTTTTGGTGACGTGTCTCGAATATTCATATCATCTGCCGAGTAGTTGCCAAGATCCGGCCCGAAAAGTGAGCGCGTGCCATGCAAGTCGCAGCGTGCCGCGGCGCAACTGCTCAAATCTGTCAAATTCGCTGCCTCTTATCTCGTTAAGTATTTCGCCAGTAGTTTCGAAAAACACAAATTATCATCGTTTTTGGCAGTTCTTTAAGGTTATTTACTTCAATATACCTCATGACTTCCATATTTTGAATAAAAATACGCGAAACTTGAGAAATACTCAGATTTTTTCGTTTCACTGTTATATTACGAAGCCAGTGGCATAGCTACCATATAGAAAGAGGAGGCAATGCCTAAGGGCCCTCGAACAAAAGGGGCCCCACGAGCGAAAGAACGATTTTTATAGTTAAGCGTCACTTTGATGAATTGTCATCAGATTATCGTTTTCACCTCTTTCTCAAGAGGGCCCCACCACAGAGAAAAATAAACACCGATGAAATATATATTTAAAAATCTTTTTACTAAAATATTTCCGCTTAGGGGGCCCATCAGCGATTCTTGCATAGGGGCCCGAAACATCGAGCTACGCTACTGTACGAAGCCAACAGTTTTCATATTTGAAATAGAAAGAGTTTGTAACCCTTGTTAAATCAATAAAGTGAATTTGTAAGGTATAAATAATGTGTAATTTTTTATATTTCTTTTTATTTAAAAACTTCTTTTTCAATTTGTGGGAAAACATTGTTACTTCAATGTATTAAAATAATTTTCTCTCAAGGTCTTATGATCATTAAAATAGTAAAGTACCTTTCAGAGAAGTTTAATTTAAGAGTATATTTAAATTATAACGAGTTTCTCAAAATTCTTTTGACAACGTTGCTCTGTTGCAGTCTGGAAATTTACGCAGGTAGTCTGCGACGACTTTCAAAACGAACTGTTTTTGAGATTCACATTTAGTAAATAATTTATTAAAGTCCTCCATTATCTTAACACCTCTTTCTGCAGCGTCGTTGACGACTTTCAGTTGTTTCGCAATCTCCAGTCCCTCGCTTTAGGTGTGATCATTTTTTCACATAAGGGGATCCTTAGAGAGAAATGTCATTGAAATATTGAACCTTTTGAAAAATTGTCTAGATTCATTAAAAATGAAATGTTCAAGTCCCTTATCTACGAAGTGTATTATATCTTTCGAGTGTATGGTAAATCTTTTGGTTGAGTCCTCTGAATTCTCGTTGACATTTGATTGCAAGGCTAATACCATTCGTTTCTTAGTGTCTATTGATACCTTGTCGTCGAAAAACGCTAGAGCTGCACTTTCTGGTGCAAGGTACCACAAATGGTTACAAAAGTTATTCATTGCCACACGGCTAATTTCACTATCAGTCTTGTCGTACACGTAAAGACTTTTCAAAAACAGCAAATCTCTCCGAGGAGCTTCAATGGCAATCGGCGCTAATCCAAGCCTCCACGTACAAACGTACTAGAAAGACGCACACGTCGCGGAGTGCAATTTCTTCTTCGGCAGATAAGGAGAATTCATCGCGAAGAAGAAACATTTTTAGACAGCATATAGCTTTATCCATCCACCTAGCATGGTGAAATGCACCGGGAACGCGAAATGATATTCCTCGAGGAGGAACCCCTCCCAGAAAAATGACAGTTAGTTAGTTAGTAGGAGTTCTCGGTAATCTTCCCTGGGGTGATTTTCCTGTAAACGTTGCAGCGCGAAAGCAAGAATTTCGTCTTCCGCGTCCTTCAGATCTTCTCAAACCCGCCAGTCTTGCATTCCAGGTATAAAATTCTCCGTTAAGTTGAGGCCATGCTTCCTGAAACGTTTTGAAGGAGGGAACATTTGGGCCCGATGATTTTCCAAATTTTTCGTCAAAGACACTCTTTAAAACAGTGTATCTTAATTGTACAATGTAGTCGCCAAGTGTATACTAAATTTTTAGGAATATCACAGAAGGGAAGATTGCCGGAAACTTTTATTCACTATTATATTTCATGGAGATACTCCGACGCGAGGGACATAATACATAAGTGAAACGAAAAAATCTGAATATTTCTCAAGTTTCGCGTATTTTTATTCAAAATATGGAAGTCATGAGGTATATTGAAGTAAATAACCTTAAAGAACTGCCAAAAACGATGATAAGTTGTGTTTTTCGAAACTACTGGCGAAATACTTAACGAGATAAGAGGAAGCGAATTTGACAGATTTGAGCAGTTGCGCCGCGGCACGCTGCGACTTGCATGGCACGCGCTCACTTTCCGGGCCGGATCTTGGCAACTACTCGGCAGATGATATGAATATTCGAGACACGTCACCAAAAATATCTAATAAAGTGTTGGTAATAATATCAAAACAATCCGATAGAATCCAAAATTGGAATTGCTCCGTTTTCGCTAGGAATGACACAAATACCACAAAAAATGATGAAATATATAAAGTTCAAGTGCGATGCGGCACGTTTTCCCGTTATCCGATTGTAAAAATATTTAACACAATTTATTTTCTAACCAAATGGAACAAATTTAGGCGGCGTCCCGGAGGAAATTCAGAGTTTGAAAAATAAGGACCACCCTAATGTACCATATAAAAGAGCAAAACGGACATGGACCAATTTGGTTTCATCATCTCAAGCGACGCATCTCAATAGCAGGTTTTTAATTCACGGGGACCGATCAAATGAAGGGCGATTCAATTGCAATAATAATTTCCAACATCGTCCAAAGTAATGAGACGCTCTTTATCGCCTCGCCTTTTGACATCAGCGTTCGTCGTGTGATTGCGCTCATTGGCTAAAGGAGGAGTTTCACATAACACTGGTCATCTTTCTTTTGATAACTTTTGTAAAGTAAAAAAATCTATTATGTGTGTGTGTGTGGCTATGGCAATCGTTGTCGGCATTTTGCACGCAATTGACGATACTTGCATCTTAGAGTGAAGAGAGATGCGAGTGACATATGGAATATGGACAAAGTCCCGAGGGGGAGGGGGAAAAATCGCCACAAGGAAAAGAACAAGATAGCCTCATGGATATTTCTACTGAAAATTAAATTCTCGAAGGTATCCATTATTGCTTTCTATCAAACGAGCATGGGGAAGTGGCTAAAATAACAATCGAAATATTCGTTCTTTTCCCCACAAATTGCATGTGCGAAACTGGATTTTCGCCTATGAGTTTAAATAAGACAAAAAATCGTCAGAAATTGCATGTCGAACCTGACTTACGATTAGGATTTCTTCAAACGAGCCAACGATTGACTGTTTGTGTCATGGAAAACAGGCACATGCATCTCAGTAACTGTTATTTATTATATGTAAACTCGTTGGTTTTTTTAAATAAATCTATTTTGTGTATTCATTGTAGTATTATTTTGCAAGGAGGTACTTACTGAGTTCAAAGGAGTACGCGGTCAATAACGTTTGAGAAACTCTGATTTAGAGGATTGTTTTCTGTCTGTTATCGATTTCAGTTCATTTGAGATGAGGAAATTTGAACGACAATCGATATTATCATCGCTTCCTATTCATCGATTAAAAATCACCGTGTTACTTCAACAAATGTCGAATGCTACTATTCCAGTTTATGTTATTGTAATTGTTAGTGTCACTCTAAACTCTATCCATTTCAAATTCTACGATTCTATTTGCGGTTAATTTTCTCCTCTGACTTATTTCTAAGAGTCACGTCGGCCAGACGATCGAATGGTGCTGTCAATGGTAGGCGGAGACAATGGCGGACGATCGTTGTGATTACCTAATTGCACGGACAGGATTCCCGTTATGTAAACAACTCGAGTGATTCCTTCCGGGCATTCCATCGGGCGATTCGGATTTCTGTCCCGCTTAACATCCGAAATCAACTTGTTTGGAGTTTCTAAAATAATAACAATAATGGTCGAAAAGCAACGGTCGCGACTCCCAGTCTACTGCCAGATTTCGAAATAGACGATCTATCACGGCTCTGTTTCTAAGGCCGCTCGGATCTAAAATAGTAACACAACTATTTTCTAAGAAGCAATAATGGTTTGTTTAGCGGCGGAGCGAAACTAGGGTAACACGTTGCCAGATTTCCCGAGTTCCAACCCACCCCGGAGGACAGCCACGCGTGCGCGCGGGTCAGTGGCGCACACACGGGTCCGGACCCCTCTTCCTCCCCCAATTGGAAATTTGTGATTTGTCTTAACTGTGGAAACATCCATAGTTACCGTGATTTTCGGGTGATAAGACGCACTTTTTTTTTCAGGAAAATGACTCCCAAAATCAGCCTGCTTCTTACTATAGGCTGAAGGTAAGATTACAGTGGGTCCCGGTTATTCGCGGAGGTTACGTACCAGAAAGTGGTCGCGAATACCGGGGAATTTTCCCCCATATAAATACATTATACAAGGAGAGGGTTACATTCCGATTCCCCGCTAAAATCACTAATGTGACGAAAAATGAGAGTTTTCTCTCATAAGATTTCATGTAATAAGGGAAATTAGGTTTAAGTCGTCGCCACTGTACCCTATGACATCCAAACTAAGAAAATAAATCCGTTTAAGGGCGCTCCGGTTCCGGAAAGGGTTAATATACAGAACAGTACATACAATGAACACTGCCTAATCTTAATATAAATAAAAATTACTGAAATTTACATAAATACGAACGTAAAACACACACACGCACACATAAATAGCTCACATGCGCACACACAAATAACACCAGCGCACACAGATATTGCGGGGTAAAATTCGCGAGAATCTCGGATACGATGTTCACGGCACAATTCCAAAACAAAGCAGGTGATGATGGTGCGTAATAACACACAGATGGTAAGATGCTGTGTTAGCTCACTTCCTTACGCTAGTTAAAACGAATAAAAATGTAATAAATAATTACCGGAGAGGGCTAGGAAAATCGCGGAGCCCGGTGCAAAGTATGCGCGCGAGAAAACTCTTACGCGTCGAAAATTATAATAGGAAATTGTATTAACTAAAGCAAACTCTCTCACTGTGACACATCGGTATTTTTTCAAGAATGCGTGTACTTTTTAAGTACGAGGAATAGGTATTTCTTAGAGAGCCTCTTTAAGTGCGGGGCCCGGCACAGTCGCACCTCAATCAAGCCGGCTCTGATAATTATCAACATAGTGTATTCATTATCAATAGCAAAACATAAACAAAATAGACCATAAAATAAAAAGAGTTTAGCGAGGCAGTCACTGTTGAACAAGTAGCGTGCGTGTCGACTTCTTATTACGCCACAGTATGTAGTCTGAATGACGAATAAGCGAAACGAAAAACCGTGGATACCGAAACATTGTTCCATAATACACGAATGACGAATAAATGAAATGACGAATTTTTTAATGTTGCAAGAGATGGAATAAATCACAGCTATATAGAAATGAAGCATGACATGATCTTTCTTAAATGTTTTGGTTAAAAAAAACAGTTTTTCCTGAAAAAGGACCCTGGAAATTGGGATGCGTCTTATAGCCCGGTGCATCTTATCATCCGAAAAATACGATATTTTAAATCTGCGTTCATGGGCGCCGCAAGAGAGGAATAGGAAACTGTTTTCTCCCTTTGTTTTTTAACATAAATATAATTAATAATGCAATACGCGACATGCAGGTATTGATATAACTTGCATACAACGTTTGTGCTTGCCAAATATTTCGGACCTCCTCCCCCTCCTTGAGAGAATCCTGTGTGCGCCACTGGTGCGAGTACTCACCGCCGCCCCGTCGCCTGCCACGGAGCCGAACACCAGAAGCACCACTGCGGGCCATAACGCCCCCAATCTCTGTCCGATGCACACAGGGACGGTCCGTCCCGCTCGCGGTCGTCCCTTCTTTTTATCTGCACCCCCATGTCACCCCCCCTGCCCCCCCTCCCCCCGCACCCCCTTCCTCTTCCTCCAGGCCGCTTGTGCGTCAGTGGAACCACTCGGAGAACAAACAGAAGGCATTGAAAGGGACAGGAAACCGGCGACGGACATCGGCAGCAACTGGAAGCATCCATGAATGACCAGTCTCTCGATAGCATTGAGCATATGCAGATCACCGGAGGACTGCTTATTCCCACCGACACACAGCTCCCGCCCGAGAAAGAAGAACCTCTCCACTCGAAGCGGGATACGGAGGAGGGGGTAGGGGAGAAGAGGGGGAGAGAAGGTTAGTGCATCGTGGTAGACGTCGGAAGGCCTAAAACAGGGCCGGACAACTCAAATCCAGAGAAGGGTCACTTGAAAAAATGTCTTTCATGGAACCTGAAGAAAATATTAAACACGTATATATAAAAACAACTTTTTTAATTTAAACAACTTTTATGAAGAGTATAGAGTAAAGATGGAACACCAACCCAATCCAACGGTTTGATTCAATGATTTTGCTGTCAATTAAAAATTGTACGGTCTTTTCTTAGTCTCCAAATATTCGCGTACATTCTTCAAGGGTCGGAATCATTTTTAAGGGTTGATAGTAAAATGTACTTCGGTATGTGGCCAAAAGACGCCATTTCCGTCAAGTCAACAATGAGAAATCCATATTTTACTCACCCTTCTCATTATATGATCTGTAAGATATCTAGTTATAAATTTAGTCGAATATAGGATAACATTTGCAACAAAAAAAGTCCGCGAGAGCATATAATTACGACTTATGGTTTAGGAGATAAATATTCGAGAAGGCCCCACACCCATGTTATCCAATTGGGAAAATTAAACGTCCCTGGAATCGAACTCGGGTCGTTATATTGTACGGCGATTACACATAAGAGTCTTTATGTGTGGCACTTTTTAAAATTGAAAGAATAGCTAAAATACACAACCGTTCTCGAGTTATTAGACATTATTTGTGGTGTCTTAAAACTTACCTACTTACCGCGATATATATGTATATATATATATATCGCGGTAAGTTAATATAAAAGTTGTTAAAAAAGAAATCATAAATCTGCTAATCTGCTACAGGAAGTCTCCGCTTAACGTCCTAGTTACGTTCCAGAAAAGTTGGACGTTGAACGAGGAATTTTCTGGCATAAGGATAAATGGCATAAGGGGGAGGGTTAGGTTTTTTACGTCATTCTCATACGAAGTAGAACATTTTTGAAACATTTCAACACAAACACACTGTAAAAGAAACACTTTATAGAATACATTTTCATCTTGTCTTACCGCAACTTTGAATTTTTAAAACACATTTTAATGATTACCTAGGTTAACTACCTTTTAAATGTTTTAATGACGTGATTTGACGTCTTGAAGCTCTGGTTTTATTTTTTGTAAATTTTAATATAAAAAAGCTTCGCACCAATACTTCCGAAAAGACTAACAATTTTTTCAGCTGTTATGATTTTTTTATAAAACTCAATTTTATCTTCCGTTGCCGAAATAATATTCTGCAGCTCAGTATTGCATTGCAAATTTAATAACTCGAATTTATGTTCTTCAGGAACGGAACTCGCAATTACAAGTGCGACCATTCTGATCACAATGTTATTTTCCGGGCATTGGCCCGGAGTGCGCAGGCGGTGTCTAAGCCGCTGCTCCCATTCATAATATAAATTACACATTAGTTCATAAAAATTTACTATTTTCACAGAAAAACGTTAATGTCAGACTTGAATCCCTCTCATTTATTCTTTGATCAATGAAATTACTCCATTGTTACGACCAAACATAGCAGGTGCTCCATCGAGTGCTATACCAGCTAACAACGACAGTTTCACGTTAATAACTTCAAAATATTTCAGTAACTCTACTGAAATGTCTTGACCGGTTGTGTTTCCCTTCATTCCGTTCATATTTAACAGTCCTATTATATTAAAATTACAACCCACAACTCTAAAATAACTGAATAAGATACAAACTCTGAAATGTTTTCTTATAAAGTCATCTCAATATTTTTGAGACAGCTCTTGAACTATGCGAGCAATCGTTATTCTCGATAGGATTTATTTTTTTCGGGGCATAAACATTCTACTGCAGCTTATACATACATTCTTTAACAAATTCACCATCACTAAAAGGTTTCATTTTTACTTTCTCGTATACGAAGTATATTGAGAAAGTATTGTAATCGCGAAAACATTCGATCTCGAGATTTTGATGGAAATGAACGTTTAAATAGATGTACCCGAGTCCGGAAAGTGGTCTTCGCAATGCCGTCTGTCTGTCTGTCCGTCTGTGTTTTCGCGGCTCTAAAGCCTAAACGGTAGAGCGAAAATGAATGAAATCTCGTACTTAGGCATTTCATTTTGCTATAATATTACTAAAACAAAACTGGCTATTGCGATAGTTTTCGGTTGAATAAAAACAGTGCCGCTTGCAAAAGGCGCCAAACGTTCTCGAAAAAAGTGATAAAAGTTCATTTTTCCATAAATAAGTATTATTTTAATCCTTAAACGTTAATTTATATGTAACTTAAACGCCATTATACTTTATTAAAATGCAGAAAAAATATATCTTACATAACCAAGGTGATTCCTGAAATTTTACCGTAGGCATCATATCTCCTAGATATGTCCCTGAATAAGATAATTGTTTAAACTAGATTGTTGAGAAGAAAGTTGTTGTTTTAGATTTTTAAGTGTATTCTCTCTAACCTCGTCCTTGAAAGCTTCAAACTATGTGAGTGAAGTCTCAAGTAATGCCGTCTCATGTTGTATTTTTTAATGTTGGACAACGTTTCTTTACATATAACATATAAAGGTTTCTCATTTCTCAGTGAAAAAATATTTTTGCTGCCATTCTACATTAAATTTTATATTTTCTTGTTTATGCGTTTTTTTCTTTGCTAAGGACATGAAAGCTGAAATGTACGAGGGTTTAATTTTATTTACAATATCGATATTTGTAAATTCTAATATGAGTTTATTATTGTTAGGATATTTATATAGTAGATATTGCCAATAAATCACACCAATACGTAACTCATTTATAGCTCTAAGAACTTGGACACACTGATGTTCGACTATGAGCACAAAATTTCACACCACAGCTACATATATTTAAACAATTTTTGATTATCCACAGTTTTATTTTTTCCGCAACACCACAACCAGTCTTTCCTGAAAAAGAACCACTACAAAAAACTGAGCAACTAACACAAACTTTATAGAAATGAAACCTAAATATTGACTTACCTTTAATTCGGCGCGCGACGTGATATTCATTCAACAGTTTTACTAACAAGTTACCGCAAAAACGTGGTAAACGCAACAAAACTAAAGCCTCTGAGTTTTTAATTGACCTCGTAATTAAAATGAACAAAGTGGAATTGCAGAACGCATGAAATTAATTATCACTACTATTACTTGGTAAATTCTAACTACAAATTAATTGCGAGTATAGCTACAACTAGGGTTGCCACCTTTTCCTCAGAGGCAACCCGAATGTTTTCAATTTTGACCCTGATATCACCTTCCCCTCCCCCCTTAAAAAATACTCTTTAGATTATACTTTTTGGTGCATCATCTATATTGATAAATGTCAATGTTTGTTTGTGTGTGAGCTGCATACCTCCAAGACCGTAAGAAACTTCGCATACACCCTGAAGGTGTGCACCTCGGGTTTAGTTTTTAAAATTTTGGACTGGAAAGGGGGGAGTTCAAAAAATAAATAAATGGCCAAAAAATAAATAATCGGTCATAAAAACTAAGGAACTGAAACTTTGCATCGGGAATTTGTGCAGCATATTTTTCATTTACATTTTAAAATTACTTAGAATCATCGTACGAAACTGGGACTTGGATGAAAGAACTCTTAAAAGAACAAAAATTCAGTTTCTTACTGTCTTTTAACTTTCTCCATACGTAGTAATGGGAAAGTATTGTGATCAGGAAAAAAATCGACTTCGAGATTTCAACGGAAATACACGTTTTGAGGTCCTTGAACACGTTTAGACTATTTTCGGAATGATGTCTGTGTGTGTGTGTGCGTATGTGATTGTGGGCGCTCTAACTCAAAAAGTACTTGCAATATTTTTACCAAATTTCATATATAACACTTTGGTATGGGCACAAAGAACTGATTAGTTTTTGGACAATAACGGTTGATCGGAAGTCGAGGTTTATTCGAAACCCGATTCGGTTTTTGCGATATTTCTCCGTCAAAACATCATTATTGTATATACAATTCTATACAAATGTTACAGAGAATGTAATTTCCTACAACTTTCATTCGAAAGAATTTTCCATAGCAGTTATTGTTTAGGAATTATTTATAAACAATCGGTTTTTTCGGTTTCCGTCAAATATCTCCTTAAAAACGTCGTTATTGGTAATCTCCGTGAGGATCAAAGTTGTAGAGAATAATATTTCTTTCACGTTTTGTTTGAAACAATTTTTCGTAGAACCATCGATTTCGGAGATATTCAACTTTTTTCGTAATATCCTGTTTACAGCGCCAAAACCACGTAGCGGTGAATTCTGTAAACATATTCAAAATATACCTAATTTACGGTATTAAGGACGACTGTATTCTTTTACGATACGAAATAATAATTTTGCCTTATAATGCTATTCATAATAATTTAAATATCTATACCCCAAATATGGAGAAAGTCGTGTTGGCCACATCAGATTTTTTTCGGTTTCCGTCAAACATCTTAAAAACGTCGTTATTGGTAATCTTCGTGAGAACCAAAGTTGTAGAGAATAACATTTCTTCCAAGTTTTGTTTGAAATAAATTTTCGTAGAACCATCCATTTCGGAGATATTTAACTTATTCGTAATTTCCAGTATACAGCGCCACCACCATGTAGCGGTTATTTCTGTAAACATATTCAAAATATACCTAATTTACGGCAATAAGGATGACTGTATTCTTTTACGATACGAAATAATAATTTTGCCTTATAATGCTATCCATAATAATTTAAATATCTATACCCCAAATATGGAGAAAGTCATGTGTTGGCCAAATCAGATTTTTACAAGTTGTCCTCTTCAATGTTATCCTCTTCTTCCATTTCTATTTGCACCGATCCTGCCTGCTTGTTGCATAGTTGCTTAATGTATTCTTCCCATACCTGTGCTACATCTTTTGGTTTTGCGACTATTTTCCTATCTGTATTCATATTTCCTTTACCACGAATTCCATTAGGCTTCTTATCTTTTAACTCCAGTGCCTTAGTGTGCATCGTATCGTACCGTCCTAACTTCTCCATCTGTTGTATTTCCTCACATTTTTCTTTTATCCAATTTTCCCTAGCTTTATCTGTTACCCTTCTCAACTCATTGTTTATGCGTCTATAATTGGCTCTACCTTCTTCACTGTTAACATTTTTCCATTTTCTTCTCTCATCCATTTTCTCCATCATTTCTTTAGTGATCCATGGTTTTCTGATTTTCTTCTCTTGTTTTCCAGTCTCTTTATTTAAGGTATCTTTGATACTGGCTTTAATTTCCTCCCATTCTGTATCCACGGTCTTCCGTTTGTTTTCCAAATTTCTAAGGCGATCTTCCAACTTCGTACTGAACGCATCTTGCTTATCTTTCAGTTTTTCTAGGTCCCGCTTCTGTCTTTCTCTTCTCGTTTTCCTTATTTATTTAAGTTTTGTAGTTACATCGACTATTAGAAGGATGTGATCTGAATCAATGTCTGCTCCTGGTAATGTCGTAGCATTCTTTATGCTGTTCCTGAATCTTTGTTTTACTATGACGTAATCTATTTGGCATCTCATTCTATCTCCTGGGCTTTTCCATGTGTACAGCCTTCGTTTATGGTTTTTGAACCATGTATTAATCAATACTAGATCTTTATTAACGCGGAATTCTACCAGTTTTTCTCCTCCTCGGTTACTTTTCCCAAGTCCGTATTGACCGACAACATTTTCTTCTTGTCCTTCTCCAACTGTGCTGTTCCAATCTCCCATTATTATGCAGTTTACCTTTCCTCTTCCGTATTCTTCGTAAATCTCGTTAATTTGTTCATACATCTCCTCGATTTCTTCTTCTTCATGAGTGGACGTTGGCATATATACCTGGATTATCAACATGTCCACTGGGACTGCTTTTAGCTTTATTGCCATCAACCTATCATTCGTTGCTATTATTTTTGTAACGCTCTTCATCATATCTTTCCTAAGTACGAGAGCTACTCCCCTTGCCCCACTATTTCCTCCTGAGTAAACTACCGTGAATTCTTCCCATCCTCCTTCCCATCTAGCTTCGCTCAGCCCTATGATATCAAAACTATTTCTTCTCATTTCTTCTTTCAGGTTCTCTAGCTTTCCTGCCTTCCTCATGGTTTTTACATTCCAAGTACCTATGCGTAAGTTACCTTCGACAAATGCTTTCCTCAAGGCAGTCCCCGCCCGGAGATCCGACTGGGGGACTATTTTACCTTCGGAATATTTTACCTCGATCAGTCGCGGATTACCGCACAGGCGCATGAGGCGCTCGCCTCGGGCCTCGACACTCATGGAGTCCTCAAAACATTCAAAACTCGATTTTTTCTGTTTTATTTAGTAAAATATTTCACAATCAGTATAATCTACTACTTACGTCACATGTCGTGCTTTTACTTAGGTTTGTTACATTGCGTCATTCGAAAACACATCTCACAGTTATAATTCATTTTCTGCTCATTTCTCAATATGTGCAATTGTATATAATAAATATTAAATTTTCTATTTATGCATTTCTGTAATTCAATTTATTTAACCTACTGTATATATATTTTCCATTCGTAAGTTGTAAAAATTTTTGTAGATTGAGTACCCCCCTTCCCGGTCAGTTGGGGGGGCCTCCCGAACCTTTTGCTCATATTGTCCAAATATATAATCATTACTAGGGAACTAGCTATACCCCGCGTAACATACGCGGCCTAGTGTTTTTGAACACGTTACTCGTATTGGAAGCAGATTTAGTGCGGGTGTTTTAACTGGAACGTTTTGCAAGGAGGCGGTGTATAGAGGGGTATGGTGGTCAAGCCGAGAAGAAGGGAAGGATCACAGCGGCGTGGAGGGGAAGAAAGAGGATTGGTAAGAGGAGGATGGGGGAGGACATTTTTGAGCTCGGGGAAGGACGAATTGAATGTTATTAGTCCCATTGGAAGAATTCTTCATGTGTTGGAAACATACCTAACGCTTTTATATATATTGTGTCTCTCTTGTGCTGACTAAGGGATCATCCCGAAAGCTCCAATAACTTCTACATATGTGTCTCTCCAACACCCCAGCGACTCTCCTTTCGGTAAGTGCTCACTGGGTTTCCTTCAACAACTAATTGCCCTAACTATATATATATATATATATATATATATATATATATATATATATATATATATATATGGTAATGTGGTAGTTTCCCTCTTGCTTTCCACATCGCAGTACTGTAGCCGTTCAAATCGTCCCGATCACGCCTACAGCTCTATTGGACCCAGCCAACATCATTTGTTTTCGGCTCTATACCATACTGACAGTACTGCTGCCTACTGTCAGGCACCGGTGATAGTTTTTTTTATTTGTGACCTCCATTTGCGGGGATCAAACCCCGGAACTTTGTAACGGGAGGACGACACGCTAACCACTACACCACCAGTGCAGTAGGTATAATAAGTAAATATTAATTGCATCCAAAAATGAAAACATAGATTTGTACTATCCTCCGGTTGTAGCATTATTCTATCCCCGTATTGGGTTGTCACCTTTTCCTCAGAGGCAACCCGAAGATTTCCAAGTTTGACCCGAAGATTTCCATGTCTGACCCTGTTATCACCTCCTCCCCCTCAAGAAATACGCTTTAGATTTTATTTTTGGTGTATTAAAATATATATTACGGTCATTATAACATTGATGAATTTTGCCGAAACGATAAAATTACTTAAAGTAAATATACTATTCTTTCATCTTTTACATCTCATGTTGGATCGTGATTAGAAGATGGAATGTTTTAAATATCATGTGTTTTTTATCTTCGGAACAATATTCATTGGAAGGAATACAAAAAAGAACGTGTGTGAGTGATTGTTCGTCTGACAGTCTTGTTTTTTGCTGAGTGACTGGTTATCTACTAGTGCCCTGCATTTCACCATTTCGGTGAGTGGCGGAGGTTGCGGCCTTGACATCAAGTCTCTTGTGAGGTACCTTCCGGTAAACCTGTAAGTTTGACGTTTTTTTTTCTTTCTTCATTTGTTTTCCGTTTCTTTCATTGCGTCTTGTCCCTAAATATTCAAATTTTACGGTTAAGGAGTTTTCTTTTAAACGTCCATTTTGCCGTAGTCTGTAAACCCCTTCTTAATTAAACAAGTTAGGAAAGTGTACAACGTATCACAAATGGGCGCGTTTCGTGCAATGGAGTATTAGAAAGAAATTATATACCTGTACGAAAGGGAATTAGTGTTAAAGAAATTATATACCTGTACGAAAGGGAATTAGCGTTTTAATGTTCTTTTCTTCATCATAAATAATCCATTTTCTTCCTATTTAAAACTATTGCATGCACACGTAAGTAAATTAAACGTTTGTTTGTGAGATTGTTTATGTTAGCAACAATGAAGGAGTAACCATGCAAGAAAATTTCAAAGTTCAACTCGATTTAAGACGTTTTTGTTAGATTTTCTCGATAACGGTTACTTCTACGATAAAAATGTACAGAAAAGGAAATACTGTAATTTATTAGTTCTACAACTTTTATTTGACAAATATTCTGATGTGAGCAATACTTTACGAGATATGACGAAAATTTCATTTTTTATCACCAGTAAAGTGGTACCCCTGGTTGGCGTACGAGATTCATTTTTTCGATTTTCTTATTATATTTTATTGTAAATCCTTAATATCAAATTTAATGAAAATCCGTTCTGTAGAAGCCGAGAAGTAACGGACGGACTGAGAGACGGACGGACCCACCGACGATAATAGGCGCTCACGCTGTAAGTGAAACGCGCCTAAAAATGAACGTGACAACATAATTTATTACTGCTGAACATAATAGGATGGTTTTATTGCTTATGTCAATTTTGTGGGTCGTCGAATTGTTCATTTCATAAATTTTCTACCTCATGGCTGAATCTCATTCCGAATTTTAGGGGATAAGGTTACAAAGTTAAAAGAAAAACTTTAATCCAATGGAAAACGTCTATTTGTTTTGTTTTCCAGCGATATTTTTTATTGCTCCTTGATAATTTTAAAAGTTCTTCCTCCTTAGGATCTGATAAAAATTTCGCGAAATCATAACAATTTATTTCAAACTTCATTATAATTAGGAACTCAGATCTCATAATATTTGTTTTCAATCTATTTGTATCATTCGTCCATAGATTTCCCATTTTGAAACAACTCTCTACATAATATACATTGGTGACTGTTATTGAAAATACCTTAGTGACAACTTTACAGATGTCTGGTAATTCTGCATTATTAAATAAGTGGAACCATTTTTGTTCTAATGTTGATTCCATATTGGTTACTTTGTAAGACTTTTTAATAACTTTTATATTAGCCTCACTCGATATATATATATATATACCGGATGTATTTGCACCGTTCCCGTGGGCTGCTACCAATCTTGCTAAGGTGATACAAGCCTTCATGAAGTTGGCACAAACCGCTATATAATATATATAGCGGTTTGTGCCAACTTCATGAAGGCTTGTATCACCTTAGCAAGATATATATATATATATATATATATATATATATATAGCGGTTTGTGCCAACTTCATGAAGGCTTGTATCACCTTAGCAAGATATATATATATATATATATATATATAGCGGTTTGTGCCAACTTCATGAAGGCTTGTATCACCTTAGCAAGATATATATATATATATATATATAGCGGTTTGTGCCAACTTCATGAAGGCTTGTATCACCTTAGCAAGATTGGTAGCAGCCCACGGGAACGGTGCAAATACATCCGGTGACGCTTCCGACGCGACTAATGAGATAGGGATTAATTATTTATTATTTTAATAACTCAGAATCAGTAATATATCCTATTAAAATGACAGTTACTTGTATTTTTACTTTTCCTCTTTGTCTGGCATCTAGTGGATAATCGAAAAATCTGAGCTTGCTAAGATGGCGAGGTACACACAGCGTAGTTCAACTATGAAAACATTGAGGAAATGTTTGTTTATTACATCGTATATTTCTACAAAGTAAACTATTTCGTAGTTTGACACTTTTTCTAATATAATTAATAACTGAGAACCAGTAAGGGATAGAGCAACGATTTCTTACGTATAATTAAGTATACCGACACTTTAATTATGCTAAGTCATACTGGTATTGAGGGCTTGCATGGTGGATGTTAACAATTTTAGTGAAATTTCATTGCTTGAGACTAAAAAGAAAAAATTAATTAATTAAAAAAACCTTTTTTAATTAATTTATTAATACTTCTACCTCATCATACAATTTATCAACATCAATAATTACTTTCACAGCTTTCGCAGCATTTATAAAATTTTATTTATAAACAATTTCATCCCTGAAATTTAAAACTTAAAAATGTTTCCAAGGTGAATTATCATTGTCATACCATTCCTCCAAATAACTAGTTGCGCGATTGTATGCTTGTTTGGTATCTTTGCTTTGGGTATTTACTACATTGAAAACAAATAGGAATGCTTTGGTTAAGGATATGCTGTAATCAAATTTTGGTCCTTTCAAGAGACGCCTTACAATTAGACGTAGGAATAAAAGGTGGGAGGAAAAAAGTTGTGCCAAATTCATTTCAACCCGAAGAATTACTGAGTCCAACCAGAAGTCCGAAGATTTGGCTGCTAACCCGAAGACTTCAGGGTGAAACCCGAAGAGGCCGTAACCCTAGATACAATGGGCATGCTACTTGTACAATAATTTCTCGCTGTACGTCGCAGACGCGTTTTTGAAAACTGCGACGAATGAAAAAACAACGTATAGCGAAACCTATTTTCTCATGGGTGTAATGATAAAACCTTGGGTTACGTTCCTGTACATTGAGAATCACGATCACATGCGACCGTGCCCTCGACAGGATTCGAACCTCCGATCTTAGAATTGGGAGCCGGATACGCTGATCGCCATTCTATCGAGATCGGCAAAACACGTTCTTCAAATCATTGACGATGTGTAATCTTGAGGCGAAGAAAGTGGAGGCGAAGAGGGGGAGGCGGAGAGGGGGAGGCGGAGAGGGGGAGGCGGAGAGGGGGAGGCGGAGAGAGGGGGCGCAGAGGGGGAGGCGGAGAGGGCGAATGCGCGGATGACTCAGGGAAAGGGAACGCGACAGCGCGGCGCGGATCGAACGATGGCATAGAAACGAAAGGCGAGCGATTCCTTTTTTCCGAGATAATTGTGCCAAAGGATTCCTTTGGATTCGTCATCCAGGACGAGATGACGGATTTCGGGACGGGAAAAGGAGGATCGGGGGCGGACGGGTATCGCCATGGGGAGGCGCAAAAGGGCGAGACGCAGAGGGGAGGGGGCGGACTCCGGAGGCGTAAGGGGGAATCGCAGAGGAAGACGCGAGACATGACATCGGCGTCGCTCGGATTTCGTCTTCAGCAGTCTGAGCGTCGGATGGCGACAGGGCGGGCGGTGGAGGGGCGCCTCTCGAGGTCCTCGGACGCTGGCACCCGAAGAGAGAGAGAGATAGAGAAAGGAGATATCTCTCCTCCTCCTCCCTTCTCTCTCTCTCTCAAGCACAGCTGGTGCTTACGCATCGGGTTCGCCTCCTCTCGAGAATTGGCAGCCTTCGCGGAATGCGGCGGATGGGAGCGGAAACGAGGGAGCGGCGCGTCGCTGCTTCTCCTTATTTTGCTTGGCTGCCGACGAAGAGAGAGAGAGAGAGGAATTAGGGGAGGAGGAGAGGAAGAGCAGCGAGAGGGTGCAGGGTAAAGGGGAGGGGGGACGCCACCGACAGATCTACCCTCTAAGACCACCCCACGACGCCAGTCTTTCGCCTTATATTTACGCAAGTCGCGGCTCGAGTGGCGAGCGAGAGAGAGAGAGAAAGAATGAGAGAGAGAGAGAGACAATGAGAGAGGTGGTGGGAGGGGGTTGGACGAGAGATCCGAAAGGCACTCGCGTCGCAGATCCCGACCCGCTGACCGGATCGAGGCGTGCCTCTGGAGGTGGCGATCCGATAAACAAAAACATGTGGGAGGGCAAAGAATAGCCACGGAGGGCGGGCGGAGGACTCTATAGGAGGTGCCGTGGGCGGGAGGGGGGACGAGGATAAGAGGTAGGAGGGCGGCGGTCGAAATCTTTTGCGAAAAGAATTGTCCGCGTGTTTACGCGCATGCGTGGCCGACCGCGCCGTGGCGTTCCCACGATGAATGAAACGAATTTCGACCCTCGCCGTCCGCTCCTTCTCGATCGCCCTCCCCGGCCTCCTCCCTTCGGCCTCCCCGCTCTACCCCTCGCTCCCGAGGGCTTTCCCGCGTCCCGGGGCTCCTTGACTCACTCCGGAATGTCTATGCCTTCTATTTCGGGAGGCATCCCGTTCCTCCGCCTCCGTCCCCTACGCCTCCTCGGCTGCATCATCGCCTCGAGGGAGCCCCCTCCTCCCCCACGCACGCCCCCCTCTCTCGCATTCCTGCGATTTCTACGTGGTCGCCGCGGGTAAGGTCGCGGCGCCAAGAACCCTCAGTGTGTTCTCGCGACTTGAGGTGGAATGAAGGTGCCTACTCAGTCTTGCTCGCCCCCGATGGCCCCCCAGGTGCCGCACCCACCGCCTCTGCCGCCGCCGACCGCGCCCCGAGACGTGCCGCCGACGGAGCAGTTGCCCCCGGAGACGGAAAACCGCGAATCGGACGAGAACGTCAGGCGAGTGTCGCGCGTCGGTAAAAACAGCTGACGAGCGCTTTACTCGAGGGGCGTACGCGAAGAGACGTGCGGGGAGAAGGGAATTCCACCGCGTTGTCCCGGCGACCGTGACCACCGCGTCCGAGGAATCTCTTTGCAGACGTTTCCGCAAAGAGCGAAAGGTTCGACGGCTTGGGCACGCGTCGTGAGCATCGCTCGCTCCTCTGCGCCCTCTTATTTTTACGTCTAATTTACGAGCTTTCACTCTCCATCTTCGGCGAGTCGAGAATCTCGATTATCCGTTTTCATTCACCGATCACAGCACTCGAAGAAATTTCATCTCGATGGAGAAAATCACTCTTTAGCGCGTTTTCTCCAAAAAATAAAAACCTTTATGCATTCAATTTATCCGCCCGCCTGACCGTGTACAAAATAACTCAAAAATACTAATTCTGCAATTCCATGATAGGTAAGTTCTAAAGTACTTTTGGGCTACATATGGCATAAATTTGATGAATATAGGATAAACTGCTTGAGATTTATCGGAAATATTCACGAAAAAGTACATCCTCTGAAAGAGTAGGCAAACGACAACAACGCATCGCATCTGCGAATCTTTGCTCCGTGAAAAAGGCACCTTATGTAATTTGCGCTTCAAATCCTAACTTACTTATTTAAATTTTAATTCCGCAGTTATAATTTCGTTAGTATTCACATAGGAAATGTATCAAAGATATAAACGTAGACTAAATTATATTAATTAGTCAGTTCCCTCTTCCCCCTCCCCTCTTCCCCCTCCCCTCTTCCCCCTCCCCTCTCCCCCTCTCCCACTTCTTCTGCGGCTTGTCTTTTGCAATGTCCCGTCTCAAAGTCGTTCTCTTCCTCTTCTCTGATAAATACAGAGGAAGAATATTCCCTTATTTACTTTTTCTACGAGGGCGAAATCAATTTACTAAGTTTTCGAATTTCAAATGTCAGTTATTTCTGTTCTCTTTCGCCAGGCAATTTAGAATTAGTCGTATCTGATTGAAATAAACGTGACGTTTTCATTAAAGCTATATCCCGAAATATGTCATAAAGATTGTTGTAGCGCATTATTCTTCTCGCAAATATACCGAAGGATTTTCATCTGAGTTTCTGGAGAATCGTTTTTATGATTCGTGTCGATCAGAAAGTTTTAGTGAATTTGGAGAAACAATGGCGAAATGGGATATTTTCTCATTTCGGAGGTCCATTGCTATTATTCCTGACGGGATCGGCAATTTTCTGGATTAGTGCGACATGTAAGCTCACAACTATTGACGCGAACCATCCAATTCCTTACCGTGACTGGCTAATGTTGCACAATGCCAAAATCCTATTATGTATCGATTCAAGTTTTTCGAAATGCATATATTTTTATCTCGGGTTAGTCATGCAATAGAAGATATTGTAGGAATTTCTCCTCTTAATAAAGACTGCCCGTTTTAAGAAGAAAGATAAGCTGGTTATTGCAATTCTTGGAGATTGGAAAACTTGGCGATAGAGTTGGAGTGTTAGGTCTCGTGAACCCCTTGATCACTAACGTTACCCTGAAAACATGTTTAGAGCGCTAAAACTCTGTGATAATAAATGCCATTATTATGTGTAGGTAATAATATTAAATAAATTTATTTTCTTAAACGGCTCGGTTTGGGATTCCACGTGATGAAGAATGACACAATTGTTCTTTTTTCATTAAGACAAATATTTAACAAATGTAACTGTTTGGTATGGTTCATTTCCGACAGATAAATTTGAAAATAAACAAATAGTTTATTGTAAGTTATCTATTCTTATTTCACAAAGATTCATTCGCAATAATATTCATTTCTTTTGCTTATATACCTAACCGTTATTCCAAATGCCGCCGTCCGAAGTTGGAAGGACTTGCAATATCCACGTGTATTATTCCATTTAGCTTAAGTTCAAAAGCATCTTCGATAATACTTACGAGGTTTTTTATTTATTTATACTTCGGAATGCGCCACACTGTTTCTTTTAATAACAATATCCGCGCGTGTAATAATCGTCAGAAACTATTCATCTATGTCTTCAGTAGTTCGTCGTAGCAACGTTATGTTCCTTACATAGTCTCTTTTTGCGGTCTCTCACTCATGTCAGATGGGATGCATCTTTCTAAGCTTCTTTACCTCGTTTGTCCCCGCTGGACTTGTATTCCACGTTCCATGGGTCATAACGAGCAGATTGTATAATTTTATATGGAAATTGTATATAATAATCGTTTCCTTGCTTTTTTAATCCGGTGTCTTTCTTTTGCAGCGGAGACAACAAAGCTAGCCGTTTTTTTGGGAAACATTGTATTTTGGGTAACGTAGTGGTTTGAGGAAGGAAGAGATCTAAGTACACGCGCTTAAGGAAGTTAGATCGCGTGTTAGCGTGCGTACGTCGACGCCGATGAGATGTCAAGAGGTGGATGTGAACAAACAAATGAACGCAGTCGAATTTGTCGGAGGCAGAAGCAGTATGGCAATGACCACCTGTTGCGAAGAGGTCATCGTGGGGTTTTCATGTTTCATCGCCCAAGTTAGGCCATTTGAGACAACGTAGTACATATTTGGGATGCTGCCCACTTATCAAGACGGGAAGCGTCCTCTCTCTCTCTCCCTCCTCATTATTTCTTCATTATTTAGCCAACCTCTTCGCTAAGAGTACATTTGTAATTGTATTCAGAGAGAGAGAGAGTACATTTGTATTTGTATTCAGAGAGAGAGAGAGACTGGAAGGCAGGAAGAAGGACACAGTGAGTGTGAACGTGCTAAAAACTAAATCTAAATAACGAAGCTAATAAACGCAATCGGATGATATCGAAACAAATTACATACAATTTCATAAATGTCGAAAATTTTTCTATGTTATAAGCGCGAAGCAAAAACGGGAATGCATCGTTTACGGGAGAGGATTTAAAAAATTTATTCTGGAAATTCATTCGCCATTAATTTGCAAGCTAGATTTCAAGCGGCATTAAAAATAATGCTCTTTATTGATATCTCAAAAGTTCTCCCAATATCTAATTCATAATATTTATTCGTCTTACTACATCTAAAACTCCTCTTCTCATCACTTACCAAACCTTTCTGATATATCGGTAAAGTTTTGCAGATGAAGAGAAAAGATTTAGACCAAAGGTCTGAATCTCACATCGGTTCACAAGTCGCATGAAATAACCAAATCCGTGGACCGCATTTCATGTCCGTTTCATATTCACTGGCGAACCTCTCTTCCGCAAGTGGCAGGGAGCTCCCGCCGCTCCCCTTTCCCATCAACCCCTTCTGGGAAGCGCCCTTCGACCTTTTCATCACGATTATATACCTTATATACTAGATTTGGCGCCCGCAGGAATAACGTTCTTTCGTAATAATTGTAATGTGCTAACATTTTTTAAATGGGAAGGAGTAACACACTGCGTATATTTTCGAAGTGTTAAATTAATATATTACTTAGATGTTTTACAAATATTTAATAAGAAACTCATTTGAGTTTGGACCACTTCAGAGTATAAAGAAACTAACCTTGCAGGCCACAAAAATGTTTCACGCACTCCGCTTCTTTTTACCACTCC